>CM053026.1:663809250-664439250 GCA_028564925.1 Lithobates sylvaticus | reverse complement strand
AGAGCCGTTGATCGGCTTTTCCTCACTCGCATCTGACAGACGCAAGTAGAGGAGAGCCGATCGGCGGCTTTCCTGACAGGGGGGGTCTGTGCTGATTGTTTATCAGCGCAGCCCCCCACGGATGCCCACACTGGACCACCAGGGATGCCCACAACAGATGGATCACCAGGGATCCCACTCTAGACCACCAGGGATGCCAGTAAGTGCCCAAATAATGACAATCAGTGCCCACACATCGCGCCAGTCAGTGCCTGCCAGATGTCTCCTCATCAGTGATGCCCAGCAGTACCATCCATCTGTGCCCAACCCTGCCACCCATAAGTACCCATCAGTGCTGCCTATCGGTGCCCACCCGTGCCGCCTATCAATGGCCATCAGTGCTGCATACCAGTGCCGCCTATCAATGCCCATCAGTGCTGCATATCAGTGCCAACTCATTGGTGCCACTTTATCAGTACCCATTAGTGCAGCCTCATCAGTGCCTGTCAGTGAAGGAGAAATATGTATTTACAACATTTTATAACAGAAACAAAGAAACTCATTTTTTTATTTGTTGCACAAAAAAATAAAAATGTCAGCAGTGATCAAATATCCCCAAAATAAAGCTCTATTTGTGGGAACAAAATGATAAAAAAATTGTTTGGGTACAGTGTAGCATGACCGCGTAATTGTCATTCAAAATGTGACAGCGCTGAAAGCTAAAAATTTGGCTTGGGCAGGAAGGGAAAAAAGTGCCTGGTATTGAAGTGGTTAAGGTCCCTAAAGCTGGCCATACACCTATAGATTATCTGCAGATTTTATATGGCTAGATGGAAAAAGTGCAACAGATTTCTCCATGTTCGCTAAACTGTGTGGATGGAGGAATCTCCCACTTTTTCCATCTAGCCATAGAAAGTCTGCAGATAATCTATAGGTGTATGGCCAGCTTAACTCTCATTTTATACAAATACTAGGGCCAATTTAGACAGAAGCCAATTAACCTACCAGTATGTCTTTGGAGTGTGGGAGGAAACCCAGGAAAGCACAGGGAGAACTTGAAGATTCCAAGCAAGTTGGGAGTCACAGATGACCCTAGTGCTGCTAGGCGGAAGTGCTAACTACTTAGCCACTGTGTTCGTAACACATCCAAACTTTAAATGGTGGTATTTGCCTATTTTTAATGATGAACAATATTAACTCAATGGTTTATTAAACCCATAACTTCAGTAAAGAATGCAATAAAGTTCATTTTTGTGCACACAAACACAATATATTACCCAGAGAGTTGCATCGAGTAACTAGATACCAAACATGTCAAGCGTCAAAATTGTGCACCCCTATGAAACCAGCTGCCGATGTCCTAGCATCCATGATCCCTGTGTGGGAAGGGGTCACAGCACAAAATGCCCCACCCTGAGCACTGACATCTCTCTGTAGACCAGCTCAGAGTCAGTCTTAATTACCAGCAGTTTTCTAATCTGCGAACTGGCAGTAATTCTTTTTGAATCTGTTGCAGTCATAGCAAATGCTTGCCTGAATTAGACGCAGATTGTTTTAGAAGAATTCCCCAGAATGTCTGCAGCCTGCATGCTTCTCGCATCTAATATTAGCAAGAATGTGGTCTGTATAAGGGCTCTTTTACATGTGCAGTGCTGTGCTGAAGAGTGATCTGTGTTCAGATTGCTTTTCAGTGTTTGAGAGACAGTGTTCTATCCCTGACAGCCATGGCATTTGTTTTAGATGCCGTCTTAAAGAGCCCTGAAAGGTATTTGTTTTTGAAGTTGGTAAAGCCAGCTGCGCTCTATGGTGCTCCTAATTTAGAAAAAAAAAAAAGAGCCACATCTTTGCTGTCATACACCACCACCCTGCACTATAATGATGGCCTATCCCAGTGATGGCGAACCTATGGCACGCGTGCCACAGCTGGCACGCAGAGCCATTTCTGTGGGCACACGAGAGGGTCCAGGACAGAGCTAGAGGTCTCTCTCTCTCTCCTCTCAGCCCCCCATCCCTCTCTTTCAGCCCCCCTCTGTGTCCCCCCCCTCTCTCTGTTCCCCCTCTCTCTGTTCCCCCTCTCTCTCAGCTCGCCCCTCTCTCAGCATCTCTCTAGCACCCCTCTCTCTCTGTCCCTCTTCTATCTCTCTGTCCCCCTTCTCTTTCTGTTCCCCCTCCCTCTCTCTGTTCCTCCTCTCTCTAAGCTCACCTCTCTCTCAGCATTTCTCTCACACCCCTCTCTCTCAGCCCCTCTCCTTCTCTCTGTTGCCCCTCTCTCTCAGCATCTCTATCACACCCCCTCCCTCCCTCTCTCTCAGCCCCCTCCCTCTCTCTGTTCCCTCTCTCTTTCAGCATATCTCTCACACCCCTCTCTCTCTCTCTCTCTCTCTCTGCCCCTCTCAGCATCTCTCTCAGCCCCTCTCCCTCAACCCCTCTCCCTCTCTCTCTCAGCCCCCTCCCTCTCTCTGTTCCCTCTCTCTTTCAGCATATCTCTCACACCCCTCTCTCTCTCTCTCTCTCTGCCCCTCTCAGCATCTCTCTCAGCCCCTCTCCCTCAACCCCTCTCCCTCTCTCTCTCAGCCCCCCTCCCTCTCTCTGTTCCCCCTCTCTCAGCGTCTCTCTCACACCCCTCTCTCTCTCTCTCTCTCTCTCTGTCCCCCTCCCTCTCAGCCCCCCTCCCTCTCTCTCTGTTCCCTCTCTCTCAGCATATCTCTCACACCCCCTCTCTCTCTCTCTCTCTCTCTCTCTCTCTCTGCCCCCTCTCAGCCCCCCTCCCTCTCTCTCAGCCCCCCTCCCTCTCTCTGTTCCCCTCTCTCTCTCAGCATCTCTCTCTCTCTCTCTCTCTCTCTCTCTCTCTCTCTCTCTCTCTCTCTCTCTCTCTCTCTCTCTCTCTCTCTCTCTCTCTCTCTCTCTCTCTCTCTCTCTCTCTCTCTCTCTCTCTCTCTCTCTCTCATTGCAGTGTTGGCAGTTTGCAACACAAAACCAATGTATTTATTTCAGTTTGGGCACTCGGGCTCAAAAAGGTTTGCCATCACTGGCCTATGCTGTAGTCGCAATATTCACTCCTAGGATTCCAGTCTGCAGAGCCACAGTGCTACAGAATGAATTTGAAGTAACTTGTTTATATTATTAGTAATACTTTACTCCTACAAACAAGCTTTGTTTTTAGAGCAGGTTGTAACTGTGGTTGTGTTTGGAAAATCTCATAGGAAGTGACGCTTAAATACTAAACACAAAGTAGTTGACATTGTTCCTTCTATTTGTGTATGTGGATGATAACACTGTAATTATTTTTATAATAAATAAAAAAACATCCAAGTGTTTTTCCTAGGTGATATAAAGCTGTCACATGACCCAGCTCTTCCCCAGCCTGTCTTTCCCAGGGAAACATAAGCAGGAGGAGCTTCTAGTCCTCTGCTGCTGGTCACATGTTTCAAATAAAATAACAGCCTTTGGAATACAGAGTAGAAATAAATAATATCAATAAACTGTTTTTTAAATTGTCATACAAATATATATTTGAATTCAAATCTTCATTATTTTTGTTATTAACATGGTGTGGGCGGGGATTTCTGCCTGTCACACCCCTCCAGTCTGTGTCTTATGACCCGGTTGGATATTCCGATGGAAAAAGTCCGATCGGATTATGTTGTCGGAAAATCCGATCGTGTGTGGGCTCTAGCGGACTTTTTCAGACGGAAAAAATTTCAGAGCAGGATCTCAAATTTTCCGACAACAAAATCCGATCGGACTTTTTCCGATCGTTTGTCGAATTCCCATGGACAAAGTGCCACGCATGCTCAGATCAAATTACGAGATCAAAGCTATTGGCTACTAGCCTCTACGTAGTTCCGTCGTACGTATCGAATGTCACCACGATCGGATTTTCCCAAAAACTTTGTCCGACCGTGTGTATGCAACACCAGTTTCGGAAAAAATCAGTCGGAAAAAAACGGACGGATTTTGTGGTAGGAAATTCCGACCGTGTACACGGGGGGCTTAGAATAACAGGGGGGTGAAGCCTCCATCAATCTACATGTAATGTAATCCTGCCCCCATGCTATTTAGTGGGCATGGAGGAGGAAGGGAGTGGGCTGTCATTTCCTACTGTGTATACGCCCACATGTGAGTTTCTCTAGTCATATGGGCTGCTCAGATGTGATAGGGAGGAAATGCTCAGCATAGAAACTCACTAAATACTGAGCATGTGCAGAGCTGCCAAACCCCCCCCCCCCCCAATTGCAGGGGGGACATGGACAGAAGGGGAAATGGAGAATAGCAGGATTACATTTTTTCAGAATACAGAAAACAAATCCTATGGTAACTGAGTATGAACAGCATGTATTTCTCTACTTATTGATAGTTTTTAATGATATGGGTTTAGTGACACTTTAACACTTCACTCTGCTTGTGTATTTGAGTGAAGTATGAAAATGCAGCTGTAAATGTTGGCCAAATGATGGTGGTGGGTCTTGGCATCCCAGCTTCTTATTTGGGGATCGGTTGATAATTTTGAATAGAAGAGTGGAAGAAGAGTTTTTTGTTCTGGTGTAGGCCATGGTCCTTAATCTGGACGCAGGGAGATAACTTTTCTTTGAAATGGATGGGAAATCTGCCTTTGTATGACCACACTATGATGGCTGCTTTTCCTCAAAGCCTAAACTTTGCATGAAGAGTAACTGATTGTGAGTTTGTCATAACAGTCATCCGATCAAACTACAAAGACCAAACTCTTCCTTTATCTTGGAGAAGAAATGGGAATGGCCTAGATGACAGATCTGTCCTCCTCCTTCCTTTTTTTTTTTTTTAAATTTATTTATAATTTTTCTGCACTGATTAGATTGCGGTTGGACGGAGTTCATAGTCCATCAAAGTTTGTGCTGTGAGTTTTTCGGCACTAGCTCTCAGCATGAATGAGTTTGTGAAGTAGCTCCTGGTCTACCACAGACTTTGTTTACTATGATCCTCTGAGTTATGAGAGGAGGAAGCTTGCTCTGCTCTGTTTAGTGGAACTAGCTTATGCTCTGGATTTAATCATGATGGAGTGGTCTGCTCTGTGTCACTGGGAGCATTTCTATTGTGAATGGGCTTACACTATAAAACACGGGCTGACTTTAGTGTATTCAGACTGCCAGGGAATCCTTGTGTGGCATAAAATGTCATAGATGCTACAGACTCTATGAACACTGTACAGGAGACGGGTATGCAATTACATTACTTATTGGTTAATTTGATTTCATGGTGTTGCAAATTGGATAAAATCAATCAGGAGTATGAGGTTACAATTACCCATGTAGTTTAGAGTTTGAGAGCTGAATCTCATGCTGGCTCTGGTTGGATTATTCTTCACATGTGGAAATATCTAGGTCTCAAGCCTAGTACACATGGGCCGAATGACCAGCGGCATACAGCCCGTGTGTACGAAGGGTCATGACCAAAAAAGGTCTGCCCACCGCCTCCCGACTAGCCAATGGCTGAGAGCGCTGACCAGAGTGGCGGGGAGGGCTCAGCGGCTCTGACCTGAGCTGTCAGGTTTTTTTTTTTTTTTTTTTTTTTAAACCCAGCTTACTAGTAGTGTGTACGAGGCTTTAGAGAGGAGGCCACGGGGCACCAAACCCACAGATGGAGGAAGCCTGAAGAAACAAGGAAAAGGGGATTACGCCTGATTTCCTCTGGGCTAAAGTCTTGTACACACTACTAGTTTTTTTTTTTTCATTCAAAACCTGACAGCTCAGGTCGGAGCCGCTGTACTAACAATCCAATGTTAGTCCAACAATCTCCCCTGCTGTGCTATTGCGTCCTGACAGGGGGACGCCCCCCACCAGAACACTCCGGGAACCAGTTGGCAGACCTTTTTCGGTCATGACCCTTTGACAGAAGCCGGACGAACCTCTGCTGGGCTGCTGTATACACGGGCTGACTGTCGGGTGGCATGAGAAACCGGCCAACATTCAGCCCGACAGTCAGCCCGTTTTTACACTAGGCTGTAATGACCATTTATTTCTTGTGCCCAGAATTGGACACGTACAGGCAACATGGGGTTTTTAATTTTTTTATTTTTTTTTTAACATGTGTTTTTTAAATTCATTTTTTTCCTTTGCTCTCAGCTTGAGCTATTGAGTTCTGCACACAGGCTGTTGGCATCAAGGATGCAAAAAGAGGGTCTTAAAAACATGAAAAGGAACCTGCTGCCTCAAAGACAGTGCAAAGTTGTCATATTTTAAAGTCTTAAATCCTTTTTTATTTTATTATCCCCTAGAGAAGCCCTTCAAGACTATATTCTTCCAGTTCTTAGTGTTACTAAACCCAGGACCCTGCATTCACTATATCTGGTCTCCCACAGTACACAGAACATGGAAATTCAATTATTTTAGTAAATATAGCAGTCTGGTGACTTCTATCAGTGTCTGGTTAAAGCTTGTAGGAGGAGTTTTCATTCTACCCCGACTGGCCTATGATGGTGCATGATCTCTGACCCTCTCTCTGGACAGTGCTGATTGGTCCTGTGCTAATCACATGCACTCTCCCAAAAAAAAAAAAAAAAAACCTCTAGCAATACACACCAAACTGAGCATGTGCAGAGTGACCCCTGGGGCTCTGTACTTTCAGCAGATGGATTAGGGACAGTAAAAGAAGGGGCGGATCAGAGAAGACAGGATCAAACAGCCTTTTTACACAATGCAGAGGATTAACCCCTTAGGTTCCACAGTGAGTATAACGAGCATGCTTTACTGCATATACACATTGATTTTACTGTTGTGGATTTAGTAACACTTTTTAAGCTAGGGCCAAAACAACTTATCGATTACCATTTTCATAATCCGATTAATCGGCCAGCCGATTAGTTGGTCAGCATACAGAATGCATTATTTGTTTACATATCAGGTAGTACAGTGCAGCACACATACAGCTCAGTACACCGTCCATACATGTCAGAACACCTGAGAACTTGTGAATGTGTGAGGAGCAATGCATCATGGGACATGTAGTCCTGGCAGGAAGTGAGTGGTTCTAAAGGCAGGTTTACCTTGCTATAGGGACACTCCTAACTATACTTTGCAGTTTTCTATTGGGGCACTCTGAAGGCAGGAGGAGCCTGAAGCATCGGTGGGGGACTGAATCAGGGCTGCTCTGTGCAAGACCATTACACAGAGCAGGTAAGTATAACATGTTTGTTTATTTAAAAAAAAAAAAAATTACTTTTAAAGACTCTGCAGGGAAGATCAGCATCAGAACCCAGAGAAGGTGGCGGCTGATAGACTGGAGGTAATATGAGGCATTACAATTACATTTAAAGTAAACTTTTACCGGTATTGTGCATTATATTTTAAAATGATCATATCCAGCTTTTAGTACTACTTTTATATAAAAGATTTATATTCCCTTCCACCCTTCATATAGCTTTATGTCTGACTCCTAGTTAAAATGTCCATATATCTTACTGGGTGTATTTATCATTATATGTATGATATAAATATTATATATTATAACTTTCACTGTTTCACAGTATAAATTAACCCCTTATAGTAGAGATTATCTGCTCTTTTTGTTAAAAAAAAAAAAAAAATTGCGTTCTGTGGGCGGTTTTAACCCTTTTTCGGCCGCTTGCGGGGGGTAAAACTGCCCCGCTAGCGGCCGAAAAGCGCCACTAAAACGACGGTAAAGCGTTGCTAAAATATAGCGCTGCTTTACCGCCAGCACGCCCAGCGCCTCAGTGTGCAAGTAGCCTTTAACTCATAAGGGCTTTTTTTTTTTTTTTTTGACCACTACTTTTATATTGGCTCTTGAAATTTACAAATGCAGCAATTTAGATTTTGGATGAAAGTTTTAGCACTGGGAAATACTTTTTGAAAGATGAAAAGTGCATTTTATATACAATTATATAGATCAGACCAAAATGAGGGACAAATGAGGAGAAAAGAGGGACATTGCTCGAAATCAGGGACAGTTGGGAGCTATGGTTTTAGCAGAGCTGCACAGGACTGCTTAGGGCGGGTTTTCTAATGGCCGGAACAATGAGCATGTCTTCTTGTAGCTGCTGGGCATGGTGGCATCAATGTTACCTTTTACATTTCCCTGCATGGTTAACATTTCAATAGAAATGATAGAAAAGGCTGACAGACGTTAAGCATACAGCTGTCATTGATTAGTTTATTAGTTTGTGACTTGGCCCTGTCAAGCTCTATTAATGAGGGGATTTAGCTGTTTACATAACTGCTAAATGATTTGGCTTCTTCTGTTTGACCACCAATTTGCTGGGCAGCATCCAGACCTTAAAGTGAAGCTTGCCTGCCAGATCCCCAGATTTCTGTCCATCATGTGAGGGTGCTGCATAGACACTTTTAGTAGCGTGTTCGTAAATAGCAAATACCGTACTTTCATGGGAACGCACAATGATATCATTAGAAACATGAGAAAAAGTTATCCAGTAAACTGAACAGAGAATTGTTTGTTTTTTGGGGTTTTTGTAACGCTTGTGCTGGAAATTCCATGTGCCTGTTTGCCTGTGCTGGCGTCTAATGCTTTACTTGCAGTGAGATGTGTTGAGCATGTGTTCTTCAGCTGTGAAACTTGGAATTTCTTTTTGTTTTTGTGTGTTTTTAATTTTCAGCTTCTTCACAACTGGATTTTTTTTTAAGCATGTAAACTATGCTAGCGTTTGAAACATCAAAAGGAAATGTCTGACATAACCCATAAGTTATCAATAAAGAGACTTTTGTGCAAATATTGTTTTCATGCTCAAATATTTCTGAGTGTAGCACCCTCTAGTGTGCTAGTAGTGAAGTACAGTACTGGCAAATTTATTTGACTTCTAGTAAGTGTGAGGCTGGAATATGGGTCAAGGTTTATTGCAGGGCAGGATGGATGAGTCATACAGGCAGGTATTTGGTGCCTCCCCTTGATTGTGGAAGTTTGGAGAAACCTCTAGAAGTTAGTGGGCGGAGACCAGGAGGGTCGATCTGCATACTTGGGGGAACCTAGCCAATCCCAAGGCGTACTGTCCTGGCAGGGTGGCTAGGCCAGCCCTTAAATATGGATTAGTCAACCTAGCAGGGGAGTCTGGTGGAAGGTGGAGGAGTGCTGAGGAGGTTGTCGGTGGCCTAGGAGGGGGTCTCCTAAGTCTAGGGAGGACCCCAGCCCCGGGCTGGGCTCAGGCTGGCCCAGAAGGATCCATTCAGCATTGCGGCTTGATTTGGAATCTTGCCTGAGAGCAGCGGGCGCAAGGAGGACGGAGTAAGTACATCAGCACACCCAGGGATTTTCAAGGGGAGAGACTGCCAAATGTAGCAAGCTTTCTAGTAAACTGTGTTGTGCTTAACCTTTTATCTTTACCCTGGGATATCTTCAGAGAAACCAGGAGAGCTGGTAGTACCTACAAGCAGTGTAGCTGGGAGCAGTTCTAATTCTGGAGAGGATACATTCTGGCATGCAGTTTGGCCTCCTCTTTTTGTGATATTTCCAAGAGGGGCTGAGCGCTTCTAGTCTGTAATGGACTTTTTGCCATTTATCTACTAAGGACTGTGTAAGGAAAGAAAGGAGTTCAGGATCTTTTTTGTGCAAAGTTGCCCCTTTCTTGTTGTACTTTGCTTTAAATTGAGCACCCCATAAATCCTTTCACCCCGTCCAAGTTGTTACATCAAAAAACAAAGCCAAGGGACTGACTTCTTGTGTCTAGATGAAAGCGGAGAATGCGTGTTGCCTGGCTGTGTGGGAGTAGGGAAGTCACCAGCCCTTGTGGGGGTAGTGCTACATCTACTGTATATAGGCAAACTCAATTTGCTAAAGCACTGTGTATCATAAACCTTTGCCGTGTTTTAACCACTTGCCGACTGCGCAATAGCAAAATTGCGGCTACAGCGCGGTCAGCCAATTATGGGAGGGCGTCATATGACCTCCTCCCGTGATCGTACCCAGCACGCTCTGTGAATGCTATGCCCTCTGGACACAGCTGATCACAGATTGGAGTAAAGAGCCAATCAGCAGCTCTTTACCCTGTGATCAGCTGTGTCCAATCACAGCTGAACACAATGTAAACACACTTGCCGGTTATCAGCATTCCTTTCCTCATGCTGTCCCAGCGAGAGCGAGATCCGGTAACTGGCTAGTGTGAAAGGACATCTGCACTGATAATGAGGGCACTAATCAACAGTGAAAAAATAAAAGTGAATACCGCGCTATTCCCTAACCAAAGAAATATAAATGTGGTAAAAGCAATTATATAGGTAAGATGTGAAAAAAACAATGTATATAAAATTTTAGAAGGAGCAGCAGCTAAAAATTGCGAGATATACACAATAAACAAGACTGAATAATACAAAAAGCCGCGCTGATTGTTGAAATTAAAATAACAAAAAATATTGAATCATTCGATATGTATGCAGATTCACAAAATGAACCCAAAAGTAAAAGTCCAGTGAAGTAATAAGTGAAGTGATAAGTGACCAAAAGAGTTCATAAATGTGACAATATGAGGTCCAAAATATGGTGACTATAGGAATCAAACAAATCCACCGTGATCCACCACCGATATATGAATGCGCTTACCAGAGGGCAAGCTTGGATAAGCCTGTAAGGGGATGATAACGAAACAAATCTGGACCATCAGGACTCGGCACCGATCCAAATCTCCATACACAAGATTAGCCAGGTACAGAAATTTCAATATTGATCCCCCTTCAGGTCGGCTGTAACATGCGCACTCTCCAGGAATATCAAGCCAGGAATCGCTCAGCAACCGGTATCACCGATGATGATGTATTTGAAGAGATATGCGTACGCCATGTCCGGACTCCTGCCTGCTTGTCACTGCTTCAGTGACGAGCAGGCAGGAGTCCGGACAAATTCACCTAATTTTATTAGCACTTACTAGAGACATTTTTGAAATACTTAAAATGGCTATATAAAAATATTTTTGATAATTTCTCGTTTTGACTATACCTTATACTTGTTCCCTATATTTTAAGATAATTTTTAACTGTTCTTTGACCAGTTCCAAATAAAAATGAATGATTCGGCAAGCAAATATGTTTCCTAGACAATTGACACCCTCCACTTTTCTTTTTTCTTTTTATTTTTTCATTGGACTGAACTCTTCTAGAATGGAAAATGCTTTTGACTGCGAACTGGTAGAAAAAGAAAATGTTTACAACTGAATGCAAAATTAGTCTAGTATATGATATGTAACAGTCATTTTTTGTTGGTAGATTACTGGTTCTTATATTTGTTGCTTCCTGTATTGTCTGCTGTTCTTTTACCCAGCCTGGGCTGGCTCTGAGCGTGCACTGGGTAGATGTCACCTTGGTAACCCTTACACTGAGCTCTGTAGGGAGCGTGCACAGACTCCAGAGATTGAACTATGCGAAAGGTTTGGAAATCTTCCATCTGCAGCGGCACAATGCTTCCCAGAGGCTGGGCCCTTCTGTACTATGTCAAGACTTGTGGTTCACAGGCTTCCAGTGCTAGTAGTAACATTACTATAAAAATCTCCCTGCACTTCAAAGAAGATCCAACCTCATTTACAAGATACATTCTTATATTGTGCAGATATTCAGGGCCTGTTCCCACTTTTGCAATCTATTGTGATGAATAGACTGCCAACGCACTGCAAGGAACTTAAGCAGGGATGTCCAACTTATTGACCTTCCTGGGCCAAATTGGAAGAAGAGAAATTGTCTTGGGACACACATAAAATACACTAATGCCGCGTACACACGATCGGAATTCTCGTCGGAAAAAACTCTGACGGTTTTTCCGACGGAATTCCGCTCAAGCTGTGTTGCCTACACACGATCACACCAAATTCCGACGGTCAATAACACAGCGGCATAAAACACGTTCGACAGCACTATAAAAGGGAAATCTAATGCTTCCGAGCATGCGTCGAATTGTTTCTGAGCATGTGTCGGAATTTTGCGTGTCGGAATTGCATACACACGATCGGAAAATCCGATAGAAAGGTTTTCCGTCTGAAAAATTGAGAACAGGTTCTCAATTCAAAGTCCGTCGGAAATTCCGACAGAAAAAGACCGTTGGGCATACACACGGTCGGAAAATCCGATGAAAAGCTCCCATCGGACTGTTTCCATCGGAAATTCCCACCGTGTGTACGCCGCATAACAATAACAATAGCTGATGAGCAGAAAAGGTCAGGCAGATCACAAGTTGGCGATCACCGATCTAGATAAAGTACCTATCGCTATTTTGTCCTTAAGCCGCATTCCTCGATACGCCTAGTATTTGACGGCATGTTATTACATATAATGCCCTTTTCAAATTGTAGTCTTTGAAAACTGCTACAAGTTCCTTACAAATTTATCAGAGTGCCTTAGCATTTGCCTTGATAAAAAAGTAGTTACCGTTTTTATTGGCGTATAACAGGCACCCCAATTTAAGAGGAAAGTTTCAGGGAAAAAAACATTTTTTTTTAATCTTTGTTTTTTTTTAAATAAACCACTTTGAAGCAAAATAATGGTCACTGAGCATCAATGCAGCCTAATCTCTGCCCATCTGCAGCGTCACTGCAGCCCGATCTGTGCCCATCTGCAGCTTCAGTGTAGCCTGATCTGTGCCCATCTGCAGCCTGATCTGCGCCCATCTCCCCCATCAATGCAGCTCACCATCTCTCCTCGCAGGAAATCACTGAGCCATCATCTGTTTACCCGGCTCTCAGTTGGCAGTCACAAAAACAGTCCCGCCTCCGCCATCGGCATTGGACCAGCTCCTGTGATAGACAGAACACTAGTCCAATTCTGGTGGCGGAGGTGGGACTGCGTGTGTGACGTGCGAGCCGAGTGGAGAGGAGATGGCGGCTGTGATTTCTGGCAGCACCCCACACCCTCCTTCCCCTCCGAAGTATGCTGTCGGCGTATAACATGCACCTGTGATTTTTTTTTTTTTTTTTTTTATGTTTCCCCTATTTTCAGGGGGAAAACAGTGCGTGTTGTACGCCGATAAATACGATATCTGTCCAATTTTCCTTGAACAATCTCTTCTTTCATTTGCAATTTTTTTGGGGTTCGGTTTTCTTTTGAGATGTGGAAGCCATGCTAGAATAGAAAAATATAATAATGGGATTGGTATTCAACAATGTATGTGCAACGTGGGGAGGTAGAGGGGGGCTTTGGGAGGGGTGCAACTGAAATCTGGGTGGGCGCAGCCCATCCCTGGCTGCAACCCTAGATCTAGCCATGCAGCATGTACTTGCATGGCGCTATCGGGAGACCCTGCATTCACTGCTGGCAGTGCCATTTTAAACAGGGCAGCCCTGGCATCCCTCCAGACATGCCTGTGCCTGGCTTGTTGTCACTGCCTGCCGCCACAGCTGCTATTGCAAACATGGCATCCCTCCAGACATGAATGGGCCTGGCTTGTCCATGCCTGCCGCCACAGCTACTATACTTGCAAGGCATCCTTCCAGACTAGGGTTGCCACCTCATCCTTTTAAACCTGAATACATATTAATTACACAGGTTCTGTAGCTGATTAAGGTGGTAATTTAATCTCACTTGGTGCCTTATCTGTATTAAATTAGCCTCAGAACGTGTGCAATTCATATGTGTTCGGGTTTAAAGGGATGAGGTGGCAACCCTATTCCAGACGTTCCCCAGGCCACATGCTTAACACTCTTCGGCTGCGGGTTGGACACCCCTGGATTAAAGCAATGTGCTCTACTGTACAGTGCATTGGGATGCCATTCACAAAGAATGACACTGCAACTCATTGCCCATAGTGTCAATAAACCTACAAGTGAAAATAGGGTCTATTCACAGTTGTGCATTTGGAAACATTTGTTTTAACATAAATGTTAAAGGGAAACTAAACCCATACATTTAAGGCCCCGTATACATCTAGGTGTTGCTATTTTACAGGCGTTTTGAAGTTCAAAAGGTCACCAATGTAAAAGAATTAAAACACCTATAATCTTCAAAAAAAAAAAGCTCATGTACTTTTTTGGGCGACGGGCATTTTGCTTTAGGCGATAGAACGCGCAGATGTGAACAGGGGCCATTGAAAGGAATAGGCTTTGTCTTGCTGGGCGTTTTTAGAGCAGAAAAACGCCCAAAAACTCCAAGGTGTGAACGAAGCCTAATGCTGGCCATGCATTATACGAAAAATCGGCCAAACCCATTTTCGAAAAATTAACCTTCGGCCGTGAGCGCAAACGATAGTGCTATCATATAATGACCAAATTTCGGACGATTTTTCATATAGTGTATGGCCAGCATAAGGGTTTAAAAAAAAAAAAAAAAAAAAAAAAAAAGCATTAGCATTCCCATTATGCCAGAAATGTAACTCCTCACATTTGCTTGTGCTTTCAACCAAACTGTCAAACCATCAAATCGCTGGAATCGTAACTGATCACATGTGCAGCACCATGGCAGTTGCAGATCGAACAAAGACTAACATAGCGGCTTCCTTGACTTAAAAGTATAGGATTATTTAGTTCTGCTTCAGCCTGGGTTCACACTAGTGTGATCTCTGACATTGCAGGTGCTGAGCACATGCAATGTCTGAGCAACGCGAGTTTGGCCATGCAGTTGTATGGCTGAACTCGCCTTGGAGTCGCACAGAAAAAGGTGCAGGGACTTGTTTTTCCCCGCACTAGAATCGGATTGCATGGGTGTTCTCACCTATGCGATCTGATTCCTGTGCGAGTTTACTATTTGCACTGCGATCTGTGAACCGATCTGGGGGTGTCCTTAACAATGTATTGACACCCACATTGGGACACAGCCTGGGGATCCCCGACCCCAGGCTGTTTTTTAACAAATCCCGGTATGCTCCTTATTGGTAACCAGCTCAATGTGTTAAATTACCGCAGTAAATAATGTGATAATTTACTGTTAAATCGAACAAATACCGCATTCGATATTTAACAGTAAATTCTTAGTGAATTGAACTTTCACAACTGATTTACTGCATTTTATTTGCCATTATTTACCTCCATTATTGAATTGACCCCATTGACATTGTACAATTGCATTAAAGTGGAAGTAAACCCCCCTATCGTTTTCAGCCAAGGAAGCTGCCATCTTTGCCTCTGTTTACTCTTCAACTGCCACAGTGCTGCACATGTGATCCGTTATGACACCAGCCATTGGATGGTTTGACTGTTTGGTTGAGAGCACAGCCAATGTGCAGTTAGCATTCACGGCATGCCTTTTTTTTTTTAGACTGTTAAATCGATGGGTTTACTTCCGCTTTAACCTCTGTTCTCAAAGATGTTACATTCTGAGGTCCTTCTCTCACATGCATACCATATACTTACTGGGGTGCTAGCCACTGTGCTACCCTAGAGAAATGCCAGTAAAGGGTCTTGTATACCTTTTCATCCGTTGTGGTGCTTTCGGAGCCCATTTTATATGTGACAAACCCTAAAATCGCGATTTACTGGATCGCTAAAATGAGAATCAATCCAAAGAGCAGTTGAGAGACAAATTTAAGGGGTTCAGGCATGATCTGATGGCTGCTCGATAGTGATGTATGGGGCTCTCGTACAGTATATTATTATATACAGTTATCCAAATCCGATCTGATTCTATGTTGCCCGTCATACACCTCTGCCTACAGGTCCTTTTTTCTACTGTAACTTCAGGTTAAAGTTCTCTAGCTCCATCTACAAAACTGATTTAAATTCCAGTATGATCAGGATTTTATCATTTTTGGATGCTCTTCTCCCATCTCCTGGCCTTGATATGAACTCCGCTTTACAGCTTTTCTAAGCATTTATTTGGGTGACTGCCATAAACTGATACTGCTTTTATAAGTAGGTTCCATTTTCGTGGATAACGCATATCCCGCTTTATTATACTCGGGCACCCAGTAGATCCCACCTCAGACAGTTCTTGAGTTCAGGTGAGCCTCCTAAAGTGAGAAAGCAGGCAGAATGAAAGCTTGGCTGGAGCCCTGGGAAATCTTTGCTTTAAATGTTTGCTGTTGAATTGACAGGGAACCTGAGCTTGATCCTGGGTACTCTTAGAACAAGGCGACTTTTGTGTAGATTTTTCCAGATTAGACACAAGAATGGCTACTTTTTCCAAATGTGGTTTCACATTGTGGTTGCAGAACCCGTACGTTAAGCTTAATTTTATTTATTTTCTTGTCCTGCAGTTGTGGTCTGATGTTGGCTGTTTGTCAAAAGCCCTGACAGTATGCGTAAGCAAAACGAGAATTTAGAAGTCAGTGTTTCACCTATTTACATTATGTGCAGAGATTTTGTTTGGAGTAAATAGAAAAGCAGATTTTAGTTCTTGGAAAACAGACTTCCTAATGTGCTTTCTAATAATTTAACCACTTGACTACCAGAAGGTTACCACCCTTTTGCATGTTGTAAAAGTCACCCTGGTAGTGATATATGGGAAATTGCCAGCAGCTTCTTTTCTCAGGCATAAGTGGCCGAGACCCAGGGAAAAACAAATAATAATCCAGAATAGTGTAATAACGTTTTATTAAAAGCCAAAGCAAGGATAAAATGGAGATTTTTCCACTTACATTTAACGGTGCTATAGTTAGCACCAACACAAGCAGCCTGGTTATGTTTTCCTGGACACCCAGACACAGTCCCACTCTCTTCTAAGGGGCAGTCCGATGGAAACAGACCACTTGTCAGTTTCCATCTGATGCCATCCAATCCACCAGACGGATGGGGAATAGGACCACCAGCCATCTGTTTTTGGTGGACAGGATCAGTTTGAATGGCGGCGGGTGTCAGCGGACATCCGCTGCTCCATAGAAGAGACTGGAGGGTTTGATCAGGTCTGCCTGAAAAAACTGACAGGCGGACCTGATTGGATCGCCCATGTGAAAAGGGCCTTAAGTGCAAATAGTCTATTTGAGTGCAAGAGCTGCCTGCATCTTAGCAATAGACAACATTAGATGACATCTTTGGGAGGCCACCTTCATTCCATCAATGGAGGGATGCTTGACAGCTTCCTTGAGAAGCCGCCAGCGTCTTGGCAATGGAGGATGCTAGTTGTTCCCTTGAGAAGTCACAAAGAATGCCGGGAGGGTCTGCGAGAGCTGCTGCCTAGCAACAAAGGACACTAGACGGCTCTTCAAGAGCCACCTGTGTCTTAGCATGAAAGGATGCTAAGCAGCTCTGCAAGCTCCACCTGCATCCTAGCAACAAAGAAATCTGTGCAGATCTACAAGAGCTGCCTGTGCGTTAATAAAGGACACTAGGTGGCTTCTTTGGGAAGCCACCTTCGTCCTAGCGGTGGAAAGATTCTAAGCAGCTTCCTTAAGAAGCCCTCTGTGTCTTGGCAATGGAAGATGCTAGGCAGTTACCTGGAGAATCTGCCCTTGTCCTAGCAACAAAGGATGCTGGGCATCTCTTCAAGAGCCATCAGGGTCTTAGCAAGATGGGGACACTAAACAGCTCCGCGAGAGACACTTGTGTCCTAGCAGCAAAGGAAGCTGGGTGCGGATCTGCAATAGTTACCTGTGTCCTAGCAACCAGTAGGTCCAGTTTGCTATATATGCCGTGCATGTGTAAATGTTGACAAAAACGTTACATGTATACAGTTTATTGACATGATTTTATGTAGGATCTTGCAGCTAGGATAGCTGAACCCATGTTGGAACTCCACTCAAACATTGTTTTCTAATTGGGGTATGCCTCATACACAAGATCAGACTTTCCCGCGGGAATGTCCGCCGGACTGGAGTCCGTCGGACAATCTGCCCGTGTGTGGGCGCTGGCTGACTTTTTCCCGCCAAAAGTCCGGCGGACTAAGTTTTTTAAGTTTTGTTTTAAAATTGGCCGCTGGACTCGGCAGTCCGGCGGACAATCCCGCAGTCTGTATGCTAGTCCGCCGGACTTTTGGAAATGAACGGACTTGCCGATTATCGGAAAGTCTGTTTATTTAGAACGTGACTTCAGGTAGACGGGGCTAGCGAAGGCAGTGAATGCCGCCGCGCTAGCCCCATCACCTGGCATGGATTTAAAGGGAATCCCATTCACCTAAGGTGTAAATAAAAAAACACACCATTTTTAAAAAATCCTCCTCCTCCTCGGATGGCAAGGATTTGAGCGTCAGAGCAACTCAAACTACAGCTATTGTAGGAGGTTTCCAGTCTTCAGTGGTCAGGACTTGCCAAAAGTGGTCCAAGGAAGGAGGACCAGCGACAGAGTCATGGGTGGCCAAGGCTCATTGATGCACATGGGGAGCGAAGGCTGGCCCATGTAGTCTGATCCAATAGAAGAGATACTGTAGCTCAAATTGCTGAAAAATGTAATGATGCTTTGGATAGAAAGAGGTCAGAACACACAATGCATTGCAGCTTGTTTCCATATGGGGCTGTCTAGCCACAGACCAGTCAGGGTAACCATGCTGACACATGTCCATATTCCAAAGCACCTACAATGGGGATGTGAGCATCATCACTGGACCATGGAGCAATTGAAGATGGTGGCTTGGTCTGACAATTTTTAAGTTTTCTTTGTCATGTGGCTGAGTGCATTTACATCCCTTATCTGAAGAAGAGATGGCACCAGGATGTTCTATTAAAGAAGGCAAGCCAGCAGAGGTCTGCTGGGAAACCTTGAGTCCTGCCATTGATGTAGATGTTTCTATGACATGTACCACCTACTTAAACATTGTTGCTGACCTAGTACACCCCTTCATGGAAAGGGTATTCCCTGATGGCAGTGGACACTTTCAGCAGGCTAATGTACCCACCAGATTCTCTAAATCGCTATCCAAAAACAAGTCCGATTCATGGAGACCCCACCTCGCAACTCACAGGACTTAAAGAATCTGCTACTGATTACTTGTTGCCAAATGCCACAGCTCATCTTCAGAGTTGTAGTGGGGTTAATGCCTCAATGGGTCGGGGGTGTTTTGGTGCCAGAGTGGGAACCTACTCAATATTGGGTTCGTGATCGTATAGTTATGGCTCATCGGTATATAGGCACTGTGTGCTCTGCAAAATGTACTAGTGCAGCTTTGCTGTTTGGCAAATCAAACCAGTTGTATAGTGCACAAGGTTGCTGTCTAAAAAAAAAAAATGGAATCACCCTCATTAAGTACCTGAGTATGGGCACCTTTTGGATAGAAACATCTAGTGTCTGCTCACTTTCCAGCAGTTGATAACTCTCTTGAGGGTGACTTACCCGTCACTCTCTCCATGGCAGGGCATACGCTAATATTTATAGAATATAGTTCATCTTGCTTGACACGGATCGGGTTTACTTGTCTGTCAGTTAGGAGAATACACAGGGTCATTGTTTCCAGTTACTAGAAACCTCATTCTTTCAGCCTGAAACTGAAGGTAACGCAACCCTTTTCTGTGCTGTAATTAATGTGAAATTAGAGGAAACAAATAAATTAAAGTGGTGATTGTTCATTTCTGAAACCCTGAAATGTGGGGTAATTTAAAGCATATGTACACCGCTCTGCCACATGCCTTGTGCTTTATATATGAAGAATATTGCTTTTATGGAACACACAGCTGGCCTCATTGTTTTCATGTTAGGAATGTTTCAGGTTGATTCCTTATAACCTAATGTTTAAATCAGATTAGTGCAAAAGTAAGAACCAGGTTGATTTGTTTTTTGTTTTTCTTTTGCTACATTTATACCAAAGAAGTGTAACATTTGGGTAAAAGGATGTAAACTCTCCAGGCAAAAAATAAACCACCCTCTCACCATTACCTTCCACTCCCCTCCCATCCATTCAGTGGTAGTTTATTTTTATTTTTTCATACTTTCCAAAGCAATCTTTTTACTTGCCTAAATTCGTAGTTTGGGTCCCCGAATTGGCACTGTTTCTGGGTGCAGGGTACCAGTAACCTGACCATATAGTTCTTGAACCAGCTGGTCCCCGACTGTCCCCTTTCCTGAAGTCACCAGTAATGCCTGGTATACACGGGCAGTTTTTTCGTTTTAACCCAGCAGGCCGAACAAAAACAGAAACTGAGGAGATTGTGAGGATCTCGCGTTACTAACTATGCGTTGTTAGTGCAGCGATCTCCCTGCTGTGCTATTTGTGTTCTGACACAGGGACTGCCCCCCTCCTCCCCCTGCCAGAACACACTGGTCAGTGCTCATTGAAGCTGTTTGACTGAAATCGGTCGTAAGATCTGCTTCTTTCGGACAAGGAACCTGTACACATTGGCCAAATGTTGGCCACTTTCTACTGGCTGATTTTGAATGATCTTTGACCCATGTGTACGGGGCTTAAGGCCCACAGCCAAAAGGAAGTGTCCATAACATGCAGGCAGCCTGGAGTTCAGCTTTAACTATACTGTATGGTAACATCTATAGTTACTAATGGTAGTATTCATGATGGCAAGCTTGGTGAGCACGGTGGCAAAGTATAAGATGCTCCATGTCCCCCTCATGCTGCAGTTGCTTTGGTCACAATTACTGAAAATATATGTCCTTGCTAAAAAGCCACCAGACTAATGACACGTAACCTACGTACCGTATATAAACCACATCGTACATTAGATGTTCAAGCAATGAGCTGGTTATTTTATGAGAGCCAGAGGGAGGAAATTCTTGTCCAACTCAATTTCAGAGAAGATTCCCGGCTGTATTTGTCTCATTGAAGTTTTCTGCTTTCTTCCATATGCCATGCCCTCTATTGTTGCCAGTTATTAATGTTTATCATCAGTCTTCACTTTCCCCCCCTTTGCGATGCTTTGACTAAAATATGCCAAGTTTACTTCCGAATCAATGAGAAAAATAAATGCAAGTATGTATTACCTAATTTGACAAGGAAGTCTCTAGGGCTTGGAACACCTGCACGCTCATACCATGACTGAAGGTCTGAAATTGACATTTTAATTGGAGTGGATCTCTAGAGAAAGATGCATTTCTGTTGATGGCGCACAGTATTACACTATGGCCTAGTTAACTGTTTTTCCTTTATTGTAATAATATCAGTACTCTTTAAAAACAACAGAATATAGTGGAGTTATTGCCCAATTCTTGCAGTTGAACCATCGGGAAGGAAGACCTAGCTTCAGATCTAGAATTCCTGTTATGTGCAGGCATATTAATATGTAAGTGTAACACTTTTTAGCATTTACTACAACTTTTATAAGGCTGCATTCACATCTGAGGGTTTTGTAGCTCGAAGCTCAAAGACGCTCAACAAGCAAACTCGCATTCATTTCAATGGTCCCTGTTCACGATCAGAACCGGGCCTTTGAAATTAATAGGATTTTTATTGTTGAGTGTCTTTTGAGCTCCGAGCTTTGAGCTACAAAACCCTTATGCCTCGTACACATGATTGGACTTTCCAACAACAAAACCATGGAGTTTTGTCCGAAGGGCGTTTTCTCAAACTTGCCTTGCATACACACTGTCACACAAATGTTGGCCAACAATTACGAACGTAGTGACGTACTAGACGTACTATGTGGTTTTTCGGCTCTTTAGCACCACCCTTTGGGCTCCTTCTGCTAATTTCGTGTTTAGTAGAAGTTTGGTGAGTGTTGATTCATTCTTTTCTTTTCTCGTTTTTTCATTTAGCACTTTTCAGTTGGCGCTTTTCATTTCGTGCCTTTCAGATTGTTTCAGAACGGACCTTCGTCTACCAGACATGTTGCGTAATCAGAGGAGATAACGTGTTATTTATTATTGGCCTTGGAGTTATTGCTTTGACATTATTTTTTGGTTGAATAATGATTTGGTGTATTTTCTATATTTTTGGATGCATAGAATGCACTTTTTTTTTGGTTCAGTTCTATTGGCAGATAGCATATCTAAAAAAAATTTTTTTTTTAATTTTATTTTATGCACAATAAAAAAATTGTGTAGAATAATACTTGGCTATGTGTTTTACTTCAAATGGCAGTTACATTTAAAAAAAATACAATTGTAAAATTGACAAGGGACACCAACATAGTTGTATCTTTGATCTTAAAATCTACGGGATAATGGTGTTGTGGTAACTTGCCCAAATTAAATTAAAAAAAAAAAAAAAGCATAATATTATTCTTGATATCATTAGAAAAAAAAAAAAAAGCATTTGAAAATTTAGTTTGCAATGACTCCATCAGTATCACCAGCAAAGCAGCTTCATTATTATCCCATTAAAGAAGAGAATTGTGCGCTGCATTTCGAGATGTCATAATTTGCCACGTCGCGAATGTTAATTCTCCATTACGAATGCTAGTTTACAAGACCAGCCGCTTCTGGCTCATCCTTGCTTCCGAGCATGCGTGTTTGTACTTGTACGGACTTGTGTTCACACGATCGGAAAATCCGACAACACGCATTTGTTGGCGGAAAATGTTATTCAGAATACTAGCCCCGCCGATATCTATACATAGCCAAGTGTACTCTGCTATCCTCGGCTAGTTCTGCTCACAGTCACGCCCAGTCCCGCCATTGGACCTGTGTTATGTCCATCATAGGGCGGGACTACGAGAGGAGCCAAGAAGAGCCGAGATACACAGGACCAGCTCTGTGTATCTCGGCGGCGCCATTTTTAAACTGCAGTGACACTGACATGTCACTGCTGTTTAACTGCAGCCTGGGCAAGGCTGCAGGTGGACACTGACAAGGCTGCAATGCTTCAAATGACACTGACAAGCATGCAGATGGCCTACTTTTCCTTGCAAATTTGCTCCAAATCTGTCAGATTGTGAGGGCATCTCCTGTGCACATCCCCTCTTTTTAAGTCACCCCACAGTCTTTCAATTGGATTCAGGTCTGAACTCTGGATGGGCCATTCCTTGACTAAGCCCAGGTTTCTGCAGAGATGTCAGTGTAAATCGCAGCCTGAAATCGCAAAAAGTAGTACGGAAACTACTTATTGAAATCCGTGCCATTGACTGCAATTGCCGCCTATTTGACATCAAAATGATCCTGTGTGAACCAGGGCTTAAGGGCCCAATTCCAACTGAAGAAAAATGGACCCAAAGCATAATGCTGCCACCACTACAAATACATGTTCTAGAATGGCCATACTTTAAACCTCCAACTAGTTGACATACTGTGGCATGATTTAAAGAGCGCTTTTTACACAGGAAGCCTCATAAATAATAGTGAATTTAAAGTTTTAGAGCAACCATGTAAAATTCCTAAAATTTGAAATCTTTGAATAGTAGCTACAGGTAGGGATGCACAGAAATTTCGGCCGCTGAAACATATCGGCCAAAAATTGCCTTTTTTTTTGCCGAAAGAGAAAAACGGCCGATAATGGAGCCAAAAATGGGGCGGGGGCCTGGGCAGGGGCGGGGCTCCGTCCCATTTTCCAGGGAACTTTTGATAGACAGGTCACCCGTCCAATCCTGTCTATCAAAGTGCCCAGACAAGGAGGAGGGGCTGTATGTGATGGCGCACAGCGGGGAACACACAGCTATTGAAATTAAAGCTGTGATGTTCCCGGCACTCTAATCAACCAGGCGTCGGTGGCTCTCCTCTCTCTTCCCTTCACAGGCTGGCTGCACTACTGGGGACACTGGCTGGCTGCACTGGGGACACTGGCTGGCTGCATCTGATGGGCATTCGTGAGGCTGCATTGACCTCTTGTACAATGTCCTCAGTCTCTGACCATCTCCTGTACCATGTTCCCCAGTCGCTGACCATCTCCTGTACCATGTCCCCAGTCTCTGACCAAAATATTTTTTTTAAATGTCCTCAGTCTCTGACCATCTCCTGTACCATGTTCCCCAGTCGCTGACCATCTCCTGTATAAAAATATTTTTTTTAAAATAAGTTTCGGTATCGGTTTTTGGCCTAGTGTATTTTTCGGTTTCCGCACCAAAAAACCCATTCGGTGCACCCCTAGCTACAGGAAGTGTTTGGTGGAGAATGTTGCAGGTAAAGGAGCGTCTGTAAGGTACTAAATTAGGGTTCACATGCTTATTCCGAACTGTAATGTGAATTTTTGTACAATGTGTTCACTTCGGACGTGAAGGAATACCGTTGTTTGTGTGTTGTTAGTTTTAGGCATATTGTTAATGAATTTTTGTGATTTTAGTTAAATGTCAGAAAAGTATTTTCTACTGTAACCATTGTGTTGTAATTGTAAAATCTGCTCTTCCTGAGCAAACTTCATAGATTCAATACACATTTTTTATTTTTTTCTCCACAATCTTAACGGCTTTTAATCAGTATGAGCGAGCAACACATATTAATTTAAATAAATTTGCCATTTTTACTGTTAAAAAAAAAAAAAAATAAATAAATTTGCCATTAGAGTTAGGTTTTGATCTGGGCTTTGCTCAGCACATGTGTTCCATGGGCCAGGACAAGTGACAGAGAAAGTAGGTTTACATGTCAGTCATCTATTACGAAGAAAATGATTGTGTGCCCCACTTTTGCTTTAGAACTTAATTTATTTTCAGTCTCCTGGCATGAACCAGATCCTTGTGGAAATTTTAGTTTTGTCAAAATGTACCAGCCTCTGTTGCTCTGATTAAATGATCACAGGTACAAATTATCACTTCTGTAATGCTGTCATAGTGTCAAAACATTCCCTGAAACATTTATGGTTTTTAACCCAATATCAAAGCTATTCATACAAATTCATTAAAATACATTTGGTCAAATTATTTATTTAAAGGTGTGTTTTTTATTTTTTTTATTTTTTTCTTGCATACATTTGTTGGATAGATGGGGTGATCAATGCACCTCACCTCTTTTTAGGTAGACATGTAAATAAAATCCATATGCTTTATTCAGTAAAAAAAATAAAAAATATATATAGAATAAAATATATATATAATATTTATTCATAAATTTAAAAAAAAAAATTAATATGTGTGTGTGTGTGTGTGTGTATGTGTGTTATAGTTATATTTGGTTTGCATAGATTGAATGCAGCAGGACACAGTTGTCCTGTTACATACCGTAATTCAACTCTAATGTAGCAGCTACTGTATAAAGCTAAAGTAGGGATGTTGCAATTCAACACGTTTTGCAGTCAGCATTGTTAATTAGACAAAGGTAATATTAAGATTATTAAAACCAGATGTGTAGTGAATATTGCAAGCCCATAGCTAAAAACTCTCTTGGATCAGAGCCACAGGAGGCATAATGAGGTGTCTTGATCTGCTCTTTGGCATAATGTTTCCCAGTGGTTATAATTGCCCTATATTGGGTCCCATCCCCAAGGCATATGCACAAAAGGGTAGAGGGCTATAGATTGCCAATTAGAGTTCGCTTGTGGTCATAAAACGCCGCAAAAAATAGCGGCGTTTTACCGCCGACGCTATGGGTGGTGTGGTGTGGTGTGAAAGGGGTCTAATGGTAAGTATAATACTGCAATTCTCCCTGTCATGCATTTCCCCCATGCAACAGCATTTTCCCATCCTCTGGCAAATTGGGGGGGATCCATGAAAAAGAGGATTGCAGTATTATACTTAACCATTAAGGACCACAAGTGGGTTCTAATTGGCTATCTATGCCCCTTTGTGCATATGCCTTTTTGGATACAGTAATTTATTACTGGGTAATTATACGCACCAGGAAACATTACCCCAAAGAGCAAATCACGGCATCACCAGAGAAGGTTGTTTTTAGCTATAGACTTGCAATATTCAATACACATCTGGTTTTAATGTGCTTCATAATGCCTCTGTCTACCTGATGAAGCTGACTGTCAAACATGTCCAATTACAACACCCCTACTTTAGCTGTATACAGTAGTTCAATTGTTGTATTCAATCTATTCAAAGATAGATATTAATAGATGTCTGTATAGTAATAGGTGTTAATTTAGAGGCATATGCAAACCTTATGTCTATTGAATAAAGTATTTTATTGTCAGTTATGATGTTTTTGGCACCTTCTATAGTCCCATTTTCATGGCTACCTCATATTTAAATGACTGCTTCATCTAAAGTTGGAGGTTAAAAATGACCCAAATTTGAAGTGACACCACCCCCTGACTTTAGTTTTTAAAGGCCAACAGTAGTGCCACATTCTTCTTATCCTGAAACATGTTACAAAAGCTGTATACCTAATCCAAACCCAGGTCTCCTTTCCTGTCTAATTCTGGTGGAAATTGTCTGCATGTTGTGGCAGTAGTGACCCCCATTACTTCACCCTTTGTAGAGCACTGTCTGGGAAAGCCCCCCCTTAGAGATTAATTTGGCTTGGTGATCGTTGGGAGACATTCCATGTACACTTCTGAACCTCTTGGCAGATAGCGTTGGTAAGAGTAACCCACTAGTGAAAGACACCTCAATTATCCATAGAACAAGTTGCTTTAAACAATATTTTTCTTTGAAGATTATGTTGCCTGTGACCTCTTCAACAGACTTCTGTCCTGAGTGCAGGGTTTCCCTTTGTGCACTTGCATCACATGTACCCTTTTTCACATGGGTAGAATTATTATCTCCTTCAATTCATATGTCTGTATGCAAAATAGGTGATGTAACCCATAGCAACGATCCAGGTATCTTCGATTTATTTTTATCTGCAGTAACAAAACAAAACAAAAAAAAAAAAATATATATAATATAAATATATATATATATATATATATATATATATATATATATATATATATATATATATATATATATATATATATATATATATATATATATATATATATATTAATATAATATATATTAATATAATATATATATTAATATAATATATATTAATATAATATAATATTAATATAATATATATTAATATAATATTAGCGTTATCTCTCATGCAACTTTTATCATCTTTTTAGTTTTAGCAGGAGACCCAAAATTGTATTAGAGCAGAATTTTATCCTCTCTTAAGAGGCGATTGAAGGAGGATATGATCACCTTTTGTATACACTATATTACCAAAAGTATTGGGACGTCTGCCTTTACACGCACATACACTTTGACGGCATCCCAGTCTTAGTCCATAGGGTTCAATATCAGTAGTGGCTGGTGCTCCATCGGTCCGCAGGGGGGGGCAGACTGACCTGACCACGGACCCCCAATTGCTCCAGCCCGCACTGCAGCACCATACCCACACGCCCCCCCCCCCCTGGTCGCCAGCTCACTCACCTTGTGCTGACAGGCGGAGACAGCAGCAGCTTCCCCCTCAGTCTACTCCGTGTCCGGGCTTCGTTGGTCAGGCTTCCCAGTGCTCTGTGCCTCGAGCCCACCCTTTTTTTGAAGCCTATTAAAGCCTCTGGCTCTAATCACGTGCTTAAAAAAACAAAAAACGCCCCCACCCCCTCCATTGGAATCCACGCATCCAGTGTGCTGCATGTAGCCTAGAGGGCCAGGCGCATGGCTGGGGGGTTGGGCCCGTGCGCCCCTAATGGACAGACCGCCACTGTTCAACATTGAGTTGGTCCACCCTTTGCAACTGTAACAGCTTCAACTCTTCTGGGAAGGGCCTCCACATTTGTGAGGTCAGGCTCTGATATTTGACAAGAAGGCCTGGCTCATAGTCTCTACTCTAATTCATCCCAAAGGTGTTCTATCAGGTTGAGGTGTAAGACAGTCAAGTTTCTCCAACCCAAATTCGCTCATCCATGTCTGTATGAACCTTGCTTTGTGCACTGGTCCAAATCATTTTGTGGAGGGGGGGTTATGATGTGGGTTTGTTTTTCAGGGGTTGGGCTTGGCCCCTTAGTTCCAGTGAAGGGGACTCTTTAAGGACTCAGCATACCAAGACATTTTGGACAATTTTAATGCTCCCAACATTGTGGGAACAGTTTGGGGTTTGCTCCTTTCTATTCCAACATGACTGCTCACCAGTGCACAAATCAAGGTTCATAAAGACATGGATAAGCGAGTTTGGGGGTGAGGAACTTGACTGGCCTGCACAGAGTCCTGACCTCAACCCGATAGAACACCTTTGGTATGATTTAGAGTGGAGACTGCGAGCCAGGCCTTCTTGCCCACATCAGTGCTTGTCCTCATAAATGCGCTTCTGGAAGAATGGTCAAACATATCCCATAGACATACTCCTAAACCTTGTGGACAGCCTTTCCAGAAAAATTGAAGCTGTTATAGCTGCCCATGGGTGGGCCAACTCAATATTGAACCCTACGGACTAAAGGGTCCCAATACTTTTGGTAATATAGTGTAAATACATAAGTGGTCCATATAGTGAATTTGGTGTAGTTAATTAAGGGGGCACTCTTTATTACTGGAGGAAAAGAGATGTAAACTCCACATACGGAAAGGCTTCTTTACTGTAAGGGGTGTGAAAATGTGGAATCGACTCCCTCAAGAATTAGTTCTTGCCAACACTGTAGATTGCGTTTTTAAAAAGAGCTGGATGCATTCCTAAATGCACATAATATAACCGTGTACTTAAAGTTTAGGCCTCGTGCGCACAAACAATGGTTTTTAATGCTGTTTTTATGGGCGTCTGGCATTTTTTTTTGCCTCTAAACATCTCTCTGTGTTAGCCTATGTGTCAATGCACACATAGGCATTTAGAGGCGGAAAAAAAAAAAACATCTAGGAGCAGCTGCGTTTGGCAGAAAAAATACTTGACATGTGTAAACATGTCTAAACACGCATTAACGCTAGGCGTGTCAAGCACTTTAGCATTAATTCCTTTCAGTGGCCAGAAAGGAGGGACAGAGCAGAGAGCCACTGACTGACAGTCATCGGCTCTCTGCTCAGAGAGCACTGAGAACCGAGCGATCAGTGGTGTTTGATCGCTCGGTTCTCAGTCTTGGAGGCACTGGGGGACAAATGCAGCATCTGACTGATGCTGCATCCACCTAGGTAAGTATGATTCTTGGAAAAAGCACTTTTCTTTTCAAGTAAAACTAAATTTGGTGATGTGGGCATGAGCGGACTCCATAATGTGTAAGTATGACAACATACTTATCTTTCAAATGTCAACTCCATTGCCACCTCTTACTGAATAGCTCCCTCACATATGTACAAATGACTTTGCCCAGCACCCACATTCACCATGCAGTATACATGGAAAGTACAAATTTGCTAGCTGACTGCATGTCTTTTCTGACAAAACTCTCAGGCTGGGTTCACAGTGCCCTGCGAATCTGTTTTACAGCAGGGGTCCGGTGCGTCCCTGTTCACCGTTTCAGGTCTG
Organism: Lithobates sylvaticus; assembly: GCA_028564925.1. Lineage (NCBI taxonomy): Eukaryota > Metazoa > Chordata > Amphibia > Anura > Ranidae > Lithobates > Lithobates sylvaticus. The sequence goes on along the minus strand of CM053026.1, from coordinate 664,410,296 downwards.
ATTTCAGTCCAAATCTTTGGACCTGAAACAAACCAGAAGACACACAGGACTCCTGTGCAATTCGCTCCGCAGGCGTCCCAGAGCTGTGTGAACCCAACCTCAGCAATTTTTTTTTTTTTTTTTTTGGAACTTCGGTTTCACCTTAAAACCTATTCTGACCCAATGGGTTGAATTATTTTAAGTGTCTGGGTGCAGCTCCACTTCAGATACATATATATCACTGCCTCTGTTTTTGCTGGATACATGGTAGAAGCAAACTTGTGTGTACAGAAATATTTGGAATGTACAGTAAGGTGTACAGTGTGAAAGCGGAGGATTTTCTGAAGATGAGCCATTCCCCTTGCTGGGGATGACGATGTGCACAATGGAAGCCCTGTGTACGCAGCAAGTACAAAACCTTGAGTGCTTACTTTGCATGACAGTTGGGTTGGCAGTGTCTGGCATATTTTTCTTTCTCTGGTTTCTTTCATGTGACAAGTGGAAAAGGCTAGTGGGACAAGCAGAGATGTGTGAGCAAGAACAGAGCCTGCATTCATGTTTGTTGGAGTGCTGTAGCATTGGTAGGATACATCCGGGTTCAGAGTGCACCTCTGTGGCACAGAATTGTGCGCTTGTCAATGTTTTATGGCTAACAGCAGCGTGTACATTTGCTGGAAAAAAAAAAAATAATGCTTTTAGATTAAATTTTTTTTTTACCAAATTATACAAGTAGATGAAAGTAAAATTGTTTCCCATTCACCTCACGCATGCTATAATTTTAGCTTTTTTGGTGCTGTCCACTCCCTTGATCCTCACTGAGATCCAGGTTTAAAATCTCTGGTCTTCTAGGTATGGAAAAACATGACACTCCACCTACTGTCCTAAAGTGCAGTGCTTTGTGCCTAGGAGGACCGTGCCTAGGCCCCATCCACTATCTTTTTGGTGGTGGTAAGACGGGCCTAGACGTGGGCCTGAAGTAACAACGTTTTGAGCATGTTTTATTTTTTCCAAAGATTGAACTGCAGACTTTTTTATTTTTCTTGTTAATAGACTTGGGAGTAAATACTTATACTGATTTGTTATTGCTCTGTTACTCTGTTGGGAAAGTTTCCTTTTCTTCATGTCCCTCTGACAATAATTATTACCTAACAGAAGTTCTAACTAGGGATGCACCCAGTGTGGATAAATATCGATGATGATTTTTTTTTTTTTTAATCAAATACATTTTAATAGAATGCTGTTGGAGCAAAAATCTATCTAAAGCTAGTTTTTCTATTTAAGGTACATTTAATAATTTGGTTTATTCAGCATGAAATGGAGCTTAGTTATGTAGCATGGGGCTGTATATTCTGCAATATTAACATTTTTGGTAAACTCATTTTAATTAATCCAAGCTCTGCAAGCTGAGAACATGTACTGCATTGATGCATTCACACAATTTCACACTAACTACTAGCAAGAATGAGTCTTTACATTTAAAGAGCACCTGTCATTTCAGATCCATCGTGGCAGCGCTTGTAAGCGGGCATCCACTCACCTGCTGCTGACACATCCTTCACCTTGTTGTGTCACTGCCGCATCACCAGCCGTCCCATTAAAGTTAATGGGACTGTCGGTGAGTCAACAGTGGGTCAGACGGAGGAGCCGCTGCGGGACAGAGCTGACAGTAGCTCTTTAAAAATTATGATTTAAATCAAGCCTTTTTACTAGTCATTTAAATCTAATCTAATCATTAAATTTAAACTGACTTGATTTTAATCAGATCCACCCAGGATGCACCGATACCATTTTTTTATTAATTTTTTTACCACGAGTACCGATTACTTTTTTTTTTCTTTTTTGTTTTTAGTACTCGCCGATGCCAATTACCGATACCTACGGCAACAGTTTTGTTTACAATTCAGCTGTCAGGAATAGTACAAGGCATAAAAAAAATATTTACAAATGGAAGAATTTTTTAAACTGTTGCCTTTTTTCTCATTGTGAAACCTGTAAAAATATGTCAATGGTGTAAAAATAGTAACGAACAAAGCCATAAAAAAAAAAGAAAAAAGGTTTTAATTATTAATAGTTTATAAAATGGAAGTGAAGTAAAAAAAAAAAAAAAATCTGCAGGAAAATGTATAATTACATGGAGAAGGAGAATAAGGAGTCAAAGGAGTTGTAAAGTCAGAAGGTTTTTTATCTTAATTCATTCTATGCATCAAGATAAAAAGCCTTCTGTGTGTACCAGCCTCCCCAGCACCCCCTAATACTTACCTGAGCCCAACCCAAAAGGTGAAGCTCTGCTTATTTGCCTCTCCCCCCCACCCCTCCGCTGCCACATTTGGCACCTTTTGGGGGGGGGGGGGGTGGGTACCTGGTTTTGACAGATACCTGCTCCCACTTCTGGATGACTTAGCTGGAACTCATCCGAAAGTTCGGCCCACCGCTGGGCCATTCACAAAGCCCTTTGCGCATGCACAGTAGGGAACCGGCTGTGAAGCCACAGTGCTTCATCGTTGGTTTCCCTTATCCGAGATGGTGGCAGCGGCACCTGAGAGCCGATTGAAAAATCGGCTCGGATGAAGACACCGCTGGATTTGTGTCCTAATATTAACAGTCAGCAGCTACGGTATTTGTGGCTACTGACTTTTAATGTTTTTCTGAAGGAGCCTGGAGCTCCGCTTTTAAGGACGCAGCAGCCCCAGTTCTTAGCAACCAAAAATTGATGGATTTTTTTATTTTTTTTATTTCAGCTGTCACTGGGGGAATCCCGCTGAAAGAACTGAGCCTGAAAGTATTGGTTTCAGGTATCGGAGCATTTGAACGAGTACAAATACTCGTGCAAATGTCAAGTATTGGCACCATTATTGGTGCAACTCTTGTGTTACTGAAAATAAGTATTTAATTGCAGTCCATACTGGAGAGATTTCCCATCATTTCCTGCCCCTTGGCCTCACTTCCTGTTTCTTGATTGCGTTGCAGGTTGCAATAAAAAAAAAAAAGACAAGGGCTTCCCATCCCCTGAAATGACAGGTTTACATTCAATAAAAAGAACCAAATATGTCCCTGACTTAAACTGGTTGCCTGTAGGTCATTATGTCATTGTTTTTAAAATAAGATGATGCACTGCCTGGAAGCAGATGACATTTTAAAATGCAGTTGGTTGTGTGGTATGTGATGTCAGTAAAATGATGTGATCCTGTCCATAGAAAGGGTCCTGTGAGCAGCTGTCGTTGTACCTCCTGTTTCCTCCATTCACATTATTCTGTGTCATCTGATGTCACCTCTCTCAAATTTCTGTGGACACGGCTTTCAAAAAGTTCCCATGTTTGACACACCGTATGTCCTAGCAGTAACCTAGAAAGGTACTTTGTACATTCTTATTGAGTGTATTTTGCAATGTAAACATTGATGTTTAATAGATGTTAACTTAACCAGCCCTAAAACCATGAATAACTTATAGAAATTGATTTTAATTAGGATAAAGAGAAATTTGTGTGGGTGTAAGTACAGTAATCCAAAGAAGCTGAAGGCCTCTTGACCCCCATAGGGAAAGAGAGCCCTGACTGATGGGGGCATGTCCAGGGTGGGTCAAAGTGACCAGAGGGTCATTAAAGATTGGTGGGGATGTGGGTTGGGTTGGGCCTGAGCTCGACAAAAAGGTCGCGCCCAGAAATTCTGGATCCTTCTGGAAAGATCGAGCAACAGGCGTGTGTGTGTGTAAAGGTTTCTATAAATTGTAATGGTATGTCATTTTCATATAAAGTGTTCGCAGTCCCTTTTCCTATGAATCGGGGAAAGTGACTGTTGTCCGCAGTCATTGTTTATAGAGGATGCAGTAATGTGTGTTTTTTAGGCCTTGATTTATTAATTTTATTTTGGTCGCTTCAAGTGGGTCAGATGTAACAGCTGGATCTGCTTTTTCTCTAGATTATATAGTTTTCATGTGTGACCCGTGGCCCCTAACTGACATCAAGGTTGATTGTCCAGAATTCAGTGGGATTAAGGCACAGTATACTGTATTTGCACCCGAATGTAAGATAGTTGCAATGTTTGTTATTTTTAGTTAAAGTGGAGTTCCACTTAAAAGTGGAAGCTCTGCTTGTTTGCTCCCCCCCCCTCCTCCAGTGCCACATTTGGCACCTTTTAGGGGGGGGAGGCGGGAACGGGTACCTGTTTTTGACAGGGACCTCTCCCTAATTCCGGTAGACCTGGCTGCGGCGAGATGTGGCAACGTCTCCCAGAAGTTAGGCCCCCCCTCCTCCTCCTTCCTCCATCGCCGGGCCAGTAAGCACAGCGCACTTTGTGCACGCGTATTAGGGAACTGGCTGTGAAGCCGAAAGACTTCACTGATGGTTTCCCTTAGCACAAATGGCGGCAGCAACACCCGATCGGAAAATCGTCTGGGGTGCCAACATAGCGGGATCCCTGGGCAGGTAAGTGTACTAATATATTTAAAGTCAGCAGCTACAGTATTTGTAGCTGCTGACTTTTAATTATCGGAGGGGGAGGCTGGAGTTCCTCTTTAAAGTAGAACTCTTATATTTGCCTGCTATGGGCAATGTGTTTGCACAGAGCAGCCCCGACCCACCTCTTCTGGGGGCCCTTGTTGGCGCACTCCCCTTCTCCCCTCCGCAGAGTGCCCCCCATTGCCACGCTCCTTGCTCAGGGGGCACTCATGCAAGCCGTCTCCAGAGCCGGTGTTCTGACTAGAAGTGACCCCCCGTCGGATAGTGTCCGCCCTGTACTGCGCAGGCGCAGCGATTGCGCAGTGCAGAGGACAAAGGAGACGCCGAAAGTCTCCGAAGAAGAACAGCTGATCATGAGGTATACACGGCCAAAACTGAGGAAAAAAAATGTTTTTTTATAGATTTTTTTGGGGATATTTATTATAGCAAAAAGTAAAAAACAATGCGTTTTTTTTTTTTCAAAATTGTCGGTCTTTTTTTGTTTTTAGCGCAAAAAATAAAAAAAGCAGAGGTGATCAAATACCACCAAAAGAAAGCTCTGGTTTGTGGGGAAAAAAGGACATCAACTTTGTTTGGGAGCCACGTCGCACGACTGCACAATTGTCAGTTAAAGCAACGCTGAATCGCAAAAAGTGCTCTGGTCTTTGGCCAGCAAAATGGTCCGGAGCTTAAGTGGTTAAAGAAGTTAAAAAGGCAGAAGGTTTTTTATCTTCATGCATTAAGATAAAAGGCCTTCTGTGTGCAGCAGTCCCCCTCTGTCCCCCTAATACTTACCTGAGCCCCATCTCTAGCCAACGATGTCCAAGAGTCCCTTGGCCGTCCGGGACTCTCCCTCCTGATTTGCTGAGACACAGCAGTGGTGTCATTGGCTCCCGCTGCTGACAATTAAAGTTAGCCAATTAGAAGAGCGAGGGGGCAGGGCCAAAACGGCAGCTACGTGTCTGAATGGACACACGGAGCTGAAGCTCGGCCCGGGTGCCCCCATAGCAAGCTGCTTGCTGTGGTGGTACTCGACAGGAGGGAGGGGCCAGGAGTGCCGACGAGGGACCAGAGAAGAGGAGGATCTGGGCTGCTCTGTGCAAATCCCATGCACAGAGCAGGCAAGTATAACATGTTTGTTATTTAAACAAAAACAAAAAAAAAAAAGACTTTACAATCACTTTAAGAATCATCTGGTGTGACTGGTCCCATACAATAATAGGGAAAAGAGAGCCATCAGTCCATATATGTAGCATTTTATAATGTTGTTATACAGTACAAGTGCTTATGTCACACAATGTTTATATGGCCTATGCATGTAGAATATAAACCATATGATCATTATAGGCAATGTAATGTTATCTTTGTGATTTGTACATAAAGTTTGTGCAGTCCATTTTTTTTATGGTTGCTGTAAATTTTTAAAAAATTCTGTTGGCAGACCTGCTCACTGTAGTTCTTCATGAAATCAATTCCCCATTTTTTTTTCACACATTCTTTAGTTGCATTCTAATATTTTTCTTTCTTGTCGACCATCAGTCTGTTCCAGCAATGGTCCTGCCCACCCAGAGCCCAGCTGACCGCCATCAGAGGTGGTTAGTGGTAAAGATGACCACAATAGCACCCCTTCCCCTCCCACCAGACCCTATACCTTCTCTAGATTTTACAGATGGGTTTGGGTTTACAGTATGGTTGCCACCTCATCCCTTTTAAACCCGAACACATATTAATTACACAGGTTCTGTGGCGGATTAAGGTGGTAATTAAACTCACTTGTGCCTTATCTGCATTTAATTAGCCTCTAACCTGTGTAATTCAAAGGTGTTCGGGTTTAAAGGGATGCGGTGGCAACTCTAGTTTACAGACCATAACTTCAAGCCCTGAAATACTACAATTTTTCTTACCCAAGTTTTTCGTTATTTTGATGATCCTATTAGCAGATGTAACTCTGTGTCCTCCGCACCTGTTGGTGGAATCGGTGAGGTTTGCAGTCTCCAGCACATATTCATTGTGCACATAAAATGTTTTCTTTCTGTCATGTTTTCTGCTCCAGGACAACATCCGCAGCAACATGTTTTTCAGCACAGATAAGTTTTCTCACGCATACGTAACAAAAGGCTGCAATGCTGCTGTCTCAGCTTGCCGAGCTTTCACAATAGTTCCCTCTAATGATCTATTTGGATTTCAGATCACTGAATGCTCTACTAATGGCTGGTAAAGTTCTGTTGTAGGTAAGTCACATTTTCTGCTTCTGTTTAAGGGCCCATTCACACTATGCACACGTGCGTTAATCCACTGCAATTCATCACTTAACATGCAATGCATTAAGGCAGCTTATTCTTTATGAATGGGCTGTCAACACACCACTATGGATGAAAATGAATGGTATATGCATTGTGATGCCTTTTTGTGATGCCTTTCTTTGCATTGTGCATTGCACTCTACTGTACAGACTTTTGGGTAGTAAATGGCACTGCAACACACCACTCGGAATGTGATGTGTTACTGTGCATTGCAAGAATGTGCATAATGTTATTGGGCCATAAGCAGTCACCATGATATAACTACTTTTCCTATGAACATCATTGGTTTTATCTAACTTAAAATGCATCTAAGACCAAGACTTTTTCAGGTTGCAAAGATTGTGGAAGGTTTTTTTTTTTTTTTAAATTGGCGTCTGCCATCCTTCTCTACATGTCCATGTGCCCATTATCACCAGGACTGAAAGAAAGGTAAAATCTAACATCTCGAGTTGTCTTCAGAGCAGAAAAAGGGGACATGTTGCAGTGGCCACTATCTAATGGAGAGGATGAGAAGTGAATGGCAATCTCCGGAATGGGGACACAGGTGACAAAAAATCATGGAGGGGCTTTAACCACAAACAATACTCTATCCAGACAAAAAAATGACTTTAGATACCCTTTAATTGTGGTAATTGGTCTTGTGAAATGAAGACTTATTGCCACTCTGCATGTAACCAGTTAACATTTAAGCTGTATTTCCTTTCAACTAATAGTCCCTTTCTATAATATTTAATATGATTAATCTCTTACCCTACTACCAGATCATTCAAGATCTGAGCAGGGAAAGCTCTGCTTGCATCTTCTTAGCTACGTTTCTTTTTTCCTAATCCGATCTATAGTACTCTAAGACCCCTTTCACACTGGAGCATTTTGCAGGTGCTATAGCGTTAAAAATAGCGCCTGCAAACCGCCCTAAAACAGCTGCTCCATTCACTCCAGCCCTCGGGCTGTCACACTGGAGCGGTGCGCTGGCAGGGCCTTGGAAAAAGTCCTGCCAGCAGCTTCTTTGGAGCGGTGAACTCACTGTTCCTCCAACGCTCCTCCCCATTGAAATCAATGGGGCAGCGCTGCGATACTGGTTTGCCGGCGGATTTAACCCCTTTTCGGCTGCTAGCGGGGGGGTTGAAACCACCCCGCTATCGGCCGAATAGCGCCACTTAAGCGGCGCTAAAAATAGCGCCGCTGACACCGGTGGCGGCACAGTGTGAAAGGGGTCTAAGGCAGTGTTTCTCAACAAGTCCTCATGGTGCCCCAAAGGGTCATGTTTTCAGGCTTTACCATTATTTTGCACAGGTGATTTAATCAGTTTCACTGCCTTAGTAATTACCACAGCTGTTTCATCTGAGGGAAATCCTGAAAACATGAACTGTCGGTGCGCCTTGAGGACTGGAGAAACACTGCTGTAAGGGATGGGGCATACAGGGAATAAAAGAAACCAATATCTGCATTACAAAATGCCATCCCAACAGCAATAGATCCACCAGTAACAGCAACATCAACAGATTTCCCAGCAGCCACCAACTATAATATACCCTGCAGCCAGCAACAATAGACCTCTCCCTCAACAATTGTACCCCCCCCCCCCCCCAGCAACAATTACCCCCACACAAAAATAGATTCCTGCCAACATTAATAGACCCTCCAGCATACCCCAGTACCCCTTGCATACATTCAGTGCTGAAGGTGCCGGAACTGCATCCCCCCCCCCCCATGTTCCCGCTGAAAAAAAAAGGACTGTGCATAAGGCAGGTACATGTATTGGGGCACCAAAAAGTTATTTTTTACAATAGCTGTTTTTTATTTCCCAGGTAATATTAAAGCAGAACTTTAACTTTTTTTTATTTTATTTATTTTTTAACCATTCCTTCCCCTAGTGTAGTAAAAAAAAATAAAAAAAATAAAAAAAAAGCACTATCTGCTGTGTGTTACCACCAACATTCAACCACTAGTTTGAGTGATGGCCAGCGGGGAGCTTGAGATGGACTTTAAACAGGGTATTCCTAGTTGTACTGTTTTACTGTATCCTCCAAGTCAAATTGTGTTCCTAGTAATAGAAAACTCAAAGCAGCAGATTAAAGAGGAAGTAAAGCCTCCTCAAAAAAAAAAAAAAAAAAAAAAAAACGGAACCTGCAAGGCAAAGGCATAATGAGCTAGTATGCATAGCATACTAGCTCATTATGAATGACTTACCTGAGAACGAAGCCCCCGAAGCGACCCTCATCCACGATCTTCTGCGCTGCCATCAAGCCGGGGGGGTGACTTCCGGGTCTCGCCGCTCCAGCGCTGTCATTCGCTGGATCGGCGATGACGTCACTCCCGCGCATGCGCACGAAAGCGGCATATCGCCGTGATCTCGGCATGCGCAGTGCCTCTTTTTTTCTAAATATCTCCTAAACCATGTAGGTTTAGGAGATATTATTGGACCTACAGGTAAGCCTTAATCTAGGCTTACCTGTAGGCCAAAGTGGTTTGTAAGGGTTTACAACCACTTTAACGGACATTGTGACGTGTACTGTTTATATTTATATCACATTTATGTTGTTGTAAGCTGACTAAAGGAAATTTACACTCGGATAACTCGGATACCTCACACCCAGTGTAATCTATGCAATTAGTTTGGCTAGTGTGTTTTTTTTTAATTTATTTTTTTATACAGTACAAATAGTGCATTTATGCTACAGTGACTGCAATATCCACTGTATTCAACTTTCTATAAATTCTTTATAAAGATGACTGTAGTTTTGAAGATCTATTATATAAAATATTACTGACTAATAACATATGGGCTACTGTGGGCAGGAAGAGTCTTAGTAATGGGCATTTGCTGACTCTGGAAATGCATATGTTGTCTATTACCAGAATTAATTATTTTTGACAATAAGGCAACATATTTTCCACCGATTTTCTTTCTAAAGCATGAGAGTGTGATTTTGTAATATGAACAACCATTTTATCTAGTTTTATCTTCTAGCTTCAGGGTGTTTTTGGGAGTTACACGATTAATTATCTTTTGAAGGGATCTATGATTTGTAATACTTTGTAATACAGCAAACATTCCACAACGCATAATTATCATGACTGGCTTGCAGCATTCCCAGTAGGCTTTGTTACCCCTAGGATCTATTTCATGCATAGAAAGTACTTTCTATAGTTTGAGTCTTTTCTTCTTGAAGGGTACCTTCTGAAAATAGAATTTCCTAGTGTAGCGGTCACACTTTTTACTAAGTGTGCGCTATCAGTACAAAGTTAGTTTTTCCTCAGAACTGTAATGGAGTTCTGGGGGTTAATTATACAGGTTTTACTTTGGCATCAGTCTGGCTGGGCTGTACTAAGATTCCGCCTGGTCATGGGTGCAGTGAGGCACCCATGACAGGCCGAGAACCAGGCCTGGTTGGATGTCTTGGGTACCAATCTTTCCCAGAGCCAATCAGTGGGGGTGTCTGGCCCCGCTGCGTAGTCTGGGAAGGGGTATTTAAGGTGCTGAAGTCGCGTCTTCAGGGTTCGGCTGCAGTTTCAGTTCCTGGTTCTGGTCTCAGGGTAGCCCCGCGAGGGGTCCCGGGCCTAGGAGCATTTGCCGTCCTGCAAGCATGGTCAATCCGACCAACCCCAGAGGCCCTCATGGTCTGGGGCAGGGATCCGTCTGTTCCCGAGTCTCGGAACTGGCTAGTCCGAGGCCCAGTAACTGAAGGAGGATTCAAAGGCGTCCCGTGTGCTCTCGGTATTGGAGGGACACGGCAACTCGTACAAGTGACCAGGGGAGGACTCTTCGGAGGAGGGCCAACAAGCTGGCTGCTCAGTAAGAGCCTGGGAGCTGAGTTGTATGGACACTAAAGAATCCACACTTCCACAGTATCGCCAAGGAGACGGAGAGAGTTCCAGGTACTGTGAGAAAGGTTCCTACTTATCTTCAGTTACAATTTAGTCTGTGGCAGAGACCTTTGTAAAGTTTCCGGATCACATGTTGGCTGCTAGATCTCTGGCTAGAGGTTTATCCATCAGTAAAGCACCCAGCTGCGAGTGGCTACTCTCTGGGTTGATTAGAGACATTCAGTGGATGTCAGCAGCTCAAAGTGCCTGAGTTTCATCACTGTGCACTCTATTCCCATCAGAGACTGTTATGTTGGATGTTACCACTGCAAAATAAAAACCTTGAAAGGACTTTTATGTGTCAGCATCTGAAGTTGTTGGGTACTAACTCTGGGAACCCCTAGAAATTCACCGACAAGCCACAAGGAGGTAACTGGCAAGCCCAAAATGTCAAGGCCATGTGTGTGTGTGTGTGTGTGTGTGTGTGTATATGTATATATGTGTGTGTGTGTGTGTGTGTGTGTGTGTGTGTATATATATATATATATATATATATATATATATATATATATATATATATATATATATATATATATATATATATATATATATATATATATATATATATATATATATATATATATATATATATATATATATATATATTAGGTGTGTGTGATATTTTTTATTTTATTTTTTTCCTTTCAAAAAGCAGTCCTTGATCTTTAATCAGGTACTTTTCCTAAACTAAGTATATGTTGTCAGTCTGCTGCAAGCAGGAGAAAGCATTTCCTTAGTCTCCTCATGTGGTCAGACAACAGTGTCATTTTGCAAAATTATACACTGCTGCAGGTTGGTCCACACCACTGATGCCCCAGTAGAGAACAGGTGCTGATCTTATCAACAGATCCTTCCCGTAATGGCCCAGAATGAAGGTATAGTAGAATAGGATGACTGCACACTCATGGAAGTAAACCGCTAACTTTGTTGTGAATCCAAAAAGTCAACACGGCATCACAGCAACCAACAGAAACACAGGACCTGTTGACGCGTTTTTCACACCCAATGGTGCTTGGTCATTACATGTTAGTCATTTCAGCCTCTGGCTGACATAGGGGATCACATGACCGGACCTGCATGAAAAAAGCTAAGTATATACAGTGCCCTTGAAATTTTCCACATGTTGTCATGTTACAACCAAAAACGTAAATGTATTTTATTGGGATTTTATGTGACAGACCAACACAAAGTGGCAAGTAATTTATAAATGCTTTTCTCATTTTTTTTTACAAATAAATATGTGAAAAGTGTGGTGTGCATTTGTATTCAGCCCCCTTTACTTTGATACCCTAACTAAAATATAGTGGAATCAATTGCTTTCAGAAGTCCACCTGTGTGTAATTTAATTGCAGTATAAATACAGCTGTTCTGTGAAGCCCTCAGAGGTTTGTTAGAGAACCTAAGTGAACAACCGCACGGTGAAGGCCAAGGAACACACCAAACAGGTCAGGGATAAATTTGTGGAGAAGTTTAAAGCAGGGTTAAGTAATAAAAAAATATCCCAAGCTTTAAACATCTCACCGAGCACTGTTAAATACCTCATCCAAAAATGGAAAGAGTATGGTACACCTGCAAACCTACCAAGACATGGCCGTCCACCTAAACTGACAGGCCGGGCAAGGAGAGCATTCATCAGAGAAGCAGCCAAGAGGACCATGGTAAGTCTGGGGGAGCTGCAGAGAGCCACAGCTCAGGTGGGAGAATCTGTCCACAGGACAACTATTAGTCGTGCACTCCACAAATCTGGCCTTTATGGAAAAGTGGCAAGAAGAAAGCCATTGTTGAAAGAAAGCCATAAGAAGTCCCATGTGCAGTGTGCGAGAAGCCATTTGGGGGACACCATAAACATGTGGAAGAAGGTGCTCTGGTCAGATGAGGCTAAAATTTAACTTTTTAGGCCAAAAAGCAAAACGATATGTGTGGCAGAAAACTAACACTGCACATCTCCCTGAACACACCATCCCCACTGTGAAACATGGTGGTGGCAGCATCATGTTGTGGGGATGCTTTTCTTCAGCAGGGTCAGAGAAGCTGGTCAGAGTTGATGGGAAGATAGATGGAGCCAAATACTGGGCAATCTTGGAAGAAAACCTGTTATGCCGCATACACACCGTCGGAATTCTCGTCGGAAAAAGCTCTGATGGTTTTCCTGTCGGAATTCCGACGGAATTTCACTCAAACTGTCTTGCCTACACCAAATTCCGACGGTCAATAACACCGCGGCATACAGCGCGTTCGACAGCACTATAAAAGAGAAGTTTAATGCTTCTGAGCATGCGTCAAATTTTTCCGAGCATGCGTCTGAATTTTGCGTGTCGGAATTACATACACACGATCAGAAAATCCGATAGAAAGGTTTTCCGTCAGAAAAATTAAGATCAGGTTCTCAATCCAAAGTCAGTCAGAAATTCCAACAGAAAAAGACCGATGGGCATATACACGGTCGGAAAATCCGATGAAAAGCTCCCATCGGACTGTTTCCATCGGAAATTCCGACCGTGTGTACGTGGCATTAGAGTCTGCAAAAAGACTTGAGACTGGGATGGAGGTTCACCCTCCAGCAGGACAACGACCCTAAACATACAGCCAGAGCTACAATTTTTAATGGTTTAGATCAAAGCATATTCTTGTGTTAGAATGGCCCAGTCAAATTCCAGACCTAAATCCAATTGAAAATCGATGGCAAGACCTAAAAATTGCTGTTCAGATGCTCTCTATCCAATCCTGGCAGAGCTTGAGCTATTTTGCAAAGAAGAATGGACATAAATGTCACTCTCTAGATGTGCAAAGCTGGTAGAGACATCCCCAAAAAGACTTGCAGCTGTAATTGCAGTGAAAGGTGGTTCTACAAAGTATTAACTCGGGGGGCTTAATACAAATGCACACCACACTTTTCAGATATGTATTTGTAAAAAATGTTGAAAACCATTTATCGTTTTCCTTCCACTTCACAATTATGTGCCACTTTGTGTTGGTCTATCACATAAAATACATTTACGTTTTTGGTTGTAATATGACAAAATGTTGAAAAAAAAAAGGTATGAATACTTTGTAAAAAAAAAAATGTATTTTCTTTTTTTAACACAGGTTAGTAAGTATACAGTACTGTAGGTGTTATGAGGGGGGAGGGAACATTTTTATGACTAGTCAGGCTTTAGCTGGAATTCTACTTTAACCTCACTGAGTTCACCAAAATGTAGTTTCGTTAAGTTCTAGGAAAACACGCTGCTTTCAACAGAGCAGATTCTACATATTCCTTATGTACAGTATTTAGAGACAATTGAAATGATTAGCTATGTTCTGCTGACAGAGCAAATAAAGCCCCTTCCAGGCAAATAGTGGATTGGTTGTTTTTATAACAGGGACAGTGATTTGCTAGCTTTGTGGCTAGTCACACGGTTTATGAATTGTGATTGTTGGGATTTGTAAATTGCGCAATTGGCTGCAGCGGGCTGAATTCAGGCGATGTGTGATCCTCCACATATGTAACAACAAATTCAACACATAAAGCACAGGCTATTACTACTTATTTTACATGAGGCTTGCTGGAGAGAAATGTTGATTACAAAAGTAAATTTTGAATCTGCAGTATCTTTCCTTGGGTGAAAAGTCGTCTTTGTATTCTGTATCCTTTTACTACTACTTGTCACCATGTGGAGAGAAACAATAGTTCATGCGCCTGCAGATACCTGATAGTGTTTATTAGTATGGGATTGCCTTCATCTACATCTACCATAGCTTGAGCTGAAATCAATTTGCTGAATGAATGGGGCCACATATATTACTTGGGTCATTTTTAAAAGAACAAGCAGATGCAAATCTAAATCTGGGTCATAAAGAATGCTCTTGCACATTTCCCTTCAGATATGCAACAAAAGGCTTAAACCAGACATGCATGTATATGCATCTAACCTGTTATCTACAGCAGCGGTTCTAAAACCCTGTCCTCAAGTACCCCCAACAGGCCATGATGTCATTCCCTAGAGAAAATAACTTTGAAGTCAGCAGAGGAGGTCATCAGGACATCCACAATACCATATTTCATGCATGTTTTATTTTATGGAACAGCATTATTAACCAAAGTCTTAGAGGAGATAACATCTCCAGCATCTACACTGTAGGTACATTACCCAGATCCATGTGACTCCATAAGTGGGCCCCTCTGATGTAAAATTATTACTGTGCCTGCATGGGTTTCCTCCCACACTCCAAAGACCTGCTGGTAGGTTAAAGTGGTAGTAAACGCTTTTTATTTATTTTTACTAGGGGTGCAACGGATCGTCGCCGATCCGTGATCCAAACGGGCCACCCCGTTCGGATCGGCACACCCCGCGATCCGCGGAGCGCTCCGCGGCCTCGGCCTTAGGAAAGGCCGCGGCTTCGGCCTAGCTCCGGAGCGACGGCGGCCATCTTTGTACACCCGGCGGCCTTAGGAAAGGCCGCGGCTTCGGCCTAGCTCCGGAGCGGCGGCCATATTGGTACACCCGGCCACTGTTTTTAATGTGATCGCTCCGTCAAATGACGGAGCGATCACTTGTAAACCCTGCATTACCCTGCATTACCCTGCATTTGCCCTGCATTTGCCCTGAATTGCCCTGAATTGACCTGCGATACCCAGCCAATACTCTGCGATACCCAGCCAATACTCTGCGATACCCAGCCAATACTCTGCGATACCCAGCCAATACTCTGCGATACCCAGCCAATATTACAGTGGGGAGATGACGTGGATATTACAGTGGAGGGGAGATGACGTGGATATTACAGTGGGGGGAGATGACGTGGATATTACAGTGGGGGGGGAGATGACGTGGATATTACAGTGGGGACTATATGGTGGCGGAATTTTCACAGGTTTTTGCAAATTCAATTATTATTTGCTGATCCGAAAATGATCCGATCCGAGGATCGATCCGATCAGTGAGTTTTTTGATCCGTTGCACCCCTAATTTTTACTATTATTTTTACTTATTTATAGTTTACGCAGCGCTTTAGAATGTATAGGGGGGGGCAGCACAATTACAGTACAGTTCAATACAAAAGGTACAGGAGGGCCCTGCTCGTAGAGCTTACATTCTAAAGGGACGGGGTGGTGGTACAAAAGGTAATGGCTGCAGAGAATGATTTGATGGGAGTGGCTCTGGGACAGTTGTTAGGTGGGTGTGGATAGGCTTCCCTGAATAAATGAGTTTTCAGGGATCTCTTAGGTGGACAGGGTAGAGGCTGATCGGACATAATGGGGCAGGGAATTCCAGAGGATGGGAGAGGCTCTGGAGAAGTCCTGAAGGCAAGCATGGGAGGAGGTAACAAGGGAGCTATTACAAGCCGAGATATTCAGTGTCTCTGCAGAAATGGCATTCCTGTGCTGTTCCTTCAGAGCTGTGTGCTGAAGCCAAAACTCTCATGCGCATAAGCGGCCGCAGTGCGTGAACCCGCAAGGAAGCCCGGGTGAAGATGGAAGTCTTTGCAGCGGTGACAGTGCGCTGTTGGAGGGCTTCGTTTCAAGGCAAGTCTTTCATAGTATAGTATGTGGTGCATACTAGCACATTATGATTTTACTTTGCAGGAGAAAAAGTTTTTTTTTTCTTTTAAAGAAGTGTTTATTCCTCTTCCTGCCTATGGGGGCACACCTGCAGGCTCGCTCGTGAGCTGAGCTATGTGGATTAGGGGGAGTAAATAGTGCCTTAGGCTTGGTGGACATAGTGCCTGTGGTCAGTAGAAGGAGGAATAGTGCCCTCTCATTGGTATCAGTGGGATGAATCGCTCCCCATCATTGGTATTAGTGGGTGGAATAGTGCCCCCTTATTGGTATCAGTGGGATGACTATTGCCCCTGTTATTGATATCAGTGGGAGGATTCGTGCCCCATCATTGGTATCAGGGAGAGGAATGTTGCTCCATTATTCATAACAGTGGGATGAATAGTACTCCATTTTTTACATCGATGGGAGGATTAGTGTCACATCATTGGTATTAGTGAGAGGAATATTGCTCCATTACTTCATAACAGTGGGAGGAATAGTGCCCCATTCATATCAGTGGGAGGAATAGTGCCCCATTGATATCAATGGGGCACTATTCCTCCCACTGATATCAATGGGGCACTATTCTTCCCACTGATATCAGTGGAAGGAATAGCGCCCCATCATTGGTATCCGTGGAAGAAATGGTGCCACGTCATTGGTGTCAGTGGGAGGAATAGCGCCCCATCATTGGTGTCAGTGGGAGGAATAGTGCACCATCTTTAGAGTCACTGGGAAGAATAGTGCCTCGTATCAGTGGGCAGGCAAAGGTTGGCAAAGGGCTGCAGTTTGGAGACCACTGCCTTATGTGATCTCACACGGCAGTTATACAGCTATATGGCTCAATATACTGGAGTTCCTAGGCATCGGAAGGGCATTCCTGTCTTTCAGAAGTACATTTTTCAGGGTACTAAACTCCGTTATCATCTTTAGATGTCACCCTATAACACAGCAGATCTTGATTTCTGTGGTCAGGTCCACTTCAATGAAACATATGAACATTATCAGAATTCTATCTTGGAATTTTCCTTGTTGTCTGCACAGTCCAGGTTGTTCACAGCTTTCATTCTCCACATAAATAAAGCCAGCTGCTCTGCGAGCCTCCTATTTTTTTTTCTTCTTTTCACTTTCTAAATAACGTACCTGGACACAGCACATTTCAGCCTAGACATACTTTACACAGTGATTTTCCTTTATAGTCTGTGACATAATGCAAACGCTTGGCTCCACTCGTCATTATTCTGTTTCATAAGCTGTGGACTGCACAAGTGTAAAATGCTGCAGATGTTCCATATGTGTCTGATCCAGCTGCATAGTACATGCTGTTTGATGAGCTCTGCTGTGATTTTAAAGTGAGAGCAGGAAATATGGCCTCCTATATATCCAGAAGTGGAATTATTTTACAGTGCGTTGGAATATGGCATGCCCTTCAGTTAATGAACATATGCATTGCTAAGTTTCAGCAGGAAATCTGGTCTTTAAAATTGGTCTACCTGCAGTTTAGTGCCAGCATCATCTGTCTAGATGCGATCACTGCCAATTCTATGAAATTATGAGCTTCAGAGAAAGTGGCAGCAATATATTTTATTCTCATCCCCTAGTGCTGGATGTTTTTTTTCCTTGAACAGGAATGTTGGACTGTGATGGTGGGGGAGCGCGTGATGGTTTATTTCAGGACATTAGGAATGAGTTATAAAATGTTGAAACCAAGAAATAAAAAAAAAACTTTAATAAAAATGTAATAATGATTTGCACATATAATCGAGATCTGCTGCAGTGCACGTGATACTGACCACAGACGTGGTAACAGGACGAGTTAGTAGCGTGACAGGTAAGCACTGTGCTGGCTGCTCCTTTATTGTCTAATTAGTAAGCTGGAGGTGTGGTGTGTTCTTCACAAAGCGGTGGAGTTGGAGGACATGGCTTGCCTAGAACGAAAAATCGGCAACTCTTCTGCAGACTGGGTTCAGTGAAGCTAGCTAGTGCCATCAGATAAGCTTCATTTGCCTTCTCCTATGAAGTAAATGTAGTGAAAGAGTATAGTCTTAAATAATATGGTTTAATCAGACTTTAGCGCGTACCATCATCCATAAGAATCATTTATAGACACAAGGGGTTTTATACTATTATTGACCCACTACAAGTACCAAGATAGTCCAATTACCCCTTCCCCCCCCTTTTTCTCTTTGAAAAAATCTTGTGGGTTACGAATGTGAATACGCAGTATCCGCATCTGCGCTTACACAAGAAGTAAATGTAAATATGTAGTGGGATGCCCCTTTTGTCCAGATTCTGGTGCAGGTCCCTTTAACTCAACTCCCCACAATCCTCTGAGCTCCTGGATCCGCTCGGGGGATATAAATGTCAGCTCCACCCAGCTTCCTGTGCTCAGAGATCCTGCCTGATGGGACAGCAGTGACTGGGCAAGTGAGCTGTTCCCAGGTGCTGGGTCCTCCCCTGTTAAGTCTGGTGTGCGGGCCACCAGCAGTGAGCACAAGAGCACGCAGCATCTTTCCAAGCCCCAGTCACTGGAGAGGACTCTGTTACAGTCCATTTTCAGAAGCTGTCCATAAAGTGGGTTGGCCCTATCTGCAGCCACCAGAACCTCCTGACCAAAGCAAGTAGAAAGCAGTGCCAGCAAGAAGTGTGTGCCAGAAGGAGGTCCACTCAGCTCACAGTCTGTTGAAAGAACGATTACTATCTTGGACATGTGAGATTCTTTATCCCTCTATTCTATTTGAAGATTGAACTCGCAACATGCTGCTGCCACCTAGTGGACATTAGTTGAATGGCAGTATAATTGTTATATGCTTTTTCTTCACGATTCATATTAATGTTCTGTACTGTACTGTATACCGTGTTCACAGAACTCCGGTACAATTCATGTTGAAGTTCATTGTTAAGTAAAATAGTAATTGCATATCACCGCTGGTCTGATCATTTGGCTGAAACCGTTACGCTACAAATATATACTGTCAATTTGTATATTTGCCATTGAGTGGTTCATACATTCATTGCACACCAGAATGGACAGGATGTGTGCATCACTGGCTGTCCACCAACCCTTATGAGCCTCCTGCTTAGTCAGACATATCATGTTAAAGGCTAAGTTCACCTTTTTCCCCCCAAATTCCAGCTCCCCTTTGTACCAATATAGCACTAGTATACTTTCTTTTGCAAACATTGCTTTCCATTGATTCTACACACGCTTACCTTACTGTCTTCATAGCTGTTTAAAAACACTGCTTGATTACTTCTGCCTTACTTCCTGGACAGACTGTAGGTCATGACACAGGAAGGAGTTGACCAGCTGATCTCATTAGCACACACCCTGTATCTACCCTCAGCTGGTCAACTCCTTCCTGTGTCATGACCTAAAGTCTGTCCAGGAAGTAAGGCTGAAGTAATGGATGAGTGTTTTTAAACCGGTATAAAGACAGCGAGGTAAGCGTATGTAGAATAATTGGAAAGCTGTTTTTATTTTTGCAAAAAAAAAAAAAAAAAGTGCACTAGTGCTATATTGGTACATAGGGGAGCTGGAATTTAGAAAAGTGAACAAAGGAACTTGGCCTTTAAGCACTGCAAATCAGGCATGGATAACATGCTATAGCACAGGGGGCAGCGTGGTTGCCTTCCATTCAGAAGTTAATAGATTATGTATGCACTCAGAGCTAGCAGGTGCACGTTTGACAAAAAGGTTTACATTTTATGTCCTCTGTGCTGAATATGTCAGACATTCTCTTTCTCCTCAACGTTCTAAGAGCGGATTTGTGAATGTAAATGGGCTACAACAAGCTAGAAATCCAGCCAGCACATGTGACGTTCCCAGCTTCTAGTGAATTCGACAAAACAATAACAGACACTGGACAGTAGAGCAGTGCTGGATGGGAAAAGCTTGCTTGCCATTTGTGATGCTGTATTGGAAATGCTTTCAGCTTTGTGGTTTTAATGTTCATTTTGCCATCATGGGAGCAACTGTGAGTCTTCTGTAGAATCTAGATCTTACTTTAAAGCTGAATTCTAGGCACACAACTTTTATTGAAATATATTTCTTAAAGTATTAACCCAAAAGTATACAGCTGTGCCAGCCCCTCTATTATAGGTAGGCATAACACATTGTACATGTCTTTTATAAAAATGAGGCTTGTAAATACTGATTTTTAGAACGATCTTCAGGCCGGTCACATGACTTGTGGCCGCTGCACAGCTCCGATGGATGGCTTCTGCAGGAGGGGCCGAGATCTCCCTTTGATGACAGCCAGGGAAGTCACGTGGCTGCTCAGCCCCTCCTGCAGTAGCCCTGGAAACCGGCTGAGAGTCATGTCACTGGCCTGAAGAGCACGCTAAATCGGTATTTACAGGCTTAGTTTTTATAAAAGATTTATACAATGTGCTATGCCTGCCTATGATAGAGGGTCTGGCAGTGACCATGTATACAATTTTTATTTGTACAAATGGCGGCGGAGATGGGGGGGCGGCAGAGACAGAGACACAGAGCTGACAGGCAGGGAGGAGTGGGTGAGGGGGAGAGAGGAGGGCTGAGAGCAGGGCTGCGGACGATGAAGGGACGTATGCGGACCAGGGTGGTCAGCAGCCCTGATTTTCGTGGTCAGCAAAATTGGGGGGGATACAGAAAGCGGCAGGTCCAAACAGTTTTTTTTTTCCAGTTTAGAGGGGCAGATTAAACCGCAAAAGCACTGTGCTGTGTAACCTGCTTTAAGGGGCCAGGATATCTATTTGTTTTTTGGGGATAACAAACACTTTAATAGCAGCAAAAATTACCAAATGCCTTTGCAGACCTGCTGATCGTGGCGGCAGCATCAGGCTCCTGCATAGTCTTAATCTAGCTTTGTTCCTGTATCGCTACACAAGCCTTCAGTTACAAAGCTAGAGGAAAAATGAATGAACTACGAGTGTGCTGCTCAGCCATTTAAAACTAGAGGTACATCTGCCGCAGAACTCTGTTAATGAATGACGCGGCTGTGTGGGCGGAGTCCTGCACAGCCACTCTGTTTTCAAAAAGTGACAGCAGGTGCGGGAGAAAGGTCCCCCAGCTTGCTGTCACAGAGCGGAGAGCACTGGTAGCAGGAGGTGGGTGTATAGGAGCATGTTATATGTTACACCCTAAATATAGGTATAACCTGATTCTAAAGGATGAACTTCTCCTTTAAATATTCCATAAATTGAAGCTTGGATTCACAGATCTTTTTAGTGAATTTATTCTGAAGAAGAGATGAAAAATATGAGGGGTTGGACTCTCCATTCATTTTGTCCTCCACAGCCTGGGTTCTCAGGCTGAATTGTCTTGGATCTGTGACAAGTCGTTTCTTCCACCCTACTGGCTCTGCATCACAGATTAGTTAGACAGATTGTCACTATATCTGCCTTTAGGCTGACAAATTAGGGAGAAAATCAATTTTTGCTGCTAAAAATAAAAAACTGCAGGGAAAAAAAATGGTATATTTCAATATAATCCACGCTGACTGATGGTATAAAAATACCCTACCGACTCTCGGCTTAAATAGAACTGGGGTTCCTGAATCTCATTTATTTACATAACCAACAAAATAAGGCCCCTTTTACACAGGTGCCCTCTGACATTTGTGTTCCATTTTTTTCCTTTATCTGGTGATGGAGGAAAAACCTGACCCTTGTAATCCCTGATCTACCTGATGTAAGCGGACACATGTCCACCTATATCCTCCCACATTGGTCAGGTCAACAAAAGCAAAATGGGACACAAACCACTTCACCCTAGGACAGGAGGAATGTTTGGACTCCAGAAGACCTTTCCTTTCTCGTAGATCAGAGGGAAACTGGGCAGAGCTTCTTGCATTACTTGACATTTTCTGTACAGCAGATGAGAAAGGGGGTAGTATTTTTAAACCCCTCCTCCTTCACATTTGCATTTCTTTTTTTGGGGGGGTGGGCAGGTACCCGCTCCCTCACTTCCGGTCAGATCATCATGGTGGTCCAAGCAGATGTTCGGTAGAGCCTCTTAAAAAAAAAAAAAGGAAAAAATCAACTTTTTTGTTTTGTTATAAGATCTTTGCAAAATAATTTATTTTTCTCCTTCACTGATGTGGGTTGATAGGCTGCACTAATGGGCACTGAGGAGGTGGCACTGATTAGGAGCCAGTTTTTTAAACCCCTGCCCAGAGCTGCATGTCCGGGGCATCGGGCAATAAGAATGGCTCATGCCTGATGCCAAGCAAAAAAGAACATGTTTAAAAAAAAAAAAAAAAAAAAAAAATCAACTTTTTTGTTTTGTTATAAGATTTTTGCAAATAATTTATTTTTCTCCTTCAATGATGTGCGTTGATAGGCTGCACTAATGGGCACTGATGAGGTGGCACTGATTTGGGGGGGGGTGTAATAAGTAGTAATGAAGGTGGGGGTGCAGTGAAGGGGTTAATGATGTATAAAGATTGGGGGGGGGGGGTGTAATAAGTAGTAATGAAACTGGGGGTGCAGTAAAGGGTTAATGATGTATACAGATTGGGGGGGGGGGGTGTAATAAGTAGTAATGAAGCTGGGGGTGCAGTAAAGGGTTAATGATGTATACAGATTGGGGGGGGGGGGGTGTATAACCCCCCTGTCCCCGGAGGGAAGGCAGCCATGCTCGGAGTGTAATAACAGACGTCAGTGGAAGAGTGATTTGGGGTGCCCGGACTGAACACACTCCATAGAACCTGTACAGAACGTGTCCAGCCCGCCCATGGATGTTCCCCAGCATTCCGTCCCCGGAGAGGCAAGCAGCGGTCAGTCATAAAAGGGAGGGACACACACCTGCCATCTCTGCTTGTACTGCGTGTTCCCGGACGCTCTCCTCAGCCCAGCTGTGAAAATGATGATGAAGATGATGTCGGAGGTCGGCGAGCAGTAAGAACACACCGCGCTCATCACCGCCCACCAGAGGAGGGCGCTGGTTCGCAGAAAGGAGTGTCTATCCCGCTCCAGCAGGCCGCAAAGCCGCGGCCTCAATTTTGGCTAGCCCGACTGAAGTCCGCTCACCCGCAGCGGGGAGGAACTTTGCAGGAATCCAGGTGTAGCCCAGGCGCCAGGATGCATTTTCCAGTCGCCATTGCGACCTGGCGCCTGGGTTTTGTCGAGCCCTGATTTAGAGGTCCCAGCCTTTTAGGCTTATCTATTTGGGTCCTGTCTAAAACACTCAGGCTCTTAATTGTATCGGAGGGCGTACCCTTCCTTAATATTTGTCTAACCACATTGGTATGTCTGTATTTTGTTTTAAACTTTTGAATAAAAATTTATTGAAAAGAAAAGTCAGCAGCTACAGTTTTTGTAGCTGCTGACTTTTAATTTTTCAAAAGATGGCTGAAAAACCACTTTGTTTTGTATCACAAATCCACCTAATTACCTTAATGAAAAACCGCTTATCATTTACTAGTTTACTTAACCTTTTTGGAGCAGGGGTAGGCAACCCCCGGCACTGATGCCGCAAGCGGCACTTAAAGCCTCTTTTTGCGGCACTCGGCTCCCTCCCCATCAGCAGAGCAGTGCAGGGAAGTGTCAGTGAGACACTAATGCATTCCAAATTCAGAATTCCCCCCACACCGCACTGATGGGGAGGCACTGCGCCCCACACATTGTAAAAGATGGGAAACATTGTTTGGTTCTGTAACTTTGCTGTAGCTACGATCGTCCGCTTTTGTGATGGGGAAGAGATTGGATGCAGTTCTGCTGGGGGGGGGGGCAGGTCCCTGTTTCTAGGAGGAGGAGGACTGTCATTGGCCACTGCTAAAGCCAATCACAGTCCTGCTAGCCAGGAGGAAGATGACTCACTTGGTTGCCACTACCAATCTCAGAAAGAAGGGATTTCATCAGGTGACAGTTTGTGGAATTACTGTTGAGCTTCTAGGAACTTTGTTGAAATTATTCCTGAACCTTTGCGTCACTTACTACTGAACCCCGGCACTCTGTGTCCCTTTAAGCCACAGCCAGTATTCAGTGCAATGAAAATCACACCCAACTTTTCCTGTGATGCAGAGCGCCACACTTTTTCTCAGCTGCGGGGGCCCAACTGCGGGGGACATAAGAGCAGGGGGGTACAGGGATGGGGCAGATGAGCAGGAAGGTTCAGTGGTGGGACAGATGAGATGGGGGTTACAGAGCTGGGAACGAAGAGGAGGGGGGTTCAGTGTTGGGGGCAGATGAGAAGGGCATTCAGTGGTGGGACAGAAAAGCAGGGGGATAGAGCAGTGGGGCAGATGTGAAAGGAGGTGTATTGGTGGAACAGATGAGCAGGGGGAACAGAGGTGGGTCAGAAGAGCAGGGGGGTACAAAGGTGAGACAGATGTACAGGATGTACATTTGGTGTGGCGTATGAGAAAGCGGGTTACAGTGGTGGGGCAGATGAGCAGTTGGGTTCAGTGTTAGGACAGATGAGAAGGTGATTCAGTAGTGAGATAGAAGAGCATGGGGATGAGTCGGATCAAATGTACAGGGGGGTATATTGATGGGGCAGATGAGCAGCGGGGTTAGTGGTGGGACAGAAGAGAAGGGGGTACAGAGGTGGGGCAGATGTACAGGGGGGTACAGTGACAGAGGAGAGAGGTGGGACAGATTTGCAGGAGATGCAGTGGTGGGGCAAATGAGAAAGGGGGTTACAGTGGTGGGCAGATGAGCAGATAAGTTGAGTGTTAGGACAAATGAGAAGATGGTCTAGTGGCGAGAAAGAAGAGCATGGGGGGCACGGCGGTGGAGCAGATGTGCAGGGAGGTACAGTTGTGGGGCAGATGAGAGAGGGGGTACATTGGTGGGGCAGATGAGAAGGGTGGTACAGTGGTGGGACAGAAAAGAAGGGGGTACAGAGGTGGGACAGATGTGCAGGGAGGTTACAGTTGTGGGGCAGATGTGCAGGGAGGTTACAGTGGTGGGGCAGATGTGCAGGGGGGTCAGTGATCTGAGGTGTGAAGGTGCAGGAATTGGGGCTGATCTGAGGCGTGAGAGTGCAGGATGTTAATTTCTCACTACTACTCAATTCGTTTACAGCATTTACTTTATAAAAAATAATTTTCGTGATTGAGAGTGTGATGTTTTTTTTTTATATTTTTGTTATAAAATCGGCACGCTCAATTTCTTTGAAAATATTTTCTGGCAGTTGCCTACCACTGTTTTGGAGCATGTATCTGTTATTACGAATCCTCAAGACCGGCCAGGCTAATAAATTAATAATCTAAAACAAAATTAATTGACCAAGACATGGAAATCATCATGTCTGAAGGAGAATTTTGTATGCAAGAAGTTACTCAAGTTGATGTGTATTAGTAGAACAGAAGAGAAAAATCTATCCTAATAATGTCTTAAGTAAGGAACATGAGTCAGCTATGGGATTTGTCAGCTTTCCTGCTTTTTGGTCTTTTCTAATCTATGTTGATCTTTGGATTAGTTGCCGGAATTATACCTTTTGGAATCCTGTTTGCTATTTAAAGAATTACCCCACAAAAGCGTTTTAATAGATGATTATACACAATGAGCCTTATTTCATAAAAAGAGTATGAAAGTTTGTTTCCTCTTGTGACTGGATTCAGTTACCTTTTTAGCACTGGTTAGAAAATGTGGGCTGGAATCAGCTTTCTGGGGGTTGATTTATTAAAACAGGAGAGTACAAAATCTGGTGCAGCTCTGCATAGAAACCAGCTTCCAGAAATTTTTTTTGTCAGTTTAATTGAACAGGCTGAAGTTTGAAGCGGATTGGCTACCATGCACACTGCACCAGATTTTGAACTTTCCAGTTTTAGCCAATCAACCCCAAAATATTGGGGTCACCTTGTGTTTTAATGCCCAAATTACCTTTTTTTTTTCCTCTCTAATTTATTATTGTAATGCAAGCTTATTGCATGTGTCATACTTGTGCTTCAGCTCATGTTATATTCCACTATGCTGGTAGCATGCAGCATTTGATATTTGGACATCATGCCGCCTTAGGCACACCTGAATTGATGCCATTTTTATAAGTGATTATTTTTGTAAAAATTACTATTAAAATGTGCAGTCTGCTGATGTACAGGACTATTTTTACTGTACATACAAAAAACCCATTGGTAGGAGAGATGGCTTTAGGTTTCCTGAATAAAGAACTTCCCCTGTGCCCATTTTACCCTATAGCCCTCTATATTTGGGCAAAATTCGAAATGTACCTATTCATTGCCATTCTCCTTGGTGGTTACCACAAACACGTCTGTTTAGCACATTCCAAAATCTAATCTCCTAATACTCAGTTTACTTGCTCAGAAATTCTTATTTCCTGTTCCACGGACTGAATAATTTTGCCCATTTCTTTTCTTTTTTGTTTTTGGCGATTGGTCCCTACACCATTCTGGGTGTCTCTCCTGCCTCTGGAGCCTATGTGAGATAACCTTGCTGCCGGAGGTGTCACCACCAATGGGAAGTATCCATGTCTTACAGGCAGTGCTGTGAACACCCACCGATATAAACAGAGAGAGAGAGAAGGCTTGTAACCCAAGCATGACTGCGGGTTGGGTAAGTAAAGGGCAATTTTGTTATGCCTGCAAGATGTAGGAAGTGGGAGGGGGCTCTTTCCCCCCAGAGTTTAACTTTTACTGCAGGTATCTAAAGGAGGGCAGGAAAGGTATACAAAGCAAGAGGAGGGGCTTTGTTGGCTCTGTGCTTTCTCCTGCTTTCCTAGGCACTGGCCCATGAGTGTTAGGCCTTGAAAATCTAAGCTTTAGTATGTGAAAGAGCAATGTATACATCAAGCTTTTACAAAGTATGTGC
Organism: Lithobates sylvaticus; assembly: GCA_028564925.1. NCBI lineage: Eukaryota > Metazoa > Chordata > Amphibia > Anura > Ranidae > Lithobates > Lithobates sylvaticus. The sequence goes on along the minus strand of CM053026.1, from coordinate 664,383,435 downwards.
AAAGCTTCCTGCAAGCTTCAAGATCCTTTGTTTTAAGCCTTTAAAGAAAACGTATAGTTCAGGGATCTTCAACCTAGATCTTAATGGGAGTGCTGACTGTCCCTTTCAGGCTTTCAACAAATAGCACTAAAGCTTGGTTAAATCCTCTACAGCCAAGGGAGCTGCACATGTGATCAGTTAGGACACCGGACATTTGATGGCTTGACAGATTGGTTCAGCGAACAACCAATGTGACAGTTACCATTTCCATCATGCCTTGAATGTAACTGTTTTGGGAAGCAGTTGAAATCAATGGGTTTAGTTCCACTTTAAAGCATATATAAAAAAAAAAAAAGTTGCAAGCAGGCAGGTTCGTTACTGCAGAAAAGACATTCAATGTCTCTTCTGCAATACAATACACTTACCTGCTTGTTTGCAATCCTCTGTAAAATAACAAGGAGCTGCACATTGAGAGTTCTGTTCACATTTCTGGTACACTGCCAGAGGGCCGGGATGATGTCCTCCCACATTGATGGCCGAAGACCGGGAACACGGAGCGAAGATGCGGTCACCGGCAAGGCACCTCACAGGAGTCAGAGAATAGATGAGTATCGTTGACTTTGGTTCCACTTTAAAGAGACATTGTGACCTTGCCTATACAGAGCCAAGTGACAGTGTGTTCAAAGCCCTCTTACCCTCCCACAACTCACTTATGCTCACCTTGCCAGAGCTCCCTCACCACTCCTTTCTCCATCACAGCCATTGACACTACCAAATACTTTCAGGTATGGAGTAGGAGTTTGTGACCTTCTGTCCTGTGACAATGCTGGGGGCTTAACAGCCAATTACTAGGCCTGAGCACGATTGTGTGACTGAGGGAGTGATGTCATCGCTCCCTCAGGCTGCCAACACCACTCTAGTGTTGGCTGCAATGGAGAAGAGCGCAGAAGGGAATGCAGGCATGGTAAACATAAGAGTTGGGAGGCTGCAAGCAGCTTATTTAAAGTGATGGCATTTCTACTATGCATGTTTAACCCCCCTCACCTGGGGTTGAACTATGTTTTTAAAGGCTTTGACAAAGCTGGTTGGAAGCTTGCAAATGCGTTGTATAAGCACTGTTCTTATACAAGCTGAAATCCATATGTACAAGGCCTTGTGTAAAATAAAGCCCTCTCTGTGACCGTCTCTCATGCCTTGACCTGAACCATTCATCACATAGCATGCCAGCCAACTGGCGAGGTCAACCTGGAAATGAATAAAATATGCAATAGCTGTAAGAACTGCTAATAAAATAGTACGGTGGTTTATGTGCAATAATGCTATTAAGTGGAAACCTGGTAATGTTCAGATGCAATCTATCCAGCATAACACAATACCACCATATGACTTCACTTTATTTAATTTCTTATTATTTCATCTGGTAGGCCTTCTTTCAAGGTTTATACCTTGTTTTCTTTGTAGTTGAATCATTTTTCTTTATGGCTCATTAAAAAGTTGTGTGCGGTTCTCTGGAAGAGGAATGTGTGTTTCTTGAGGCCTTTGTAGGCTGGGTGGGAGTAGAGGGGAATAATCTATAACCAGAATCATTAGGACAAATCTGTATTGCATGTGTATGAAAGCAAACCCACCTGTCTGTGGGCGGCATTGTCTGAAGGCTAAGAATTGGAATATAGTTTTGTGTGACAAAGCTAAAATAACAGTTACAGAAAACTTGATTATTATCTTGTAGCTATTAGTTATTATCTACTCAGGCTGGCACATGTTTTCTGCCCAGAACTCCAGATAGTATGAGTGCCAATGAGAGCAGGGTAACAAATGTTTTAAACTTGAACCTGAAGTGTCAGAGGGAAGTGAGGGATAAGGTAAATAAAAAGCACCTTTTAATGGTACCCTAGACAAAAATGAGCTTTGCAAGGATAGTTTTTACTGAAGTTCAGCTTTAATTATATGGCAAAGTTTTGCAGCTTCCAACGGTATATTATGTATTTACATTTTATGACCAAGTACAAAAATTGATTTGGGATCAATAGAAAATGACTAAAAGTGTATCTTAAATTGATTGCAAACCTCTGAAATGGAAAATGAACAGAGCATACCCTGTTATAGTGTGTACTAGCCTCAATCCAAAGCACCACGTGTGATTTCTGTCTCTTCTGTCATTCCTCTGTTATCTGCATGACTCACTTCTGACAGGTCTTGTCCATGTCCACACCACAAAATCTGAGATGCCCCAACCACCAGACACACACACACACACACACACACACACACACACACTGTGTGAATGTTTCTCTAGTGTAGAGGGGGTGCCCTTTTTCCCTCCAATCAGGTCTAAGATTACAGCTCTCCTCATTGCTGTGCATTTTGTGAACTCTGATCTCCTCCCTCTGCCTGCTGGAGCTGAGAAATAGCCTTTGATCTGTGTGTGTTAGAAGGATGTAGAACAGATAAATAGGTACAGCCTATGTAGGAGGAGTGGTTTAATCTTTGTATCACATGAGGCTAATTTCTTCAGTGGGTATATGTAAGGATTTAAAAGCACTCTAACTTAAAATCTAAAATGTCAAAATTATGCAGCTTACCAGTTCTGAGATGTGGTAGCATCATTGGTTTTCTTGTTTCATAATTTTTTTTCTTAATTTTGTACCTTGTACTCAGGGCCGTCTCTAATATGGTTTGGGCCCTGGGCAAACATTTTTTCTGCCCCCCCCCCACATGCAATTTTGCTCTTCACCCCAACATCTCAAAAACCAGACACACACTTAGGCCCCTTTCACACTGGGGCGGGGAGCCGCGGTGACGGTAAAGCAGCGCTATATTTATATTTACCGTCGTTTTAACCGCGGTTTTCGGCTGCTCGCGGTGCGGTTTTACCCCCCCCCCGCGAGCGGCCGAAAAAGGGTTAAACACCCCCCGCAGAGCGCCGCCGTAGCAGCGCTTTGCGGCGGTATTGCCGCGGTTTCACCGCGGTGTCCCATTCTAATCAATGGGAAGGAGCGGTATAGGAGCGGTGAACACACCACTCCTATACCGCTCCAAAGATGCTGCTAGCAGGACTTTTTTTGTCATCCTGCTAGCGCACCGCTCCAGTGTGAAAGCCCGCCGGCTTTCACACTGGAGTTAAAGGGGCCGGATTTTTCCATGCGGTGAACAGACGCTATTTTTAGCGCTGCACCGCATGAAAAACGCCCCGGTGTGAAAGGGGCCTTAGAATTATATAAAAAAAAAAAAAACTTTGCAGAACCCCCTTCACAGCAGTCCCACAGTGTCCTCAGTTCCCTTTCATGTCACGCTGCAGCCTCTTCACATCACAGCGCCCCATTACATTAGAGTCCCCTTCATGTCATAGTGCCCCTTTACACATCACAGCACCCCAATTACATTGCAGCCATTGTCACATCACACATTCCCATGTATGTGTTTTTGGCGGGCCATTTGCGCAGGCGCAGCAGCCCATTCATTTGAATGGGCTGCCATGCCTTAGTTACCTGCAGAAAAAAAGGTGCATGCAGCATTTTAAAAATGCAGTGGCCTTGAAATCCGTTCTGCTTTTGCACCATGCGACTTACCTGCAGTTCCTGCACACACAAGTGTGGCCTAAACATCAAAAAATTCAGCAAGTTTGCTGGTGCAGGAACTGCAGGCAAGTCACATGGTGCAAAAGCAGAATGGACAGACAGTGCTGTATTTCATTGCTTGATGGGCATAGGTGTGCGCGGCCTATTACATAATGCATGCACATTTTTTTCCAGGAAACGCAGGCATGGCAGCCCATTCAAATGAATAGGCTGCTGTGCCTGTGCAAATGTGGACCGCCAAAACACATACATGTGAACCAGCCAGGCCCAAAATAAGCCTATCAAGCAGTTAAATAGACTAATGCTATCCATGTGCTGTAATGCTGTGTGCTCTGTAATAAAAAATACAGCCACAGCTTCAATCAGCCTGAGTGGCGGCTGGTGCTCAAAATTTTTGGTGGGGCGAAAACATTTTTTGAAAAAAAAAATCATCAATTGCAGCCACTGTGCCATCGAACGATGCCACTGTACCCTCAAATGCTGCCACTGTGCCATCAAACGCTGCCACTGTGCCATCAAACGCTGCCACTGTGCCATCAAACGCTGCCACTGTGCCCTCAAACGCTGCCACTGTGCCCTCAATTGCAGCCGCTATGCCAAATGCTGCCACTGTGCCCATTAAACGCTGCCACTGTGCCAACGTTGCCACTGTGCCCATTAAATGCTGCCACTCTGCCATCAAACGCAGCCACTGTGCCCATTAAATGCAGCCGCCACTCTGCCAATGCTACCACTGTGCCAATGCAGCCACTGTGCCCATCAAATGCAGCCACTGTGCCCATCAAATGCAGCCACTGTGCCCATCAAATGCAGCCACTGTACCCATCAAATGCAGCCAGTGTACCCATCATTTGCTGCCACTGTGCCATTGAATGCTGCCACTGTGCCATCAATTGCAGCCACTATGCCAAACGCTGCCACTGTGCCCATTAAATGCTGCCACTGTGCCATCAAACGCAGCCACTGTGCCCATCAAATGCAGCCGCCACTGTGCCAATGCTGCCACTGTCCTAAATGCAGCCACTGTGCCCATCAAATGCAGCCACTGTGCCCATCAAATGCAGTCACTGTGCCCATCAAATGCAGCCACTGTGCCCATCAAATGCAGCCACTGTACCCATCATATGCTGCCAGTGTACCCAACGAATGCTGCCACTGTGCCATCAATTGCAGCCACTATGCCAAACGCTGCCAATGTGCCCATTAAAGGCTGCCACTGTGCCCTCAAATGCTGCCACTGTGCCATCAAACGCTGCCACTGTGCCCATTAAATGCTGCCACTGTGCCAACGCTGCCACTGGGCCCATTAAATGCTGTCACTGTGCCATCAAATGCAGCCACTGTGCCCATCAAATGCAGCCACTGTGCCCATCAAATGCAGCCACTGTGCCCATCAAATGCTGCCACTGTGCCCATCAAATTTTAAAACTTTCTAGTGTGTTCCAGTTCTATACATGGTGTGCGTGAAAGCCAGGGGAGGAGAAAAAAGACCTACCTTCATTGTCTTCCTGGCCAGCTCAGCTCCGAATCCGCGCTGCGGTCTGACTCCTCCTACCGAGGCCTCCGCGCTCCTCTGAGTGAGATCACGGCGGTGCACACACTTGCTTGCAGGCAGCATAGCAAGGGGCGGGGCCAGAGCGTCAGTGGAGCTCAAGGCTCCGCCCACCCGCGGCCCGCTCCTTGACACTGGAACTGCTGCACTGTGTGTGCGTGTGCTGCTGAGCTGATGCCGGCTGATGACTGTCTGTGACAGACAGACAAAGGGCCGTCTTTACCGCAGACAGTGAGGAGTTCCAGCGCCGATTTGCGGGCAGTGCATGGGCTTAAGGGGCAGCTCTGCTTTGGGCCCCAAACAGTGTAAGGGCCCTGGGCAGCTGCCCCGTTTGCCCTGCGGTAAAGACGGCCCTGCTTGTACTTGCTGTCCTAGGTGGACAAAGCTCTCCCACTACACCTTACCTATAAAAGAGCGGCATTGTCACCTTAGGACAGTGCATTTAACCTTTATAACTATCCAAACATCATTTTTTTTTCTTTGGCTTTACATGCACTTTAGTTCTCCCAGCTGACCCTCATTTCCCTCTCGGAAAGTTGGGAGGTGTACATACTGTATATTTCCAGTGTCTAACTTAGAAAAGCAGCTATTGTGTACAGCAATGACCTTTTATGTGTTGAGTCCACTGTGCAATTTCGTAATGAAATAAACACAGCTTTGGCATAGGTCACAGAAGGACGGGACACTAGAGACATTTAAGCCACACAATGTTGTCATCAAAGTCTTTCTTTGCCCAAACCTTATTTTTCTTCTGTAGAAAACAAGTGTAAGCAGAACAAAACACCCACCAAACTCCCCCCAAGAGCCTGTATGCTGGGAGTGCTGGGATCTAAACCTTATTAATCTCAGATGGGTTAATACAACAAAGCAAGGAACTTCTTTTGTGGTTCCTGTCTTGGCTGTGTAATAGTTGAGTTCATTTTTTATAGAGTTTTAGCCAACTTTGCTTCATGCTCTATCTGATCAACAGCCCCACCCTTCATCTCCCTCAGTAACATTGTGTCTGGAGCTGCTTAGGATAGATTTCTTTTTCTCCCCACCCCCATAATGTTAAGCAATATCTTGGCACCAATGGGTTGAACGGAACAGTGCTTCATGAGTGATTGCTCTGCCGGCTGCCCTTATGGATCTGAACCATGTCTCTCCTGCTGCTACGTAAAACCTAACACGATGGGAAAATGTGTTTGTGCTGTGCCAGCAAAAGAAAGCCAAGTCAATTTTAGGCATGGTTGCCAATGGGCTTCAGTTTGTGTGTGCTTCCAATTAGATTTGAATTCCCTCCCTTGTCCAATACACAGCCTCTATGGTCCATTAAAAAGATTGCAAACTAGTTTGTTGTCCTACAAACCCACAGAGCCCTGAGTTGGAGTGAGCTGATTTGGAGAACCCAATCAGAGTAACATAGTTGAGTCTAGGGCTGGGCTGATGGGTAGACAGAAGGTGTCCACCTTTTCGTGCTTCAACAGGTGGGGGGCCACAAAAGACAGGACCTGCAACCTATGCTGCTGTAGTTCAGTTTATGGGTAGGGGCATATTTGGGTCTTTTGGCATTGGGTGCCAGCATAGCTTGTCCCATCAATAGTTGAGTGAAGAGGCGTCTTGGACAAACATTGGTATTTGCATATTCAATTTACCCCAGTGCAGGGGTGTAAAACTTCATTTTTATCGTGGGCCGCATCAGAATTATGGTTGCCCTCAAAGGGCCGGTTGCACATATAGATGTATCTACTCTTTATCATATTAAATGCCTCTGCATTTGCATATTACTAGTTTTACTAATAACTTAAATATTTTTTTTCATTAAAATAATAAACATGTTGTACTTACCTACTCTGTGCAAAACAATTACACAGAGTGACCGGATCCTCCTCTTCTCAGGTCCCCTGCTGGCGCTCCTGGCTCCTCCCTCCTGCTGGGTGCCCCCACAGCAAGAAGCTTGCTGTGGGGCACCCGAGCTGAGCTGCTGCTCTATGTGTCCATTTACACATGAGCCGCGGTCCCCTACATCTCCTGATTGGCTCACTGACTGTGATTGCCAGCAGACCGCAGCTGCCAATAGCCAATCAGGAGTGCGAGTCCCCAGAGAGGCAAGGCTCGTGGACATCGCTAGATCAAGAGGGGGCCCAAGGAAGTATTAGGGGGGACTGGGGGGCTGCTGCACACAGATTTTTATTTTACCTTCATGCAAAGAAAGCATGAAGGAAAAAAAATACCTGTGCCTTTACAACCACTTTAAGACTTGAGCTGTGAAGGGCAGGAGCAGACCGGCACGAAGCCCAATCACACTTCTGTAGCAAATGATGCAAGTCTCAAAAGGAGGATCGCACAACACTGGTATCATCCACAAAAAACTCTATTGGAGTCTGCTCAGACAGAATATGGTTCTGCCATGGTGTTCTGTCTGAGCTGTCTCCAATAAAGTTTCTTGTGGATGATACCAGTGGTGTGCGATCATCTTTTTAAACTGGCATTCAATTGTATTCTTCCTATAATAACTATAAAGGAAATGTCCAGAGCACCTCACTCCCCTTGCATCAGAAGTCAAGAGTCCCCCAGCCTTCCTTACATGACAACGTAACCACATTACCTTGTGCTGCTATTAAGAAGAAGCTGGGGGCGGAGCTGCAGTAGAGGTGCGAGGGCCACATAAAATGGCTTGGCGGGCCGGATTTGGCCCACGGGCCTTGTGTTTGACACATGTGCCCTAGTGTTATATTCTACCCAGGTACTGGTCTGTGGCTTCCAGGTTAGAATTTTTCCTAATATATGGTTCCCTTTAAAGAAAACTGATGGATGTGTGTTGCAATGTTGCAGATCATAGTTATTATTACTGTTGCTATTATCGTTTGTTATTTCTGCTGATGACATTTGAAATGTGCGTGATTAGCAACAAAGTAAATATTTTGCTTATTTTTACAGCATTGATATGTTCAGCGCTGTTTTCTAAAGGATATTTAACCACTTGCCGTCCGCCTCACGCCGATATACGTTGGCAAAATGGCTCTCCTGCGCGAACTGTCGCACCTGTACGTCAGTCCGTAAAAGCAGGATATCGGACGCGACACCGGTGCCCATAGACTCAATGTCCACCAGCGATCGCAGTGAGGAGAGGTAGAACGGGGAACTGCCTATGTAAACGAGGCATTTCCCCATTCTGCCTAGTGACATGACAGGGATCTACTGCTCCCAGTGATCGGGAGCAGTGATCTGTCGGGTTTAAGTAAGCCCATCCCCCTACAGTTAGAATACACTTAACCCCTTGATCACCCCCTAGTGTTAACCCCTTCCCTGCCAGTGTAATTTTTACATTGATCAGTGCTATAAAAATGCACTGATCAATGTTATAATGTCAATGGTCCCCAATTTGGGGTCAGATTTGTCCGCTGCAATGTCGCAGTCCCACTAAAATTCGCAGATCGCCGCCATTACCAGTAAAAATAAATAAAATAAATGTCCCTATATCGATCCCGTAGTTTGTAGACACGATAACTTTTGCGCAAACCAATAAATATACGCCTAAGAATATATCGGCCTAAACTGATGAATAGATAAATTCAATTGTATATGTAGTATGTATGTATGTGTGTGTGTATATGTATGTGTGTGTATATATATATATATTATATATATATATATATATATATATATATATATATATATATATATATATATATATATATATATATATATATATATATATATATATATATATATATATATATATATGTATATATATATATATATATGTATGTATATGTATATATATATATATATATATATATTATATATATATATATATATATATATATATATATAATAATATAATAAAAACCAGCACATCCCTTAGTGAAAGCACGTCACAGTACACACAAACACTGGTTAGACACACATACATACATACATACATTTAACCTCATATATATATATACATACATATATATATATATATATATATATATATATATATATATATATATATATATATATATATATATATATATATATATATATATATATATATATATATATATATATATATATATATAGGGTTAAATGTGTGTCTAACCAGTGTTTGTGTGTACTGTGACGTGCTTTCACTAAGGGATGTGCTGGTTTTTATTCTCCGCTTTGCAGGGAAACCTGCACATCCTTGCTGACAGGACAGAGCTCTATCCGGTCTTCCTCCTCGCTGATCAGAGGGTGCCCGCGTTCATCCATTGGCCGGCACACGCTGATCGGCTTGTGCTGGAAGTAATCACAGCCAGTGTGCCCACCCAGAAGAGCAGAATTTGTGTGTGTGTGTGTACGTGATTCTACGCAGCAAGTCCGCACTGTAGCAGTAAAGCTACAGTGCGTGGTCGGCAAGTGGGTATTATTGGATTCTGCAGGAAACCTGATGTTCATGATTCAATGATTTCCCCCATAGTTCTCCTCCTATGCTTATCACTGCAAGTGTTAAAGTAAGATCTGGAGATGGCGTCTTCCAAGACCCAACACAGCGTCAGATCAAATTATTACATGTCCACTGCTTTGCATAAATATTCAACCCTTTGGAGTTGTCCAGATTTTGTTGTGTGACAACCCGGAACCTTAAATAGATTTATTTGGGATATTTACCATTTGCTTTACACAGCGTATTTAATGATTTGCAGGTGTTATATATGTATGTGTGTATGTATGTGTGTATGTATGTGTGTGTGTGTGTATATGTATATATATATATATATATATATATATATATATATATATATATATATATATATATATATATATATATATATGTATATATATATATATATATATATATATATATATAATTATAAATCATTTTTTTTTTAAAGCCTGTATGACACTAGGAGCCATGTGCTTGCCCAATTTGAATTCCTGTTGTGCTGGTCAAGACTCCCCAGCTTCTATTGTTGCCCCGGAAGATGTCAATTTGTGACGAAACCGGTTGGGCAAGGATACACAGACCTGTTATCGCATCTATTCTTCTCAGTGCTAATGGCTGATGTTTTTAACTTTATTTGCACAGTTTTTGAAAACATGTAAGTGCATTACCAATTGAATAAACTCCTCCTATAAGAAGGTTTTTACACTATTGGAGCCCCTTGTTTTATATTTTTGTCCCGCTTGGATGATCTGAGCTCAGTGCAGGAGGAACGATTTGTGAGACGCACACCATCCGCAGTGTATCTTCCATGGAATTATCCAAATGCCTCTATGACCTTCCATAATCAGAGGGTCCACAATCTGGGTAAAAGTACATCCTGACTTTACTGTTGGTGACTTCACAAGGGGGAGGATTCCTCTTCGGATCTGTTTTGCACAAGCACTTTTGATGTCTCCTTTATCTAAATGCCTGACCTCCCAAATTAAATTGAAGCTGTTATAGCTGCAAAGGGTGGGCCAACTCAATATTGAACCCTACGGATTAAGACTGGGATGCCATTAAAGTTCATGTGTGTATAAAGGCAGGCACCCCAATACTTTTGACAATATAATGTATTTGCTTTGATTTGGGACTTTCGCAAAAAGTTGACTTCTTCAAAGTGACAAGCAAATGCTGACCCTATACTACTTACAAATGCTGCTATAAAGTACATTCCCGTCCCTCTAAAAATGACTACAAGGCAGCACAGTACATTTTTTCTTTCTCTTTTTGGCTGCAAAATGTAGTTTATGTAAAGACCTGGAAGAAGATTGATATTGCTGTGACCTCTGACAGGTGTTAATGTTGATACAAAGGTGATAAATATCCGAGGTTGACGAGATTCACTGTCCTGGTGATTTAAATAGGATTTTAATAAGTGAGAAACCTTTTTTTTTTTTTTTTTTTTTTCCCTCTCTCTCCCTGGTGAGCAGTTTTCTGGTCTGCATGATCCTCTGTAATAACTTCTATACAACTCTCTGAATTTTTGTTTAAGATGCATGACTGCTGAGGTGCAATTAGTCCAGGTACTATGAACTATAATTTAATTGTATAACCTTCTTTTAACCCTTGCCCCTTCATACCAATAAATAACACACTGACAACTGCTAAGTTGGAAAGGGCAAGGCCACAGCTTTTATTTCTTTAAATCCAACACATAACCAATGAATAGTAAATTTCTTTAAGTCCAACATATAACCAATGAATAGTTCAACAAATGAAACTTTTCAAACAGTGCCTGTCACAGTTATACTGTGAGCACATAATCCAACGTAGGGGAAGGAGATAAGAAGGGGGAAGGCCTGTCCTTACCATAAGTGCTGGACAGGCCGTCTGCTTCCCATTTCCATCAACAGCAGCCATTTTATGCTGGCAAGGTCAAAAAACCGCAGCAAGCTGTGACGTACCAAAGAAAAAATTATAGGGCGGGAGGGTGGGCAGCTCTTCCCAACGGATCTTCCAGAAGGCTCCAGAATTTTCTGGGCGCGGCACTTTTGTCGAGCTCAGGCCCAGCCCAACCCACACCCCCCACCAATCTTTAAAGACCCTTTGGTCACTTCGGCCCGCCCTGGACATGCCCCCAACAGTCAGGGCTCTCTTTCCCTATGGGGTCAAGAGGCTTTCATTGTGGTCATCAGCAGTTCCAGGATGCATATTGTGCAGCCAGGTTATGATGCTTATAGAGACCCTGTCACCAACCTGAAAATAAATTGCAGGTAATAAAAAACAAAAAAATATAGCATGTTAATTGATTACTTGCTGTGTTGTGTTTTTTTTTTTTCCTCTTTCCATAAACAATTTTTTATTGACTTTGCAACATACCTCTCTACTTGCTAGGAAATTGACACTCCAGAAAGTGTCAGTTCTCAAGCACAGCCCGTTTTCTTTCTTTCACATCATTACCCAATTACTCTCTGTGTTGGCCCAGCATCTCCATTCCTCCTCTCATCTCCATATGTTTTGTGTAGGTGCTGGGGGAGCCGCAAAGGGGAATAATATAGAGTGCCAGCTCTCAGGCCTACTGGGGCTGTTGAAATCACATCCAAGGGGGTGTTACCCAGCATCAGTTCTTGGGCTTTTGGATGTCTTTGCACGGGGGGACTTTTACTGGTAAATAACATGTCTAAAATATGTTGGGTGCACAAATAGTCTTTAATGGAAGATTACTGGTAAAATGAATGGTGTGGCAACAGGGTCTCTTTTTTTTTTTTGAGCATATATTTTTGTATTTTGTATATTTTATTTTTGTATTCTGAGCTATTTTTGCAGTGTTTGACTTGGAACCAAGCTGCGCTCAGTGTGTAAAACAGGCAGAGCAGGGCTTGCTAACGAGCCAGCATGAGTGCCCCTATATCAAGTAGTTTGCTATGGGGGCACTCGGTGGGTGGGAGTAGACTGGAGCACCAGCGGGGGACCTGAGAAGAGGAAAACCGGGGCTGCTCTGTGCAAAACTATTACACGTATGACGTGTGTGTTTTAAAATTACAAGTTTACAATCTCTTTAATGCTTTCAAAGTCATTGACAGTGCACCAGTCCAGTGCTTCTGATCAGCTTGGTTACATTATTAAAGTAACAAGCATTTAGCCATTCCATTTGTATTTTTTTTTCTCATAGTACAAATATACTTAAAATGTTTAATTAAACTTTAATCTTTCTACAGCTGCAGTCACATAACGTTACCTGTAATGAAGTATGTCCCACATCTTTCAGGTTGATGGTTCCTGTAGAAATTTTCTCTCCAGTGATGTCCGGTCCTCTTCACAGTGCTGAACTTCCAGTACTATGGGGATTAATAGCTTTGGGTCTGACAATAAGTACATTGAAGAATGGGGTGTCCTCACATTTGTCCCCCTCCTCCATTAACAAAGGTTCTTGCATTGTTTTCACCGACTGCAATATCTGCTGTGAATGAGGGAGAGGAGGATGAATCACGGCATCCTCTCCCTCTCCCTCATTCAGAGAACGTGTTGCATTCTCAGAAATCAATGCAAGGACAATCCAAGTAGGGGAGAGGGCAGAAAGGGTTATGTTGGAGCCTTCTTTAGGATACTTCACTGTTAGACCTGAAGCTATTACCTCCTGCAGAGCCCAACATTCAGTGATGTGAGGAGGACCGGGCATCACTTGACAAAATAAGATTTCTACAAGAACCATCCGAGCCTGCAGGGACATGCTTCATTACAGGTATGTCATGTGACTGCAGGTGTAGCAAAAAAAAAAAATGTTTTAACTACAGCTTAATATCTCCTGCCAGCCTCCTTACTCTTTAGGCCCCAATGCACACAGGACATCAAAAATGCCACTTTTAAATGCGTTTTGGACTTTTTTTTTTAAACTCCCCTTCTCCCCACCTAGGTAGGTATGTTTTTGGGGAAAAAAAAACATACTTCCCTTTTTAAGTCGCTGCTCCTAGTCCTGAAGTATGATGAACTGAGCCATTTAGTTACTTACACTCCTAAACTTTGGCATTTATATGGTGCTTGGCCATAGTCCAAACTTTCATAGTGAATAAGCCCTTAGAATGATAATTATTTTGTCATGAAAGAAATTGGACTTGGTTTTCGAAATTGCGTTTTTGATTGCTCTAACCAGTGTGTCTCTACGCTACCATTCTACAGCCCACTCCTAATGCTTTATCCTGCTCGCTTTTATGATCTTGTGTGTTTTTCACTCTTCCCTAAGCTGGCTATTGACAGTTGAATGTGTTGTTTGTGTATGTATAGCTACTTTTTGTTAATTAGCCCACTGGAAAGCGAGAGAGATTAAAGAGGAAGTAAAGCCAATCAAAAAATTAAAAACAAAATGCACCCTGCAAGGCAAAGGCATAATGAGCTAGTTTGCATAGCATACTAGCTCATTATGAATAACTTACCTGAGAACGAAGCCCCCAAAGCGGTCCTCCTTCTTCATCTCCGCCGCGGCCATGTATCCCGGAGTGACTTCCGAGTCTCCCGGTTCTGGCGCTGTGATTGGCCGGAGCCATGATGACGTCACTCCCGCGCATGCGTACGGGAGCCACCGCTAGCGGCATATCGCCATTAGCGGCGGCATGCTCAGTGCGCCTGCGCGCCGCTGTCTACAGCGCATGCGCCATAGACAGTGGTGCTTGTCTTTTTGCAAATATCTCCTAAACCGTGTAGGCTTAGGAGATATTTCTTGGACCTACAGGTAAGCCTTAATCTAGGCTTACCTGTAGGTGAAAATGGTCTGTAAGGGTTTACAACCACTTTAAGGGCAGTTGTTCACTGATTTTAGCCACCTTATTGACCAGTGGGTAGAAAAACTGCAAAGATGATCAGTAAGTAAATGTTTCATGCAGTTTATTCTAGGAATGCTTGCTAAAGCTGCAGATGGAAGTAGAATTTTATGGTGTGATTTAGGGCGGTAACAACAAATCAATTTACGAAAATAGTTGTCAACTATTTTCATAATCGATTAATCGGCCAGCTGATTAGTTGGCCTGCATGCAGAATACATTCATTGTTTACATATCAGGTAATACAGTGAAGCACACATACAGCTCAGTACACCATCCATACATGTCAGTAAGTGTCTGAGAACTTGTGAATGTGTTAAGAGCAATGCCTCATGGGACATGTAGTCCTGGGCACGAAGTGAGTGGTTCTAAAGGCAGAAGTTTTTTTTTTTCTTTACTTGGCTATAGCGGCCCACTATACCATACTTTGCAGCTTGCTTTTGATGTACACTGAAGGCAGGAGGAGCCAGAAACGTCGATGGGGGACTCCAGAAGAGGAGAATAGGGGCTGCTTTGTGCAAAACCATTACACAGCGCAGGTAAGTATAACATGTTTGTTTAAACACTTAAGAACCGAGCCTCTTTCTGAGATTTGATGTTTACAATTTAAAAACGGGTATTTTTTTGCAGAGAATAAAATGGCGGTGGTTGCATAACTTTTTGTCAGTCTTAGCGGTCTTAGAAGCGCACTTTTTTAAGGAAAAAAAAACACTGTTTTTTAATGAAAAAATAAGACAACAGTAAAGTTAGCCCAATTTTTTTTATATTGTGAAAGATAATGGTACGGCAAGTAAATTGATACCCAACATGTCATGCTTGAAAGTTGCGCCCGCTCGTGGAATGGCGACAAACTTTTACCCTTAAAAATCACCATAGGTGACGCTTAAAAAATTCTACAGGTTGCATGTTTTGAGTTAGAGGCGGTATAACGATTGCGGCGATACCTCACATGTGTGGTTTGAACACCATTTTCATATGCGTTCGTCTCTGTATGTAAACATCTCTTGTAATAGAAAAAGCATGACAGGACCTCCTGAGATCTAGGGTCAAAAATACCTCAGATCTCATATTTACACACAAAAAAAAAAAGGTAATGTCATTTAAAAAAAAAAAAAAAAAAATTCCCTTTAAGAGCATTGGGCGGAAGTGAATTTTTGACGTCGCTTCCGCCCTGCAGTGATATGGAGACGGGTGGGGGCCATCTTCCCCTCACTAGTCTCCATGTCAGGCTAGGGAGAGGATCCGATCGCCTCTGCTGCTACCGACGGCTCCGGTAAGCGGCGGAGGACACAGGAGAGCCCCCTCTCCTGCCGCGGATAAAAGTAAGCTCGCAGCGAAACCGCCACAGAGACCACTTTTATCTTGAAGCGGACCACCCGCTGAAGAAGAGGCTACCGGGGTTATGGTAGCTAGCTGCTACCATAACAACGGTATTCCTCTTCAAAGTAGCGACGTAAAACCGCGGCTAGGGGTCCGTAAGTGGTTAAAAAAAATTATATTTAAAATGATTTAAAAAAAAAAAAAATCGTATCTTTTAGTACTACTTTAATATAAAAGATTTATATCTCCATTCCACCCTTGATATAGCTTCATGTCTGACTCCTAGTTATAATGCCCATATATCCCACTTCTGGGTGTATTTATTTTATTTAATTTTATTATATTATTACTATCACAGTATAAATGAATCCCTTTATAGTAGTGATTATCTGCTCTTTTTGTACTATAAAGGGCTAATTTTATTTTATTTTTTTCAACCCCATTATGACAGGTGATACAAAAAAAAAAAATGCTGCTACTAAACGTCTTAGGCCCAGTTCACATCTATGCATTTTTTTGGTGCTTTTTGCAGAAACGCACTACAGTTTACTCAACATGGTTTACGTTCACGTCTATGCTTTTTTTTCAGCCGCTGCATATTTGGAAAGGGTCAAGGGCTTTTTTCAATGCAAAACTGTGTTTGTTTTTTTTTTGCTTCAACAGACTTCAATGGAGAAGCTTCAGAAAAGAATGTAGTGAGTTCTTGCCGAGATTTGTATTTTTTAATCTGCACAACAATAAATTGGCCAAAAGAAAGCATAAAAAATGCAAAACGCAAATCCCAGCAAAATCACATGTGCAAAAAGCACTGCAGAAACAGATCAAAAGCAAACTGTATAGGTGTGAACCGAACCTTATGCTAGCCATACACGTATCGATTTTCAGACGAGAATATTCATTTCGAAAAATCTTTGTACATTCACTGAATGAAAGAATGTTGTTTGAAAATGTCACTTGCTTTTAACATTCAGTTTTAAAATGAATGTAATTTCTGAACAAAAATTGCATACTGTCTGAAAATTACTTTGACCAAGAAGTTTTCTATTCTACTCCTTCGAAATTTCCTGTCACTGTGGTCAAAAACGAACATCAATTTGACCCCACTAACGATTAGAAAATCGACCAAAGGTTTTCAAAATGACTTTTTATTTTTTGAAGGAAGAAATTGTTTTTGTATGGCCAGCATAGGTGACAGCAGGCACAGAGCTTTTATCAAGCCACCTGCCTATGACAAGGGAGTCTGTCATACATAATATATTACAGTTCTGTCTGAAAATCTGCAAAACTGTCTTTAATTTTTTTTTTTTCTTTAAATAAAAAAGGTGATCTCTGAGTGAGATGATGTTTACCAGATGCAACCTCTAATAGTATATACAGTATATCTCCTCTAATGGTATATACAGTATATCTCTTCTGTCTGTTATTCTCAGAGTGGATTGGAGATTTTGCTCCCTAATCATATAGTAGGTTATTTATATTTACCACTGCATAAAGATATTTAAGAATAATTTGCCTTTTATTTTAAACTTTACATATTAAGTAAAATATACATCACACCTTTTGTTAAGGTTATTATCCAATTAATCAAATTAATCGGCCAACTAATCGATTATGAACATAATCGTTATTTGCAGCCCTAGTGTGATTACTGATGCACTTTACAGACCTCACTGTAAGCAAGTAAAGTGATTCAGGTTGTACACAATTCAGGTTCCCTGAGGCTACTGGATTATGTTCAGCTTTTAATTACACGGGTTGTTCTCTCTTGTTCCTGATATTTGGTCCTCTGGTTACGGAGTGTTCTCCAGCAGGCTAGGGA
The DNA here is from genome assembly GCA_028564925.1 of Lithobates sylvaticus. Classification (NCBI taxonomy): domain Eukaryota; kingdom Metazoa; phylum Chordata; class Amphibia; order Anura; family Ranidae; genus Lithobates; species Lithobates sylvaticus. The sequence goes on along the minus strand of CM053026.1, from coordinate 664,365,998 downwards.
ACTGGTCTCTTCCAGAGCTGACACAATCATGCAGAAAACACTTGGCATGCAATGCCAGCATTAACTATATGGAAGCCTCTAAATCAAATCCATACCTGTAATTATTAAATTAATTTAAAGCGGAGTTCCACCCAAAAATGGAACTTCAACTTTTCGGAATCCTCCCCCCCTCCGGTTTCACATTTGGCACCTTTCAGGGGGGGAGGGGGGAGCAGATACCTGTCTAATTCAGGTATTTTCTCCCACTTCTGGGCATAGATTGCCAAAGTATCCACGGATATCTACGCCATGCCCGGCGCCTCCTCTGTCCCCCCCCCCCGCTGTCTTCTGGGAGACACACAGATCCCAGAAAAAGGCAGGGACCAGTGGGATCGCGCAGCGCGACTCGCGCATGTGCGGTAGGGAACCAGGATGTGAAGGCGCAAGGTTTCATTTCTTGATTCCTTTACCGAAGATGGCGGCGCCTCTATCCGAGAGCCGAGGGACAGATCTACTTCGGGTGCCAACATCGCAGGTACCCTGGGCAGGTAAGTGTCCATATTTTAAAAGTCAGCAGCTGCAGTATTTGTAGCTGCGGATTTCCAAAAAAAAATTTGGCGGAACTCCACTTTAAAATTCGTGCCATGACTACCCTAGGGCACTGATTTTTCGTGCTTTAAGCCTCATGTTCCTTTTGTCTAATTACAGTTTTCCACTTGTAAAATATGTAATCCCCTAATTTTTAAATGGAGTTCTAGTGGTAGAATGTTAACTACCCTGCCTGGTTTTAGTCCCATAATCCATTCCTGTCACCGTTTTGAAATTATGCAAATAGTAGTAAAGTTTGTGGGTCAACACTTGGAGGGAATCTGATCATTGTTTTTAATATTTTTATACAGTGCCCTAATGGCAGGCTTCCTCTAGGCACATATCCTGGGTATAGAGGCAGTTATGGTCTTTTGCTTTTTAAGTAAATGCACAAAAGTTGGCAACGGCCAAGCAAACTTCATTTTAGCCCCTAAAACTAGTAGCAATAGAAGATGGTCTGCAGTTTGTCTAGCAACGTTCTTGTTGTTTTTGCTCTGAGCAGTGGATGCCCAAAATGTCAGCTGTGTTATTTTTCCTCTTAGGAGGAGAGAGCCAAAGGGGAATGATCCGTGTCAGGCGCACTCAATCCCATACAAAGAGTTAAGGCGGTGGAATTTCACACGTAATCGTTTCAATTATGCAGCATGCATTCTTTTGGAATTTTCTCACTGATCTCAAAAGACTGTTGTGCTGTGTGCCAGTGCCTGGCTGATGACTGTGCAGCAAACTGATCTTTCCAGCGAGATGCCCTAGATTGGGGACACAGTCGCTGGATGCCCAGCCAGCTGATCAATAATGATTGGAGGCGAAAGATGTCCGACTTTCTAGGGTTTTATTTATGATGCCAACCTTTTTTTTAACATTTCCAAACATGTCTGCTGAAGGCCAAGTCTGTTTCTAAGTAATGAAATGTCTTAAAAACCATTGACATGTTTGCCCACTGTGATCAAAAGTTACCTGTGTGGTTGACTTTTCATTGATTTAGCAAAGTGCCTAACCATGCCAGTAAAGAAGTATTAAGCATATATGCACTGTATGTGTTTTTGATGGTCTCAAGACATTTTTTAGTTTTGAATTTTCTCTTATCTGGTTACTTTGTAAGCAATCTTATACTGGTAATTTCAAAACTCTTGTTTTAAAATCGTATACAGTCTTAACGTTTAAAAGCCAAGTCCAACTTTCTGACTATGTGCCATGTTGCATCTCTTTTTAGGGTGTAACATGAAACATGGTCAGAGTCCGCAGCCCCCCACCGCCAAACCGATTCCTCCTCTATACTGAATCTAAGGATTCTTTTCCCTGAAGACTTCTGTTATATATATTTTTTTATTTAATTTTTGAGCTGCTGGCCTGCACAGCTGTGTCTTCCATTCACAGAGCTCTGTGAATAAAGAGACTACAAGTCTGATCTACTACCCTGGCAGATGAACTTGTAGTTCTCAGTGGTGATATCTTATTTGTGGGCCATTGATACTTTCTCCAGCCCCATGGTACAGACCTTCAGCCGAAGGAATAGTCTGCAGTAGCCTATGCATTGCACCCATGTTCTGCTTTGCTGGCTTAACTGTTTTTTTAAACTGAACTAATGTGCCTTTTTTCTGAAAATTTTGTTAGTGGGTAGACTTTTTTTTTTTGCAAAATAGACTCTCTAGGTTTCTTTCGCCATAAAAGTGACCTATCTGCTGCCATTTTTCTTCTGAATTTTGATTTCGCCATGCATGCGAAGCTCACTGTACATTCCCAGCATACCTTGAGTATTGGGATGGTTTTACTCCTGCATGTGTGTGCAGTAGTTATTCAATCCTGGGCCATTGAATCAAGATGGCTGAAGAGGAGAGCATGCAAAGAGTAATATAGGAGTCTCTTTGGCAGGTAAGTGTGTCCTAATGCAGTGCATACTGGTACATTATGCCAATCACCCATAGTGCAGACTTTAATTCCACTTTATACAATTCTGCCATGTAAAAAAAAAAAAAAAATGTTAAAGTATTTACGATGGAAGATAATAAATACTTACCTCTCTCGCAAACAGTGAGTTCCTATTTTGTTCTATTCAAGAATGAAGATTTTCAGGAGGCAAGTGTCAGATGTTTGTATCTCCCAAGGTGAAATGTGGTCCGGCAGCCCCTACAGTATGTTACTACAGGACACATTAGTGCCCCTACAGTATGTTACTACAGGACACAGTGATGCATGGGCTGGTGAGAGGAGCCACATCCCACAATGGGACATGCAGAAGGATGACATAACCTGAAGTGTCAAATGTAAAGATTTTGGTAGATACTGTAGCACTTCAATTGTGGACTCACTTCCCACTGGAAAAATAAGTATTCATCTTCTTTTGCGGGCTACTTTTTTTTTTTTCTTTTTAGGTGAATGAGCTTTAAACCAAACCCTCACTGACCTCTGTAGCTGAACAAACTGCAGAGCAACTCATCCTCACAGTAGAAACACAAAGTTGTTTTTGTTTTCTCAGCAGCTTAGCTCATGAGGCCTTCTCTCTCCCAAAGCACCTGTTCTGTGTTTACATTAGAGGTTAGAAGGCAATGAGCTGAGCTGCTAAGAGAACGATTTCGAGGGCATCTGCCATAAACTTTCAGGATGAATTGCACATTAGTGCCTGCAGCTATAGGGGACAGTAATGGATTGTTGTAAAAACGTGTACAGGATATATAAATCTGTGTCCATAGCCTTAAGTAGTAGTAGATATAGTAAGTGAAGGTTATAACCCCTGTAAATTCTTTGTGTCCCATTGGGGAGACTTCCCCACACTTCCTATCCCACAACCAAAATGGGAAGTGAGAGGAAATCCCTCACTTTTTGGTTAGAGTTAGAGTAGGGAGGGATTAGAATACCTTGAAGCTTTTATTGCTGTCTGTTAGGGAGATTTACTGTTGTCATTAAAAATGAAAGTAAAAAAAAATCCCCAAATTTTGAGTTGTCCTCAGAAAATCTTCCAATAGGGAGATTAATTCTGGAGACCTGGGATGGGCCAAAGAGATTCCCTTAATTTGCAGGGATTTGTCCTTCACTTCCTGTTTTGGATATGGGGCAGGAAGTGAAGGTAAATCTCCCCCTAATGGATACAGTTGGCAAAGAAAACCTGACAGGGGTCATAACCCTCCCTTATGCTACTTTCACACTGGGGCGGGTGTGTGTTAACGGTAAAACTAGCGACGCTTTACCGTCGTTTTAACAGTGTCTTTCGGCCGCTATCAGGGTGCTTTTATCCCCTGCTAATGGCTGAAGAAAGGGTTAAAAGTGCCCATGTTGCAGCACTGCCAAAGCGATTTGCAGGCGCTTCGGCAGCACTGCCCATTTTTTTTAATGGGCATTTCAATGGTCAGGGCATTTTGGGAGTGGTGTATACACCGCTCCCAAACTGCCCCAAAGATGCTGCTTGCAGGACTTTTTTTTTTTCTTGTCCCGCAAGCGCACCGTCCCCAGTGTGAAAGCACTCAGGCTTTCACACTAGGGAGGCATGAGGCACTTTTCAGGCACTAATTTTAGTGCTGAAACACCTGAAAAGCACCTCAGTGTGAAAGGGGTGTAAAGCCTCGTACGCACGATCAGATTGTCGGCCAATAAAGCATCAAACTTGTTCGAAACCTGGATTTTGCCTTGCGTACTAACTGCACACAACTGTCGGCCAACAAACACGAACGTAGTGACGTATTACGTGGAATTTCAGCTCTTCAGTGCCACCCTTTGGGCACCTTATGCTAATGTTGTGTTTGGTGAGCATTGATTCTGAGCTTGTACTTTGGACTTTTGTGTGATGGACTTGTGTACACACAAGACGAAATCTGACAACAGACCGCTGTCCGCCGAAAATTTACTAGCCTGCCATCCAACATTTGTTTGCCTAAAATCTGACAATTGTTGTCCAACTTTCTGCCAACAGTCTGTCATCACACAATTACCGTACGAAAATCCGATCGTGTGTACGAGGCTTTACTCCATCCAAAATGAAAAAAAAAAAAAAAAAGAGCTTTGTCTTTAGTTCTACTTTAACACACAAGTTTTGGCCTTTAAAGCATATGTAAACCCAAACACAGAAATGTTATATATTGCAGTTTATCAGCCTTTCAATGTGATGGCTGTATTCGTTTCCTTTTTTATTTTTTTTGTTTTCTTTCATTTTTATTTAAAAAAAATTTCACAATAAAGAGTAAAAGTGTTAATAATGAACACGTACAGTATAAAATATAAACGTAATGTATAATTATCCAAACATTTGCAGAACAGAGTATCATCTCTTTCAATGTACATTCCTTCAATAAAAGGGTCTCTGCTGAGGATATTGTTGGTATCTTCCATATCTCTAGGGTGACCCCTGTATTCATTTGTTATTCTTAAAGTGGAGGGCCCACAAAAAAAACTAAATTAGGTCAGCAGCTACAAATACTGCAGCTGCTGACTTTTAATAATCGGACACTTACCTGTCCCGGGGTCCAGCGATGCGGGGGAACGAGACCCCCCCTCGTTCTCCGCTCGCGGCGCCGGCATTCTTAATGTGGGCACCCGGCTGTGTCTTCACAGCCGGGCACCCACTGCGCATGAGCGAGCGGCGCCGCGCGCCGTGATTCGACGCTCACTCATCTGGGACACATGACAGGTCCCAGATGACTGTGCGGCGCCTACAGGAAGTGATGTCATTGCCCGGGCAATGAAGGTGGCAGACTACGAGGGACCCCCTAGCAACAGGCATTTAGAGGTTTAGAGCCAAATTTATTTTTGTGGTGGCAACACCACTTTAATGTAACATTATCAAAATGCTTCTCAATCTTCGTGTATTTTTGACTAATAAATCATTATTTCACATAAGTTCAAATTAACAATCGGCTTATGACTCAGCAATGTACAGATTTGCTGAATATCTATCTGACATTTTCCTACCCCTTCTAAATGAAGAGATCCCATCCCTTGTAGTTTTTCCTTCTTTTTTTTTTCTCACCTTTTGGTAGTAAGACATCCTGTCTAAATTGAGGAGCAATATCCTTTACTATAGGCTGCTCTCTTATTTTGGGCTACAACCACTTTCCCTACCCTACGTAGGGGGAAGGTGGTGTGTAGTTCAGAGAAGGCAGCTCTAATAATGTTTAAGATATCATTGTTTCAGTACACAGGAAGTTACAATGATAAAACATTTTTTTTTAATTGCAACAACAGATCATTTTTGGTACTTGCAGAAAAAAAAGAACCCAATAGGAACCTGTCCCTACATGGTTTGAATTTTGTCTGGTTCCGGCTAGCTATGTTTTCAGGTTGGTAAGCAGCAATGTACAGTACAGCATTTTTGCTCTTGGATTTAGATTTCTTTAGGCAGCTCATTCAGTTTGAATGTGTTGTCAAGGCATTTCAAAGCATAAATTATTATGTTTTCAGCTTTTATATCTATGAATTGTGCTGCGCTGTAGTACAGTGTATATGTGCATTGGGATGCAGTTAATCTATTGCAATCTCAGCACCCATATACAGTGCATTGCCAAGTGTTGCAATAACACATTATAGTGTGATTGAGCCCTTGCTTTGTACTCTGTAAAGCTCTCTGTAAAAATGTCTTTACTATATACACACAGGACATAAATACTAGGAAATGACGGGTAGAATCTGACTAGCAGAACATCTCCACTGTCCTCTTTATTGGTTTTCACACCACTCTCCAACGCCGTAAATGTCATTCTAAAATGTCCTTTATTTCTATCTGTCCCTTGATTCGCCTACCTAGCTGGCCCTGGCTCTCCTTCAACTCCCCATACCAGAGGCACTTACTGTGCACTTGTCTGCCATCCCACACATTCTTATAAAGCTGTGATTTCCATTCTGTGCCAGATTTCTTCTCGGATATTAGTGATGTGGGAGGAAAGCTGCAGCATTGTGCTCATTAGCAGAATGCCATTTCTGTGATTCTATAACTGTATGTAACACAAATTGGGGTTCAAGTAACGCTCAGCAGGAGGAACTTAATGTTTCGTAAGAATAGAAATTGTCAGTTCTCTATTGCAGTTGGTTGCAGGCTCTAATTTGTGGAATGTACATTCAATGTATTTTTAAATGTGGATAGTGTAAGTAAATGGATTTTTTTTTTTTTTTTTTTTTGCCTGCTTCCTATAATCCCATCAAGAGAAGGATGGCCACCATTGTAGGCCGGGCTCTGTTGAGGTGCACAGTGTTGCTTTTGTAAGACCTGGAGAGAGCAAAGTGAACAGAGTTATGACTCATTGGTATGCTGCTGCTCCTTCACTGCCCATATAACAAGCTGACAAGCTGGAGGTGTGTCTTGGACCAAGCTTTAGTGTTCATTGCAGCAGAGGTCCATGACCTGGCTTACTGATTGTAAGGGGTGTGTTAGGCTGGCCAACGATGGAGCAATTTTCTGTTGATGAGGGAACCCAAGTTTCTTTCTTGCAACCTGCGGTAGCAGGAAAGAAAATCACTCAGTCTATGGCTGGCCTAACATTCGATAGCAATAATCGCATGTGAAATCCAGCAGGCTGGTTCTACCCAAGTTGGATTAACTTGGGTACATTCAGCCTGCCCATACATGGTTCATATCTCGGCCGGCTCCTGCTGAACTGGCCAAAATTCGGACGGTCTATGGCTGGCTTGAATCACACACCTGGCTGAAAATGGTTACAAATCTTTTGACAGGTAACTTATATTGTATATTTGGCTTTTAGTCTGGAGTTCCGACTGAACATAAAACATAAGTAGAAAAGATGTAGCTGGATAGCCGCACTCCAAATTATTCAACTTTATTTCAAAAATGTAATAAAATCATAGCATCTAGGCTTGTATACAGACTAACTGCACAGCCGCTGACATGTTTCTAAGCACTGTGTTCGGTGTGAAACATGTCAGCGGCTGTGCAGACCATATTGTGGTAGGGTTTGTACTCCCCTGTATTGGAGTATTAGATGCAAACTTCTAAAGTTGCCAAGGGAAACACACTCCATGATTGTAGAGGCTGATCTTTTAAATAATGTATTTGTGATTTTTAGCTTGCTTTGTGTAATAAAATTTAGATTTTGGAATAACTTGTTGTATGTGTCTATGAGATACCGAAAAAGCCCATGTATGTTTTATCTTCATACAAAGAATCACCGCTCCAAGGTAATGACTTCTCCCAAAACAGCTGTCTCCACAATCCCATAGGGTGTGGGCTCTGTTTGCAACAGGAACTGAAGTAGAAAAGATGTAGCTGGATAGCCGCACTCTAAATTATTTAACTTTTATTTCAAAAATGTTTATAAAATCCTAGCATCTAGGCCTGTATACAGACTAACTGCACAGCCGCTGACATGTTTCGAACACGGTGCTTAGTCCGTCCTATGAAACATAGCACAAATTACACCCCAAAACATATTCTGCTACTCCTGAGTATGGGGATACCACATATGTGAGACTTTTACACCGTGGCCACATACAGAGGCCCAACATGCAAGGAGCACTGTCAGGCGTTCTTGGAGCATAAATTATACATATAATTTCTTGACTACCTCTTACACTTTTGAAGGCTCTGGAGCACCAGGACAATGGAAACACCCCAAAAATGACCCCATTTTGGAAAGAAAACAACACAATGTATAATCTATGAGGTATAATGAGTCTTTTGAACATGTCATTTTTTTTCTTTTTTTGGAAAATGTGTAAAGAAGATGAAAACACTTTCTTTTTTACACAAAGTTGTCCATATATACAATATTTCTAGCAAATGGCATGTACATGCCAAAAATTGCTCCCCAAAATAGATTCTCCTACTCCTCCTGAGTACGGTGATACCACATGTGTGAGACTTTTACACAGCCTGACCACATATAGAGGCCCAACATGCAGGGAGCACCATCAGGTGTTCTAGGGGCATAAATGTCAAATCTAATTTGACTACCTATTACACTTTTGTGAAGCACTATAGTGGCATGGATGAGCATGAATGGGGATGGATGAGCCATTGATGGGGATGGCTGAGCATGAATGAGTATGCCCGGGTACAGCTGGGTGCTGCTGAGTGTGGTTGGGTAAGGATGGGATGGCTGAGCATGGATGGATGAGTATTGCTGAGTATGGATGGATGGCTGAGCATGGATGAGTATTGATGAGGATGGATGGCTGAGCATGGATGGATGGATGACTGGAGTTGTCACATATCATCACTGTGGGCACTGCACATCCAGCCAACAGCGATGCCACTCTGATCTCTCTCCTCTCTGTACCGATCGATACAGAGAGGAGAGGGGAACCGGACGTGACGCCGGTTTGTTTTCAAATGATGGAGCGATCACGTGGTAAACGGCCGATGTCAGCGGCGGTCACGGATATTGCCAGGTGTGCGCCGGAGTGCGATTCTGGGAGGATGTCAATGAACGCACGAGTTATCCGACCGCGCTGCAGCCGTCATTCGGCTATAGCGCGGTCGGCAAGCAGTTAACTAAAGAAGCTGAGCTAGAAGCTGATTGGTTACTGTGCACAGCTGCTCCAGAATTATTACTTCAGTTTTAATACATTCCCCCCTATGTACATTTCAAATGTTTGCATTGTTTGAATACTCTGTTGCATACATGTTTTCCTTATTCCAGACAGGTTAAAAGTCCACCATAAGGTGTTCATGGTTTGGGTTATCAAGGTAGCAAATTAGACCATACCTCCCGAACGATTGGTATTACCGGCAACAATAGGTATTGTGTTCCCCCAGTAGGAAAAGTTCCCCGCCAGCAGAATACAATTGCATTGCAGGAGAGATTCTCCCATCAACACTTGACTATGTTAATAGGGAAATCAAGCTATTTTTTTCCTTCTACCCATAGTGGAAGGAAAGAAAATTGCATAATCTATGGCCTAACTAAAACCAGCCATAGACTGATCGAATCTCAGACGGTTCAGCAGGAACTGACCAAGATTTGAACCATGAATGAGCAGGCTGAATGTACCCAACCGATCGATTAATCAACTTGGGTACAGCTAGCCTGTCGGATTTTACATGCGATTATTGCTAGCAGCTGTTACAGCTGCTAGCAATAATCACTGTGTTCTCCTGGCAGGGATGGATCCCCCCCCCCCTGACGGGAAAACACAATGGCTCCATGGGAGAGATTCCCCCATCAGGAAAGAAAACTGCTCAATCTATGGCCGGCCTAAGGGCAGTCAGATGTAAATTAATGTTCATCTGTTTACATTACCTCTTATCTCTCTTACCCATTATCGCTTAGTTTTTTTCCGACATAAGCGTGATGGATCAGAGGTAGTCAGATCTAAGCAGACAAACGTCCATTTACATCTGCCTGCCCATAGACCTAACATGGGTCTATAAATTTCTAGGAGGGTGAAACTCTACTGACATTGATGTCATAAAAGTGACATCCATACCGTTTGACTTTGACTTTGATTCAGCAGGAGACCTGTGCATGAATTCCATGCTGGTCAGAATTGACCCGACCGTTGTCAAAGGACCCTTTATACTGGCCATACACAAGATGATACAGTCTTTCTGTAAAGTTGGTTTGATGAAAAAAAGCATGTCTTCTAAACGCTGAACAAAATGATTATTTGATGTATGATGTATTTGATTGTACGATCATAAGATTATAATTCAGCTGTTTTTATATCCCAAATTGATAATATATGTTGGTGTGTAGACTTGAAAGAGACTGCCCTTTTGTTCACGTTTTTGTTATAGAACAAACTGACAGATACAGTTAAATGAATATTAAACACATTTTGATTCAAGAAAGCACAAAAATGGCATCATACATGGCTAATGAGACATATGTAAGATTGTGTGTTTTACACAGAAGTAATGAGACATAACGCATTGTGTGGGATCTCTGTGACTTGGGTAAAGTTTATCGAAGCGAGGAATGCTAGCAGAACGTACGTCTTTGTTCTGCACCACTGTCCTTTCAAGCATTAAAAAAGTAGTGCAAACAATATTGTTCCAATAATCTGCAAATCAAAAAGCAATTTGCTCAAGCCAGCTGTTTTCTTTTAAAATCATCTGGAGTGCCAAAGAGCTCATTTCTAACTTCGCTCTTCAAGTGGAACGTTTGTGGTATTACATTTTTTGTTCTTGGTCTGTTCCCCGATTTAAAAGCAAAACCTTCTTTTATACAGTAGATATGTTCTAGGCTTCATCCCAGGTGGGAAAAGGATCTGACGGCTCTTGAATGGTGGGAAGTCAAATGGGAAGCTGAAAAAGACATCCACACTAGGCGTTTAATGGTTTAATCTGTATATTAGGAGGGATTGGTGTCTCCCTAATCCTTTAATAGATCCATCACATCTTGTGACCATAATCGGATTAACGCGTTTGGTGTAACAGAATATCGTGAACTTCCCCCCTGAAAAAGTTCATTGACCACCTGTAACCAGCAGAGGTTTGCAGCTTTTGGTTTCTTTGGCTCGCTGGGGCACAGTGTTGTAAATCGTATGGCAACCAAGATTTTAGGTTGTGGGGTCTAATTAGTTAACCAATTAAAAGACACAAACTGTTGAATTTAACTTTTAATTTTAAAGAAAAATGCAAGAATTCTAATTGGTCACTATGAGCAGCAGATCTAGTTTTGTGCTTTTCTTTTCCTTGTTTTAGTAAATCTGCCCCGTTAGTCAAAAGATGAAATCAGTTTTTAATGGGTTACTGCACATTGCTTGTTTTCATTGCACTTTGCACCGCCTCATTAAATAAACCCAATTAAAGGCTCAATTAACAAGACTACTGCAAAAGGATAAAAAGCCTTATTTAATAAAAAAAAGTGACCGGTATTTTCATGCAAGCCTAATGACATTTAAAAAAAAAAGTTACATGGCTGAAAATAAAGATCCTTATCTTTTGTTAGAGCAGAACTTCATTTAACGGTTTCCCAAAACAGTTAGTTAGTTTTCATTCACAGCATGCCTTAAAACTGTCAGTTGTGCTCTCAATTGAAGTGTCAAGCCATTAAATGGCTGTTGTTATGAGTGATCACATCTGCTGCACCATGGCAACTACATGCAGTTCAAACCAAGGCGAAGATGGGGAAATTTACTTGGATTTAAATGATAGGAGGGCTTAAATCCACTTTAAAGTTTTCAGTGATTTGCATGTGATTTGTGATAAGGCAACTGATCTCATATTTGACAGTTTATGGCAGGGGTGCACAACCAGTGGCCCGCGGAGCACTCTGATGTGGCCCGCGACCTCCTGCTCTGGGATGGAATAGAATAGAATACCGTTATTAAAGCTCAGTTTATTGCTAAAATCAGTGTATATATGGGCATATCTGTTCTGCAGTGGTTACTGGGCTGCTTTCAAACTGATCCGCAGATGCAGAGCAGTGCACCTGCAGGGTTACCTGCACTGAGCCATAGACTTCTGTTATTACCTGCGAGTTTGGTGAGCTTTCTCAAAGTGCACCAAACCTGCAGAATATAATAGAAGTCTATTGCAATGTGCAGGAAAGCCAAAGGTACACTGCGTTGCACACGTGGTGCGGAAAAACCTCAGTGCATCAGTGTGAAAGCAGCCTTGGACCCCTTTCACACGGTCAGTCTGACCCAATTGGACCCTCCATTCACCTCTAAGGAGTGGCAGATGTAAACCGACTTGTGTCCTACCTCCAATCTGATCCGCTAAAAAAAAAAAAGTTTAGAGGGCTGTGTCCGTGTCCGCTCTGCATATGCAGAGAGGACACGGACCTGCCATCCGCCTGCTCCGCTCATTGTGGCCCGCGACCGGTTACCAAGTCGCTTAAGTGGCCCTCGTGCTTCAAAAGGTTGGGCACCCCTGGTTTATGGCCTTCGGTATTAGGATTTCTGTAGGTCACACATATGTGTTCCTTAAAGGATTGTTAACCCCAGTGATGAATTTGTCTTCTTTTCTACCCTTTCGGTCTGTAAAATGTACCAATCAAAGCTTTTTAATATGTTGATAGTTTGATAAGTGCAAAGAATCATGTCATAAATTCAGAATTGTCCTTTTGCACACTTCTGTGTTCTCCTAAGTAGTCAAAACCTAGATCCTAGTTCTTATCTTGGACTACAGAATAACTGGTTTCTGTGTTGATGAGATTAGGACAGTGGGAGAGGTTTCACCAATTAGTCCACATAAATGCTGTTTTATCAGCCCATAATACAAAATTAGAGCATCTAGTCTGTGGAATCGTATATAGGTGCTGCTTGTCCATAAATAGGCTAATTGAAACTTCTCATCTTCACTTAAGATAGTCAAGTCTGTAGACAGACAAATAGGCACATTTGGAATGCTGGGAGTACAATCTGTGTGAGGGACACTGGAAGCGAATAGAAAAGTGGTGGCAGAAAAACAAGTGGTTCATCCAGTCTGCCCCTCCTCCTTTTTTTTTTGTCTGAGTATAGACCTATGTTTGTCCCAAGCATGTTTGACTCACTACCTCTGCCGGAAGTCTGTTCCAAGCATCAACCACCCTTTCAGTAAAATAATACTTTCTAAGATTAGTTTTGCACTTTTCACCCACTAGTTTGAAGTTGGGTCCCCGTGTTCTTGATTTTGGTTTCCTATTTAAAATCCTGCCCTCTTGAACCTTATTCACCTCCTTGCTGTATTTAAAGGTTTGAGTCCTGTCTCCCCTTTTCCTTCTTTTCCTTTAGACTTGTTGCACTTTTCAGTCACTTATTCGTTATCAATTTATTTATTGATTTTTGCTCTGTATATGTTGATTCATATGTGTCACTGGTCAGGTATCACTTGTCACCTTTTTTGTTACCCGTCTCTTGACTCATTCTATCTTATCAATATCTTTTTGTAAGTTACAGTGGTGTGAAAAAGTGTGTTTGCCCCCTTCCTCATTTCCTGTTCCTTTGCATGTTTGTCACACTTAAGTGTTTCGGAACATCAAACCAATTTAAACAATAGTCAAGGACAACACAAGTAAACACAAAATGCAATTTGTAAATGAAGGTGTTTATTATTAAAGGTGAAAAAAAATCCAAACCATCATGGCCCTGTGTGAAAAAGTGATTGCCCCCTAAACCTAATAACTGGTTGGGCCACCCTTAGCAGCAACAACTGCAACCAAGCGTTTGCGATAACGTGCAATGAGGCTTTTACAGCGTCCTGGAGGAATTTTGGCCCACTCATCTTTGCAGAATTGTCCTAATTCAGTTACATTAGAGGGTTTTCGAGCATAAACGCCCTTTTTAAGGTCATACCACAACATCTCAATAGGATTCAGGTCTGGACTTTGGCTAGGCCACTCCAAAGTCTTCATTTTGTTTTTCTTCAGCCATTCGGTGGTGGACTTGCTGGTGTGTTTAGGATCATTGTCCTGCTGCAGAACCCAAGTTCGTTTCAGCTTGAGTACATGAACAGATGGTCGGACATTCTCCTTCAGGATCTCTTGGTAGACAGCAGAATTCATAGTTCCTTTTATCACGGCAAGTCTTCCAGGTCCTGAAGCAGCAAAACAGCCCCAGACCATCACACTACCACCACCATATTTTACTGTTGGTATAATGTTCTTTTTCTGAAATGCAGTGTTCCTTCTACGCCAGATATACTTGGACACACACCTTCCAAAGAGTTCCACTTTTGTCTCATCGGTCCACAGAATGTTGTCCCAAAAGTCTTGGGGATCATCAAGATGTGTTGTGGAGAAATTGAGACGAGCTTTGATGTTCTTTTTGCTCAGCAGTGGTTTTCTCCTTGGAACTCTGCCATGCAGGCCATTTTTGCCCAGTCTTTTCCTGATGGTGGAGGCATGAACGCTGACCTTAACTGAGGCAAGTGAGGCCTGCAGTTCCTTGGACGTTGTTGTGGGGTCTTTTGTGACCTCTTGGATGAGTCGTCGCTGCGCTCTTGGGGTAATTTTGGGTGGCCGGCCACTCCTGGGAAGGTTCACCACTGTTCCATGTCTTCGCCATTTGTGGATAATGGCTCTCACTGTGGTTCGCTGGATTCCCAAAGCTTTGGAAATGGCTTTATAAGCCTTTCCAGACTGATAGATCTCAATGACTTTCTTTCTCAATTGTTCCTGAATTTCTTTGGGTCTCGGCATGATGTGTAGCTTTTAAGGATCTTCTGGTGGACCTTACTGTGTCAAGCAGCTCCTATTTAAGTGATGCCTTGATTGTGAACAGGTGTGGCAATAATCAGGCCTGGGTGTGGCTAGAGAAATTGAACTCAGGTGTGGACAACCACAGTTATAGTATGTTTTAACAAGGGGGGCAATCACTTTTTCACACAGGGCCATGATGGTTTGGATTTTTTTTCACCTTTAATAAACACCTTCATTTTCAAATTGCATTTTGTGTTTACATTTTCCGAAACACTTAAGTGTGACAAACATGCAAAGGAACAGGAAATGAGGAAGGGGGCAAACACTTTTTCACACCACTGTAGGACTCCAGAACTGGACACAGTATTCTAAATGAGGTCTCACTAAATATCTATATAGGGGAATCGCGACCTCTATCCTCCTCCTACTGGTGATCCCTCTAGTGATACTTTTCCCACTGCCTGGTCACACTGTTTGCTCATTTTGCAATCATCTGAAATAAGTACCCCAAAACTTTTCCTCTGTAGTGCTGGCCAACACTGTACCCCCAATGTTCTACTCTGTCAAGTGTTTTTTTTTTCCCCTAGGTGCATTACTTTACATTTAGAAACATTAAACTGCATTTTGAGCAATGCCAAATCATGTTCCATGTTAGACACCTCCAGGGATATCAACCCTATTACACACCTTTTTGTATATACTTTGTCAAACAAACTGCTCAGTCTCTGAAATTAGGTTCATAATTTACATACTCATGCTCCATGGAAAAATAGAAGCCAGGTTGACTGATAGAATGGATAATATTCGGCTACCCATAGGCCTCACATTATCTTCCAGCAGGACCTGAGCTGGACCTTTGAAGCTACTGAATAGGGGCATGCCTATGAGGTGCACCTTTCCCATTGACCCCCCCCTTCTCTTTTCTCCATATCTTATGTCTATGTTTTGCTGTTACCTTCCCTCTACCCTACTCATGTTCTTTTGTTCTATTGCTTCCTTACCCAACAAACCTTTGGTTATACCACTTGCATATAGATTAATTAGAACAGGACCTAGTACAGAGCCTTGTGGTACACCGCTAGTGACTGGTCTCTGTTCCGAGCTCCCCATTTACAACCCTATTTACAACCACACTCTGATATCTATCCTTTAGCCAACTGTGTATCCACTGAACCACCCAAGTGTAAAGACCTAGCTTGTATAACTTTTTTGTATTAGATCATTATGTGGAATTGTATCAAATGCCTTGCTGAAATCAAGATGGACTATGTCCACAATACCACCCTGGTCCAAAACATTTTGGGATATAGTCAAAAACTTAATTCAGATTAGTCTGATATAATCTGCCCTCAGTAAAGCCATGCTGCTTTGAGTCCAGCAAGTTGTGTGTTTTTAAGTGATAGATGATCCTTCTTTTCAGGAGTGATTCCATTAACTTGACTACAGCTGATGTTAAACTCACTGGCCTGTAATTGCCATCCTGCTGTCCTTCTTGTACAATATTGGTTGTCTGCTAGTCCTAGGGAACTTCTAAAATGTTAGAGATTTATTAAAGTGTTGAATATACAATTGATGAATATATTGTACAACAGCATCATACACATGTTGATGCAGCTTTTAAGCCAAGTGAATATATCAGACTTGAAAGTCAGTGGTTACCTAAACAAGATGGTAGACACGTTTGGGCACCTGTAGAGCCCTTACACTGTACATGGTAGGCAAGGCTGATACCCAGATAACTCTCCAGGTAATCTCTGGGTGATCCCCATGCAAGTAGAAGGGACTGGAAGCCGTTTCCAGCCAAAGGCTCAGCATAGTACTTCTCTGTCCCTCATTTGGAACTAAATACCGTATTTATCGGCGTATAACACGTGCCGGCGTATAACACGCACCCCAAGTTTAGGAGGGAATTTAAAAGAAAAAAAAACTTTTAGGAGGGAAGTTTAAGGAAAAAAAACTTACATTTAAATGCCCATTTAAATGCAGCCTTGTCAGTCATTTGCAGCCTTCCATTGCAGCCTTGTCAGTCATTTGCAGCCTTGTCAGTCATTTGCAGCCTTGTCAGTCATTTGCAGCCTTCCATTGCAGCCTTGTCAGTCATTTGCAGCCATGTCAGTCATTTGCAGCCTTCCATTGCAGCCTTGTCAGTCATTTGCAGCCATGTCAGTCATTTGCAGCCTTGCATTGTAGCCTTGTCAGTCATTTGCAGCCTTGTCAGTCATTTGCAGCCTTCCATTGCAGCCTTGTCAGTCATTTGCAGCCTTGTCAGTCATTTGCAGCCTTCCATTGCAGCCTTGTCAGTCATTTGCAGCCATGTCAGTCATTTGCAGCCTTCCATTGCAGCCTTGTCAGTCATTTGCAGCCATGTCAGTCATTTGCAGCCTTCCATTGCAGCCTTGTCAGTCATTTGCAGCCATGTCAGTCATTTGCAGCCTTCCATTGCAGCTTTGTCTGTCATTTGCAGCCTTCCATTGCAGCCTTTTCTGTCATTTGCCGTTCTCGGCTATTTTCGGCCGTTCTCGGCAGCTTTCGGCCGAGTGTGGCCGAAAATAGCCGAGAACGTCCGAAGCTACCCAAAAGCCGCCGAGAACGGCAGAAGAGGTTAGTAACGGCGGGGGATCGGCGTATAACACGCACCCCCGATTTCCCCCCGATTTTAAGGGGAAAAAAGTGCGTATTATTATACGCCGATAAATACGGTACTTAAAAAAGCTCCTTTTTTAGTCACCCTTCCTTCTAGTCTAATGTTTAAATGTGTATAAAAAATGCTATCAAAACTACTTAAGCTTTTATACTATGCAAAACATTTCATCCGACCTCTAAATAAACCAGATTTTTTTTGATAAGGCAGTATAATGAAAAACCTATAACGTGTAAAAAATAAAATAAAAGTGGTGACTATTATATTCACTCATATGCTGGCCATACATGGCTCCGATTTTGGCAAACTTCGCTCTGATATTCTCAGCCATGCAGTGACTGCATCCAACTAGATGCAGTCATTGTTTGTGTTCTCCGACAACCGCAGGTTCTGTGGCTTTTAGACTACAATAGCCAGCATGGGGAGATTCATCTATCCATTCTTTGTGTATGTAAGTGTGGTGCAGCAGCAATTCACAGTCTGAGTGCGGAAAGAATTTGTATTGGAACAATACAAAGACAGTTCACAATAAACCATGGGGGAAGACAGCCTAACCGTGAACACTCACAGGTCCAACTGTGTGTAGGGAGCAAGTTTCAGCCGAACTGACGGTGCCTATTAGCCAGGCTACATTCTGCCCCTCCTATTTCGTGCCCAAGCAGGAAGATGTCCTGAGAAGTTGCGAGCCCTATGCTTTCCCTTGTCAGAAACTTTCCCTGCCACTAGTTCTGTCCCTACCAGATGGGGTACATGTCCATACTCTACGCTAAGGCCTTAAATAGGCTCTGCCTGACCCAAGATGGCTGCTAGTCACATTGGCTCCCTCTCCAACTGTAATGCTTCTGTGGATAAACGCGATCTATAGTGGAGAAAGTAGACTGCACCTGCCTATATGTAGATATGGGAATATGTTGATTTTCCTCATTTACACTGTGTGGATGGGTGTAT
The DNA here is from genome assembly GCA_028564925.1 of Lithobates sylvaticus. Lineage (NCBI taxonomy): Eukaryota > Metazoa > Chordata > Amphibia > Anura > Ranidae > Lithobates > Lithobates sylvaticus. The sequence continues at coordinate 664,347,836 of CM053026.1, read as the reverse complement.
CTATTTATTTCTCTTGTTCAACACCAAGGTCTGAATAAGGGAAACCTTAACATGTATGACTAACCATAGTCTATGTAACTGTGGGTGTGGGGGTGTGTCTTTTGTCTACATACTTTGTGCTAAAAGGTGTCCCTTTTTTTCATGTTAGAAAGTTGGGAGGTTTCCAGCATACGTTATCGTTGCCCACCCCTCCAATGTGGAGGAGCTGTGACACCTTGTTAAAATGCGAAGGGCGGCGTGCACCAAGTGCTCCTGTATATGAGCCTCTAGTACTAAATACAGCATAATTCAACTTTGATCACCTAGGCAATTTACTGTGTTTTAATTCTTTATTTTTATTATGTCTGATGTTCTCAGTCAAAAAATACAACTCGTCCCATTTGGAATTCCTGCAGGGATTTGTGCCAGAATTATTCACTTCTGTATGTGCTAGGGAAAAAAAAGGTTTCCTAATTGGGTCATAAGTTTAAGAAAACTGGTATGTGATCCACAGAAAATATGATCGTTATCTACATACCATTCTGTTTCATTGCCATGACCCAAAAATTACTTTTTTCGAGTTATTAGCGGTCTGGTCTGTAGTTAGTGGTTAGACAACACCAATAGCCGGGTTGCTGCTGAAAGACCACTCTGTGTCTGGGTTGTATTTTTAATGGAAGCCACAACACATACCATTATGTATTATTATATTATTACAATGTCTTGTGCATTAGACATGTCTGTCCTGATATGTGGGCAAGACAGATCTGTTGGCCAAATTAAAAACTTCAAAGGTGAGTAAATATATGCTACTAGGCTATGGTCAAAAGTTATAGTTAGCTAGGCTGAAAAAGACACAAGTCCATCCAGTTCAACCATAAAAAAAATATCGTACAATCCAATATACCCAATTCTATACCCACAGTTGATCCAGAGGAAGGCAAAAAAAAACCCCCAGCAGCACATGCTCCAATCTGCTACAGCAGGGAAAAAAATCACTTCCTGATCCCCCCGAGAGGCAATCGGATTTTCCCTGGATCAACTTTACCTATAAATGTTAATACCCAGTTATATTATGTACATTTAGGAAAGTATCCAGGCCTTTCTTAAAGCAATCTACTGAGTTAGCCAGAACCACCTCTGCAGGGAGTCTATTCCACATTTTCACAGCTCTTACTGTTAAGAAACCTTTCCGTATTTGGAGATGAAATCTCTTTTCCTCCAGACGTAAAGAGTGTTTCTCTTTTCTATTGGGTTTTAGTTTGCTGCTTCTTATTGGCCACCCTTGCATGGTATGATTTTCTCAAGCAATGCAGATGGTTTTTAGCACACCTAGCAATATATAGCAGGCCATATAAAGAGTTAAAGGAAACCTGTCCTGTGATGAACCTACAGGCTGCCATTCCTGAACTTCCCATATTAGAAAGTTGGTTGGCTGTTATTCTGAACATCTTGCTTCAGTACTTTGTGCCATCAACACATAACAAGTACGCCGACAAGGACTTCTAAATTTCATGATATGCTTACTTGTTTTAGGACACTGACTTACTATGCAAGCCAGAACAGAATAACAGCCAAGTAACTAGTATTTTCACAAGGAGGCAACCCCATACTTGTCCTATGATACTGTGAGGATAGATGTATGAGAGCTGATTTTATTTTTATTTTTTTTAAATAAAGGTGCAGTCTGCATGTCAGTAAATGATTGTCCAAAATGTCTTTTTCAGAATATCTCCCCCCACCTACGCAGTGACAGGCAGTTTATACAGCCTAATCTGAGCCAGGGGCCTCTGCTGTACTCTGCAAAGTTTCACCGTTGTATTGAAATAATGGTACCTGAAAAAATAACTTTTAACAACCCAATTCATAATTACTGTCTGTGTTTTAATTCTTTCTGCTGGAGTACCCATGCCTTTTAGTGTTTCAAGCATGCAAATAAAGTGCATCCGAAAAGTATTCACAGCGCTTCACTTTTTCCACATTTTGTTATGTTATAGCCTTATTCCAAAATGGAGTAAATTCATTATTTTCCTCAAAATTCTACAAACAATACCCCATAATGACAACGTAAAAGAAATTTGTTTATAATCTTTGCAAATTTTTTTATAAATAAAAAAAAAAAAAAAATAAGAAAAATCACATGTGCAGAAGTATTCACAGCCTTTGCCATGACACTTAAAATTGAGCTCAGGTGCCTCCTGTTTCCACTGACCAGCTTTGAGATGTTTCTACATCTTGTTTGGAGTCCATCTGTGGTAAATTCAGTTGATTGGACATGATTTGGAACGGCACAAACTTGTCTATATAAGGTCCTATAGTTAGTGATTGTAAGGCTTTGTGTTTTTTATTTTTTTAAGTAACAAACATGTCATACTTGCCTCCACTGTGCAGCTCGTTTTGCAGAGTGGCCCCGATTCTCCTCTTCTGGGGTCCCTCAGCAGCTCTCACGGCTCCTGGCATCAGCTAACCCCTTGGGAGAAGCACTCCAGAGTCCAGCATTTAGGTCCATAGACACGAATGCCGGACTCCCGCGTCATTGGATTTGATTGACAGCAGCGGGAGCCAATGGCTGCGCTGCTATCAATCTATCCAATCTATCCAACCAAGAGCCGGGGCCTCGTGCACAGAGGGTGAGTGTCTCCGCCGAGGCAATTACAGCGCTCAGGTAAGTAAAACGGGGGAGCTGGGGGGCCGGTCACTGCCAGAAGTTTTTTCACTTCAATGCATAGGATGCATTAAGGTGAAAAAACACAAGGGTCTACAACCCCTTTAACAGTACATGTCAGCGCAAAAACCAAACCATGAAGTAAAAGAAATGATCTGTCTGTAGACCTCCGAGACAGGATTGTATTGAGGCACAGATCTGGGGAAGGGTACAGAAACATTTCTGCAGAATTGAAGGTCTAATGAGCACAGTGGCCTCCATCATCTGTAAATGGAAGAAGTTTGTAACCACCAGGACTCTTCCTAGAGCGGGCTTCCCGGCCAAACTGAGCGATCGGGGGAGAAGAACCTTAGTCAGGGAGGTGACCAGGAACCGATGGTCACTCTGACAGAGCTCCAGCGTTTCTCTGTGGAGAAAAGAGAACCGTCCAGAAGAACAACCATCTCTGCAGCACTCTACCAATCACGCATTTATGATAGAGTGGCCAGATGGAAGCCATTTCTCGGTAAAAGGCACATGTAAAAGGCACATGACAGCCTGCCTGGAGTTTGCCAAAAGGCACCTGAAGGACTCTCAAGTCTGTAGAAGGAGCTGAATGCCCTGAGCACGTAGCCTTGCTTTGCTTTTCTCTCACTTGTCAGCGATCTCTCAACTCCACTGTAGACATCATACCCGTGGGACAGTCGACTTCCTACAGTGTAGGCCAGTATAAGGAACGATTGCTCCAAGCGCCCAGCCTTGCCTTTCTCTCACTTGTCAGCGATCTCTCGACTCCACTGGTGACGTCATACGGCGGGACGGTCCACACCGTTACAGCACAACATCCTGATTCCTCGAGGCTCCAGGGATTGCCTAGCTCCTTCCAACTGAGCGGCTGGAACCGTCACACTCACCGACGGCACACACCTAGAAGAAACCCTATACAGATTAGCCCATTTACACTGTTCTCTTTTTAAGTGTTCTTAATCCTGTTTCTCTCTCTCTCTCTCTCTCTCTCTCTCTCTCTCTCTCTCTCTCTCTCTCTCTCTCTCTCTCTCTCTCTCTCTCTCTCTCTCTCTCTCTCTCTCTCTCTCTCTCTCTCTCTCTCTCTCTCTCTTCCTGTGAATACATATGTGCATGTGATTTTTTTTATTACATTTTGCAAAGATTTCAAGCTTTCACGTTGTCATTATTGGGTATTGTTTGTAGAATTTTGAGGAAAATAATGAATTTATTCTATTTTGGAATAAGGCTGTAACATAACAAAATGTGGAAAATGTGAAGCACTGTGAATACTTTACGGATTCACTGTAGACCTGAAGGAGCCAGGTCTTTTCTGAAATATAGTCTTCCTTAACCACTTCCCGACCGCCCCCTGTATATTACGTCGGCAGAATGGCACGTACAGGCAGAATCACGTACCTGTACGTGACATTCTGCGGGGGGGTGAATGAATTTATTCTATTTTGGAATAAGGCTGTAACATAACAAAATGTGGAAAATGTGAAGCACTGTGAATACTTTACGGATTCACTGTAGACCTGAAGGAGCCAGGTCTTTTCTGAAATATAGTCTACACTGACACCAGGACAGTTAGGCACAGATTCCACCCCCCTGTCACCCCCTGCCCCCTACCCCCCCCTAATAAAGGTTTTAAACCCAGTGTGACTGTAATAACTGTCAGGGCAGTTAGTTTTAGGTCCTAGGTAGCCCCCTACCCCCCCCTAATAAAGGTTTAACCCCTTGATTGCCCCCTAGGTAACCCTTTCACCCCCTTTTGCCAGTGTCACTAAGCGATCGTTTTTCTGATCGCTGTATTAGTGTCACTGCTGTCGCTAGGTAACCAGTTTTTTTTTTTTTTTAGGTAACCGCCATGTTTATATAGGTTCATAAATAGTTTTATAGGTCAGGTACCCCCATATTACAACCTAAATAAAGGTTTTAAACCCCTTGATTGCCCCTAGAGTTAACCCTTTCACCAGTGATCACTGTATAACTGTCACTGGTGAAGCTGGTTAGCCAGTTAGTTATTTCGTTATTTAGGTTCCCCGTCAGGTTTTTATATAGCGTCAGGTACCCCCATATATTACCTAATAAAGGTTTTAACCCCCTGATTGCCCCTAGTTAACCCTTTCACCCCCTTTTGCCAGTGTCACTAAGCGATCGTTTTTCTGATCGCTGCATTAGTGTCGCTAGGTAACCATTTTTTTTTTAGGTAACCGCCATGTTTATATAGGTTCATAAATAGGTTTATAGGTCAGGTACCCCCATATTACAACCTAAATAAAGGTTTTAACCCCCTGATTGCCCCTAGAGTTAACCCTTTCACCAGTGATCACTGTATAACTGTCACTGGTGACGCTGGTTAGCCAGTTAGTTATTTCGTTATTTAGGTTCCCCGTCAGGTTTTTTATATAGCGTCAGGTACCCCCATATATTACCTAATAAAGGTTTAACCCCCTGATTGCCCCTAGTTAACCCTTTCACCCCCTTTTGCCAGTGTCACTAAGCGATCGTTTTTCTGATCGCTGCATTAGTGTCGCTAGGTAACCAGTTTATTTTTGTATTACTGTTACGGGTGACGCTGGTTAGTTAGCTTGTTTTTTATACTGTCAGGGCACCCGCCATTTATTACCCAATAACGGTTTAACCCCCTGATCGCCCGGCGGGTGATATCAATTAGGTTTTAGGGTCAAATAAGGTCTGCGTCGCCCCAGGTTAGTGCCAGTACCGCAAACACCCACGCACAAAGCATACACCTCCCTTAGTGGCACAGTATCTGAACAGATCAATATCTGATCTGATCAGATCTATACTAGCGTCCCAGCAGTTTAGGGTTCCAAAAAAAAAACGCATTGTTAGCGGGATCAGCCCAGATACCTGCTAGCACCTGCGTTTTCCCCCTCCGCCCAGCCCAGCCCACCCAAGTGCAGTATCGATCGATCACTGTCACTTACAAAACACTAAGCACACATAACTGCAGCGTTCGCAGAGTCAGGCCTGATCCCTGCGATCGCTAACAGTTTTTTTGTGGTAGCGTTTTGATTCAGTCGCTTCAGTCAGGAGCTTTTTTACCTGTGAATCTCAAAAAATAAAAAAAAAAAATAAAATAGTTGTCGTTTAATTGTTCTCTCTCTCACTCTATTCTCTCTCTATTGTTGCTCTTTTTTTACTCCATTCTATTCTGCAATGTTTTATTATGTTTTATCATGTTTATCATGCTTGCTTTTCAGGTATGTAATTTTGTTTACTGTGTTTTAGTGTTAAGCATTTTTTTTGTTTTCAGGTGCGCCATTCAGTTGCAACGCGGATTTATTTATCTTGACAGCAACAGCGTTTGCTCCCACGATACATAAAGACGCGACTCCAACACTGTAGGAGGTGATTTCACCACCACAGTTAAAAAAAAAAGAGCATATATGCCGAAGCATGGGGGCAGCAGGGGGGGGGAGGAGCGATTGGCTCCTAATGCCACGTACATACGGTCGAAATTCCGACCGTGTGTACACGGCATAACTTTTGCGGGAGGATGCCCCCATGCATCGGCATATATAAATGGTGCATGTATGCCCATCATTAGAAGTGGGTGGATGAAGGGAGGTATTCTAATGGTGGGCATACCCACCAATCAATCTCTTTTTTTTCGTTCAGCCAAGAGGCTGCATGAAAAAAAAAAGATTACAATATATGTCCAGTATGTTGCTGGACTTTGAATGGTTATACCAGAATGATGCCTGCAGGTTTAGGTATCATCTTGGTATCATTCTTTTCAGCCAGTGATCGGCTTTCATGTAAAAGCAATTCTAGCGGTAATTAGCCTCTAGACTGCTTTTACAAGCAGTGGGAGGGAATGTCCCCCCTCCCGGATATAAACCGCGCCATTGGGAAATTGGGAAAGCATTTTATCACACCAATCTTGGTGTGGTCAGATGCTTTGAGGGCAGAGGAAAGATCTAGGGTCTAATAGACCCCAATTTTTTTTCAAAAAAAGAGTACCTGTCACTGCCTATTGCTATCATAGGGGATATTTACATTCCCTGAGATAACAATAAAAATCATAACAAAGAAAAAAAATGGAAGGAACAGTTTAAAAATAAAATAAAAAAGCTAAATAAATAAAAAAAAAACCAAAAAAAAAAAAAAAAGCACCCCTGCCCCCCCTTCTCTTGCGCAAAGGCGTACACAAGCGTTGGTCTGGCGTCATATGTAAACAGCAATTGCACCATGCATGTGAGGTATCACCGCGAAGGTCAGATCGAGGGCAGTAATTTTAGCAGTAGACCTCCTCCGTGAATCTAATGTGGTATCATGTAAAGGCTTTTAAAGGCTTTTAAAATGTATGTAGTTTATCTCCACTGCGTGTTTGTGCGCAATTTTAAAGCATGTCGTGTTTGGTATCCATGTACTCGGCCTAAGATCATATTTTTTATTTCATCAAAAATTTGAGCAATATAGTGTGTTTTAGTGCATTAAAATAAAAAAAAGTGTATTTTTTCCACAAAAAATGCGTTTGAAAAATCGCTGCGCAAATACTGTGTGGAAAAAAAAAAATGCAACACCCACCATTTTAATCTGTAGGGCCTTTGCTTTAACATTATATATAGTGTTTGGGGGTTCAACGTAATTTTCTTGCAAAAAAAAAATATGTTTTTCATGTAAACAAAAAGTGTCAGAAAGGGCTTTGTCTACAAGTGGTTAGAAGAGTGGGTGACGTGTGACATAGGCTTCTAAATGTTGTGCATAAAATGCCAGGACAGTTCAAACCCCCCCCAAATGACCCCATTTTGGAAAGTAGACACCCCAAGCTATTTGATGAGAGCAATGTTGAGCCCATTAAATATTTTTTTTTTTTGTCCCAAGAGATTGAATAATGAAAAAAAAAAAAATATATATATATTTTTTTTACAAAAAGTTGTCACTAAATGATATATTGCTCAAACATGTCATGGGCATATGTAGAAATACACCCCAAAATACATTCTGTTGCTTCTCCTGAGTACGGGGATACCACATGTGTGGGACTTTTTGGAGCCTAGCTGCGTACGGAACCCCAAAAACCAATCACCGCCTTCAGGCTTTCTAAGGGTGTAATTTTTTTATTTCACTTCTCACTGCCAATCACAGTTTCGGAGGCCATGGAATGCCCAGATGGCATAAAACCCCCCAAAATGACCCCATTTTGGAAAGTAGACACCCCAAGCTATTTGCTGAGAGGTATTGTGAGTATTTTGCAGATGTCGCTTTTTGTCACAAAGTTTTGAAAATTGAAAAAAGAAAAAAAAAATTTTTTTTTCTTTACTTTCTTCATTTTCAAAAACAAATGAGAGCTGTAAAATACTCACCATGCCTCTCAACAAATAGCTTGGGGTGTCTACTTTCCAAAATGGGGTCATTTGGGGGGGTTTTGTGCTATTTTGGCATGTGATAGGTAGTGAGGAGGCGGTGCTTGGGTTTCGGGGCCCCGTACGCGGCTAGGCTCCCAAAAAGTCCCACACATGTGGTATCCCCATACTCAGGAGAAGCAGCAAAATGTATTTTGGGGTGCAATTCCACATATAACTATGGCATGTGTGAGCAATATATCATTAAGTGACAACTTTTTGAAAAAAAAAAAAATCTTTTTTATTTTTGTCTTTATTCAATCACTTGGGACTAAAAAAAAAAATATTCAATGGGCTCAACATGCCTCTCAGCAAATAGCTTGGGGTGTCTACTTTCCAAAATGGGGTCATTTGGGGGGGTTTTGTACTTCTCTGCCATTTTAGCACCTCAAGAAATGAAATAGGCAGTCATAAATTAAAAGCGGTGTAAATTCCAGAAAATGTACTCTAGTTTGTAGACGCTATAACTTTTGCGCAAACCAATAAATATACGCTTATTGGCATTTTTTTTACTAAAGACATGTGGCTGAATACATTTTTGGCCCAAATGTTTGACTAAAATTGAGTTTATTAGATTTTTTTTATAACAAAAAGTAGAAAATCTCTTTTTTTTTCAAAATTTTCGCTCTTTTTCCGTTTATATCGCAAAAAATAAAAATCACAGAGGCAATCAAAATACCATCAAAAGAAAGCTCTATTTGTGGGAAGAAAAGGACGCAAATTTCGTTTGGTTACAAAATTGCATGACCGCGCAATTACCAGTTAAAGTAGTGCAGTGCGAAATTGAAAAAAGACCTCTGGTCCTTTGGCTGCCAAATGGTCCGGGCTGAAGTGGTTAAGTACTAGACAGATTAGGGGAAAGAATAATAATGATTTGAGTTTGGTTTCATGCTGGATAAATAAAATCTGGCCCATGAGATTAAGGCACACACAGTTAACAACAATGCCAAATTTCCCGGTTTTCTAGGTCCCAGGGTGTTCAGATTTTGGATATTGATCCTTGGAAGTGCCCACAGTTTCAAAACGGTGTCTTATTATGCCATTGCTGCCTTTGTTTTGAAGGGACAGGGACTGGTCGTTATTCTTCTTTGACTAATTTGTAATTAAGTCAGAACAAACCTTCTATGATGGGCATCTATGGGTTTTTGTTTTCTTTATTGCCTTCTCCCACCAGCCCCCTGCATATTCAAGTTGTGTTTTTTTTTTTTTTTTTTCTGACGAGTGCTTGGAGCAGGGGTCAAGGCATCCCTTTCACCTGGCACTGTCAGGCACATTCGCTCAACTCCCCAGGAGATGTAGACAATACTGAACCATCAATCACAATCTGAAATTGAGGAAGAAAAATATCCGATGTGACAATAGTGAAAAACCCTGCTCCATAATGTATGTAACCACACAACAGCTACAGTGGCTGCACACAGTGACAACGCTGCAGTGAATTCAATGCAGTGCATTTATTATTGTCACCTGCCAAAAGAAGTGTTATTCGCTACCAGTATCGGCAGACTTTTTTAAATAAATGAAAACACCACAAATATAGAAAGTATGTTTTGACAATTTACATTAATGTTTCAGCTGATAACTTAAACATTTTTTACCTATAGTTCTGCTTTAATAACATTCTACCGAATGCACTTTTCTTTGGGTCCATTCATACTGCATATTGCAGTAATGTGAGTGTTATGGCGCGCTGCAGTACAACATTCGATTCATTTTGCGCCCAGTTCTGGAAAAATTATTCCTACTCTTATTTTATATTAGCATATTGCAGCACTACAAACATCACATGCTCTACCATGCATTGAGTTATTACACACCTTTTTACGTGACGGGTGTGAAAGGGTCCCTAATGCTCAGCTGTCCCCAATTACAATGGTAGCGTTAAACCAGGTCTGTTGGCTGTGACACATTTTAATACAGCAGAACGCCATAAAGCTTAGAGTTACTTCTTGCAACATTTTAAAGTATGCACGAACACTCATGTTTTTATTGTTTTACATATAAAGCTCTTGGAGGTGAAATAGCTGTGTGCAGAGTGGGCAATGCAAGCTGAACTATCCCTGAACTGAATAATAGATGAGGCAACGTTGATGGAAATGGCAGGTGTTAAAACAATTGTAAATAACAGTACGTGTGTGCCTCCAAGTCCCGGTAACAGATGAGCAGTTGACATGAGGCAGCATGTGAAGGAAGTAACATGCAAAGTACAGTAGCCTTCTTGTTTAGTATAAAAAGCAGATTTAACTATTTGCTCTAAAGAAAAACTATACTATTATCTGAGCGGGGGTGGGGGGCTTCGGGGTTTTGTTCTGCAAGCATTTTTTTAAACTGTGAATAATAATAATAATAAAAAAAATTAAAATGGGTGAAATTTCCCCCCAACAGTGTTATTATTTGCCTGAGATTTACCAGCTACTATGCAATGTGAGGGCAACCTGATTGTACAACGTCTGTTAAATATGTTGAGTAAAGTTTGTGTTGATTATGTGTAAAACTTAAAATGTAGCCATCTTCAAATGTGATGGACTTCTTGATCTCAAGCAAGAACTTTTTATATTGCTCTATAGCCAGCTGTCTCATTCTAAGCTGCCCGTAGAAAAATTGTATAGGCTGGTGCAGACAGTGTGATGATAGAATCCACATGTTTCAATGATATAGACCTTTTTGGTAATGGGATCTAGTTTTTAGTCATATAACCCTACCACCTTCGCTTTTCTCTCAACACAAGCTCTGAGATTTTCAGAATGGACTTCATAATCGTGCAAAAATGTTGTTTTTTTTTTTTTTTCTTAAATGCCAAAATATTTCTTGCAAATGGTAATAATAATTTTTTGTTTCCCTTCTCTTTGTCAGCAAGTTACGGGTAGAAGCTTTGGCGACAAAGACTTTCGCACGGGACTGGAAAATGGAATCCTACTCTGCGAGTAAGCTCATTTCTTATTTGTTCTTGGTGGGGGGAATAGTGCTCATTATTTTAAAGACTACTTTTAATGTTGTCCGTAGAGCAAGATGTAAGGGCAAATCTTCTAATGATGACATTTACTCTGTAGGGCAGATGTTTAGGCGCAAAATACCCCCTCGCTTTGAGAGACATCTTCTAATTTCTGTTGTGTCTTTGTGATTGGAAGTTAAGGTACACCGCAAAAATAGCCTTGCAGAGATTTTAACCTTTCATTACTCTATCCAACAAAAAGTGTAAAAAACAAAACGTGGAGATAGTTCTGTTCCAGCATAGGTAGCCAGCAGATGTTGGTGTGCAGGTCAGAATTACAGGTTTAACTTGGGTATTTAAGTCAAAGGATAGCAACATAATGAACTTTAAAGCTGAATTTTGGAGAACTGACGAGGGTTAAAGCGGAATTCCAGTTCCCCAAACATTTTTTTTTTTTAAAGACTTCTCTGTAATTGTCCAAATAGGTACATTACCATTTGCAACATGTAATAGTGTATGTGTTGCACTTTTACTTTCTTGAAAAATAGTTTACTTGCATATCTCGGAAGCAGGCAGGTTCCATTTTTAGCTGTGGGCATCTGAAGCCCTCCTGTCTTCATTTCCGGGATTTCCGTGCAGCTGGCTACCCAGCATGCACCTCCCGATCATACGCATGCATAATGCCGCTGCACAACTCTCCTTCCTGACAGGTTGCCAATTTCGGCAGTAGGTGATTCTCAAGGGCTCCTGGGATACAGGACGCCGCTAGCCCAGGAACCCTTGCAAATTGCCTAGTGACATAATTGCCTAGGCGAGAACGGCAGGAAGTACAGAAGAAATTGCACTATTAAAGGTATTTCCAATTAGAAAAAAAAATTGCATTGGGAAAAGGATGTAGCTCATTCTTTTCCCAGTGCAATTTTTTATTTTTTTTGCATACCATAGAGAGAGTGCAGAAAATAGGTGTTACTTCAACATTTCATATTCCTGATGTGTATGTTGTACCATGTACAAGTATCCTATTCTGTTTGTATTTCTTTGTGTGAAATCCCTGGTGATTCTGCCAGTCCTCCAGATGGCCACTGGGGAGATCACATGACCACACCAGAGTACCCTCAGAATAGGCAAGTATAAGCATCTTCCTTCACAGGGTAGTTGGAACATGATTTAGAAGGGGTTGGAAGAAGGTTTAAGCATAGCTAGACAACTTTTATTTTAGTCATTCCAAAGGAAAAAAAAACCTTCATATATTGCACTTTCCCCTTACTATACCACACACACTTCCCTTCTACAGAGTGTGTCCCACTGGGGCTCAGATTTATAGAGCATGCCTACTTCCAGGAGGTTCATGGTTTGATCACCAGACTATCAGTAGAACTGTATGAAAAAAACTGAGCATGCCAGTCTGCCTGGTGGCCTCTCTCATACCTGTCTTGTCATAACATAAAATTGAGCAAAAGAAGACCCTATATAGTGTAGGCATTGTGAATTAAAGCGTGTTTAACCAAAGAATTCTGAACAGATACGGCACATCTTAAAAGCATTCCGCATGCCGGCATGTTCTGAAGGCCTGACATTCCGTAAGCATCTGTCCTTATAAACTGAAATTAAAGCCATAATTCATTGCTTCAGTAGGGGAAGTGGGCACTTGGGCCACAGTATCGTTTTGTTTTTTTACCACTGGTTAATCGTACATCAAATGTGACAGCAAAGAGGCACCCGACTGTGTCATATGGGGCGAGGAAGGTTTTAATCCTATTTTATATTTATTAGACAAAATCTCTTCTTTCATTTAACCACTTTACCTTATACAAAAACACATTTTTAAAGATTCTATATTTGATATATGGGAGCAGGCAAATATTTCTCATTTGAAAATATAAGCAATGCCCAGTATCAATTCTATGTTAGTTCCCTGAGTGCACCATCATGGCTTCTTGAGCAATGGTAGAGTGTTTGTGGGCACACACCTACAGTGAATCTAAAAAGTTTACACACCCCTGTTAAAATGTCAGGTTTCTGTGATGTAAAAAAATGAGACAAAGATAAATTCAGAACTTTTTCCACCTTTTTAATGTGACCTATAAACTGTACAACTCTTGGGTGGAGGGAAGTAAAAATAAATTTAAAATAATATGGTTGCATAAGTGTGCACCCTCTTAAACTAATACTTTGTTGAAGCACCTTTTTGACTTTATTACAACACTGTCTTTTTGGGTATAAGACTATCAGCATGGCACATCTTGACTTTGCAATATTTGCCCACTCTTTGCAAAAACACTCCAAATCTGTCAGATTGTGAGGGCATCTCCTGTGCACAGACCTCTTCAGATCACCCCACAGGTTTTCAATTGGATTCAGGTCTGGGCTCTGGGTGGGCCATTCCAAAACTTTAATCTTCTGGTAAAGCCATTCCTTGATTTGGATGTATGCTTTTGGTCGTTGTCATGCTGAAAGATAAAGTTCCTCTTCATCTTCATGTTCAACTTTATAGCAGACCCCTCAAGGTTTTGTGCCAGTATTGACTGGTATTTGGAACTGTTTATAATTCCCTTTACCTTGACTAAGGCCCCTGTTCCAGCTGAAGAAAAACAGCCTCAAAGCATGATGATACCACCACCATGCTTGTGGGTAAGGTATTCTTTTGGTAATGTGCAGTGATGTTTTTGCACCAAATGTATTCTTTGGAATTATGGCCAAAAAGTTTCACCTTGGTTTCATCAGACCATAACACAACCACATGCTTTTGGGAGTCTTCAGGTGTGTTTTTTTGCAAAATTTAGCTGGAGTTGGATGTTTTTCTTTGTCAGAAAAGGCTTCCATCTTGCCACTCTACCCCATAGCCGAGACATATGAAGAATACAGGAGATTGTTGTCACATGTACCAAACAGCCATTACTTGCCAGATATTCCTGCAGCTCCTTTTAATGTTGCTGTAGGCCTCTTGGCAGTCTCTCTGACCAGTTTACTTCTTGTCTGTTCATCAATTTTGGAGGGACATCCAGTTCTTGGTAATGTCACTGTTGTGCCATATTTTCTCCACTTGATGATGACTGGCTTCACTCTGTACCATGGTATGTCTAATGCTAGGGAAATTATTTTGTACCCTTCTCCTAACTGATACCCTTTAACAATGAGATCCTTCTGATGCTTTGCAAGCTCTCTATGGACCATGGCTTTTGTTGTAGGATGCGACTAAGAAAATGTCAGGAAAGACCTACTAGAACAGCAGAACTTTATTTGGGGTTAATCAGAAGCACTTTAAATGATGGCTGGTGTGTACTGACTCCTATTTAACATGAGTTTGAATGTGATTGCTTAATTCTGAACACAGCTACATCCCCAGTAATAAGACTTATGCAACCACATTATTTTAGTTTTTTATTTTTACTCACTTTTCAATTGAGTTGTCCGGTTTATATGTCACATTAAAGGTGGAAAAATTCTGAAATTATTTTCTTTGTTTAATTTTTTACACTACAGAAACCTGACATTTCAACAGGGGTGTGTAGACTTAGGATGTCCAATCTCATATAAAGTGGATATACAATCTCAAAATCATAGGCACTAATGGAGTCGCCCCCCTTCCTATGCAGCTACAACAGAATTCAGTCTTTTGGCAAAGCTTTCTGTAATATTGGCTAGTAGTGTGTGTAATAGTGTGGCTGTAGAAATGTTGTGCCCATTCAGCGCTTGTGAGGTCAGGTACTGATGTTGGATGAGGAGATATGTCTTGCAATTTGCCTTCCAATTCATTACATTAAGGTTGAGGTCAAGGCTCTGTGCAGATCATCTCGAGTTCCTCCACAGAAAACCCCATAAACTTGTCTTTATGGAGCTGTGCAGGACAGTCATGCTGGCGCAGAGAAGGGTCCTCCCCACACTGTTGACACAAGATTGAAAGCACAGAGCTGTCTAAATGGTATTTAGTGCTGTAGCATTAACAGTAACCTTCAACTGTTTTACCTGCAAAAGCATATGCGTTTTTGTCTACTTCAGGAGTAGGCAACCTTTGAGAGGCAGAGATGTACCTGAACAACCTGAAAGAGATTAAAGGTCACTGGGGTTCAGCACCCTTATTATTTTTTAAAGAAATGAATTAGCCATTAGCTAAATAGTAAGGAACACCTAGAAAAATATAATAAAACAAATGTCACTCTAAAAATATAAACTTACACTACCTTAAAAGTGGACAGTGTCAGTCAGTAGGGCAGTGGACGGTGTCAGTAGGTTTTTTTTTTTTTTTTTTTTTTTACAATATTATTATTATTATTATTATTATTATTGAATGCAGCAGCAGACCGGTGAGGTCTTTCCTTGGATCAATTTGCTCTTTTCTTCTTTCAGCACATTCCTTGTCAACACACCTGATTGGCTTCCAGTCTTGGCCCTTCGCTTTTCCATTTTGAGTGCTACTGTATAGGGGGCTTCAAAAGACTGATACAAGGTTAAATGCAGATACCTTCGCTATTTGAGTTTTTAATAATAATTTAAACATATAGTATCTATGCATAGTTCAGGTATAAATGATTAGCACTTTTGTTTTTAAATTAACAAGGTTCTGAGTTTGATTCTTGCAAAAGACACTTTCTTCAAAGGTGTTTTTAAAGGTTTTTTTGGCTGCTTCGACTTTCAGCTACCAATCCAAAAGCATACTGCCTGAATAATTGTCTTTCACTCTAACTGGCCTTGCTAAGTGTGTGTGTGAATTATATTAGAAACAAGTGGGACTGTAGGATACTTTTGAGAATGGGGAAGCAGTCTGAATGGTAAAAGTGATATAAATTAGCCAAATAAAATACATTTTTGCCAAACTGATGGAACTCCTTGAAAAATTTTTTTTTTCTTTTTATATATCAATGTTGATAATGATAAAGTAATGTTATGCTGTATAGCCATAGTAAATGCAGACACTGTTCAGTGACATTCTATCGCTCAGTACCATAGAACAGTATGTGTACAGTGCAGGTTGTCCTTTCTATGATATAGGGGTGACACATAGCATATATTTAGCCCCTTGTGCCTGCCTTTTCTCCACACCAATAATTTGCTGACAGCGTGGGTGGGCTTCTGTCTTTTTCTCGTATTTTTTTTGTTTATATGAACAAGTTTTCTTTCTTAAAACCTGTAATCTTGGTGCAATTAGTACATGTAATTAGAGACTCCCTTGGTTCGGTGCATTCATTGAGATCATGAATTGAGCAGGTCTAGAACTGGCATGTGGCCACAAATTAGGAGCGGAAATACGTGAGCTTTTATAGTATGTCTTTTTAGATTTGTGACTTTGGATTTTAGTTTAATTAGGTCTTAGAAGTAATATACTTCCAAGGATGGAAACTGGAGTGCCAGATTTTTTTTGTTGGAAATAATCCACAGCCTTATTTTACTTTGGTTAAACCTGCTATTGAAGATTGGCGAAGATGGCCGCTTGAAGTAATGCTTTGTGGTATTTCTAAAATGTGTGCAAATGTTTTGTAGCATGAAAATGTTTAAAATAACGTTTTTTTTTTGTTGTATTAAGATGAATTTTGACCTATTGTGTCTATAGCAAGAGAAAAAAAAAATCTATGGTTTATTTATAGTACTTTGTAGTCAGTAGGCTTCAAAGAACCAACAGTCAAATGTGTGGGCATTTAGCTTTTAAGCACTTTATACAGACTACTAGTTGAAAACCTATGATTTCCATCCTAGCATTTATCTTGTGTAGTTGACTACTTTGCTCTCTGGATCTAAGCTTGTGAAAATGCACATTGTGTGTGTGCCCCCTGGTTCCAAGCATCTATCTTTTATATTTCCCGATTTTTTTTTTTTGTTTGTTTTATTGGACAGGAGACTTTAGACCATTCCTGTAAACACTGCAATGTTGCTAAATTTATTGCAGTGTATTTTATAAAGTGACTATTAAAGGGCAGCATAATACTGATGAATCTGCCTTTATTTTTTTTGTCAACATGTTCCCTGCCAGCGCTGGTATATGTAAAACACCTGATTGGCTCCTAGTGCTATGCCTTCCAACAAGATTTTAATATTTAACATATGGGGATATAATTATTTACACCCTACTGATTACTTTCATATGTGCAGCTAAAAACACCAAAAAGACGCTAGATTCCACTTGGGACTTCTTGAGAAGTCTCTTGATGCACCTCCGCCTGAAGATTGGGATTCAAGAGTCCACACCTAGTATAAGGGCTGCTTCAAACTGCAATGAACTGTGCGTTGCAGCACGTTGAGTTAGGCTGTTCACTCAAAATTAATGGGCGGTACCATACCTCAATGCACAACAATTTAGTGCATGTCTCTGCCACGCTTTTTGTGGCACTGTGCATTGGCAGCACAGGTGTGTTGTAGAGGTGCATTGCTGTGCCGTTGACAATGAATAGCACCGCAACACACCAACATGTGTACAGTGCATTACTGCAACATGGTGGTGTGAGCCAACCCTAAAATTAAAACTGAGCTGATTAAGGGGTTGTTTTTTAGGTTTCATTTGTGAAAACAAATGTTTTTTTTTTGCAAAATGTAGGAATGTTACTTAATGGTTATACTGAAAACCCAGGTGGTCCATTTTTGCTTTCATTATTTAAGGGCCCATTCAGTCTTATCCAGTCCAGTGCATTGCATTGTGTTAAAGCAGCCCATTGAATGGGGTGCCAACGAACCATAATGGACCTAGTGCATTAGGGTGTCAGAAATAATGGCCCTGCAACGCTCTGCAGTTCATGAATTGTGATAACTTGCATTTGAAACACTCAATACTGCAATACATAGGTCTGAATGGGCCATTAGGGTTTTATTCTTTGCTAATCAACCAGTTTAATTGTGGACTTGTTTCCATAGGTTTTTTGCTCCCTGATGAGACGGTTGCTTTTCTTAATTTGTTGGTTTGCTGTTTTGTTTGTAATTATTAATTAAAACTGTTGTGAATTTTTGTCTGAATAAATTAGACCAGATCTCGATCTTCTGGTCTGCAGTTTTTCTGCAAATGATAGTCATGTAGTCTTCTGTTAAAGTTCCTATTCTGTAATGTATATGGTAAAGAGAACCTGTATTGTGGGAGCTATGCTAATACGAGGCAAGCAGAGGGTAGTGAGCAGTACTTCCTGTAGTCTTTTTCCTGGCTTACTGACTTGCCATTCATTGTTTTGCTCAGTGTCTCTTGTGTGGACACGGCTATCAATGTAGAGGCAAGGCTTTGTTTTCTTATGTCAGAGTTGCCCTCCCCCGATGGCCTGATGACTGGTGATTTAATAACTGGGGTGTTATGATCAAAAAGCAGCAGGAGGGGTGCTGAAATCACAACTCCACAAAATGAATACAGCAGAAGCAGAGAGATCATTGCACTGCAGGTACACAGCTACAGCTTTCTCTCCAGTAAGGAGAACAGTTTGCTGCACAGTAGTGACATTACCTAGTCTCTCTTCAAATCTTGTGAGACTAGCAGTCACAAGCAGGGTGCCTTAGATGACCCCACATTGCAGATGTCCTACTATAGTTCCTGTAGGCACAGACGTGCCTAGGCATAGGAAGTTTACTACTATTTTTCAGGAGGATTTAATAAGAGCTAACCTTTTCAGGGTATTAGACATAACACATTTATAGATGTTCACTATAAAGCCGCAAAGCTTCACTTTTCGAGATCAGGTCCACTTTAAGAGATGCATCTCTTCAGGATGTACATCTTTCTCATCAGGAAAGGTAATATGTTCTACAGCTGACAAAAGCACTATTTTCGTGTCCATTAGATGAAGTTTAGAATTTAACCATAGCAATGCACATCCTTTCTTCATGCTCCATTACAATAATAGAATGAACTCTTTGGCATTGTCTGGAAGCACTTCATTCATTAACTGAGAAAAAACTTGGAATTCACACTCTATGGTTAGTACAAACAAAGCATAATGAAAGACATGTCGGATAATCTACAATGAAAATTGGCAGAGAGCAGCGCTATAGATGAATCAAGTGAACAGTAATATGTGACATTGTTTAGCAGTTGTTTAGTTCCTGTATACTGTATATTATTTAAACAGTGCCTACGCAGTATTTATGCCTACACCTCTAAATATTTCCACTCTGTTTCCATATACCTAATTTTTATACACCTGTGATTATTCACATTGCACCGGCCAATATTCAGTAGTACAAATTCAATCCTTGCTTCCAGCAAAGATTCAAGTCCTAATTTCACAGTGGTTTCCACAGTGCCGTAAAGGAACTTTGCTGCTTCGACATTGGCTTTTTCAACTGCTTGTCTATTGCTTTACATGCTTGTCATATGAACTCCTATCACACAAGGTTCATTTTTAGGGTCCTAATAGACTAGAGGCACCTCATGAGCACACCGATTTAAGATGTTGAAGGGCTGGTGATGACCATGACGGAGCAAGACTAATTTAATCCTTTCTAACTGAACAGAATTAAATTGGTACAAAACTGTAATGCCACATCATTATAACAGATTGAAAATAGATGGATTGATATATATATATAATCTCATTTATTTATTTATTTTTCCATTGCGCACAGAAAAGTCGAACAGTTTATCAAAAAAGAATGCAATATCCTTTGAGCAGCGTTAACCAGACTGCCGTTACCAGTAAGAAACAGGCACCGGGTGGTAAAAACGCAGTAATAATTGTAACCAGGAAGATGACCAGGGCAACATTGAAGGTTACAAAGAAAATGGTTACCGTTGTAGTAAGAACATTAAGGCAGACACTAAAGTAAGCTAAACATTCTGTAGAGTTAACGTCATGGAAAGTCTGCAAAGGAAATGTTGCCAACTATGGGACCGAGGTTATGAATCTGGGTAAGGGCAGACAGGGTGTAGAACATCCGGTTATGATCAGCGATGAAAGACCAGAGAGGGGGTAAGAGAACAGGGGGGTCAAGAAAGCAAAAAAGGGCAAGGAAGGGGGTGGGATAAGGTAGGGGACCAGAGAAAGGGGAGGCAGAAGACATGAAAGGATGAGGGGAAGAGAGAAGAGTAGCAAAAGGGCCTGAGGGCAGTAAGACTGGCCAGGTACCCTCTCCCGGGAATGAATTGCAGCCTGGCTACACCAAAACTGATATGTGGACCTTTGTTTGGACTTTCAACCCAGAACGTGTCTACATTACTTTTTATTCTAGGGTTTCTACAAGTACAAAATTTGACTCTCTAAAAAGCTAAACACTGATATAGAAGATTTTCCTGTTTATTTGCCCTGGTTGATGATATTATATACTTATTATTATTATATATGTACCTATATATGAGTATTTGGGATATAGCCTGAAGACTAGAACTTTAAGGGGCCAAGACTTTCCTATTAAAATCACTGGTAAATAGATGACCTTTATAAGAGAGAAAATGTGGATGCCAGAGGTTTGGAACCTTCTTTGAACTTGGAGAGAGGTTTCTTATTTAGTCATGGTTTTGGACATTCTTGGACAACTAAACTATTTTTGGGCATAGCGTTATCTGTTTGTGTCGGTGCTCTTTGCATTGAGTAGTGCTTGGGGTTGTAATAGTTTTAACTTGGCAATGGAACACACAGTATATATTGATATTTGGAATATTCTGTGCAATAAATCTTCAGTTGTGTACTAACGATGAATACCCTAAAATACAAATGAAGTGTTTAATCACCGATCACTTGACTTCAGAGTCAGGAAAATGGGTAATCATTTGATCACAGTACAACTAAAATGTAAAAGGGAAGAATGCCTCTTGGCGCAATATAAGGACTTCTTAGCATTACGTAAATGGGAGTTGAAAAGATGCCTGGAATAAAATTGAAAATAAAGTAATTTTAAAGGTCTTCAGGTTGCATTTATGATCTGCCCTAACAGACTGCTTAGCTCTTTACAAGACTATTGTGGATGGTCTGAGAACATGTGTGTAAAGTGATTATATATGTCTTGGTATTCAGGATCACCCTGGGAAATAACACTTGGAAACGTAGATTTTTCATGCTGTACCAGCTCCTGTCTAGCCAAAAAATATGAAGTTCAAAAGAGATTAATTATAACCTGGGCAACTGAGAAGAGCTGGAAAGTAATGCACATGTTCGGAACTACACTGGCATGTTCCAGTAAGGAAATTAAACAATGAACAGCTTGCAGATGAGGTAGAAGGGGAAATTAATTAACTTATAACACCTTTTTATATTTCACATATATATGTGAGCCGTTTCGTCACTCACTCTTGCAGCTGTGTGAAATAGATGGACCTCAGACTTACTTTAAAGCAACCAGTCAGTTTAATTCCTGTACTGGAAAATAGCAGGTGGAGATTGAAAGATTCCATATGACTGGCCGAGTCAGAACATTCTGTCAGTTTATCTCAGTAAGGCTCACTATACACATTACAATCTGACCATACAATCTATGTACAGCCAACTTTAGATCTACCAAAAACTTTTTCATATGAGCCCTACCTAAGCGGTCCAATCGATTGGTATCCAATCTTGCATACTTGTTGGTTGATGCATAGAAGATTGCTGAGTTTAAGACCCACTGTGATTTAGCATCATATGTGTCAGAGTTTGTTTTCAAGTTTTTTAAAGTTTTAAATCGCACAGCAGAACAGAATAAACGGTTTGAATGCAGTATTATACAGCATACAAAAAAATAAGGAAAAACCTAATAATGTAGTGCAAGTAAATCATACAATGCAATAAATGTGTGCAATCAATCACAAATAATACAGTGATAAATACATAAATTGTACATAATCGATTTAAATAAGATAAAAAAATTATAAATCCATGCACCGGGGTAACAATGCCCAAACACACAGGAATCTCTATATTCCTGCAATCTTCATAACACTCGGGAAAAGAAGGTCTCATTGAGGAACATGCAAAAGGAGAAAAGACTGATAGCATAAACGTTTTATTAAAAGCCAAATTGAAAACAATCCAGTGGTACTCACTAATAAAGTTCTCAGCCCAGCATTTATGTTTTGACAGCTATGAGATTAATTGAGCGCCACACCAGCGCACTTTCTGCCCTGCGAGTGGCCTCCTCAACGTGCTGACATCCCTGGATTCAAGTTGGAAGTGCGCCACAGTGACACTTTTCTCCATTCTAAAAAGTGACACGAAACTATTCAAGTATGTATTCTTAACTAGGGTTAAGGGGATAGAGTCTGAAATTAAAAGTACCACTTCAGTCTTTGCAGATGATACCAAGCTATGCAGTGGAATCAGAGGTGTAGCTTGAAGCTCGTGGGACCTGATGCAGAAGTTGACCTGCCCCCCCCCCCCCCACTACCACCCGCCACTTCCACCGCACGACAATATATTTCCGTTATGCGCCATGATACTCCAAGTGGATAAAGAGTCATTTCAGAGATTTATTTACATATTGAGAGGGTAATTCAAAAGATTTTAAAGGGGTCATGATTAAGCCCTGTTGGATGGGGTGAAACATGTCAGGGGGTGTGACCCGAAGCGCAAAAACACTTAGGGTGTTTTACATGTATACATTCATACTAGGACTGGCTAAGGTGAGTGGCAGTTTCTTGCTTAAAATGTGAGCCTGACTAGGATTATAATGGCCACGGCCAGAAATGCTAGGGAAGTGTTTTTCAAAATAAATCATGTAGACATGGATGGATTGACGTGTTTGCTTTAAATATTGAATGTAAATTAAATAGTGTTTAGTTTGTGGAGCTCAGATGCCATGTAGTTACGCTTTAACCACTTCAGCCCCGGAAGGATTTACCCCTTTCCTGACCAAGCCCTTTTTGCAATACGGCACTGCGTCGCTTTAACTGACAATTGTGCGGTCGTGCGACGTTGTACCCTAACAAAACACACAAATACAAAATTCTTTTGGTGGTATTTGATCACCTCTGCGTTTTAAATTTTTTGCGCTATAAACAAAAAAAGAGCAACATTTTTTGCTATAATAAATATCCCAAATATATATATAAAAAAACACATTTCTTCCCCTAGTTTATGTATTCTTCTACATATTTTTTTTAAAAAATCGCAATAAGCGTATATATTGATTGGTTTGCGCAAAAGTTATCGCATCTACAAAATAGAGGATAGATTTATGGCATTTTTATTATAATTTTTTTTAATTATTAATGGCAGCAATCTGTGATTTTTATTGTTACTGCGACATTGCGGCAGACAGATCAGACACTTTTGACACTATTTTTGGATCATTGGCATTTATACAGCGATCAGTGCTATAAAAATGCACTAATTACTGTGTAAATGTCACTGGCAGGGAAGGGGTTAAACACTAGGGGGCGATCAAGGGGTTAAGTGTGTTCCCTGGGCGTGTTGTAACTGTAGGGGGGTGGGCTCACTAGAAAATTACAGAGATCACTGCTCCCGATCACTGGGAGCAGAAGATCACGGTCATGTTGCTAGGCAGAACAGGGAAATGCCTTGTTTACATAGGCATCTCCCTGTTCTGTCTCTGTGTCACAATCGTGGGCCACCAGCAGAAATCGAATCCGCGGGGCCCGCTCCTGCAGTGCACACGCCAGCTAGCCACTGTTGACGCAGAGATGTACGGGTACCTTGTTTTGCGCACCCGTGCCACTTTGCCAACGTATATCGGCGTGAGCCGGTCAGCAAGTGGTTAAAGAAGAACTTCAATAAAACCAGCAACTATTGGGACAATGAACACCTGGGTCAGGAATAATGTAATGCGTAACATAATGTATAGAGTGCAGGGGTCAGGAGTAAGTAACATACAAAACAACATGTAGAGTGCAGCAGTTAGAATGAACCCTGTGTTCACATTGGAGTCCCCCCTTATATCAAAGTCCCAAGCATTTCCCTATACATGAGGGTTCCAAGAGTCCCTCCTTACATAAGAGTCCATAGCATTCCCCCTTACATCAGAGTTCCCCAATTCATCAGAGTCTGCAGGGTTACCCTTTACAGTGTAAGGGGGATCTCTGTGGACCCTGATGTAAAGGAGAACTCTGTGGACCCTGATGTAAAGGAGAACTCTGTGGACTCTGTTAGGGGGATCTGGAATAAAAGGAAACTCTGATGTAGGGGATCTCTGAACACCAGAGCTTCCCACCTCTTGCACAACAATCCCAGTTCCCCCGTTACATTAAGGTCTGCATCGTTCCCCCTTACATCACAGTCTACAGTGTTCCCTTTTTATATCGGGATCCACAAGAGTTCTCCTTTGCACTGTAAAGAGGAATTCTGCAAACTCTAATGTTACAACGGGGAACTCTGAGAACTCTGATTTGAAGTGGTAGTAAAGGCATTTCAAACAAAAAAAAAGCCCTGCAAGGTAAAAGCATAATGTGCTAGTCTGCACTGCAGACTAGCACATTATGAAAGAATTACCTTAGACCTCAATGCATGTTTAATTGGGCAACTATGTGGCAAATGAGGCTTAATGTTGATAAATGTACAGTTATGCACTTAGGGGGCTAAGAATATACATGCATCATACATACTATGGTAGGGGAGTACAATTGGGGGAATCGATGGTGAAGGATCTGGGTGTTTTGGTAGATCATAAGCTTAGTAATAGCATGCAATGCCAAGCTGTAGTTTACAAAGCGAGCAAAATAATTTATTGTATTAAGGCCTCTTGCACACTGCAACTTGAAAAAGCTCAGTATGGCTTTTTTATTTTATTTATTTATTTATTTTTTATTTATTTTTTTACTGACCTAAAATACAGCCTATTAATTATAATGTTCCTCCTGTTTTTTTTGTTTTGTTTTTTTATTGGTTGAACTAGATGGACTTATTTCCAGTATAATGGTAATGGTAGATTTATGTAATTCAAAACTACCTGATAATTGTATTGATTTTGTTTCTGTGGTCCTCTAGGTAATTGGATGAATATAGTAATAGTTGCATGCTCTTCTATGGCTTGTTATATCCTTAGCCACAGGTAACCCCCAAGTCCTGGCCTCTCACCTCCATACGTCTTGTTCAGTTCTCTGTCAAGCTCCATAATATCTTCCCCTTTCAAGTATGAAACTTTGGAAGTTTTAACCTATAGTGGTGTCTTGATGAATAATTACGCAGTGAGTGGGAGTCACTGTGAGTTGTTTTTCAACCTGACTATGTAACTCAAGAAAATACCTTCTATTGCTCTCACCCTCGTCCAAATCTCCAAATTCCTTTTACTTGCAGCTGTGATCTGACTTCCTGTTAGGGGATGACTAAGTTTTGTTCTCAATGGTCCTACTGTATGTAGGAACATAGCCACCCTCTCTTGCTTGCTCTGGAGATGAACTGGGGACTATGGGATTTGTAGCAGGCATAGGGCAGTGCACATGATCAAATCTACTGTGCACTGCTTGTTTCGGACAAATGACAGTGGGGGCCTTGGCATATTTTCTTCCACGCAGCCGGTCCCCGGTGCCAAAGGTTGGGGACCACTGTCTTATGGGATTGATAATTCAGCAATAGGTAAGGGACTGAGGTTTTGCCTACCCCTGCATAGACAAAAATGTCAACTTGTCAGATCACCAGCCTGTGTTCTACCAGCCAAACCATTCACAGGGAGATGCACATAACACTAAAAATATGTGTATTTGGCATTAATGTATGAATTTTGAGCTTTGGCTTTAGAATTGGCATATCTCTTGGTGGAATTTTTTATTTACAGTGCCTTGCAAAAGTATTCACCCCCCTTGGCTTTTTACCTATTTTGTTACATTACAGCATTTAGTTCAATATTTTTTTTTAATCTGAATTCTATGTGATGGATCAGAACACAATAGTCTAAGTTGGTGAAGTAAAATTGGAAAAAAATATACATAAAACTATTTTTCAGAAATAAAAAAATAATTGGCATGTGCGTATGTATTCTCACCCCCTTTGTTATGAAGCCCAT
This sequence comes from Lithobates sylvaticus, assembly GCA_028564925.1. NCBI lineage: Eukaryota > Metazoa > Chordata > Amphibia > Anura > Ranidae > Lithobates > Lithobates sylvaticus. The sequence continues at coordinate 664,322,071 of CM053026.1, read as the reverse complement.
AAAAAGCTCTGTTGCAACCAATTATCTTCAGAAGTCACATAATTTGTGAAATGATGTCCACCTGTGTGCAATCTAAGTGTCACATGATCTGTCATTACATATACACACCTTTTTGAAAGGCCCCAGAGGCTGCAACACCTAAGCAGGAGCCACCACTAACCAAACACTGCCATGAAGACCAAGGAACTCTCCAAACAAGTAAGGGACAATGTTGTTGAAAAGTACAAGTCAGGGTTAGGTTATAAAAAAAAATATCCAAGTCTTTGTAAATCCCTAGGAGCACCATCAAATCTATCATAACCAAATGGAAAAAACATGGCACAACAGCAAACCTGCCAAGAGACGGCCGCACACCAAAACTCAGACCGGGCAAGGAGGACATTAATCAGAGAGGCAGCACAGAGACCTAAGGTAACCCTGGAGAAGCTTCAGAGTTCCACAGCAGAATCTGGAGTATCTGTACATAGGACGACGATAAGTCGTACGCTCCATAGAATTGGGCTTTATGGCAGAGTGGCCAGAAGAAAGCTATTACTTTCAGCAAAAAACAAAATGGCATGTTTTGAGTTTGTGAAAAGGCATGTGGGAGACTCCCAAAATGTATGGAGGAAAAGGTGCTCTGGTCTGATGAGACTAAAATTGAACTTTTTTGGCCATCAAAGAAAACTGTCTGGTGCAAACCCAACACATCACATCACCCAAAGAACACCATCAGCAGTCAAGACTGGGAAACTGGTCAGAGTTTAGGGAAAGATGGTAAATACAGGGATAATCAAGCAAAACCTGTACCAATCTGTGTGTGATTTGAGGCTAGGACGGAGGTTCACCTTCCAGCAGGATAATGACCCCAAACACACTGCTAAAGCAACACTTGAGTGGTTTAAGGGGAAACATGTAAATGTGTTGGCATGGCCTAGTCAAAGCCCAGACCTCAATCCAATAGAAAATCTGTGGTCAGACTTAAAGATTGCTGTTCACAAGCGCATACCATCCAACTTGAAGGAGCTGGAGCAGTTTTGCAAGGAGGAATGGGCAAAAAGCCCAGTGGTAAGATGTGGCAAGCTCATAGAGACTTATCCAAATCGACTTGGAGCTGTGATAGCCACAAAAGGTGGCCTTACAAGGTATTGACTTTAGGGGGGGGGGGGGGGGGGGGGAATAGTTATACACATTGACTTTTTCTGTTATGTTGTCCTATTTGTTGTTTGCTTCACAATAAAAAAAAATCTTCAAAGTTGTGGGCATGTTCTGTAAATCAAATGATGCAAATCCTCAAACAATTCATGTTAATTCCAGGTTGTGAGGCAACAAAACACGAAACAAATGCTAAGGGGGTGAATACTTTTGCAAGGCACTGTATCTGCATACTTGAGCATTGGAGGAACTACAGCCATAAGTACGTTCGTTTTGTAAAGGGTTGAAAAGCTAAAGTTAGGTATTTATTTGCTGTGTCCAGGCTCCTGTGTGGATATTTTTTGTCATGATCGGAAGTAAGGGATAATCTCCCCAATAGTGGCGAAGCATTACTTGACAGAGCTTGGAACCACTTTTCCTTGCTGTCGTTATCCTTAGTTGAGATATTTTACTCTTATTTCTTGGGGTTGATTGTTACTAAAGGCAATTGACTGTGCACTTCCCAAGAGCTTAGCTTAGCTTAGAAGTTGACTTCCATTAACTAATCATGTGCGAACACAAATGATGCTTTTTAATGCTTGCATGTGGTAGAAATTCTTTGCAAAGTGAGGTTTTATCACATTCACTACGCTCTGGGGAAAATCCCCTTGTCATTTATTTTGCAAGGTGATCAGCTTATTTAACCCATTGTTTCATGATATGACCAGAAGAGAGGAAGCCTCCCAAAGAAGACAGGCAACAAAACCAGAGATCAGAGGTTCTGAACCTCTTATATATGAACCTCTTATATAAAATTCGACTTTGCTTTAGGTGTGGTCAAGTGCCCCATGCCCAGTGTAAATATCTTGAGTATGGCCAGTTAAACGGTGAAGAAAGCCAAGAGTTTGTTGTCTAAAGCCTATCCCACACCCACCTAACAACAACTGTCCCCGAGCCACCCCCATCAAATCATTCTCTGCAGCTATTACCTTTTGTACCACCACCCCCGTCCCTTTTAGAATGTAAGCTCTACCAGCAGGGCCCTCTTTGTGCTGTACTGTAATTGTGTTGTCCCCCCCCCCCCCCCCCCCCCCCATACTTTGTAAAGCGCTGCGTAAACTGTTGGCGCTATATAAATCGTGTATAATAATAATAATAATAAAGCTAATTGGATGCCAGCTTCCATTTTACTGAGACATATTACAAAAGAAACAAAAGCTATTGATCCACGCTGTGTAAATACATTGGAATAAAGATTTGTATTACTGTTGTACAGATAAGTGTTCATTCAACTTCTATTTCATATTCTAAAACTCTTTACACTTCCCACAATGCATAATGGCCTCAAGGTTTATGGAAACAGCTGCTGAGTGTAGATCATCATGGCTTCCTCATCCTTGTTTGCTTTTTCTCAGCTTCCTGTTGACAAGTCCAGGGTAGCATCAGCTCTGCTACCTGTGTAAATCACAAGGCAGGTATAGAATAAATAATTAAAAGGCTTGTCACGTCCCAGACCGAACATTCTCTGTTCTTGCAGCTAGTGAAAACCGACCCTAGAATAAACCTGCCCTTCGCTAGGTCTAACCAAATGTGTCTGCTCATCTGCTTGGGAACAAATATCCTGATGCTTGGCATGTGTGTGCTCCTGCTATTTTTTTTTTATGTCACACGGTATTTGCACAGCGGTTTTTCAAACTAAATTTATATATTATAAATTATATATTACTAAAAATATCCTTTTCTAAACTGTATTGCAAAAATACATAACTAAATTTTTTTTTTTTAAATATAAAAGTTGATGTCACGCTGAGTTAATGGATAACAAACATGTCACGCTTTTAAAATTGCGCACACCCGCACAATGGCGACAAATTACGTAAATTTTCCTATCCATAGGCAATGCTTTAAAAAGCCTTTACAAGTTACCACTTTAGATTTACAGAGGAGGTCTAGTGCTGGAATTACTGCCCATGATTCACTGTTCGTGGCAATACCTCACATCTGTGGGGCGATCGCGGTCTGCATACATGCGTGTGTGACTGATGCACGCGTTCGCCTTTGCTAGCAAGGGGGACCGGGAGCATTTTACTTGTTTTTATTTTTACACTGTTGCTTTAATTTTATTTTTATTTTTTTCATCACTGTTATTGCTGTCACAAGGAATGTGTAAACATTCCCCAAATCCCAATGAAAGCATTCAAAGCGTCGAGATCTGCGTTTTTGAATGCTTTCAATTTAAAAAACAATGGCGCCATTAGGATGCTGGTAAATCAGAAGTGATGTTATGTCATTGCTTCCAGGTTACCATAGTGGAGACGAGATCAAAACCGATCCCGGCTTTCTTCGGGTCCCCGACTAGCCAGCAGACGTACTGGCTAGTAGCTCAGGTCTCCCAGTGGGACGGGAGAGCCCGAGCAAGCCACACATAGGAAGGGCGGTCCCCTGTAATAATAACCAAGCGGCCAGTTGTTAGTACAAGAGAACCGACTGTCGGCTCTAAAAAAAAAACGGTACCAGGCATCACCCGGCTACAACCACTTAAAGTCAAATGACGTACCAGGTATGTGATTTGGAGGCAAGTGGTTAAAATTGACACCCAAATTGTCTAACTTAAAGCAGAACTTTGCTTTGTAAATCAACATTGACTATTTTTAATCCTTATGCTCTTAGCATTAGTAAATAGATGGGAAAGTATATCCTAGTTACTTCCTGGTTTCCAGGCCTAGGCAAATGAATGTCATACATCCCAGGAGTCTTTAGGAGGGAAGGAGGCTTTTCTTAGCTAAGCACACCCTCCTGCCTGCATGCCTGAGCTAAGGGCAGATGGATTTCCGGAAGTAAATGCTACATGAATCATCTGCCCTTACTCAAGATGGCCACGGGCAGAAACATTAGGGGGTGTTTTTTTTAAGGTGATGTCTTATCAAAATAGAGCTTGCAGACATGGATGGCTGAGTTTGATTGGAATATTGAAAATTAATTAACTAGGATTTTTAGTTTGTGATGATCAGGATGCTCTTGAATTCCACGTTTTAAAGTTACATAGTTACATAGTTAGCTAGGCCAAAAAAAGACACAAGTCCATCCAGTTCAACCATAAAAAAAAAGAAATAATAAATAAAAATTAAATATATCGTACAATCCAATAAACCCAATTCTATACCCACAGTTGATCCAGAGGAAGGCAAAAAAAAAACCCAAAAGAGCATGCTCCAATCTGCTACAGCAGGGGAAAAAAATCACTTCCTGATCCCCCGAGAGGCAATCGGATTTTCTCTGGATCAACTTTACCTATAAATGTCAGTACCCAGTTATATTATGTACATTTAGGAAAGTATCCAGGCCTTTCTTAAAGCAATCTACTGAGTTAGCCAGAACCACCTCTGGAGGGAGTCTATTCCATATTTTCACAGCTCTTACTGTGAAGAAACCTTTCCGTATTTGGAGATGAAATCTCTTTTCCTCTAGACGTAAAGAGTGCCCCCTTGTCCTCTGTGTTGACCGTAAAGTGAATAACTCAACACCAAGTTCACTATATGGACCCCTTATATATTTGTACATGTTGATCATATCCCCCCTTATTCTCCTTCTCAAGAGTGAATAAATTCAGTTCCTCTAATCTTTCCTCATAGCTGAGCTCCTCCATGCCTCTTATCAGTTTGGTTGCCCTTCTCTGCCCTTTCTCCAGTTCCCGAATATTCTTTTTGAGTACTGGTGCCCAAAACTGAACTGCATATTCCAGATGAGGTCTTACTAATGATTTGAACAGGGGCAAAATGATATCTCTCTCTCTGGAGTCCATACCTCTCTTAATACAAGAAAGGACTTTGCTCACTTTGGAAACCGCAGCTTGACATTGCATGTTATTATTGAGCTTATGATCTACCAAAACCCCCAGATCCTTCTCCACTACGGATTCCCCCAGTTGTACTCCCCTAGCATGTATGATGCATGCATATTCTTAGCCCCCAAGTGCATAACTTTACATTTATCAACATTAAACCTCATCTGCCACATAGTCGCCCAATTAGACAGAGCATTGATGTCAGCTTGTAAATTGGAGACCTCCTGTAAGGACGTTATTCCACTGCATGGGGTGGAACTTCACCCTTCTTGACGTATTTCCTTCTCTCCATCCCGCCAACCTAACTATTTAGGAATTGCTAGAAAGCTATGACACAAAGAGTTTACAACAGCTTTTATGAATAGGCATGGTTAGATGCGATAGCAAGAGGAAAGAATGGTTTACATTAAAGTGACTTTTAACTCTTCAAACATTTTAAAAGTAGTCCCTGCAATGGAAGACTAGTAAACGGCCTCACTGCTCTTACTTTAGATCTTTTCCCTTTTAGGCTGGCTTCACACTGGGGCGGTGCGGGGCGGCGACGGTAAAGCAGCGCTATATTTAGCGCTGCTTTACCATCGTTTTACCCGCGGTATGCGGCCGCTAGCGGGGTGGTTTTAACCCCCGCTAGCGGCCGCAAAAGGGTTAAAAACCTCCGCAAAGCGCCGCTGCAGCGGCGGTTTGCGGGCGGTATCCCCGCGGTTTCCCATTGATTTCAATGGGAAGGAGCGGTATAGGAGCGGTGAACACACCGCTCCTTCACCGCTCCAAAGATGCTGCTAGCAGGACTTTTGTTGCGGTCCTGCTAGCGCACCGCTCCAGTGTGAAAGCCCGCCGGCTTTCACACTGGAGTGAATGGGGCCGGTTTTTTCAGGCGGTATACAGGCGCTATTTTTAGCGCCGTACCGCCTGAAAACCGCCCCAGTGTGAAAGGGGCCTTAAAGAGGTATGCTTTCCAAAGAATATTCTGCATCTAACCATTTCCAAGAGTGTTGGCTGTCTGGATCCCCACTTCACACTTTTTCACTTATGTTTTCTGTAGTGTGGTTCCCTTGAAAAAGAAAGTGCAGGCATGTTCTAGTGCCTTGACAGTCCATTAAAAATACATTTACACACATTAACACAATGCACCACCAAGGGGTCTCTAGCAGTTTTCTTTTTTTGTGTTGGAACACTTTTTTTTTTATTATTTTCCTAAACTGGCCTCCTGTGGGCATGCCATTGAGCTGCCCTGGACTTACAAGAGAGTACTGCAGAGAGCGTAATCAGTTGCAGCACCCAGGACTAACTTGTAGCATGAGGATGTAATGTGACTGGGGGGTTGGCCTTTAATTTCTAAGAGAGACTAAAGTGCACAGTCTATTTGCCTTTAGTAAATGAACTCCTATGTCCTTTTGGAGGTAGCCTTCCCTAAAGAGAGAACCTGTACTTTAAGGAAATCAAAGAGAGCTTGCCCTGTAAAAGAAGACCTCTCCAAAGAGAACCTGTGCTGTAAAGGAAGACTTTTCTAAACAGTCTTTCCTCTGGAAAAAGACATCCCTAAAGAGAGAACCTTCCCCATAAAGGGAGACTTCCTTTAAATAGAGAAGCTGCTCTGAGAAGGGAGATTTCCTTAAAGCGAACATGTCCTGTAAGAGGAAACTTCTCTAAAGAGAACCTGTACTGTAAAGGAAGACTTTTCTAAACAGAGTCTTCCCTGTGGATGGAGACTTCCCTAAAAAGAGAACCTGCCCCATAAAGGAAGACTTCATTAAATAGAGAAGCTGCCCTGTGAAGGGAGACTTCTGTAAAGAGAGAGTATGCCCTGTCTTGGAAGACTTATTTTGTTACTTAAAGGCAGGGGTCTGCAAACTTTTTAAACAAAGGGCCAGTTTACTGTCCTTCAGACTTTAGGGTCCCGGACTGTGGCCAGTGGGAGTAGAAATTGTCCTGGCGTCCGTGGGAGTAAACCGTGCCCCATCTTTGATATTAGGGGCAGGAATAGTGCCCCTTTTTTGGTGTCGGTTGTAGAAATGATGCCCCATTTTTGGTGTCGTGGGTGGAATCGTTTCTCATATCAGTGGGAGACCTAGTGCCCCAAGGGCTGGATAAAGGCCAGGCCACAATTTGGAGACCACTGCTTTAGGGCAAGGAATATGCAGCCATTGCACAAAAACTTAATTTTGACCATTGATAGACAAGAAGCTATCTGTGTTATGCCTGATGCTACACCTCTATACCAACAGTATTCTATTTTTATTTTAAACATCAGTTGAGATAATCAGACATTTGTATGTATCTACATAAATATTGCATAAGTTACTGTAGTTTGTGAAAGCCTGTATAATTTACTGGCTGTGATGGAAATTTTGTTCACAAGGGAATAAGATGGACCTGAGATGGTGTTTGAACAGAATACTGGTTTGCTGGTGGTGTATCCTTGTAAAAAAAAAAAACGTGCATTGGGAACCATCAAATGTCACATCTGGCTGAAAGTAGACACATTGGAATATACCGTAGTTAAAAACGTGTGCGTTGCTTCTGGAAGAATAATAAAAGCTTAGTGGGTGGAAGTTTCATGAAGTGTGATATAAAAACTATATTTGAGTTGTATGATCACATTTCAGATCTGATCATAACGATTCTTGTATAAAGAGATTGTTTTGCACTTACTTAGTCTTTGACATATGCCTTTCATGAGCATCTGTATTGAGTTTGTATGTTGTAAACTAGGAAAGGCATCAAAAGCATCAAGGTTGTGTTGTAGAATCAAATGGTGACGGTAGATTGCATTAAATGTATGTGAGACCCTATGAAAGTCAATACCAAGAATTGGAATAGCAGCAAGATTAAAGCCGGGTACACACTAACAGCTTTTTTTTCATTCAACACCACGGATTGAACGAAACAAAGACTGTCGGCTCCGGATGGAGCGGCTGTACTAACTTTTTAAGGCAATTACAATATGACCTGTGTTGCAATTGTATACACTGTATTATTATTATTATTATTATTTATTATTATTATTTTTTTTTTTTTGCTATTTTTTTTTTCTCGCACAAAAGTGGGGCTACCCTCTTAATATACAGTAAAAATATTTTGATATATCAGCTTTATAAGTGCAAAAAAGCTGTTGATCCTATCAGAAATCTAGCGCTGTCCTATGCACTCTGCGGTGTTTTCTCAAGCAGTGCTTATAGCCCAGCTCAGTTTACCTCTGTGAACTACAAAATGCCTTCCCCTATGTTGTGGAGGTGGCTCTCTGTGGTCCTAACACACCACTGACCTAAAGCACATATATCATGCTTCAGAAGATTGTTTGCTGGACTGTGCAAGGGGAGGAGAGCAGTTCTGTAGGAGGCGAAGAGATCTTCAGGTGTAAAAATGTATGTACTGTGCATTTTTTACATGCTCTTCTATTGAAGTCTATGGGACCAAAAATGCTTGAATAAATAAAAATCAAATACCTTTTTGAGCATAAGGAGACTAATATTGAGTGTAGTTAGGTGCAGGGAATCGGGCGAAAAATGCTCAAGTGTGAATAGGGGCTAAGGACTGGTAAACTGCAATATATTTTTGAGTTTTATGAATGAACATTTTAACATGAACTGGGCACATTTATTTGGCAGGGAAAAGCATGTAAAGCAGAGTTCCGCCGGGGAAAAAAAAAAATTAAGTCAGCACCTACAAATACTGCAGCTGCTGAATTTTAATATAAGGACACTTACCTGTCCAGGGAGCCAGCGATGTCAGCACCCGAAGCCGACCCGTCCCTTAGCTCCGGGTACAGACACCGGCATCCTTACTAAGGGAAACAGGAAGTGAAGCCTTGCAGCTTCACAGCCTGTTTCCTACTAAGCATGTGCAATTTGTGCTGCGCTTTCTGAATGGTCCCTGCTGTCTTCTGGGACCTTTGTGTCTCCCAGAAGGCACCTGGGGGAAAGAGGGGCCAGACATTGTGTAGTTTGCCACACAGATTGCGGCAATCTTTCCTGGAAGTGGGAGCAGAGACCTGGTTTTGACAGGTATCCGCTCCCCCCTGAAAGGTGCCAAATGTGGAGGGGGAATCCGATCCGCGGAAGTTCCATTTCTGGGTGGAACTCCGCTTTAAAGGAGGTGTATGGAGTTATTAAAGAAAACAAACATACATTACTCATCTCAACTCAATGTCGGCTCTAAGACCGAGAACTGAGTGATCACATGATGGTTGATCCCTCAATTCTAGGTCTTCTCAGAGTGGAGAGCAGTGACTCTCAGTCACCGCTCTCAGCTATCCTCTTCTGGCGTTCACTGCAGCAACAGGCTGGAGAGAGGGCAGGTGCAGCTGGGAAAGGCATGTTCTGTGAACGTTTTCTGCACTGCATTAAAAAAAAACACTGCCTTTTACAATCCGCTGCAGATGCCAATAAATTAAAGTGCATTTACAGGAACCAGATCGCATTGTATTGCAGTGCCTGCACTACTTTTTGTGTGATTTCAGTCCATTCAAATGAATGTGTTGAATGTATTCCTGTGCGATTATCGTGTGAACCGGCCCTTAATCCTCATATCTAGGATGCAGCCTCCCAAATTGAACTTCTTAGGGTCATTTAATATGCCACATACACAGTATTTGTAGTGAAAATTGCAATGAGTAAATAGCTGAGCCCTGTGTTGTCATGGTTTTTTGTATAAAATTCACACATTCTTGTTGCTCGTTAGATTTGCAATTTGTAAGATACTTTTTGTTAAACGTTTTTCATTTCTCGAGGTTTCACATAGTCCCTCAAAATATCCCAAGCAAATGGTGGAAAAATACCAAATGCAGATGATTAGCCGGACTGAATTAGTCTATTTATTACAGTAGAGACTGATACATTTTTGAAGTTGCATTCTTTTGCCAGGATACAGGACCTGTCCCTCTGCCAATGCATGGCTTACTGCTGCCCCTACATAGAGCTCTTTTGAAAGAAATCTGGAAAGAGTGATGTCATAGTTGGACAGATAAGTTTAATCAGAACTGAATACATTCTAAAGCAAGCACAGCCATATAAGACTAAACTTTAACATTTCAAATCACTATTTTTTGCTGAAGTTTAAAGTGGAATTCCAACCAAAGGCTAAATACAATTGAAAATACCTCCTATGTACGTGTGGTATTCCTGGCAAAAACTTGAAAATCATGTGTGTGTACAGGTATATGTATGTGTGTATATATATATTATATATATATATATATATATATATATATATATATATATATATATATATATATATATATATATATATATATAATTATTGTGAACTTGGGATAGGTAGCGGGTGTAATTCTCCCTGCGGTGAGCAGCTTTTAGGCACCAGCCAGTGCACTGATATCTTGACAAACTGTGGTGCATTTATTTGTGCTATTTACAGGTTATATACAGGGGCTGTACTGTGCTCTGAAATATAGTTCAAATTTCAAAATAAAATCCTAGCCGTGTCCCAACACTAACTACATAGTGTCAGTCCAAGCTATCCAGCTGCCTCATGCTTGTCAGCTTCAAAATTCATAGGTGTTAACGATAACGGTATCCCCAACCTCATCTTAAGCAAATCTCTCATGACTGAAGTATAGCTGATGTTACGGCTGCCAAAGCCTACCTCTATTACTCTTATATTTCTTTGATTTAAATGGCCATAGCAGCCCTTTTATTAACAACCACAAATAACATTATTAACTTTTTTTTCCATTTCACGTAACACAAAACTTTTCAACCCAAATGTACCAACTTTCCAACCCACCCGATGCAGCCCAATGACCAATAGCCCTTTACTTCCTTAGTAGGGAAGATACCCATACCGAGATGGGCCCAACCCGTTACACTCCACGTACTTTATTTTTTACCATTCTGGCCTTCAAAAACCTGAGACCCCTGCCTACTGCTATGACCACCTGTAGCTTCTTCACGTAAAATTGATGAGAGGGAGGGCAGGCAAATGTCTTAACACTGTCAGGATCTCCACTGACCCTAAACCAACGCCTCCCTTCCACTAGACCACTGCTGCCACACCCTGCCCCCCCCCACAGTACCCAATAAGGCAGGCCCTATTACTTCAAAAACCAACATGCTACCTAATTGTAGCCTACCCAGCAACTCAGTCATGCAAGCCCTCCACTTATGCTGGGCATGCAGTTCCTGGCCTTTTTCTTGTCTGCTCCCCAGGCTACAAAGAACTTACTTTGTGTCTTAGGTGAACTAAAAGGAGAGGTGCAAAACCCAAAGGGGATCAGAGGTCTCAAAATGTGTGAGAGGAGACTGGGAGATGTATAAATCCGGAATAGGACTTTTTAAGGCCCCCTATGAGACACTCTTTTAATATACTGTATATATTAGCGAGACACTAAATGGTATGATTGTGGACAGTGTATATGTGTCACTGGTGTGGGTCCTGGAGGCTTTGTACAACTTTATGCCTTTTAGAACTACTTTAACCACTTCAGCCCCAGAAGGATTTACCCACATCTTAATTTTTTGTGATATGGCACTGCGTCAATTTAACTGATAATTGCGCGGTGGTGCAAAACTTTACCCAAACAAAATTGCTGTGCTTTTTTTTCCCCATAAATTGAGCTTTATTTTGGTGGTATTTGATCAGCTCTGTGGTTTTTATTTTTTACGCTGTAAACAAAAAAGACCGCGATTGTGAAAAAAGCTATATTTAACTTTTTTGCTATAATAAATATCCCCCAAAAAATATATATAAAAAACAAATTTCTTTCTAATTTTAGGCCGATATATGTATTCTACATATTTTTGGTAAAAAAAAAAAAAATCGCAATAAGTGTATATTGTTTGGTTTGTTCAAAAGTTATAGCATCTACAAAATAGGGGATATATTTATGGCATTTTTATTACTAAGTACTATGAACAGTCGATCTGTCTCTACCTCCCTAACAGAACGGAGATCTGTCTGTTTACATTGACTGATCTCCGTTCTGTCCTTCTCAGAAGCAATGGCAGGAAGCCGGTGGCCATCATGGCCGCCGGCAACACTCATTGGCTCCTATGTCACTCGGTGCGCACGCTCCCTGTACTCAAACGCCCGCCGCACAGCGATTTGTGCAGGAGTGCCATACTGCCGCCGTAAAACGAAGGCGGGCAGTCAGCAAGTGGTTAAAGCAGAGTTCCAGTCATTTTTGTGTGTATTAAAAGTCAAAAGTGTAGCTGCTGACTTATAATAAACACAATACTCACCTGTCCCAGGATCCAGGGATATGGCCGTCTGAACCTTCAGTTCTCTCCCTCTCCTCTCCCCGGCATTACAACTGTGGGTACCTGGCTGTGACAGCTTAACCGCTTCACAGCCGGGTGTGCGCTGCGCCTCCTGAATGGTCAGGCAATCGTCTTGGACCTGTGAGGAGAACTTCCTCTCTGACCGCCTAGGCCAGGAGTAGGCAACCTCGGCCCTCCTGCTGTTTTGAAACTAGTCCCATGAGTCATTGCAAGACCCCGACAATCACAGGCATGACTCCTAGAGGCAGAGGCATGATGGGATTTGTAGTTTCACCACAGCTGGAGGGCCTAGGCTATCCGAGTGAAAGTGGGAGCGGGTACCTGTCAAAACTAGGTACCCCCCCCCCCAAAAAAAAAAGACATGTCAAATGTGACATAGGAGGGGGAGGAGCACTTAAAGTGAAACTTCCCCTTTTGGATGGAACTGCGCTTTAAGATGATGAAGCTCAAGTAGGAGATTACATTCTTTCCCAGTTTTTCCTGCACCTGATTGGTGTTAACGGAAATTCGTAATTGTTAGGAAAAGTTAACGAACCTAAAAGTTAAAACCCAGGAAGTCAGCACAGGGATTGTGGGAACCCCTCATAATGGGCACAGCGGGTGTACAGACCTGGGAACTCAGCACAGGGATGGTGGGGACCCCTCATAATGGGCACAGTGGGTGTACAGACCTGGGAACTCAGCACAGGGATGGTGGGGACCCCTCATAATGGGCACAGCGGGTGTACAGACCTGGGAACTCAGCACAGGGATGGTGGGAACCCCTCATAATGGGCACAGCGGGTGTACAGACCTGGGAACTCAGCACAGGGATGGTGGGAACCCCTCATAATGATAAATTCAAAAGTTAACAAACCTAAAAGTTAAAACCTCAGGAAGTCAGCACAGCACAGGGATGGTGGGAACCCCTAATAATGATAAATTCATCATAACAAATTTTTACGAAAAGTTTTCGAATCTAACGAAAATGTCTTATTTCGTACGAATCCGAATTGAATTTCGTACGAAACTAAACAAATTTTTGGACGGCGCCCATGTCTACTTCATACCTGAGTACAGTAGTGTTGCTTGAAGCTGGATGCACACAAAGGAGACAGAGTCAGACATTTTGGCCCCAATAGACCTCAATGATATTGTTTTTACTTTTCTTGCCAAGTAACTAGCTTTTTATTGGCAAATAAAAAGGCTAATACATGAAAAAATACAAACACACTTGTACAAACGCTGAACAAAAATGACCAAAGATTCTTAGCTCAAATGTGAATGGGGGTTGCATTTAAAGTACAATTTCAGGATAAACATAACTAGCCTTAAAAATGCTCCCTCCCCCTTTCTAACACCTATGCAGATTAACATGTACAAGAAAGATGTAAATGCTTACCTATTTTCAGCTCAAATCCGGTCCAGCCACATAATCCACACTGTCATTCTGCAGTGGCTACAAGGGAGCGAAGGGACGGCTGACAATGGATGGAACATGGGAGCCTTTGGGTGATGTCATGGCTCTAAGACATTCCCAGATGTTGTTGAGTGCTCTCTCTTCCCCCCTGCAGCTGCCTCTGGCTGACACAGGCGATCATATGACGGGACTGGAGAAAGTAGACATGAGGTAAGTATACAAATCTTTCTTACACAGGTTAGTCAAAATAGGTGTTAGGAGGGGGGATGGAACATTTTTAAGACTAGTTGGGTTTAGTCTGGAATTATGCTTTAACAACTCGCTGCACTTTTGGTGGTTTTATACTAGGATAATTATTCTGGGTTTCGCTTTTTAGAGCCGATGGTTGGCTCTCTTGTAGTAGCAATTGGAGCTGGTAACCAGCTGTTCGATTGCTATTACAAGCTGTAGGGAACGTACACCCCCCACCCTTCGGCGGCTTGTTTGGGCTCTTCCGCCCCACCAGGAGAACCGAGCACCTAGCTGGTGCGTCTGCTGGCTGCTTGGACAGCCTAACAAAGCCATGATTGGCTTTGATCGGCTCTTGACATCACTTCTAGTTTACCTGGATGTCAACCATGCCATTTTTGAAAAATTAAAATCACTAAACACCGTTCTTGGGGTTTTGAATGCTTTTAAGGGCAGATGAAGGATTTCTCAGATCTCTCCATAAAGAGTTCCGGCCACATGTCTATTGCTGTCACAAAGGATGTCTGCATTGCTTGTGATGGCATTTAAAGTGCTAAAAAGAAAAATGAAAGCAACAGTGTAAAAAAAAAAAAAAAAAAAAATATAGTGCCCCTGTCCCCCCGTGCTTGCATGCAAAGGCAAACGTGCGCGTCAGTTCCGCACACATGCAAACAGCGATCATCCCACATATGTGAGGTATTGTCACGAACATCAGATCATGGCCAGTAATTCTAGCACTAGATCCCCTCTGTTAATCTAAAGTGGTAACCTGTAAAGGCTTTTAAAGCATTGCCTCTGGATAGTAAAATTTACATAGTTTGTCCCTGTAGCATGGGTGTGCGCTTTTTTAATGCTTGACATGTTTGGTATCTATTTACTTGGCGTAACATCTTTTATACTGTAGAAAAAATTGGGTTATAGATTGTGTTTTTTTTGGAAAATTCTAAAAAGTGGATTTTTTCCCCAAAAAATGCATTTGAAAAACTGCCGCGCAAATACCATGTGACTTAAAAAATTGCAACACCCACCAATTTATTCTCTAGGGCCTCTGCTTTAAAAACAAATCTATAATGTTTGGGGGTTCTAACTAACTTTCTTGCAAATACAGATTTTTACATGTAAACAAGTGTCAGAAAAAGGCCTGGAGCTACTTACACAAATTAGGCTTGTATTGTTTACAGAGAACATATTATAACTGTTCTAAAGCACTGCGTAAACTGTTGGCACTATATAAATTGTGTATAATAATAATAATTATAGTGTGGGGATCTCCCATGATCCCACTGTCCTGTACTACTATGGAAAATCATTCAGGGACAGCTTAATAGCTGTACAGTAAAATAAGGTGAGGCCTGTTCTTATGGGAATGCCAACTTAGATTCTTGTTGTACTGGACTGGTACCTCTTGGCGATGATGGTGTTGGTCGCCTGTACGTTTTTGTTCTTTTTATTTTTGGCAAAAAATCACATGAAATACAGCTGGTGCAGATTTTGTAATAATACATGAGCAGTGCTGAACATTGAGTTTGCGTGTAATTTGAACATAAAGAAAAGCGGGGTTTTGCTGCTTTTTCTTGCACAGCATTTCTGAGGTTTTAAAATCCACTGTTTAGGAAATGTGTACTTTTTCTGTAATTCCCTTTTATATACAAGTGCAGCAAAACCCAAAGCATGGTGTTGCCTGTGACATGTGGTATTCTGTTATATTTATAGTTTAGTAAAACCTTTTTGTTGGGTTCAAATTCAGCTTGATCTGAGAGATTGTAGCGCTCATTAGTAAGAATTCAACGCTTTATTCATGGGGACCATGAGTAAACGTTTGCTTACTGATCCTCATTACATATTATAGGCTTTTACAAGGCCACTTGTCTTTTTGTCCTTGCGAAGTGTCCTTTTTAATTTCAGGTCACTTAAGTACTGTCATTATATTAGGGAAAAATGTGATCTGTGCCCAGAGGCCTTGTTATAATGTGTTACAGTTGCAATTTCCTTCCTTCCTTCGTTGCCTGGGATGATTTCCAGAACATTGAAGTCTCAACACTTTAGACAGTTCTGTTGCTGAGGCTGTGATTAGAATTTGTGAGAATATCCAAGAAGGCAAAGCTTACTGACCCCGTCGTATCGGACACTTTTTTTTTTATTTTTTCTGTGTTTTCAGAAAGCGGAGGGAATTATCATGGTTTCCTATTCGTCCTCTGAGAACATTTCCAACAGAGTTGGATGACATTGGCAGCACGGAATTAGTGACTGTGACTGTGTGCCAGATCCAGCTGCTTTTTCTACTTTGCAACAATTAAGGAGGAATCTTAGCTTGTACTTAATCCACATCCAAGAAGAACATTCCCACCACACCTAAAAGTCTTGTGTGTGTGTGTGTGTGTGTGTACACACGCACACTATATATATGTATATGTGTGTGTGTATATATATATATATATATATATATATATATGGGATATATATTATATATATATATATATATATATATATAGTGTGTGTGTGTATAATTTATTATAGAACCATGTAACTGTCTGTATGTCACAACTTTGAATTATCCTTCTTTTGGGGTCAGTACATTGGATTTATGAGGCTTTCTGAGCTGAAAACAATGTAAACAAAAATGCATGCAGCCATCCTGTTGTCCTTAAATGTTGATACGAATGTTACTGGTGTTAAAAAATATTTTACACTAGATCCATGCTGTCCCTGCCCAACATGTAACTTCTAGAAGGGAATATTTTGTTTCGGGTGTTGGAGCTTCAGTTTTTAGCATAAATCCATCTGCCGCTCATTTCTATGAAGCTCCAATACAAATTAAACCGTTCTTACTTTAATGAGTTCAGTAATCAGTAGCAACCAATCAGGGTTCAGTTTACTGAATAAATTGGTTGTTGTGGGTTTCTTCTCATGAGTCTGTACTAAAAATGTATCTTTACTCTAAAAGCAAACTTTCATTTGTTAACCTTCTCCCCATCAAAGCTGGTTTATTTTTTTTATTTTATTTTTACTCCACCACACCTCCCAACCTCCATTATGGAGACCTGTTCTGCTTCTGCAAGTTCCCGCCACATATCCCAGTAGGCTGCAGAAGCAGGGACATGAAGCGGCCGGAGGGCGGATCTGGTGACACATCATCGGGGGCTGGCTGCAAGAACCCAAAAGAGACAGAACGCCCCCATTGATGTAGAAAAATTAACAGTGCTGGACCAGACATGTGGTAGCAGAGCTGGTGGAGTCTAGAACAACAATGCCAAATTTGCTGGGTGTGTACCCTAATTGTGACTAGCACAGCACGCAAGTAAGAGGGGATTAACATGGGGGGTTGGTGTTTCTCTTAAAGGATAAGTTCTCCTTTTGAGCATGTTACATGTTACACCCATATTTAGGGTACAATATGCCCCAAGCCAGTCACATTTCCAAATCAGCACGGCTATGCGGCAGATGACTTGTAGTGCTCAATGAACTGTCAGGGCGCTGGTGAGCGCGCTCCTAGTTCAATCACAAGCCATGCAGCTTTCAATTTTATCAAGTTTATCATTTTTTAGCAAAGGTGAACTTGGTCCTTAAAGTAGAAGTTCAGCCTAAAACTAAAATCTCTAAATCTACTTGCAGTCACAATCTAAGACTAACCTATCTTGCCCTGTAAAGAAAAAATAGCTATACGTACCTTTTCTGAAGTTGCTCCAGTCTGGTCCCACACTGAGCAGGAGACTGGACCACGGTGGCTTCAGAAAAGGTATGTATTGCAGTTTTTGCGTTACAAGGTTAGATAGGTTAGTTTTAGATTGTGGTTGCGAGTAGATTTAGAGATTTTGGTTTATCCAGAACTTCCACTTTAATTTAAATCTACTCAAACAGGGAGAAAACCAAGTTTCGTGCTTTTATATTCACAGTATTCAGGTGATTCTGAAACTTCATATTTAGTTTTCTCTTTATTATACACAAGTTTTGCAAAAGTGGTGTTGTCTGAAAGTGTATGCAATCCTGCCCAATGAACTTCTCCTATTTGCTCCCTTTTGGTCTTAGTGTACCATTGAAAACATTTTGTTATATCTGTGCTATAAGTGTAAAAGATCCACTTTGACCATGTCAAAACTTCTGAGCTGTCTGGTGCACTCTGTAGTGTTATCTCAAGGATTCTTATCAGACCTTCCAGTTCTTTTAGGTGCGGATCAACCTGCCACGATCAACAGGTAGTTTTTTTTTGTACTTGCAGGGTTTCTAAATATTTTAGTCCAAGGTGAGGTAAACACTGTAAATCCCTGAGAAGAACAATCTGGTCATACTAGTGATCACCTGATTAGTTGATGGGAAGTGTGACCAGCATAGGGCAGGTTTTTTGCAAGCTCAGGCTGTCTGTTTTGATCAAAATTTGTTTGATAATTGTTATACCAGACCCGGGTGATTCTTTTTTCACTGTCTTCTATTACTTTGATCAGTACTCTAATATATAACAAGTGTTACTTTCCATATAATCCTCTATTTTTCAACAGTAAGCACCCATGAGAACTGAGGATAAGTCACACACACTAATACCAAGCATAATGACTTGAACCTAAGAGGCCCATTTATAGTGGATTGTGGATACTGCTTTCTGCTAGTATAAGGGTCTCTTTATAAAAAAATCCAATGTTTGAATGTCTCAAGTATTCGCACAATTGTCAAGAATAATCCCCGTAATTTACCTAAAACGTTTGCACGATTGTCCGCTCCAGCTAGAGACCATAATGCAGTATTTTCCTGAATGTGTTATTTCAGAAAAATACCACAATATGGACACTAGTTGGAGCAGACGACCATAGGAATTAAAGGATACCTTCACCTTGTGTAACATGTTACAGATGCACCAGCCTCCACAACCCCCAAGCCCCTGTTTTGACAGCTAGGAGGGGATTTTATCCCCCTGCTCGCTATCACAATCTAAAAATAAACGCTGCCCACCCAGCTACATCGTCCATTCACAGAGATCTGTGAATGAAAAAACTATAAGTACAAACACATCCTTTGCGGCTGTCGGCTTGTAGTTGTCAATGAACTACCAGGGTGCTGTTGATTGCTTTAGGTAGTTCATTGGGGTTGTCATTCAGTAACTGCCTGCCCATATTGGAGGTACAGACAGACCGATACAGACAGTCTGCAGGACCGTGG
The DNA here is from genome assembly GCA_028564925.1 of Lithobates sylvaticus. NCBI lineage: Eukaryota > Metazoa > Chordata > Amphibia > Anura > Ranidae > Lithobates > Lithobates sylvaticus. The sequence goes on along the minus strand of CM053026.1, from coordinate 664,303,104 downwards.
CAGTATACCCACAATCTGCTGATCATAGGTGCAATGCTTTACAGGTCGCTAACAAAAAAAATTGCATATTTTTTTTTTTTTACCTGCAAAAAAAGTGCATTTATTATTTATTTATTTTTTGTAATGGTGAACTTATCCTTTAACCCTATTAGGCTAATTACATGGATTATTTGTGACAGATGTTTGAAAGTTTGGGACATTCGCACAGCAAATTTTAAATGGATCACAAAGTATTTTTTCTGCCCCATGTCTATAGTGTGGAGTCTGAGGTGTTATACATAGTTTTTGTCTCTGAATAGTACTGCAGAAAATACTACGTGATTAGAGGGGAGGCCGGTCACATGGTATGTTTACTGGTCATTTCCAATACACATCAGCCCTATGAGTATGCCATTTATTTTATTTCTAAGTCTCATATGCCACTTTGTGAAGAAGCTTGCATCCGTTATCTGTATTTTGTTTTTCCGCAATGCCCTAAAAAAAAAAAATCTTTCCTTTTTTATAATATTTGTACTTTATTTCTTTATTTTATTATTTATTTTTGCAGGCTGTTGAATGCAATTAAACCAGGGCTTATAAAGAAGATAAACCGATTACCAACACCTATTGCTGGTTTGGTAAGTTTGTTTGTATGCTCATTATCATTCTGTTCCCCCATATGAATGGTACACCGATAATCATTTGCTAGATTTCTCCTTTATATCTTCCAGCTCAGTGACCATGACATAGGCATATTATTTATGTAAAATGGCTTCTATTACCTGAATTCATGTTAGCAACCATTAATTGGTGTGTGCTACTATAAGAGGAGGCATGTATAGTGCCGTCTCATACTACTGCTAACGTCTGCACCCCATCCAGTATCACACGCTGTGGTGGTGGTTCTTCCTGATATTCCTTCTTCCCTACTTTCAGACTGATGGAACCTTCCCATATGTCTTTCCCTCAATATCATGAGTGCCTATCACTTTTACATCGCTCACATACTGGAATATAAGTGACATGGCTTAAGCCTAGTACACACTATGAGAACGTTAGACAAATGATCGTTTTTTTTTTTTTTTGCATGCTAGTCTCATATGGAAAAACGAATAGGTTACGAAAATTCTCATACACGAGAATACAACTTTGTAAGTCATGTAGTGTATTGTAATGTGTTATTTTGTTTCTGAGCATGAATGGTCTTGGTCACTCAATTCTTTTTGTACAAATACTATACTAATTACACGAAAATGGTTAATTCTGTTATCTTGCGAGAAAAAATGTCATGCTCGTCCCTTTGGATATTTTTGCATTAACTTTCGTTCTTGGCTCTCAAAAGCTGTGTACTAACAAATAGATTATCGGACTTTCGCTCCAAATGCATTTTTTTTTTTTTTGGTTTCATCCAATATTCCCATCATGTGTACTAGGCATTACTTTTATTTCAGGTTAGATGAAACCGTAGAGGTTTCTTTTGCTTATTCTAGATAATTCAGTATTCATCAGTTTTGCCATTTTACAATAGTCAAGGCATGGTGAAGTTGGCCATGTTCCCAAGGCCTGCGCACCTTGTTTCAAAACCTAATTCATTTTATGTTTGTGCAAAGAAAAATAAAGGCAGGAAATCCTATACTTTACTTGAGTGTCCATGAGGGTGAAGGGTTCAGACGGCAACAGTAATCCATAGCATCTACTGTATTAGAGGAGCTGAGCCACCCACAGGCAATACACCTAGGTTCTTTATCTACATATCTCAATGCATTTATTCAAGCATCTAGACCGAAAAAGTGAATGCCATATTTTATGCAAATATAATCACTTACTGTAGTGGATATAAATTACTGAATTTTGTCCAAGGGTCCCTGCACACGTTACTGATGCACAAACACCGGTTCTTGAGCAGCTTCACAGCCACAGCAAGATTTATAACCTCTGTTGCTTTTGAATGTGACAAATTAATGGGCCTGCTCTTTAAGCGCCCTTCAACTGTACAATACATGCGGTTCTGGCACACTAGTACTGCAATCAAGGGGTTAGAGCAGGCAGTCAGAAGGTGATACAATGTCTCCTGACTACCTGTCAAATGCTCACTTCCGAAAGCACCCCAAGTGAGATTGAGCCCTGTATGTATAAGGCTGGGTTCACATATGTGCAAATCGGATGCGGATTTTCCCCCACATCCAATTCACATGACATGCAAGTGTGACCGGTTCTCAATGGAGCCGGTTCACAGGTCTGGGGCGGCCACGGTGCGGATTGCAAAAAGGGTCCTGTGCATGTTTGGGTCTGGTTCAGGTGCACATTAAGGCAAAAATTCAGACCTGAATTGCACCTGAACCGGTGAACAGATATGCACTGGACCCCAGGCACGAACCTGGGGCTGCTCATATGTGTACCTGGCCTTAACCACTTTACGACCAGCGCACGACGATGTACGTCCCTTTTTTGAAGAGGGATATCTCAGTAACTGCAGCAGCTGCTGCCACAACCGAGATATCCATCTCTTCAGGCGCCGGTCGTGTTTACGATAATGGTGATCTCCGCAGCGGCTTTGCTGCAAGATCACCGTTATCGGCGGCGGGAGAGGTGCCCCCGCCGCTTACCGGAGCCGTCGGTAGCGGCAGAGGCGATCGGGTCCTTTCCTGTGCTGGGTATGGAGACGAGTGAGGCTAAGACATGCAGGTAGGTTAATTGGCTTCTGTCCAAAAAGAAATTGGCCCTAGTATATGAATGGGGTCCTTGGATTGTGGGCTCCTTGAGGGTAGGGACTGATGTGAGTGTGCAATGTACAGGGATGGGGACAATTGTAGACACTCAGGTTGAACTGGATGGACTGATGTCTTTATTCAACCTTACTACTACTAACTATAAGATGGCTCCCACCCATCTCTATACCATAGCAGGGCGGAAGCGACGTCAAAACATCACTTCCGCCCATACCTCTTAAAGGCACATTTTTTCAATGTCATTTTTTCAAATGACATTTTTATATATTTTTTAATTTATTTATTTAAGTCCAAATATGAGATCTGAGGACTTTTTGACCCCAGATCTCATATTTAAGAGGACCTGTCATGCTTTTTTTCTATTACAAGGCATGTTTACATTCCTTGTAATAGGAATAAAAGTGACCCAATTTTTTTTTATTTTTTTAAAACAGTGTAAAAATAAATAAAATCAAGTAACATAAATAAGAAAAAATTTTTTTTTAAAGCGCCCCGTCCCGACGAGCTCGCGTGCAGAAGCGAACGCATACGTGAGTAGCGCTCGCATATGAAAATGGTGGTCAAACCACACATGTGATGTATTGCCGCGATCGGTAGAGCGAGAGCAATAATTCTAGCCCTAGACCTCTTCTGTAACGCAAAACATGCAACCTGTAGAATTTTTTAAACGTTGTCTTTGGAGATTTTTGAGGGTAAAAGCTAAGATAGAACACGAAAGACACATAACATAGCGGAGGAGAGCAAAAAAAATCCCAAGAAATTCTTTAAGTATGTCGACCGTAAAAAAGGGAGGACAGACCATATTGGCCCCATAAAGAATGAAGACATCTAGTTAAAAAGGATGGGGAGATGGTGAGGGTATTGAATTTATTGTTCTCCTCAGTCTTCACGAGGGAATCGGGGGGGCTTCAGTAACCAAAACTGCAGTGTTTTATCCTCACGACACATCACAGGAAGCACCTCCATGGTTAACAGAGGACAGAATTAAAATTAAACTCGGGAAACTTAACATTAAAAAATCACCGGGACCAGATGGCTTGCATCTGAGGGTACTTGGGGAACTCAGTCAAGTAATTGCCAGACCATTGTTCCTAATTTTTACTGACAGTCTACTGACTGGAATGGTACCAGGTGATTGGAGAAAAGCCAATGTAGCACCAATATTTAAAAAGGGCCCGAATTACAGACCAGTTAGCCTAACATCAATAGTATGCAAGCTCTTGGAGGGGATGATGAGGGACTATATACATGATTTTAGTAATGAGAACGATATCATTAGCAGTAATCCGCATGGATTCATGAAGAATCGTTCTTGCCAAACCAATCTATTAACCTTCTATGAGGAGGCGAGTTGCCATCTAGATAAAGAAAGGCCTGTAGACGTGGTGTATCTGGATTTTGAAAAAGCCTTTGACACATTTCCCCATAAAAGTTTACTGTACAAAATAAGGTCCATTGGCATGGATTTAACCCTGGCTAGTTCAGAGGGTGGTGATAAATGGGGAGTACTCAGACTGGTCAGGGGTGGGTAGTGGGGTCCCCCAGGGTTCTGTGCTGGGACCAGTCCTATTTAATTTGTTCATAAACGACCTGGAGGATGGGGTAAACAGTTCAATCTCTGTATTTGCGGACGATACTAAGCTAAGCAGGGCAATAACTTCTACACAGGATGTGAAAACCTTGCAAAAAGATCTGAACAAATTAATGGGGTGGGCAACTACATGGCAAATGAGGTTTAATATAGAAAAATGTAAAATAATGCATTTGGGTGGCAAAAATATGAATGCAATCTATACACTGGGGGAATCTAGGATGGAAAAGGACCTTGGGGTCCTAGTAAATAGGCTCAGCAATGGCATGCAATGCCAAGCTGCTTCTAACAAAGTAAACAGAATAGTGGCATGCATTAAAAAGGGGATCAACTCCAGAGATAAAACAATAATTCTCTACAATTCAAATTGCTTATACATATTTGAACGGCGGCCAAACAAACCATAGCCAAGGCTTGGAAAACAAAAACTTTAATAGTGGCAGAGGTCAAACACAGATTAAATAAAGCTCTCATTTTTGCTAAAATGACAGCTATTGAAGACAATACCATTAACAAATTTTGTATGATTTGGCAACCCTGGGTTACTCATTTCTTTCCTTCTGACTTTGACCAGTCACTGTTGTTACCATATTAAAATCCTTGTGTCTTATTTCTTTTTCTGTAACATTTTCATATGATAAGTACCGGGTCATCACCTCGAGAGACTCTGCTTCTTTTCTTCTCTCTCTTTCCTTTCTTCCTTTTCCTTTCTTCCTTTTCCTTTCTTCTTCCTTTCTCAGCGGGGGGGCATCAATGGTTTCAAAAAACTATTAGATAAGCACCTGAATGACCACAACATAAAGGGATATACAATGAAATACGAACATATACAGTAATCACACACATAGGTTGGGCTTGATGGACTTGTGCCTTTTTTCTTTTCAATCTCACCTACTATGTAACTATGTAAGTGGACTTACACTTTTAAAATTCAAATAACAATGAATAGTAACATACTGAAACGCATATACCGTATTTATTGGCGTATAACACGCACCGGTGTATAACACGCACCCCAAGTTTAGGAGGGCATTTTAAGGAAAAAAAGTTTTAGGAGGGAAGTTTAGGGAAAAAAAAAAACTTACATTTAAGCGTCATTTGCAGCCTTGCCCAGCGTCATTTGCAGCCTTGCCCAGCGTCATTTGCAGCTTGCCCAGTGTCATTTGCAGCCTTGCCCACGTTTAAATTTCCCGCTGCCGAGACAGACCGCGCGTGTGCCACCGGAAAAGACAGAATCACCGCCGGAAAAGACCGAAGCGCCACCGGAAAAGACCGAGCCGACTGTTTCGGGAACGAGCGCAGGGAGGCGGGACTACGAGCGGAGGTGAACAGTCGGCTCGGTCTTTTTCGGCGGCGCTCGCTATTATTCGGCGCCGCTCGCTATTTTTGTCACTTTTTTTTGGGGTATCGGCGTATAACACGCACCCACGGCTTTCCCCCGATTTTAAGGGGGGAAAAGTGCGTGTTATACGCTGATAAATACGGTAATTTGTTACGGTTTATTAATGTACTGCACATGTTATAATATATGTTGTAGTGTTAAATGCATCCTAAATCAGTATTTCTCAACCATGGTTTTTGCAGGGGGCAACAGTATAAGGGTGTCTTTTTTTCCACTGACCACTAATCTTAGGGGTTCATGTCGAGGGACATTATTCCTAAGTTTTAGATTAATTTGTAGCACACACTAAATGCAGATCTGCAAATTGCATTGGGACTGCAGGCAAAACAGGTCAAATGCAGCTTTTTCTTAATAAACGCTGCGTTTTTCCTTTCTAACGCAGCTTATGCATGTTTACAAATAGATACCGTAGTGTTTGACTAGAACCCCCATTGATGTGAACCCCAATTGGTACTTCACTAAACACAAATGTACAGTGCCAATCTAAAAGGGCACTTTTCCATTGAACAATAAATAAAATAAATAGTACTAAACTCCATAAAATGTAATATTTTGCAGCTTACCAATCCGTAAAGTGATAGTAAAGGTACAATTTTTTTTTCTTTAAAATAACAAACATGTCATACTTACCTGCTTAAGTTATTTCAAGGGTTTGTTCATGGTAAAAAAGATTGAGAAAGGCTGATCTAAATATATTCAAATGGATTCTTATCTGCTTGTAGTCCAGTCCCCTCAGTCTTGAGGTCTATGTATAGCATGGATTGGAAAATCCTTCAATATTATGTAACATCTCAGCTTTGTATGTTAGGTCATTATGCCATTACACAATTGCCTTTAATTAGCTGATAATGTAATCAGGGTAGCATAATCCAGCCTAGACGTGTCTTTCCAGATGAGTGTGTGGTAGTCCTCTATCTCATTTTAACGATCATATTCAGACAGTACAGTATTTATTTATTACTCTGCTCATAACATTGCTTTTCTAGTTTTAGGCTCCATGCACACTGAGCTTAAAACAAACGTCAGTTCCCTTGCCAGAAAAAAAATTTCTCATATAGAGCGTTTTTGTACACATGTTTTGTTTTTTCCTACCTCTAAACGTTGAGCTTAAAATATGCCCCTCAATGTCCTAATGTGCCTGGACACATAGGATAACATTGAGCTGTTTCTACAGGTTAATCACAAAACTTCTGTAGAAGCAGCGATTTTTTTTTTTATTTTTTTTTTTTATTTATTTATTATTATTTTTTTAAAGCCAGTGTACATGGCGCCTTATACAGGCCATACATGGTCAAATTCCAAACAGATTTTCTTTCGATTTTTTGATTTATATTTCTTGCTCGATTCGCCCAGCGTTGATAAGGGATTATGTAGCTATATGTTTGTTTTTTAAAAGATTTCCAACTTGCCCAATCACTCAAGTTCGATGGCTGCTCGAAAATCGGTCGTTTCTGCGGCCCACTAATGGTGTGAAATTCGAACGAAAATTTATAATTAAGATACGAAAAAAATGTTTTTGGGAATTCGACCCATGTATGGCCAGCTTTAGACTCCAGCTATAGCTACAAGATTATATATAATACTCCTTCCATCTTTTGGCCGCCTAGGCGGCGACTCATCTCCCCCTAGGCGACCCCTCCCTCCCTGCAATTTTTTGGGACATGTCACGGGTCCCAGAAAATTGCCTGGCCACTGACATAGCGCAGCTCGACATGCGCAGTGCACGCCCGGCTGTGAAGCCGCAAGCTGTAACAGCCAGGTGCCCACGCTTACAATGCCGGCGCAGGGGAAAGGAGTGGGGCATCATGGTACTTGTAGTTTATATATACAAAGGAATCTGTGAATGAATGACGTGGCTGTATGGAGATCCGCCCACACAGCCACGTCATTCATTCACAGATTCCTCTGTATATATGAACTATAAGGCTGCATTCACACTTGAGCGTAGCGTTTTCAGGCCGAAAATCGCGCAAATTGCAGCGTTTTTTACCGCGATTTCGCTGAGTTTTTAACGCGTTTTGCCGCAATTTTGTGCTGAGCAAAAGGTCACCAATGTAAAAAGAAGAAAAACGCCCAAATCTGCCCGATTCGAGCGACAAAAAAAGGTCCGGAATTGTTTGAGCTTCAGGCGTAGGGCTTCAGGCGTTTTGGAGTGGAGATGTGAACCATCTCCATAGAGAATAATGTATTTTTTCCCCTCTAGCGTTTTGTAGCTTCAGGCGACAAAACGCTCAGGTGTGAATGCAGCCTTAGTACCAAACTTAGTGGCAAACAAACTTGTAGTTTCAATGGGCTGTGGGAGCACTGATGAGCATTGACATATTCTCCGGCTTTTTAAACAGAAGTCCATACAAAGGTATGGGTTAAAAGCCAGAAGCCATTTCTGCAAGAGCCGCATTACACAAGTGATCCACTGATTGCAGCTTAAAATGCTTTCCAGGCAAATGCAGGGAAAAAATATATATATTTTTTTTTTCTGCAAAAATATGTACATTTATTTTTTCTGTAAAGGTGAACTTTATCACCTCCTAGCCGCATGTGTGAATGAAGCCAAGGGCCTTGTTCACATGAGGCGTATCAATGCATACATCCATGCAAGACCGTGTTTACCTGCATGGGGATACACACATTTTCCTTGCATCCCTGTGCAGGCAGTTACATTGATGTCAGTTGGAATGCAGTGGCTGCATGGACACAGCTGCTGCTCCCAATTTGACATCTGTGTGGGTGCAAGTTGTTGTCTCCTGAACACACCACGGTGCATCCCTGTTCAATGATACACAGCCCTCCATGGGCGTACAGTTTTTAGTATGCTCTGTGTGAATGAGATCTGAGACTAGAGCTGCCATAATCTGGTACAGTTGTGCAAGGCAACCAATTGGCTTATAGCTTTCATTTTCAAAGCTTAACTAAATAGGCTGAGGCTAGATGCTAATTGGTTATTATGCACAGCTGCTCCAGATTTTGTATGCTCCCATTTTAGTAAATTCTCCCTCCACGTGGTGTTGTTAACCACTTCAGCCCCGGACCAATTGGCAGCCAAAGGACCAGGCCCCTTTTTGCAATTCGGCACTGCGTCGCTTTAACTAACAATTGCGCGGTCATGCGACGTGGCTCCAAAACAAAATTGGCGTCCTTTTTTTCCCACAAATAGAGCTTTCTTTTGGTGGTATTTGATCGCCCCTGCGGTTTTTATTTTTTGCGCTATAAACAAAAATAGAGCGACAATTTTGAAAAAAATGCAATATTTTTTACTTTTTGCTATAATAAATATCAGTTTAGGCCGATACGTATTCTTCTACATATTTTTGGTAAAAAAAATCGCAATTAGCGATTATTGATTAGTTTGCGCAAAAGTTATAGCGTTTACAAAATAGGGATAGTTTTATAGCATTTTTTATTAATATTTTTTTTTTTTATTAGTAATGGCGGCGATCAGCGATTTTTATTGTGACTGCGACATTTTGGCGGACACATCGGACATTTTTGACACATTTTTGGGACATTTGTCATTTATACAGCAATCACTGCTATTTAAATAGCACTGATTCCTATGTAAATGACAGTTGTAGTTAGGGGGTTAACCACTAGGGGGCGGGGAGGAGTCAGTGTGACGTGTTGTGTTTTTTTTACAGTAGGGGGCGTGGCTGTACGTCTGACGTCATTGATCGGCGTTCCCGATGACAGGGAACCGCCGATCACTGACAGTCAGTGTAGGAAGCGCGGGGAGAGGTTTGTTTACATAGACCTCTCCCCGTTCTTCCGCTACGTAACCCGATCGCGGGATACCAGCGGCGATCGGGTCCGCTGGTCCCGCGGCCGTGGTCACGGAGCTCCCGACCGGGTCGCGCGCGCCCCCCGGGCAGGCAAATTAAAGGGGACGTACAGGTACGTCCTTTTGCCTGCCCGTGCCATTCTGTTGACGTATATCTACAGGAGGCGGTCGGGAAGCGGTTAATAATTGACTTGGTTAAGGCTGGGTTCACACTGGTACGACAAACACTCCGACACTGGGAGCTCATGTCGCATGATGTGTGGTTGATCCAACTTTGAAAATGCTCCCTGCACTACTTTGGTCTGACTTTGATCCGACTTCAGTGATATTCAATGGGCTGAAGTAGGATCAAAGTCGGATCGCCGTCTTAAATGATCTAACTTTGGCATGCGACTTGTGCTCTGTGGATCTTGAAGGGGAACTCCAAGCCAAATTGTAATAAAAAAATGGCATAGGTTCCCCCTCCAAGAGCATACCAGGCCCTTTGGTCAGGCATGGATTTTAAGGGGCACCCCTATGCTCCAAACCTACATGGTGGGGTCCACCCAAAATCCATACCAGACCCTTATCCAAGCACGCAGCCCGGTAGGTCAAAAAAGAGGGTGGGGACGAGAGAGCGCCCCCTCCTGGACCGTACCGGGCCACATGCCCTAAACATGGGGGGGGGGTGCTTTGGGGCAAGGGGGGCCCTGCACCCCCAACCCCCAAAGCACCTTGTCCCCATGTTGATGAGGACAAGGGCCTCTTCCCAACAACACTGGCCATTGATTGTCGGGGTCTGCAGACGGGGGGGGGGGGGGGTTATCGGAATTTGGAAGCCCCCTTTAACAAGGGGGCCCCCAGATCCTGGCCCCCCCACCCTATGTGAATGAGTATCGGGTATATTGTACCCCTACCCATTCACCTAAAAAAAAAAAGTGTCAGAAATAAAACACAGTACACAAGTAATTTATTAAGCAGCTCCGGAGTCTCTTCCGACTTCTTCCCAAAGTACCCACCCCCCATGTTGAGGGCATGCATCCTGGTACAGGTCAGTAGGGGGGGTGCTCGCTTGTCACCCCCTTTGCTGACCTGCCAGGCTGTGTGCTCGGTTAAGGGTCTTTTATGGATTTTGGTGGGACCCCCACGCTGTTTTTTTTTTTTTTTTTTTTTTTTTTTTTTTTTTGGCGTGGGTTCCCCCTTAAAATCCATACAAGACCGAAGGGCCTGGTATGCTCTTGGAGGGGGAACCCATGCCATTTAAAAAAAAATAAAAAGCCCCCTTGCAGGATCTTTGATGCGCTTTCATCAAATGCACATTTTATAGAGTTTAATTGTAGCTTTCTGAAAATGCTCTGCACAGATGTAACCCATCCCTTAGCCTTTAGCCTGTTACTTGTCTTGTAACACTGCATTAAAAAATGCTTTGAGCCAGAAATGTAATTTCAGCGCCTCTATAAAAGGCCCAGATTGCAAAATAAAGTTGACTATTTGGATGAGTTAAAAGCTCCCTTATATCCTAGATGGAAGAATTTGTTATCATATGTTAGTGAAATCCTGGCTCTGTTTCACCATGCTCATTATTCCTAAATTACATTAGTTAAACCAGGTTGCAACTCTTTCTATTCTTTTTTTTTGGTTCTGATTTCCATAGGCCAAAGGTGGTAATCCTAGGGATATTATTTTTGTCTCCATTTGGACTTAATCAGATGTAGCACCCAGAAATACTCTTGTTTGAGGACTTCACATAGAGTGGTGGCCACGGTTCTTTGTCTAGACCCCCACCTGTAAGATAACATGGTGCTCCGATAATTGGAATTATACATATATAGGCAGCACGGTGGCTAGGTGGTTAGCACTTCCGCCCAGCAGAACTAGGATTATCAGTTTGAATCCCAACCACGGCACTACCTGCCTGGAGTTTGCATGTTCTTTCTGCGCCTGTGGGTTTCCTCCCAGGTACTCCAGTTTCCTCCCACAATCTCAAAGACATGCTGGTAAGTTAATTGGCTCCTATCTAAATTGGACTTAGGGCTCTTGCACACTGACGGACCGTATGTCCGTTTTTCATCCTTCCGTTTTAGGATGAAAAACGGACATACATGTATCCCTATGGGATAGCGGGTGTCAGCGGATGAGCATCCGCTGACACCCGATCTCGTCCGTGCCTGCTATGCTCCGTTTCGGCAGACCGAGGAAAACCCAATTTTTTCATCCGTCTGCAGAGCGGATCGGATGACAACGGACTCTACGGTCCGTCGTCACCCGATCTCCCATAGGGGAGAGCGGCGCTCTGACAGAGACAGACAAAGTGCAGAGACGGAACTGTCATCTTCCTGCTCAGCAGAGATCGCTCCGGCGATCCCCGCTGAGCAAGCGGCTATCCATGGGGCGGATCTGCACTGATCCGCCCCGTGTGAAAGAGCCCATAGTATGTGTATATCAATCGATGTGCAGCAGTGCCTACCAGACAGCAATATTGCAATGATTGTATAGAGCAGGGTGGCTTTTTCTTTTTGTTCGTATGTTTACCATTTTACTCATATAGGGGAGCGCGAATCTTATATGTGATGAATTTGATTAACCCAATCAAGTTTTGGATACAGTTCCATGATACATCTGATACTCTCTTGATGAGGCTATGTTTTACCCTTGAAATGCATGAAGATATCATCATCATATTCCAATTGTTTTATTAAAGTTTTATGGTTTTATTTGTTAATACTATCTAATACATTTGATATATTTTTCTGTATGACTGTTTTGGTGCCTCAAAAGTCTGACAGTTTGGTTCTTGTTGAAATTAATTTATGTAATCTGTGTGAGAGACCTGGACCCACCACAAATTTTATAGTTACAATGTGCCCTAGCCCAGTGTCTACACATGGACTTGAATGTTTTATCTGTCTTTGCTTTGTCATGGTTACCTTCTGTGCCAGAAGACCTTATCCTAACCCTAGACTCAACAGTTGTATGTGTTCTGAGATCCAGGCTAGGGACCTGCACTATTCCAAGAGGTAGTGGTAGAGGGGTGCTTAACACATTTTCACAGTTATCAAACATCATTACTTGGGCCTTATTTACCTATATTCGACAGCTCACGCACACGAGAGGAGGTTAACCCAAATCAAGAAATCCAAGTGTAATAGTGCACAGCAGTGAGTGGATTTAAATCCATGACTGGACTGAATAGTGCCAATGGATCTGCCCACTGCTGTGCACTGTTAATCAACAGCAATGTGGACCTGATGGGGAACTATTCTCTCCATTTCTGATCAGGCTCCACCCACCCCTAAAACAAAACTTCACTATAGTGTACCTGGCAGTGTGACAGGTGCAGCGGCTGGGGGACGGAAGCACAGAGGAAGGAGTGTCCAGTTTGGGCACGCCAACATCAGTGCCCTGACACCGACAAAAATCATGTCGCAATCACAGTTTTGGTGCAGCAACAGACTGAATTTCTCCTACCACCATCATCTTAAATTTGATAGGACAGTTTACAACCATCACATTACAAGCTGCTAATTGACAGTGGTCTTAAATACATGCGAGTATTTTTGGAACCTATGCCTAGGTTTCCACTATTATGACCTGACAGTTGTGCGATTTTGCCACGTTTTTGATGTGACTTGAAGCAATGCCTTTGTATTCTTGAGGTCAATGGGCCTCAAGTCGCATCAAAGTGGGACCAAAGTAGTGCAGAGACTACTTTGAAGTCACACAGATATGAACGGTGCTCATGGGAAATCATGGGGTACGACTTGTAATGCGACTTTGCAGTCCCAAGTCGTATTACAAGTCGCACTAGTGGAAACGTAGCCTAAAAACAGAGTGCAGTCCTCCCAGACAAATATTTTGACAATGCAGCTGTCCACCACCCTGAATTATTTTTGGATTTGACTGGACAATCCAGTAATAATTATAGCAATGTTGATGGGAAAACTGATGACACGGGTGTTTTATCATTACAAGAAAATGTCACTGTTACTTGGCAGCATTTATGTTTTAAATATAGCAAAATATTTCTTAAGGCCTGATTCACACTTATGCAGGTTGTAGTTTGCATATTGCAGGTGCATTTAGCATTTTTTAATACATGCTTTTCATCCATTGAAGTCTATGGAACCAAAAACCAGAAAAAAGTCCCTGGCCCTTTCCATAAAATGCACATATGTGAACTACATCCATAGGAAACCATGTTAAATGGGACTGTAGTGTGTTTCTGCAAAACTGAAAACGTGCTAAAAATGCATAGGTGTGAACCAGGCCTTAGGCCTCTTTCACACGGGGCCGATCTGTTTTCACTCATCCGTTTGCTCAGCGGGGATCGATCCGTTGATCCCCGCTGAGCCGGCAGATGTCAAGTCTGTGTCTGCTCACTGTGCGGAGACGGACCTGATCTCAGATTTCCTCTATAGGGGGATTGGATGCAAACGTTTGTTGTCCGTTATTCATCCGATCCGCCAAATGGATGGAATATAATAGGGTTTCAATCCGTCTGAGTTGATCGGATCGGATTTCAGCAGACATGTCACCGCTGACATCCGTCGATCTATAGAGTTGTATGGAGCGTCCGTTCAGGTCTGCCTGAAAAAACTGACAGGCCGATCTGAACGGTGCACGTGTGAAAGGGGCCTTAAGGAACATTTATCAATGATAAATTTGGATGATCGATACTTGATATACGCCTACACAAATGGATAGAGATTCCTTTTATATGTTTAAAAATCTACTGCCTGCGGGTTTCTGGAAATACACTGCTGTTGTGGGGTCGTGTGTTAGTTTCTGTTTTTTTTTGGCGTTTATGTTTGTTTATCCAGACTGCTTAATCGTTCATTTAATCACTGTCTGAATTAAGCTGCTGATTGCACTAAACATATATGTAAGGACAGTCTGTACTGTTTTTGTTTTCCTTTTGCTGTATAAAAATGAAAATAAACACCTTTAAATAAAAAAAAACAATAAAATCGGATGTCCCATTTAATTAAGGTCTGTTTGCACAAAAATTTGGATTCAATAGAAAGTCATACACAGTCATAAGAAAGCATGCTTTTAACCATTATAAAGTATATTACCCAAACATTTATTTTTCCTGGTACTTGCCTGCTGTACCATGTACTTGTATCAAAAAGTATCCTGTTCTCTTTGCATGGCTTCCTTTATGTGAAATACCTGGTGTACCTGCCAGTCCTCCTTCTTTCCTTTATTTAAGGAAAAAGAACACACAGAAATCCAGCGCAATGCTGATAGTGTAGTATTTAAAACCAGTGACATTTATTGTATAAAGTAAATGAGATGCACACATAAAACTTTTAAAATGTCACCAGTAGATCCTTCACCATCAAGGGTCACCACACCACTCAATCTGCATGCAAGTAGAGGTAATCCAAAGAAAGCCTGACCAGGCTAGTAGCAGAATCACACTGTGGATGGTTGGAAAGACGCCTGCTTGTGCAGGGAAGATGTCCAGCCACTGTCAGGTGTGGACCCGCCTGCTGGGATGATGTTGTCAGTGGGCATGTGCCAAGGAGTGAGAAGAACGCAAGCAAAGATCACCACCATAAAAACTCCTTATTGGTGCGCCCTAGGTGGACCAATATAAAAGTATATACCACACGGTGGATACCTTGATGGATCTAATGCATATATAAAGACTATGGACCATTAAATATATCTTGCATAGTGAATGAATAGATTAATGTTTTTTGTGTGTATGTATGTGTGTGTGTGTGTGTGTGTGTGTGTGTATATATATATATATATATATATATATATATATATATATATATATATATTACATATACACACACTTCCTGATCCTTTAAAGGTGAATGGAAATTAATGAATATTAAAGATAAAAAGAAATGCTGTAATAAAATGTTTTATGCAGCAAGATGGATACTTATTCTGTATAAATAGGATTAATAAATCCTAAAATTGCATACGATTCAATAATAAATAAAAATAATACTGCACTCAAGCAGGAAAAGGAGTAGAAGAAACAATGGTGATAGTGGAAGACAAATAATGAAAAAAATATAAATAAAAAAAATAAATGTTATACATGTATATACATGTAGTGTGTGTGTATATATAAACGAATGGGTCTCCTATATTGAGTACTGGGTGAAGGTGATAAATGGATCATGGATGAATTAGGATAATATGAAATAAAAAATTATGAATAAATCATGCAGGGGGAGACCTCACTACATGGGTAAACGTAACAGCAGCCCAGAGTAAATATTTAACTCTGGCCATCCCCAGGCCATAAATATAGTTCTCATATAATTAGTATGTGATATAAATGCTATTTTTGTTTTAAAATTCTACCCTTTCGCTCCCACCTTCCTGAGCAGAACTAGCCCATATTCTTCCCTCAAAGCTAAATTTTAATGGAGCTCTCCATCGTCAAGCCCCATAGAGGTGTATATGATTCAACTGTGCATGCGTGAACAATAAGATGAAGAAGCTGGCCGAGAAATTTAAACATTGCTGTGGGGCTCAGTGGCAAGATCTTGGTAAATATGGAGCTTTGGGGGAGACTAGTTAACTACTTAACTAGTTCTGCTTGGTAGGGAGGGGGCAAAAGACTAAGAAAACTTTAAAAAAGGCCTTACCTTTTTAATTCCCCACCCTATTTTGTTTGGAAATGGAAATTAAACATGGTGCAGTTTTAGTGGAACACACAGTCAATTTCCATTTTTTAGCCCTCATGAAAGAAGAGACAATACCATAGTGGTGAAAAACAAAAAAGATATTTGGGGGGCACACCCTAAGAATGCATTAAGATGGTGCTGCCGTAAGACCATACAACAGAACAAACATATTACAGCGCACACATGCAAAACTGACATTTACCTCCAGCAAGGCTATTTAAAAGCACCTAGACAGACATTTTCAAAAAACATTATCAAAAAATATGGGGATTTGGTCACACCATATTGCTATATGGTGCTTAAGCCCACTTACTGCGACAAAGTACCCCATGATTAGTGGGTCCTACACTATCCATAGATCGGGAGATCCTGCTTCTCTGAACCAAGGGAGCTATACTCCTCTATATGGGAGAACATGAGGTCTCCACCCATGATACAGGTGGTCACTAATTGAGGTACTTACTGAGTGGGGTGCTCCACCCAAAAGGATTTGGTCAAAATCCATACAATAGACAAAAAAGATATTTGGGGGGCACACCAAATATCTTTTTTGTCTATTGTATGGATTTTGACCAAATCCTTTTGGGTGGAGCACCCCACTCAGTAAGTACCTCAATTAGTGACCACCTGTATCATGGGTGGAGACCTCATGTTCTCCCATATAGAGGAGTATAGCTCCCTTGGTTCAGAGAAGCAGGATCTCCCGATCTATGGATAGTGTAGGACCCACTAATCATGGGGTACTTTGTCGCAGTAAGTGGGCTTAAGCACCATATAGCAATATGGTGTGACCAAATCCCCATATTTTTTGATAATGTTTTTTGAAAATGTCTGTCTAGGTGCTTTTAAATAGCCTTGCTGGAGGTAAATGTCAGTTTTGCATGTGTGCGCTGTAATATGTTTGTTCAATACCATAGTGGTGGGTACGTCCATAAAGCAGAAGGTTGCTTTCTTTTCATATGGGTGTTTTGTGCACTGTGTGTTTGCATTCTATATCATTTCAAACTGTGGGTCTAATACTTAGGTAAATTAATATAGTGTTGACTGCCTCTTTGATGTACGGTAAATGCTTTGAACATTTCTATAAGCACTATCCATGGTTACAATACAGTATATGTTGTGTTTGAAGTGAATGTTAAACAGGAAGATTTTGTTTCTGATTGTTCAACAAGGTGGAACCTTTGATGGAAGGAAAAGGATATATGTACAGATCAGTATGTAGTCCCCAGCATGATATGTACAAAACAAAACATGTGATCTCTCTTTCTGTACGTCAGCATGGGAATAGCTATTGTTTGTCAGAGCCAAAAGGTGGGTGCATAGAATGTGGCTCCAAGTTATTACCTACCCATCAGGATATAGGGTCTACTGCCTTCATTGACTGCCTTTGAGAGCCTGGAAACTAGACAACCTAAAATTACAATAGTATTTACATTTATATTCTATTACGGCTACTCAACTACATCACATAAATGAAACCTCTAACTTCCAGAATAGTCTCAGGGGTTAACAGATGTGCTTTAAAGCAACTTTGTCACAAAAAAGAGTGCATTAAAGATTTCCCTGTAAAGCAGAATGTAAAAAACCTGTCAGATGATGACAAACTGTCAACTGAAGTCTGAGGTCAGAAACCTACACTTCCATGCATGTCAACCCTGCTGCTTTCAATGGTTCCTCCTCCCGACCCCCTAGATCACTACAGGACATAGTCCAAATGTATGGATTGATGGGAAGAGCCTCTGAGCACAGTTGGGGACCAGAAGGTTGACGCTTCTAGAAGTGTGGGTCTCTGAAGAAGACTTCATTCAACAGTTCATCATCAAGGCACCATGGGGCGGATAACATAGACATTTTATACAGACAATCTCCTCAGTACATATTAAAACCAAGGCCAAGACCAAGTGCTGCCAGGCCACAATGGTAACTGCACAAAAGCAGTACCCAGCTATCTACACGCGACCTCCTTCCCTGCTATGAAGTTACTTTTTGTAACTTCATTTTTTAAGCAGCAAGCATTGTTTTTCCTAATTAAAGCAATTTCTGGACTAAAAACATTAGTAGTTTATCGCTATGCTAATTCTAATATTTGATCTCTCCATGTGCCACCATCCATATGAATATACCTTTTGTAAATTGATGTCCTCAAGTGACTCAGAACTTAGCCTTGAAACATAATGAACACTCCTAAAAAAGCTGCCAGCTGACCTTTAACAAGAATCCTGCGTTTTCATCAATTAATGCCTTTCTACCACAAAGCAGTAATGAGGGTAAAGATTTTTCTCTCATCCCATAATGGATCCCGTCCAAATTATTCCTAATTTTAGATATTTCAGTCATCCCCTCAAAAATTGCAGTCTGCTGAATATTTAAAAAAAAATAAAAAAAAATTATATTAAAAATAACAGAAAAAATATATTTATTTTGCCACATAAAGCCCAGCTTCAGCCAAAATGTTATTTGGTATAAATTAAAGTGATACTAAACTTTTTTTTATTTTTTAAATAACAAACCTGTTATACTTACCTGCTTTGTACAGTGGTTTTGCACAGAGCAGCCCCGATCCTCCTCTTCTTGGGTTTCTCTTTGGTGCTCCTGGCCCCTCCCTGCTATGGGGGGCACCCGAGCCGCGGCTCTGTGTGTCCATTCAGACACAGAGCCGCGGTTCAGCCTGCCATCATTCTCTCCTTATTGGCTAACTGACGTTGACAGCAGTGGAAGCCAATGGTGCCGCTGCTGTGTGTCAGCCAATCAAGAGGGAGAGCCTGGACAGCTGAGGCACCAGTGCACATCGCTGGAGGAAGATCAGGCTCAGGTAAGTATTAAGGGGGGCTGGCGGCTGCAGAAGGTAAACCTTTTGAATTTACAACCACTTTAAAGAGGAAGTAAAGCCGTTTAAAAAAAAAAAAAAAGGGAACCTGCAAGGCAAAGGCATAATGAGCTAGTATGCATAGCATACTAGCTCATTATGAATGACTTACCTGAGAACGAAGCCCCCGTAGCGGTCTACATCCACGATCTTCTGCGCCGCCATCCAGGGCCGAAGTGCATGCGCACAAGAGCGGCATATCGCCGTGATCTCGGCATGCGCAGTGCGCCTGCGCGCCGCTGTCTACGGCGCATGCGCCGTAGATAGCGGTGCCTTTTCTTTTCTAAATATCTCCTAAACCATGTAGGTTTAGGAGATATTTATTGGACCTACAGGTAAGCCTTAATCTAGGCTTACCTGTAGGTCAAAGTGGTCCCAGAGGGTTTACTTCCACTTTAAGGATTTAGGATTAGAGCCTCTGTCCAGTTTTACGAATGTTTATGTCCCTGTTAGGCAGATTTCCCCTTGCATCCTTTCCGTCAGGAAACACCCTCTTTCATTATGACACATACTGGGGACACAGACAGCAATATAAACCCGACAGATATTCCAAGCCTCATCCGTTCTATCTAAAGCTTAAAAAAAATAGGTCCTAGGTAGAGTGGACCTTCAACACAGTAAGGGCTTTTTTACACTAGCAGCAAGAACTGCCACTACTTTGAAAAGCAATTCATGCCAACATTGCTTTTCAAAGGCATTAGACTGCCTGTTTTAAACCCCTAAATGTTGCACACACCACTTGCATTGTGGATGCTTGTGGGGCAGTTGCAATGCTGCCCCATTCAACATTCACTTGAATGGGTTGCAGTCAGTGGGTGGCAGTGTCCATTAAATGCATCAGGGGTATAATTGCTGTCGCGGCATGTGTACATGCCTGGCCACTTTCTTTAAGGTGGCTTTTTAAAAACAATAATGGGATAATCTAAGGGTTTGTGCGAAAGGCTTTGGGTAGTGTCACCTTTTTTTGGTAGTTA
This sequence comes from Lithobates sylvaticus, assembly GCA_028564925.1. Classification (NCBI taxonomy): domain Eukaryota; kingdom Metazoa; phylum Chordata; class Amphibia; order Anura; family Ranidae; genus Lithobates; species Lithobates sylvaticus. Next base: position 664,283,150 of record CM053026.1, on the reverse strand, counting down.
CAGCCATTGTAAAGTTAATTTTTTTAATTAAAATAATAAACATGTTATACTTACCTGCTCTGTGCAATGGTCTACCTCCTTGGCAAACCACTTGCTATAGGGGCTCGCTTCTGAGCCGGGCTGTGTGCATACACAGACTTTTAGTGCCGCTCGACCCTGCCCCTGATTCCTCCTCACAGGACTTGATTGACAGCTGCAGGAGCTAATGGCTCCTGCCTCTGTGTCCTGTGAAAAGAGGAACAGAGACTGTCGCCGACCAATTAGAATGCTCCTATACGTACCTCCTGACGAGGTATGTTTAGGAGATTGAGACGCAGGGGATTTCTAACCCCCGGAGCGGTGAAGCGACAACCCGATGTGTCGGTGTGGATGATCATCGGATTCCAGGTCAGCGGGACCGGGGTGGATGAGGAGAGGGTCCAGTGTAAGTTCACCTTACAGATTTTTCTGTAATGGTGGACTTGCCCTTTAAAGATTTCAGTTTGTTTTTCAACTACCGGTAAGTACAGTTTATAGGTCACATTAAAGGTGGAAAAAGTTCTTAAATGATTTATCTTTATATTTTTATCATTTTTTTTTACATCACAGAAACCTGACATTTTAAGAGGAGTGTGTAGTCCTTTTTTTTTTTTTTTTTTTTTTTTTTTTACATCCACTGTAGATGAATTTTCGCACTGGGGACATAAACAGCAATAAGATTCAACAGGGGGATTTAGTACTTGCTTGCTGCATCTAAAATGGAAAAAAAGCTATGGTTTTACATATACTTTCACACTCAGCCCTGGAGTCCCTTTAACAGGGTCTTTACACTTGGAGGGGGGGGGGGGGGGACTGCCGGATCACGGGGCCAGTGTGATTGGCTTTCACATTGGTCATCTGATGGAAAGCTGGTCCCGCCAGCTCCCGATCATCACTAGAGACCGAGAAGTGTCTTTGACAACTTCGTCACTGTGCTGTGAGAGCATGTCCTTAGCATAGAAACCTCAGCCGCCCGTGGGTGCATATGTACACTGTGTGGGCATTAAAGTCCACCTTGTTTGCTACTGCATGTTTGTATTATGTGGGCGGCAAGAGATTAAGCACAGTTGAGGGTTTCCTGAATAGGATTAACATTTTGCTATTTTCTTTGTTGCCAGGAGCTGTTCTTTTTAGTATTGTCCTGAGGCACCTCTTGGTGAGGGTGCTTAAATTATTTTTAAAATCTCTAGTTTTCTATAGCTGTTAGCAGACATCCCAACAGACATGTCAGATTTCAGTCTAGTCTCATTAAAGCTACTAGTTTAGAAATGCTGCTGTATTTATATCCAAGTGATCATAATAGTGCAGTGAAGCACAGCTTTCCAGCATCTTGGAATCTGTACAGGCTTTAACTATTAAAAAGATATAAAACTGAAGCAGATGTTTTCTATAAAGTAACTTATTACTGCGCAAGAAATGAGCACATCAAACACAACAGCTCTTCATGCAATATCATAAATTAAATATGAGCAATTGTGCGATGTAATCTATACTTTAGCAGACGGTAAAAAATGCTGTTTATAATGGTAGACCCCAACCCGAGGAATTCCTGGTTGGGACAGTGACTTCCTTGTTTGTACAAACCCGACACTGGAACATACCAGTACAGGGATGCTGTACATAACAGCCGGATGCTGAAGGCTGCCAAAAATGTGAAGGTATTGGTTTTATTTTTCTTCTCCTCAAGAGGAAAAGGATGAAGGGGAACAGTCCTATTAATGAGGAGGAAGGGATTCTTGTGGTGTGGCTGGGAAAAGAAAAGCACTATTGACAATGCAAAAATTCAGGAATGTCTTAAGTAATGCAATATTTTGCACTATAACCTTGTAATTGCAGAATGATGTAGACCACCCTCCTTGCTTCCAGTTGATCGCCACTTGCATTAAGTCTGTGGTCCATTGGTTCATCAGTGGTTTACGTGTACATGTTGCTTACACACAATGAATGAAGCCATTTTATAGGCGAAGTAGCAACTCTTACTAGCTGTCCCCCTGTTCTAATTTCTGTAGAATACAAGAACATTCTCTCTCTTCAGTCACTATTTTAGCATGCCAATTCTTGATTTGCCTGCATACCTAGGATGGTAGGGCTTTATAAAACCTGGGCATGGATTTAGGGCAAAACTTGGTCAGATTGGATGAGGGCCCAAATCGTTAAAGTTCAGAGTGCTCTAACATAACATGGTCTTAAAAATGGTGCTAACAAAACCTTATTTTATACTTTGCATTTTATGCTTTCATACTTTGCATTGCAATGGCAGTTGTAAAATATACAATGCCTTGAAAAATATTCATACCCCTTGAAATTTTGTCATATTACAACCAAAAAAGTAAATGCATTTTATTTGGATTTTATGTAATAGACCAACACAAAGTGGCACATAATTGTGAAGTGGAAGGAAAATGATAAATGGTTTTCAATATTTTTTTACAAATATGTGAAAAGTGTGGCATGCATTTGTATTCAGCCCCCCTGAGTTAATACTTTGCAGAACCACATTTCGCTGCAATTACAGCTGCAAGACTTTTTGGGTATGTCTCTACCAGCTTTGCACATCTAGAGAGTCTAGAGAGTGAAATGTTTGCAAAGTAGCTCATGCTCTGTCAGATTGGATAGAAAGCGCCCGTGAACAGCAATTTTCAACTCTTGCCACAGATTGTTAAATGAATTTAGATCTGGACTTTGACTGGGCCATTCTAACACAATATGCTTTGATCTAAACCAGGGGTCTCAAACTGGCGGCCCTCCAGCTGTTGTAAAACTACAAGTCCGATCATGCCTCTGCCTGTGGGAGTCATGCTTGTAACTGTCAGCCTTGCAATGCCTCAAGGAACTTGTAGTTTTGCAACAGCTGGAGGGCCACCAGTTTGAGACCCCTGATCTAAAGCCCCAGTCTCAAGTATTTTGCAGATTCTAACAGGTTTTCTTCTAAGATTGCCCTGTATTTGGCTTCATCCATCTTCCCATCAACTCTGACCAGCTTCCCTGTCCCTGCTGAAGAAAAGCATCCCCACAACATGATGCTGTCACCACCATGTTTTACGGTGGGGATGGTGTGTTCGGGGTGATGTGCCGTGTTAGTTTTCCGCCACACGTAGCATTTTTCTTTTAGGACAAAACGTTACATTTTGGTCTCATCTGACCAGAGCACCTTCTTCCACATGTTTGCTGTGTCTCCCACATGGCATCTAGCAAACTGCAAATGGGACTTATGACTTTCTTTCAACAATGGCTTTCTTCTTGACACTCTTCCATAAAGGACAGGTTTGTGGCGTGCATGACTAATAGTTGTTCTGTGGACTGATTCTCCCACCTCAACTGTGGATCTTTGCAGCTCCTCCCTAAGTTACCATGGGCCTCTTGGCTGCTTCTCTGATTAATGCTCTCCATGCCTGGCCTGTCAGTTTAGGTGGACGGCCATGTCTTGGTAGATTTGCAGTTGTGCCATACTCTTTCCATTTTCGGATAATGGATTGAACAGATCCGTGAGATGTTCAAAGCTTGGGATTTTTTTTTATAACCTAACCCTGCTTTAAACTTCTCCTCAACTTTATCTCTGACCTGTCTGGTATGTTTCCTGGCCTTAAAGAGGCTGCTGGTTCACTAGGGTTCTCTAACAAACCTTGAGGGCTTCACAGAATAGCTGTATTTATACTGAGTCTACATTACACACGGGTGGACTCTATTTACTAATTAGGTGATTTCTGAAGGCAATTGGTTCCACTAGATTGTATTTGGGGTACAGGAGTAAAGGTGGCTGAATACAAATGCTTGCCACACTTTTCAGATATTTAGTTGTAAAAAAAATTGAAAACCATTTATTTTACTTCCACTTTACAATTATGTGGCACTTTGTGTTGGTCCATGACATAGAATAAATTTGTTAAGTTTTTGGTTTTAACATGGCAAAATGCAGAACATTTAAAGGGGTATGCATACTTTTTCAAGGCACTGTAGGTTCAGGTAGGTTTGTACTAACTCTGCAGGTAAAAATTAGGCTCATTCGTATTCATAAAGCTGGTTTCAACAGTGATGACTGTTGGCATAGCTGTGGGTCTAAGGAAGCAGGATGCTGCAAGTAGCTCTGCATAAAGTCCTGTGTAGTTTTCCATTGCATGTAATTGCTGCAAACAGAGTTTGACATTCACATGGAACATGTAGTAGAAGACTTTATGTAACATACACTATTTACGTTTAACACTTTATTCATTCTGTAGAACCATTTGCATATCCAGCAATTGGGTCTATAAAACTAGTGATAAAGTGAATCTATACCTGTGATACAGTAGTTATCAGCCATAGTCTGATAGCATTTAATTGACAGGCAAAAGGTTGCTTTAGATCCCTTAGTGGTCATATATTTTTCTCTGATATGAAGCTGTCCCTTCACATCTCCGCTCTCAGTAGGCCATTAGGCAAGAGCAACTTGCACTCAGTGTGGTGCATAGATTACATGCAAAGGTGCAGAACAAAACACTGCTTTTAGCAGCATTTTTCTATTTATTTTTTGTATGCCTCTAAACACAACTCTGTATTAGCCAATGTGTCTATGCACATTGTGGCATTTATATTTATATTTTGGGGCAACGTTTAGGGTCATTAAAAAAATGCCTTCAATCTGTGTTCAAAGAAAAGCGTTTTGGCTTAATTTACGCATACGTGTGCATAAGCTTGCACATACAGTATGTTTGTAAATTCAGCCTATTGGCCAGAACAATTAATACTCTAGCCACTAGAAGTATATTACGTGCATACGCCTTACGCACAAGAACATGCATACATAAGCGCATCAACGAGCGTAAATACGCACCAGAAATTTTTTTATACTGGATTTTTCTGCCAGCTCCTGGCAGAAAGATAAAGCGTAAATGGGAATATTTTAATATGCCTGTATGCATGTAGTCTTCGTTAAACCTGGATGTGTTTTTTAGAGTTTGCAATAAGCAGCAAGGACGCTGTGCACTGCCCATGCAAGAAGGACCCCTTTGTTCACAAGTAATAAGCACGCCTGATGAAACACATCGGAAAGTTCATGGTAAACTGCTGATGACTAGATTGGACAGATTTGCTACTACATGTGGGGACAAACTGATTTGCTTGGTCATCACCACATCAAAGCTCATGGTTGTACCGAGGGTTTTGCTTACACTATTGGTCACTATTGGTTTCCTGAGAAGTTGGTGCAATTCTACTGCTCTGGTTTTATTTTTAATTTTTTTTCGTTTTTTTTTTATAATGGAAGCTACTACCTTCACTAGGTAGTAAGACAGCGAGAAAGAGACATGGGTATTGTGTGGTAGAAGCTTTGGGGTAAAAAGGCACATTTTGTGGAGATTAACAGAAGGTTTTGCTCTTGAATAACGAGGGAAAGTATGTTCTAGAGAGGACAGTTTTAATTTTGTGTTGGATATGCTGTCTGTGAGCAGTTATTGCTGGAAAGGCAATAAAGCTGGTTGTGCTCAGTTTAGGCCTGAAGTGCTGTGTGGGCTTGTACTACAATTCAAATTTTAGACTTGTCCTCAAAAGACTGAAAACAAAGCTTCTGTCATTACACTACATTTAAGAGGTTGCACTTAACTAGGATGAGGCCTTGTATGATTTTGGCTGATGATTATTCTAGTGGCTTCACAGGCTGAACCCAAATTCTGAACCTGAAAAGTTGGCATCATTATTTGTCAGCCACAGGTACCATTTTTAATGGTAAGGCTGCTTCTCTATTAATATACATCTATCTGTGGATCAGAAATACATGTTGAGTCAGATTTAGCAAAATAATGGGGGTTCTCGGAATTAACACATTTTTGGCTCCGCACAATATGTAGTGCCGTTGTTTGAACTCTAGACTGGCTCAGTTTTCATTTTTGCAGCTGGGAGACATTGAGCCGGAGCTCCCGATATGTAACATCTGGAACACCTGAAACGACATGCTGAACATGCAAAGCCTGTGTGAGTCTTTGTTAATGGGTCTGCCAGTAGTATTCCCACAATACACTGCAAGAAGTGCTACATAATGAAATACAGAACCTTTGCTTTATCAGAAGATCAGGAAATCATTCTTAGACTTTATTTTTTAATTCACTCCCTGGTCATCTCTCACCTCGACTACTGCAACTCCCCTCTTCATTGGCTTACCTCTACATAGGCTATCCCCCCTTCAGTCCATCATGAATGCTGCTGCCAGACTCATCCACCTTACCAATCGCTCTGTGTCTGCTACTCTTCTGTCAATCCCTCTACTGGCTTCCATTCACCCAACAAATTAAATTCAAAATACTAACTACTTACAAAGCCATCCACAACTCTGCCCCCAGCTAGATCACTAGCCTAGTCTCAAAATACAAACCTAATCATTCTCTTCATTCTTCTGAAGACCTCCTGCTCTCTAGTTCCCTCGTCACCTCCTCCCATGCTCACCTCCAGGACTTTGCCAGAGCCTCTCCAATCCTATGGAACTCCATCCCCCAATCTGTCCAATTATCTCCTACTATATTAGCTTTTAGACGATCCCTCAAAACCCTTCTCTTCAGATACGCCTATCCTACCCACACCTAACTGTATTTTCATTTTCTCCATCTGATCATCCCCCACAGTTATTACCTTTTGTTCCACTAGACCCTCTCTTATAGATTGTAAGCTCTAACAAGCAGGGCCCTCTGATCCTTCCTGTATTGATTTGTATTGTAACCACATGTTGTAAAGCACTGCACAAACTGTTGGCGCTATGTAAATCATGTATAATAATAATAATATTAATAATAATATTTAACTAACTTAAAGTTCAGGAATCGGCTTCCCCATCTCCCATCCAGAGAATGAAATGAACACCTTTTGCTTGACCTTACTCTATTGTTCTTCAGCACATACTTGCGTAGCCCAGTAAATATAGTTAGAATCTATTAGTCTTGTTTTTTCTAGTTTGATTCTAACAGCTTTAAACAGCCCTCAATTCATTGCCCTGCTATTACTCTTGGGCAAGCATTGAAGAGTCTGAAGCTGGCCATACACTTTGGCCGGTTCAGCAGAATTTGTCAGAATTTTCATCTATGTATGGCCGTTCTCATTCAAGGGGAGTTGATCTAGTGTTTGTCTAATCCTTAGCAGGACTGTCGGTATATTTTCACCTGATCAGCACTTGCAGCCAATTGGCTATAGTGGAGGAGTCTCGCTGCCAAAATACAATAACTTGGATTGCGGAATCTGTTCAGTTTTTTTTATTTTTTATTTGATCAACCGACTAAAAAAATAAAAAAAATCCATCTATGGGTAGCTTAAGGTGAAAGATGGTAACAAGTACTCCTAAACCCAGAAGAATTGGCATTGACAAAGGGTACATAAAATTGTGGCCATGATAGAAAACTTTCAGGTGAGCAAAAGAGACATGATACCCTGACTATATACTAACATGGGATGTGGGATGCAACTGTTAGGTCTGCACCTGGCTGGACCACCCATGCATGTGATACATTAGTGTTCCAACTCCACTGGGGTAGCTAAACTGCCAAATCAATATCATATGGAAAAAAAAATGGAAAAAAAAAATGATTATAAGCCATAAATGTTTCTTTGAGACATCTACCTTTCTCAGAATAGCCATAAGGTACTTGCACACATTAGAGAACATTCACAGTGACCATTTAAAGTTGGTTTTGATATTCAACCAGATTAATGTACTTTCTTGGGTAGTACCATCCAATGAAGTAATGTTCAGAAAGATAAATAAGATAAAAGAAAGCAGAAAAGTCTTTATACGTGGTCATAAGGGTGTTCTAGAAATAGGGTAGTCTTTTCACATCTCATTTGCCATACTCGTATATAGCTATATCTTCAAAATCCAGATCTTTGCCTAAAATGATTGAAATGGTTATACAGTGCTTACGTAATTGGGCAAATATGGTCTCTGTATATTGTCTTAGCTGATGGGTGAACAATAAGGTCATTTAAACCTTCATCACTGTTGTTTTTGGTTAAGTCATAGATGACCTGCAAATATATTGCAGTGTACCGATTTCTTTACAATGGTTTCACATTGCCCCTATTCTCTTTTCAAGTTTCGAAAGTGCATGTAAACCCTAAATAAATGGTTAATATACCCTCATTTTGAGAGAGATATCCTCTCATTTTCTGTTTTGGCTATAGAACAGGAAATGAGTTATAACCCTCCCTTACTCTATTAAAAAAAAAAAAAAAAAAAAAAAAAAACTTTTTATAGTTCTGCTTTAATGTTTCTATTTACTTTTACCTGAATATTTCCATTTTAGGTTTGAAATTCCCACTTTGGTATTCCCTTATGGTTGGGGATGGAGGCAGCTGTTCTTTTCATTAGCAGTAGCAAAGATTAGGTTACATCGCTCTGCTACAGATTTAGATGCAATGGGAAGTTGCCACAATACAAGGCAAACAGCACCGGAGAGCTTGCATGTGTGTTTGCTGTGTCAAAATCTGGACTTCTAAGGTTTTATTTAGCATGATTACATAGTTGCTATCTATTATTCAAAGGAACAATGTGCCAACCAGCGTATCGACTTGATCAGGGAAGCCTGTGTTCCCATTTACGATTGTTGGGCCGACAAAGTTTAGACTTTGAATTTTTTTTTTGGTATTTTAATCCTTTTAACATGCCCATGAAACATTAGATTATATGTATCAGTCAAATTGAGTGCAGTGCTAATATAAACTACTGGTGCAGTGTGTGTGTGTGTGTGTGTGTGTGTGTGTGTGTGTGTGTGTGTGTGTGTGTGTGTGTGTGTGTGTGTGTGTATGTATGTATATATAAATATATTAACCTGGGGGACAGGTAGCAGGTACAAAGCTCATTGGGATAAGCAGTCTTTCAGACACAGATGCCAAATCCAGTGAAGTAGTGACAAAGTGCAGGGTTTATTGGAGATATATACAGGTGCTGTACAGTGTTTCAGAAAAACAAACAGAACCAAAATAGCCAAACAAAAACCTAGCCATGTCTCGGCACTAACTTTACAAAATACAGGCCCTCACTGCCAGGCTGAGAAAGCCTACAGCTTGTCAGCTTCCACATAAACTGCCTAATAGCTTTCACCAGCCTGTTGCTCTCACAGACCAAAGTTGTTTGATCTTCCCAGGCAGAGAGCAAAGACTGTTTTGTCTCAGGTGAGCTTAAATTAGACTGTGGGTGAGAACCAAGATCCGAACTGGACCATGGATCAGAGATCACTGAATGTGTATGAGAGGAGCCAGGGAGATGAATAAACCCCGGACAGGACTTTTCCCGGCTCTCTCTGGGACGATCTGCTACATATCCCCCCCCCACCTTGTTTCAACCCCAGGGTTGGAACACCTGTGGCCCAACAGGAGTGAACACGGGACAGGGCATTTACATTCCCCATCTCAACACCTGGCCTGTGTTTTACAGTGAAGGAGTAATCCTGTAGAGCCAAAAACCACCAGTTCACCCATCTATTAGTCTCATTCTTTTGGGCCATCCATTTCAGGGGAGCAAGGTCAGTTATTAACTCAAGCTGGTGCCCTAATAAATAGTACCTTAGCGTGTCCATGGCCCATTTTATGGCTGAACATGCCTTTTTAATGACTGCATACTTTTTCTCATGGTCATTAAGCTTTCTGCTTAGGTACACCACAGGATGTTCTTCCCCATTGTGTACCTGTGACAATACTGCCCGATACCTACATCAGACACATTCCATCTGAACACAGTACTGGCTGTGCACAAAGAGCCTTCTTTAGGACTTGGAAAGATTTCTCTGCTACTGGGGACCATTTCACCATTACTGAGTCTTTCCCTTTCGTAAGGTCCATCAGTGAGGCAGCTATAGTTGCACAATTTGGGATAAACCTTCTATAATACCCTGCAATCCCAAAAAAGGCCCTGTCCTGCTTCTTGTTTGCAGGATGTGGCCACTCCTGGGTGGCTTCTTTTTTATTCACTTGAGGTTTAATGACTCCGCAGTCAATAGTGTAGCCCAAATACCAAATACCTGGCTTCCTCTAAACCAGGGGTCTCAAACTGGCGGCCCTCCAGCTGTTGTGGAACTACAAGTACCATCATGCCTCTGCCTATGGAAGTCATGCTTGTAACTGTCAGCCTTGCAATGCCTCATGGGAATTGTTGTTTTGCAACAGCTGGAGGGCCACCAGTTTGAGACCCCTGCTCCTAAACCAATGGCACTTTTTTTGGATTCGCCATAAAACATTCTTTGAAGAGGGATTTAAGGACAGCCTGGACATGGGGCAAGTGAGACTCCCAGTCAGTGCTATGTACCACTATATCGTCCAGATAGGCTGCTGCATACTGTCGGTGAGGTCTTAGGCTCCTGTCCATGGCCCACTGAAATGTTGCAGGGGCATTTTGCAAACCAAAAGACATTTTCTTGTACTAATACAAACACTCCGGGATCACAAATGCAGTCTTCTTTTTGGTGCTACCAGTCAGGGTATTTGCCAATATCCTTTGGTCAAGTCCAAAGTGGTCAGATAGCTGGCCTTGCAAAGTCGGCCTATATTTGTCTACCCTGGGCATTGGAAACGTGTCAAACTTTGTCACTGCATTAAGCGTTACAAAACCTCCAAGTGGCATCAAGTTTTGGGACTAACACGATGGGGCTAGACCAGTCACTATTGGATTCCTCAATAACATCTAGCTCCAACATCCTTTTAACTTCATCACTGATGTACTTTCTTCTAGCTTCGGGAATTCAATATGGTTTGAGCTTGACATGGACTCCAGGTTCAGTAACAATCTCATGCTGAACTGTTGAAGTTGTACCAGGTAACTCTAAAAAAATCCTTATCCTTATCAGGAACTCTCTAGCTTCCCGTTTTTTGGAATAAGACAGGGTGTCTGGAATCGTGACCTCAGGGACCAGAGGTAACTTGGTACCCCTAGGTGCTACAGGGATGGACCTCGCAGTCAATGCCATTGTATCCCTCCAGGGTTTTAACAAGTTTTAATTTTAAGCAATGGGTAGCGTAATCCATGATTACAAAAATATGCTGATGACCCAGGGCAGACTTGGGGAGAGGGCCCACAAGGTCCATGGCAATCCTCTCAAAGGGCACTTCAATAATTGGTAAGGGCACTAAAGGACTTCGGAAGTGTTGTAGTGGGGCTGACATTTGACACACAGGTCAGGATTGACAATAATGCTCTATCTTTCTGTTTCCCGGGCCAGTAAAACCTATGTAACACCCTTTCAGTGGTTTTCTCAACCCCTAAATGACCTCCTAGCAAGTGCCCATGGGCAAGTTCCAACACCATCCGTCTGTATGGCTTAGAGAGCACCAACTGTTCAACAATTTCAAAATACAAAGCCGACCTCCCTGTGTTAATTATGCACAGCACAGCCTCTCTGCACAGGACCCAGAAGCAAGGAGTAGCTGTATCTACTTCAGTGATTTCCTGCTTCCAGGTGCGTTTGCCCAGTATGTCACTATTGCCTGGAATTTATTCTTTGGTACTGCTGGACCTGTCATAGACAATCTTCAAGTGATACCTCCTCTGCTAGAAGCTAGAAGTAAAGCTTCTTTGAATAATGAAAAGTGCTCTATACATGGACAACAGATGGATGAATAAATGGTCCATCACCTCCATTCTTAGAGCTCTTTCACAAGGCTGGCCAGGGAGAGATAAAAAAACAGGTAGTTGAAACGCTGCTTTACCACCCCCTGATTGCCAACCTAAAAGCATGCAATCATGCAGGGTTGTACACATGCCGAAGCCGCAATACTTTGTTTTGCATCCATTGCAAATATTTTGCCCTTTTGCCAAATTGACATATTCAAGTTAATAGGGCTCTGTCACAACCACGGGCAAAACAATTGGTCTATGATTGGTGCATGATATTTACAACTAAAACCCAAATTTGGCTGACAAAAATGTCTTGCAGGTGACTGGGTATCCTTTACAAAGTGCAATTTTAACAAATTCCCTTGCAGAGTGAGCAGTCTTTTTGCCTTTAGTAAATCAACCATATTGTTTCTTAAAACCTATTCATACAGTTGTGCTCATATGTTTGCATACCCTGGCAGAATTTATGATTTCTTGACCATTTTTCAGAGAATATGAATGATAACACAAAAACTTTTCTTTCACTCGTGGTTGGTGTTTGGATGAAGCCATTTATTATCAATCAACTGTGTTTACTCTTTTTAAATCAAATTAAAATGGCAACAGAAACTACCCAAATGACCCTGATCAAAAGTTTACATGCCCCAGTTCTTAATACTGCGTATTGCCCCCTTTAACATCAATGACAGCTTGAAGTCTTTTGTGGTATTTGTGGATGAGGCTCTTTATCTTCTCAGATGGTAAAGCTGCCCATTCCTCTTGGCAAAAAACCTCCAGTTCTTGTAAATTCTTTGGCTGTCTTGCATGAACTGCACGTTTGAGATCTCCCCAGAGTGTCTCAATGATATTGAAGTCAGGAGACTGAGATGGCCACTCCAGAACCTTCACTTTATTCTGCTGTAGCCAATGACAGGTCGACTTGGCCTTGTGTTTTGGGTCATTGTCGTGTTGGAATGTCCAAGTACGTCCCATGTGCAGCTTCCTGGCTGAAGAATGCAAATATTCCTCCAGTATTTTTTGATAATGTACTGCATTCATCTTTCCATCAATTTTGACCAAATTTCCTGTCCCTTTGTAGCTCACACATCCCCCAAAACATCAGCAATCTACTTCTGTGTTTCACAGTAGGAATGGTGTACCTTTCATCATAGGCCTTGTTGATTCCTCTCCAAATGTAGCATTTTGTTCACATCACTCCAAATGACTTTGTGCCAGAAGGTTTGAGGCTTGTCTCTGTGCTGTTTGGCGTATTGTAAGCGGGATACTTTGTGGCATTTGCGTAGTAATGGCTTTCTTCTGGCGACTCGATCAGGCAGCCCATCTTTCTTTAAGTGCCTCCTTATTGTGCATTTTGAAACAGCCACACCACTTGATTTCAGAGAGTCCTATATTTCACCTAAAGTTATTTGTGGGTTTTTCTTTGCTTCCTAAAAACTTTTCCTGGCAGTTGTGGCTGAAATTTTAGTTGGTCTACCTGACCGTGGTTTGGTTTCAACAGAACCCCTCATTTTCCACTTCTTGATTAGAGTTTGAACACTGCTGATTGGCATTCTCAATTCCTTGGATATCTTTGTATACCCCATTCCTGATTTATACAGCACAACTACCTGATTTATACAGTTCAACTACCTTTTCCCATAGATCCTTTGACAATTCTTTTGCTTTCCCCATGACTGACAGACAGCAAGGGTCTGTCAGGAGTCCAGAAACTCAATGACCTTTTACACACACACACTAATTACAAGCAAACAGATCACAGGTGAGGATGGTTACCTTTTAATAGCCATTCAAACCCCTTTGGGTCAACTTGTGTGTATGTTATCAGGCCAAAATCACAAGGGTATGTAATCTTTTGATCAGGGTAATTTGGGTCATTTCTGTTCTCATTACGATTAAAAAGAGTAAACACAGTTGACTGATAAATGGCTTCAGCCAAACACTAACAATGAGTGAAAAATGTTTTTGTGCTATCAGTCATATTCTCTGAAAAATGCCCAAGAAATCATAAATTCTGCCAGGGTATGTAAACTTATGAGCACAACTGTATATTATATACATGGTCCCTTATTTTTTTAGCTAGCTTCAAACAATGGAGTGCTGACTTGCTTAAGGAGGTAGGGAGGTTAGGTGCAATGCAGAAGCATTTTTTGATTTATTTAGTTTACATGTATTCTCTAAATTCAATGACAGCAGGAAATAAATGCAGGCACACATCATGAGATGTCTTCTGTGCCAGAGGGAAATACATTATCTTAACTTAATGTGCACCTGTGTTCCGTTATTGGACCACAAAATAGCTTTGTACAGAGGATTAAATCAGGTTGTCAGATCTATTTCTTGTATTTAAAAATAGTACTGCTGTGTGCTGTAATCTCACAATGCACTTCATCTAGCATCCAACTCGGTTGCTTTGTTGGCAGCAACACTCTCCGCTACATTTTTTCTTTTCACTCGCCTCTCCTTGTCCAGAGTCCTCATAGGCAGGGAGAAGGGTGTGCTAACAAGCTGATGTATGCACAAGTAGGAGTACCACTTCTTTGCAGGCAGTGCATTCTCAGTCACTCCTACTTGCTGTTACATTTGCAATTACCACTTCCTTCTCCTATCCTATTGGCATTCCAGGCAATGAAGGAAGGGAAACGTGATAAAATAACAGCAAGCATGAGCGGCTAATGCCGCGTACACACGATTGGAATTCTCGTCGGAAAAAACTCTGAAGGTTTTTCCGACGGAATTCCGCTCAAGCTGTGTTGCCTACACACAATCACACCAAATTCCGACAGTCAATAACACAGTGGCATAAAACATGTTCGACAGCACTATAAAAGGGAAGTTTAATGCTTCCGAGCATGCGTCAAATTGTTTCCGAGCATGCGTCAGAATTTTGCGTGTCGGAATTGCATACACACGATCAGAAAATCCGATAGAAAGGTTTTCCGTCGGAAAAATTGAGAACAGGTTCTCAATTCAAAGTCCGTCGGAGATTCCGACAGAAAAAGACCGTTGGGCATACACCAGGTCGGAAAATCCGATGAAAAGCTCCCATCGGACTGTTTCCATCGGAAATTCCGACCGTGTGTACGCCGCATAAGAGCACGCTGCCAGCATAGCAACTGGCTGAAAGGGCTTCTATTTAGTTGCTAGCTAAAATTCATCATGTGATAAGTGCACATTGCAAAACTTTTTAAAGTGATTGTAAAGCTTTAATCTTTCTAAAATCAAAATAACAAACATGTCATACTTACCTGCTCTGTGCAAGGGTTTTGCACAGACTGGCCCTGATCCTCCTTTTCTGGGGTCCCCCGGCGCCTGGTCCCCCTGGCCCCTACAACTTGGATATCTTTTTATATCCCTTTCCTGTTTTATACAGTTCAACTGCTTTTTCCCGCAGATCCTTTGACAATTCTTTTGCTTTCCCCATGACTCAGAATCCAGAAACGTCCGTGCAGCACTGGATGAAAGATGCAAGGGTCTGTCAGGAGTCCAGAAACTCATTGACCTTTTACACATGCACACACGCACACACACGCACACACGCACACACACACACACACACACACACACACACAGCAAACAGATCACAGATGAGAATGGATGCCTCTAATAGCCATTCAAACCCCTTTGTGTCAACTTGTGTGCTTGTTATTAGGCCAAAATCACCAGGGTATGTAAACTTTTGATCAGGGTCATTTGGGTAGTTTCTGTTGTCATTGCGATTTAAAAAGAGTAAAAACAGTTGATTGATAACAAATGGCTTCAACCAAACACTAACCATGAGTGAAAGAAATGTTTTTGTGTTAACATTCATATTCTCCGAGAAATGCCCAAGAAATCATAAATTCTGCCAGGGTATGTAAACTTATGAGCACAATTGTAAATAAACCTTGTTCTCCATGCTCACCTTGTCCTGCGGTGGGAGCCATTGTGCCAGTTGCATGCAGTTCCCATGCTGAAAGCATTCAGAACAGATTCCAGTGCCAGAATAAACCAATCTGTCAAATGTTCCCTTCTATATTTATACTTAATGATAGTACGCGATGTTGGATAGTATAACTCCAGCCAAAACTTTATTTTCTAGTTTATAATAAAGTGGAGAAGGGTTAGAAATTGTGTTGGGTTTTCACTGGTGCCAGTGTCCCTGTTAAGGAGAGGAATGGGGGGAATCCTAAATTTTACATCTTTTTCTGGAACCGAGAGAGGTCATCTTCTGGAGGCAACTCTCTACTTAAGGCTGTGCCTCTAGATAGAAGAAGAACAAGGGAATCTGTATTGAGCATTTGAAGAAACTCCTCGTACTCCTTCGTACTTTGATTTAAAAAAAAAAAATAGTGACCAAAATATCAGATCGAACAGTTCAGTTCAGTGCACTCAGCGACAGCTCGCTCTCCTTACCACGTGATGTTTGGTCGTACTCTTGGGACAGTTCAGTTTTAAATGCAAGCAGAAAATAATAAATCCCTTTAAACTTTCTTAGCAAAACACCATAAAATCCTAGCAGTATCATAAATTCCATTGATGCAGCTCTGGTAGGGCCGGAGGTTAGCTAAATGTTATTAAACTGTGGTTCATCAGGTCTGCAGGGCCTGGTTATAAGTGTTGTAAATTGGTAATGACTATTGTGAGCAGTACTTGGCAAAATCTGACATGCAGATCACTGATAACCAGAGGCCTTTTAATAAGCCTATCTTAGGAGAGATGTTAAAACATTTGTCGGTATAGTGCTTTCGGAAGAGGCTATACTGGTCTGTCATAAAGCCATTTCGAATAAATCGGTCATATTTAATAACTCCTGATCTGAAAAAATTACAATAATAACAGGTACTTACCCAAGTGTATAATCCTAAACTGACTAGCATGTGCTGTACAGAAGGCTAATTAGTCACGTTTAAATGTCCTTAGTGTGTCCTGTGTAATATACGTTGTACAGGGGGTCCCCGACTTGCAAACATCCGACTTACAAACGACTCCTACTTGCAAACGGAGGGAGACAACAGGAAGTGAGAGGAAATCTACCCCTATGAAGGGAAATTCACTCCTTTAAGAGTCAATATGGGAAAAAGGTGTCTCCACTGATGCTTTATCACCAGTCCATGTTTCCCTAACAACCCAAAATTTTCAAAATCCAATTTTCATTGGGACAGAAGGTGAGGTGAAATCTTCTGAACAGGGGCACAGACAGCAAAACAAATGTTACAGGGGTGATAACCCTTCCCAATGTTTTCCAAAAAGCTTAAAAATAGATTTTTTGGCTGGAGCTACACAAATTTACCTGTTCCGACTTACAAACAGATTCAACTTAAGAACAAACCTACAGTCCCTATCTTGTTTGTAACCCGGGGACCCCCTGTATATTGGTAGTACACAATCCTATGAAAATAAGGATGCATTAAAAAATTTGGGCTGGAGGTAAGGTCAGCTGAAAATATAAACACTTAAACTTTCCATCTCCCCACCCCACAAACCCCTTGAATGGCTGTGTGATTTGTCTAAATGCCCTACTCTGGGACTAGGAAAGATGGCTGCATCTGCAGCTGAAAGGCTTTCAATTTTTCATCAAAACCAATTCGTGAATGCTGAGATTCCATTCACATCTGAGCAGTTTGCAGCCCATTTCCATTATACACCTGAGCGTTGTATCATTTGAAGCTTGTCCCTTGAAGCTTGAAAAAGTATTTGCTTTGTTAAAGTGTGTGTGTTCTCGCACGATTTCTTGCCTCTCCTTCACATATTATTTAGCTTTCCATTGGCTAAAACAAACGCACTCAAGCCTCAAAACACATAAAAAGTATAAAAAATGTGCTAAAAAAAAAAAAAAAAAAAAAAAAAAAAAGTCCTAGGGGCAGACACAGGGGGAGGTGACCAGCTGAAGCCCCTCCTAAGACCACACCTAGACAGACAAAAAGGCGAGTCACAGACTGTCCAGTATCTGAACCGAATATAGCGCAATCCTACAGAGTCAAAGAACCTACATCATCAGTTCCCTATAAAGGTTAGGGTCCAGCAGTCCCAAGGGTTAATTGGTGATATATCCTACCCATAAAGTTTATCCACACCAATGGGGGGGTGGTGGAAGGAAGATCAGGGAACACCAGGTCTATCAAAAATTTAGCGATTTATACACTTTTCAGTATTTTGAGTTATTTTGAGTTGGGTACATGTATTGGTTACCATGTGTACAGATTGTGTTGCAATTGTTTTATATCCAAGTTTTTAATTGTTAGAGAAATAAAATACAGTATTTAATATTTTTAATATAAGCTGCCTCATGTTGTGCCAATAAAGTCCACCTTGCTTGTTAAATTGGGTTCCTATTTCTTTCTGCATGCCAATATAAAACTTCCTGTCCTAAGGTGGCAACACTGCACCATCATAGTACGGTGCAGAGAGTGAGCATTGCTGCTGTCCTGATTTGATCTGCTTTTGATCTGCAAACACCCCCCCCCATCTATATAATGTACTGTATAGGGGAGTTGTTTTGTCGTTCACAGAAGAAATGTGGGAAAGCTGATAAGATTGAGATATCAGTTTAGATAAGAAGTTACAAGGGCATTGGAATTCTAGCAAGATCAACTGGCAGAAAATGTTCTGGGCCTTAAAAAAAAAAAAAAAAAACTGGTAAGCTGCACACTACTCAATTTTGTATTCTTTAGTTTAAAAAAATAGCCCCCTAAACTGCTGCAAAATAGGCATTTTGTGATCTGTCTTGTACACCGGAAGTCAGTCCGTGCCAACAACAGTTTGGAATAATCAACCGTGCAGTCTGCACACCTGACCACATGAATATACAGGTCACACAGTCTCCATTACAACTGACTAGTTACACTTTACCCTGTAGCCCCAGCATAATGAATGGGATCCACAGTGCCTGCACTGCCAGGCCAGAAATGGTGACAAGTTTCAATAATTGCTCAATTTGCTCTTTTATACTCTCTAAAGTAGTATTTTTTTTGATTTCACACAAACCGTATTACAGGTGGGGCTGTTGGCTGTATAAAACGTAAACCTGACCCGACGAACCCCAAAAAGATTACCCAGGTCTATTCAATGTGGATTTATCCTTTGTGCCTGGTACACAGATAATAGGGGAATAAAAGAGCATGGCCTGTATGAAAAGCCCTTTGTCCCTGGCAGCAGATCCGTCATGCAGATGTGTAAGCCTGGAATTTGTTGTTTGGAAGGAGCAGCGATAACATTTTCATTTGATGTGTTCTCAGCGCTGCGTAATGAAGTTTAAATTGCACAGCAAGACCACCCAGCCCCTTCGTTTATTAAAAGTTGCTGAGATGCATTGTTTTTATTTTATTTATTGGTAGCACACTTAATGCTGTGTACAGCAGCTGGATGTGGAATATGAACCTGTTGTTAATATCTACTGAGCACTTACCATAGATGTCTTTTCTGGACCCCACATTGAGAATGTTTTGGAACAATTTGAGACTGTCTGTATGATTATCTAGTAGATCCTAGCTGTCCAGCTACTGGATCAAAGATTAGAATTTAGCCTTAAAAAGCAGAGTTCCCAATGCAGGATAATTAGGCAACACCTCCCTTCACACAGCACACAGGAACAGTGCTGAGGCTGTCAATCAACTGGAGCCCCCTCCCCTGTAACCTTTTTTTCTCTTGGTGTCCGGAAAACTTTTCAGAAGTGACTTGTGTGGATAGCAGAGGAAGGAAGCTGCAAACAAGTGATACTTAGTGCTCTTAATTGAGACAAGGACACACTATAGACGGATATGCTTTGTTCATATTTCATGTCTGAGGTTTACAACCACTTTACTAAATCATGAATTGTTGTTTTATATGTAGCTATGGTGAGTATTCAAACTGGTCTTAATATCTGCTTCTTGCAGTCCCTTGTACAACAGCAATCAGACAGGGAGAGTGAGGGGCAAAACACAGGGTTGTGCCAAGGGCAGACACCCCCTGAGATCGCCATTTTTAACTGGTGAGCTCTTAGGGGTTACTAGAATGCTGGCAGCCAGACTACTCGGTGTCAATGGTTACTGGGATGATAACGGCAGGCCTGCACAAGTCATTGGGTGCTAGAACGAGCCCCAAGGCTGAAAGCAGTTGGGCATTACTCAGTGCTACATGTTTTCACCCTATTTTTTTCATCTTATACCTATATTACAGGGACATGGGTCTTGCCATACGAAATGCAAAGCCAAGCATTAAAAATCCTCTGCTAAGAAACAACATGTAGCATAGTTTTGGTTTTTAATCCACTGGCCTAGTCATCTGTCAGCATGCTGGGAATCGCACTGTAACCAATTTATCAACATCTGTTATGTTTTAAACCCTGGATTTCTAAAAGTACCAGGCAGTACAAAAGGCTCCCTTCTGTTCTGATATCAGCTTAATTGTGATTTCTTGTGTTTTATAATGTGTTCTTGTTTTCAAGACCTTGGCCTCATCCATAAATACTGAAGGAAAGAAAGTTGAAATGTTGCCCTTTGCAACCAGCCAATTTCTTGCTCTAATATGGTTAGAAAATTAAAGTTTTTCTATGACTAGCACCTCCACTGTTCTAATTTTTAAAAGGCAAATTCAACCCGATAGTTGGTTATACTGCAGAGACATGTAGAGTATCAGTATTTTCATCCAAAATTCACACAAATTTAAAGCCTCGTACACACAATTTATTTTATTTTTTGCATGCTAGTCCCATATTGAAAACAAGAGGTTACTCAACTTACCAAAATTCTCGTACAACAGAATACATCTTTGAAAAGCATTGTAATGTGTTGTATTATAATACATTCTTTAATTTTTGGACATGCGTAGTCTTTCTCTTTGGCTGAAAACTGTACTGATTAAACTAAAATCATCCGATCTGCTATCACACGAGAAAAGTTTTTGTGTTTTGTCCCTGCGGATATCTTCGAATGAGTTGTCGAGATCAGCTTTCGAAAGCTGTGTACTAACGATCATATTATCGTACGATTGTTTCAAAAGCGGTATTTTTCGTCCAATTTCTGATTGTGTGTACTAGGCTTAACCCAAGATTTACACACTGTTCTAATTGAATTCTAGGAAAAAATATGCTAAATCGCTGGACCCTGGTTACTCATTTATTGTGGGTTTGCCCCAAAATTAGAAGATGCCTGGACTGGCTTATATCAGTTGGTCTATACACTTCTGGGGAAAGGTATCCGAAAAACCCAGGAAAAGCTCTGCTAAATCTGAATCCTGTATAAATAATCAATTTTGTCTACTGTACTGACATTTCTTATCATGGGGCCAAAAAGTGGCAAAGTGAAACAGAAACTGAATTGGTTTCTCCTCATTGAGAAAATGTCTGTGATCCTCCATAGATTCATTTCTAAATTTAAAAAGTTCTGGAGGCCCCAGATCGATAATTATCTCCCGCCTGATTTTAATTCTGTTGAATCTTTGGCAAAGACGTTATGATATCGTGTCAAGGACCAAACTTCAAACCTAAACACCTATTCCCCCTTTACCCACCTCCAACACTCTTTTCTAGAACCCTCTATAATTAATTTCCTTCTTCTACCCTTCTACTTTGGTTCTCAACTTTCACGTAACAATTTCATCTGAAAAGTGTTATGCCTCAAGGGAATCTTTCCTTCCCTCCTCCTTTTGGGTCCCTTAGAAATTTCATCAGCTGATATTTGAGACCTGGGAGACACCTCCAGACATGATCGATGATCATCATTTCTGAGGAGGGTAAATTTGTAACCACTTTTATGTTTAAAATCTTCAATAAAATGTATCAAAATGAAAAAAATTTTTTTTGATAAATCTTGGGTGAAAGCCCTGATGAACAACTGCTGATCTTCATAGACTGCTGCTTTCTTCAACACATGAGCATTGCAAACCAACTGAACATCATTTTTATCAGAACCTCCTCGAAGCTGACGGTTCAAATTTTATAGATCACAGCCAACTGGCAGGCGCACAAAAAAATCTTGTAAACATTTCAGTTATTAACATAAATGCGGATTCCTTTAATTGTGTTTTAAACTCCTTGTTTTTATCAAACTGTCAAATTAAGCCAAATTAGCTTTCATTTCAAGCCAATAGACTCTCTCTAACTAGCCAGAACTGGTAATCGCATTATTGGTAGGAGCCAACTTTTTTTCTGTGTTTAAACAAAACATTAAACCGGTTTATTAGACTTGAGCTTTAGTAGTTTTTTTTGTGAACTGTGGACAGCAAATAATCTTTTCAGGCTTAGCTGGAAAGTAACCCCACATCTTCTAATTTCAGTTTAGGGCAATGTAATCTTGTTACTATAGAGTAGTACGCTTTACATATCATGGAGTTTTCTAGGGCTCAAAACTTGAAAACATATTGCAGAAATGCTGCCGATTGTTTTGCAGGCCATAGTAACTCAGCATTTTACTTCTATACCAGCAATGATATATTTCCCATCTTCAATTGGTAGAGAGACAGGCCTTCTAGTTGACATGCTTCCCGATTTCCTGGTAGCCATTTTTAAAGCAGCCATAATATTTTGAACTGAATGTTAAAGTGAAAGTTCACCCAAACTGGCGCAGAGTAACACTATGGCTCAGATTTACTAAAACGCAGAATCTGGTGTGCTTTGCATAATCTAGTGTAGCTGTGCATAATAACCAATCGGCTTCAAACTTCAGCTTGTTCATTTGAGCTTTCAAAATAAAACCTAGAAGCTGATTGGTTACTATGCACAGTTGCACCAGATTCTGTGTGCTCCAGTTTTAGTAAATCTGCCCCATATGAGTTGTATGACTGGTTTATTATCCATAGAGTAATTCTTGGGTTAACTTCCACTTTAACCTGTTCACACCGAATGATGACTAAAGCACGGCTGCACGTTGCCAGGTGGTCGTCATATGACGTCCCTTCTGTGCTCTCGCTTCTTGCACACCCCCTGCGGCGCACATCAGCAGTGATCTGGGTAAAGAGACAATCATGTCGGCTCTTTACCACGTGATCAGCTGATCTCAGTGTAAACATGATTTGCCGCTTATCGGCAATCCTCCTCTTCTAACACTGATCATCAGTGTCCTAACTATAAGTGCCTTCCCACCAGTGCTGCCAATCAGTGCCTCCCCACCAGTGCTGCATATCAGTGCCGCCTCATCAGTGCCCATTAGTGCAGCCTTCTCACTGCAAATCAGTGGAGGAGAAAAATTACTTATTTACATTTTATAACAGAAACAGAAACCTTTTGGGTTTGTTTAGCAAAAAATAAAAACTCAGTGATGATTAAATACCACCAAAAGAAAGCTATCTATCTCAAAAATAATGATAAAAATGTTGTTGGGGTGCAGTGACCGCACAATTTTCATTCAAAGTGCGATGGCACTGAAAGCTGAAAATTTGCCAGGGCAGGAACAGGGTGAAAGTGCCCAGTAGGCAAGTGGTTAAATGCACATGCATGCTCTAGTTCCTGGAAACTGTCATTCCTGCAAATATATCCACTTTAAATACGTGTGTGTGTGTGTGTGTGTGTGTGCCAGTTCTTGGCAACTGTCACTGGAGGAAATATACTCTTGCAGACCTAACACTGAGCTGCAGGAATGAAGCCATGCAAGTTCAGCTTTCACTCCCGCATGTCAGTCCCGATTTCGGCCGCGATTTCAGAGACATCTGTGCAGGTTTCTTCACAGATGTCAATGTAAATCGCAGCCCGAAATCGCAAAAAGTAGTACAGAAACTACTTTTTGAAATCAGTGCAGCGCCACAGATGCAGCGTCGCACTGATTTAGGGTGGTGCCATTGACTACAATTCCCGCCGATTTGACATGCGATTTGACAAAATGCTCCAGTGTGAACCAGGGCTAATGTTTGGTTTAGTGACAGTTGCAAGGAACTATATAAAGCCTGATGACTCAAAACCCATAAAAAAAACGTAGAAATCCAGCTTTTACCTTTATGGGCTCTCTGTCTGTACTTAACAAAAATCGCAAGTGGAGAGTCGGCCCTGCCAGTTCATCTCGGTGACGTACAGAACATTTCCTGCATGTGCTATGAAATTGAGGCGAGCGGAAGGTGTTCTGTAGCCCAAACCCGGAGCGAGCAGCCTATGGTGACAATGCCGCTCCTTCATTAAGGGGGTAGAGTGAGTGAGTGTTGTGTTACTGGCAAGGTAACCAGGTGGAAATAAAGAAAAAGCCTGAAAAAATTAATGAATACAGCCACCTCATTATAGAACTGATAAGCTGCCATACATTACAATTGTGTTCTTGTTTTAGATACAATTTAAATTACATGAAAATCCAATCACTAAAATTGCATCATTTTTAACATGTTTACTTAATTTAGACAGTCATTTTAAATATTATTAAATTTTCTTATTGTTAATTGCTGTATGTTGGATGTTGGATCATCAAAGGCACCACATCCCTGAGTAGAAATAGATTTAATAAAGAAAGGATACCGGGATTTTTAAGGTGCTACAGAAAATTTACAAACGGATATATAAAAAATATATCAGATTGAATCGTTGCAGAGATAAAATCATCAGGATATCATCATACCATACCCATATGATAGATTAACAGCAGTAAATTCTTGCTCTACATATTTCGCCATATGATGGCTTCCTCAGGAGATCTCAGGTAAGTACTGCATGTATGGTCAGTGAACTATGATACGTGTCCTGTATAAACAAAGTTTATGGCTCAGATGTCTTGGGGATATTAAAATTGTGGAGATATCTGGTCCACCACAGAGAAGGACATAAAGGACTCCAATAACAGTGGGCCTGTTTGATATATTTTTTATATATCTGTTTGTAAATTTTCTGTGGCACCTTAAAAATACCATTATCCTTTCTTTATTAAATCTATTCTTAAATCTTCAGCTTTTTATTTTTTTTTTTTTAATAGCACATGTTGATCCTGCCTTAAAAAAAAATCTGTTCAGTCTTTTACTGTTCTAGACTGACAACCCTCCGATCCCTGTGTTCTAATTGTGCTCTTGCGTTGTCATCCCGTCACAGGGATTCTGATGAAGGGATTCCGTGTGGCTGAATCAACCCGCATTACGCAGACATAGTCCACTGATCTCACTAGCAGTAATCCTGTGCTAAGATACTTCATGCAGACAACAGTGGATGTGGCTGAAAAGAGGCTGCACTGAGACACAAAGCATGAAAAAAATGTGAAAGCAATACTTTAGTTAAAAAAATAGCCATTGTTTATGATAAACAGTGCAAACTAATAGTTCTCCAGCCAGGGTTTATATATCTACTTCAAATCACAGCTCCTGCATGTCACCAAAAAATCATCACGCAGGAGATATAAAATTTACTTGTAAACCATTAAAGTTACACCCAAGCACATAAAAATACCACCCCCCCCCCCCCCCCCCAAAAAAAAAATTTTGAGGCCTACACATGAAAAGGTTGATTGCAATACACATGTTGTCGTGCACCTTGGACGGAGAGCAGTAATTCGGTAACGCTAAACTAAGGAGAGGTTTGTCGCCATTTTAAGGGGGCGCACTCAAATTTAATTTTACATGTTATTTTAATTTACTTTAATATTGTGTAACATAAAAAATTGGAACTACCACTATTTTATTCTCTAGGGCAGTGATGGCGAACCTTGGCACCGCAGATGTTTTGGAACTACATTTCACATAATGCTCAACTACACTGCAGAGTGCATTAGCATCATGGGAAATGTAGTTCCAAAACATCTGGAGTGCCAAGGTTCACCATCACTGCCCTAGGGTGTCTATATAATATTTTGGGGGTTTTATGCAGTCTTCAGACCCAAATAGATTTTTTTTAAATGTGTGCAAAAAATGTAAAAAACGGCCCTCTGGCAGCGAAATATTGGTGTTGTTATTCACTTTACGGTCAACACAGAGGACAAGGGGGCACTCTTTACGTCTGGAGGAAAAGAGATTTCATCTCCAAATACGGAAAGGTTTCTTCACAGTAAGAGCTGTGAAAATGTGGAATAGACTCCCTCCAGAGGTGGTTCTGACACGCTCAGTAGATTGCTTTAAGAAAGGCCTGGATACTTTCCTAAATGTACATAATATAACTGGGTACTAACATTTATAGGTTGATCCAGGGAAAATCCGATTGCCTCTTGGGGGATCAGGAAGGGAGTTTTTCCCCCTGTTGGAGCATGCTCTGCTGGGGTTTTTTTTTTTTTTTGCCTTCCTCTTGATCAACTGTGGGTATAGAATTGGGTATATTGGATTGTACGATATTTTTTTTTTTTTTTCTCTTAGGGTTGAACTGGATGGACTTGTGTCTTTTTTCAGCCTAGCTAACTATGTAACTATGAAAGGCAGATCTTTTCATTGCTGGCAGTAAGGGTGGCATTCTGACCACCACCACTGTAAGGGGGTGAATTCTCCCTACTGAACACCAATGTAAAGAGCATTCTTCCCCCTGCCTCCGATAAATTAACTTTAGCAGGGGTTCCCTGGGACCTGAAAATTATTCTTTTATTTTTTTTTCTAAGCTAAAATGATAAGAAAATTTTGCCTAAAGTACTGTATATATAAAAACAAAAAAAATATTTCCAGTATATGTCTGCAATGCTCAGAATTTTTGACATAATCAACTGGTACTTTTTTGCACTTAACAATTAGGCATATCAAAACACTTTCAATGGAATACTTAACAGATCAAAAAGGAGCAAATAGGAGAAGTTAATTGCTAGGGTTTACATACGCTTTGAAGAGTATGTAAACCCAAAGTTTAATATTCCTGATATGTGCCTGTTGTACAATGTAGTTGTAAGAAAAGTATCCTGTTCTTTGTATGGTTTCCTTTGTGTGAAATCCCTGGTGTTCCTGCCAGTCCCTGCTTTCCCTGCTTTCTAGTAAAAACTGACCACACCAGGCAGGAGAACACAGCGTGGTCAGTTCTCTAGTTATGCTGGGAACTCTGCCTGCTCTTCTCCAATGATCATACTTGTCCTGACATGCCCCCCCTGTACAACCATTTAGGCTTTCTGCACACAGAACTTTTGAAAACCTCTTCTGAACTCTGGAACTTGACAGCTTGTAAGCGACATTTAAAAGCGTTCTTTTTGATCCTCCTATCTCCTGACCCTGGAATGGCTTTATTAAACCTCAACATTGAGAAGTTTCCCCCTAACTATCGTACTGTAGTAACACATATCTTTCTTGCTGCCAGATCAATCATAACCAAAAACTGGAAATCAAATGCAACTCCTAATGTATCTGAGGTCTTGGATATCACGCATACTAACTACCTTTTTGAGTCAATGATAGCAAAAAAGGAAGGTAGAAACCAGTTACTACAAAGTCATTGGAATATATGGTCTTCATGGTATAAAAGATAACAGATAATTGTTTACTTATAACATACTGCTGTCTGAAATGTTCTCTTGTTCCACCTTTGTGCGTCCCCATTTGTGCGTCCCCAAATTATTCCCCATCAAAAAAACGCCTATAAACGAAAACCCTTATAAACGTGAGTTACCACGTTTAGACGCTGTTGCAAGCTTTTGGTGTTTAAAATGCCCCTGAACTTCCATCCTGAACACAAATTTTTGTTTTAAAAAAAAACTTTTAAACCACTATAAACACCTGATGCCCCTCACACAGGATCGGAAATTCTGCCAGCAAAAGATTTTGGTGGGAAATTCCGACCGTGTGTATGCTCCATCCGACTTTTGCTGGTGGAATTCCCGCCAGCAAAAGATTGAGAGCAGGTTCTCAATTTTCCGATCGGAAATTCAGATTGTCTGTACCAATTCTGACACGCAAAATTCCTACGCATGCTCGGAAACAATTAGACGCATGCTCTGAAGCATTGAACTTCATTTTCTCGACTCGTCCTAGTGTTGTACGTCACCGCGTTCTTGGCGGTCGAAAGTTCAGAGAACTTTTGTGTGACCGTGTGTATGCAAGCCAAGCTTGAGCGGAATTCCGTCGGAGAAACCATCCAAGTTTTTTCTGTCGGAAATTTCACTCCTGTGTACGGGGCATGAGTGTACATGTGCCCAAAAGATAACATTGGGGAGAGTTCTGGGGCTGCTGGAAAAAAATACCCAAATGCTCCTAAACGTCCGTTTACCAGCTGCAGTGTACATGAGGCCTTAGGCTGCTTTCACACTGGGGCGGTGCGGGGCGGCGACGGTAAAGCAGCGGCTTTACCATCGTTTTACCCGCGGATGCGGCCGCTAGCGGGGTGGTTTTAACCCCCGCTAGCGGCTGCAAAAGGGTTAAAAACCTCCGCAAAGCGCCGCGGCAGCGGCGGTTTGCGGGCGGTATCCCCGCAGTTTCCCATTGATTTCAATGGGTAGGAGCGGTGAATACACCGCTCCTTCACCTCTCCAAAGATGCTGCTAGCAGGACTTTTGTTGCGGTCCTGCTAGCGCACCGCTCCAGTGTGAAAGCCCACCGGCTTTCACACTGGAGTGAATGGGGCCGGTTTTTTCAGGCGGTGTACAGGCGCTGTACCGCCTGAAAACCGCCCCAGTGTGAAAGCAGCCTTACTGGGAAGTTCAGTGTTATGTTGTTTCTCCTCCCCCAGCTCCTATGCAGCTGGGAACAGAGGAATTGTGATCACTTTAAAAAAAAGGTATTTATAATTTTTTTTTTTATATCTATAAACAATTGTTTTGCTTTTCATTTCTATTTTAGGCCCCTTTCACACAGACGTTCTGATTGGGTCCACCTGTCACTTTTTCAGGCAGACCCGATCGGAACCTCTGTTCTTTTCTATAGAGCGGCGTTTCCACCTGCCTACATCTGATCCGCTTAAAAAAAGACGCGTGTGGAACCAGTCCAGCAGATCGGATCGGATGACAGTCGGGTGTAAACGAACAGGTGGTTTGTTTACATCTGGCCGCCCATAGAGGAGAGTGGCCTGTATCCGCTCTGCATAAGCGGAGTGGACACAGACCTGTCAACCGCCTGCTCAGTGGGGATCAGTGGACAGATCCCCTGGTGAGCAAGCGGATTGCAGTTGCAGTCCACCCTCGTGTGAAAGGGGCCTTAAACTGAAAGGGTTGTTTTACAAAGCGATTGTTTACAATCACTGTAAAGCCCAACTCCAGGAAAATGGGAAACCTATCATTACAATAGGCCATTTTTCCTTCAGTTGACCGTTAATGTAGCAACACTGGTATAGACGGTCCTGACAGCACTACAGAAGCCTTCTAACAGTGAGCAGAGATAAAGGTACAGGTGGCACTTGGTCTCTGCAAAGCTAGTGACAAATACATCCCTGGCCAAAATCGGGAACATTCATACAACATGAAAAGCATCCAACTATTTAAAACATTTGCTTTTATCTTCCTAGAACAGAGTTGTTAACTTTGGGGCTCCAGTAACCCGTAATAACCTGAGGAGCAATGTGTCAGAGTTCTTCTAATCTTCCATTTTCCTCTGAAATTCTTTGTAATGTTTATACATTTTGCTGCAAATGACTTAGAACTGTCATCTTCTAGAAATATCTTAATCCTGGCACTCTGTGCACAAACTATAACATTACCATATATAGCTGCACTTACACCTTGAGCAAATCACAAGCATCTGGATTATGTGGATGTTGGTGGGTCAGTAATCTTCATAACACATCAGTGCAAGAATTTTGATTCACAGTAACACTATTTAGACAGCTTGATAGTTTCTTTCGACCCATAACACCCATGCTGTTGTCACATGTCTACATGGCTATGTTTAGCTGATCTTCATATAGAAAGAATGTAAAAGATGGGAAGATGGCATCTGGAATGCCATTTTTCTAAACAATGAGGAATGTGAAAATATTTAACTTTAGAGTAAACCAAAGGGGGGATCATTCAGGACAAAACAGAAAAGTTAATTAATAGAAAGGAAAAACCAGAGTAGATGAGTTGCTTCTGCTACTTAGTATCGTATGTATATCATAGGCCAAGACCCCCAACTGGTTACAATCCGGCCTCCCCTAAAGTTTGAAGGACAGAAAACTGGCCCTTTGTTTGAACCGTTTGTAGACCCCTGATGTAAAAGAACAATTGTTTGTGATTACAAAAGCTCTAATTTCAGATTAAACTGTTCCTAACATGGTCGCATTACAACAAGTATGTTTTTCCTGACTGAGGACCACATTAATAGTTTGAATTTTTCTTAGTTCAGATAAGATCGAGAAAAACTTTCCATCCTCCAGCTTTGATTTTTCTTTTCACCATGGTTGAAAACAATTGTTGTTTTGTCAGCATTTACTATGTGAAAATCAGACGAATGTTTCGAAAATTAAGATTTTCAAACAAAATTGTGTATGGCCAGCTTTTGCTTTGGGGTAAACCATGACCTCCAGCTGATTTAGACTGGACAGGCTAACATCACTTATGTCTGTGGGTACCAACAGACCTCTGAAGACATTGCCAGTCAACTTGTCTTGGGACAGGGCATGGTCCAGCTACATTCAGCATTTTCACAGATTGCTATTGGAATTCTTAAAGATAAAGCTGTTCTGTCTGCTTGCTCTCCCCCTTCCTTGGACACAAACATGAGTGCTTAAAAGTATGCATCTTTGTGACCCAAATGTTTAAAACTCAACTTAAGTCTCACAACAAAGCTAACAGGAAATTAATGGATATATTCTTAATATGATTTAATTTAGAAAATATTCTGAATACTGTTTGTAATTAATAAAAACTGATTACCATTTAAAGACCAGGTCGACTTCCAGCATGTATTGTGCCATGGGGAGGGCCATGTACAGGGTGGTAAAGGGGGTGTTTGATGTAGGTCTGGATTGGCAGTTACCCATCAGCACTTATACTGATTATGCAAATAACATAATTCAATGTATGCTGAGAAACTACTAATGCAGACAATATGTAGCATTGTGCATGCATATCTCCCCCTAGTATCCATGACCAGCTTTAATGTTGTGCAGGTGAGGGGATGCTAACTGTTCCACAGACAAGTTGTGTGATCCATATCTCGGCACCAGCAGCACAATCCCTCAACCCCCAAGGTGTAGGCATATCAAATATTTGCTCGGGTGGAAGAAATATTTAAAAAGACATGAGAGAAGGATAAGTTTGATCTTGTAAGAAATATGTTCTCTCTCTTTTTTTTTTTTTTTTAGTTTTGTTTTGCATTCTGAAATATATTCTATATTTATCATTAATTTTTTTACCGTCTTACCATGGTACAAAACAGCTGTTGTCTAACTGAACTACCCATCCAAGGTCCGACACCCTTATGAAGTAATGGGTACATACTGTATATAACTGTGTGTGTGTGTGTGTGTGTGTGTGTGTGTGTGTGTGTGTGTGTGTGTGTGTGTATATATATATGTATATACCGTATATACTCGAGTATAGGCCGACCCGAATATAAGCCGAGGCACCTAATTTTACCACAAACAACTGGGAAAACGTATTGACTCGAGTAAGCCTAGGGTGAGAAATGTACTGTAAGTGGAAAAGAGGGTCAACGATGCCCATTTGCAGCCTCACTGTGCCCAAGCAGATGGACACAGTTGACCGATTTGGGGCCCTGTATCTCGGGGTCACTTAGTGCTAGGAACCCCATCTTTGGATATGTTGTAGTGCTAGTTCAGCTGGGTTTGAATGCCAAATTTGGAGTTCCTAGCTCCAAGTGTCCCCGAGATATGGGGCCCCAAATTCGGGTCAGAAAATGTCAAGCACTTTTCTGCAGCAAAGAATGACATTTTCCGAACCGACTTTGGGTCCCCGTATCTCGGGGCCACTTAGTGCTAGGAACCCCATATTTGGATATGTTATAGTGCCAGGTCCACTGGGTTGGCACACCAAATTTGGGATTCCTAGACCCAAGTGGCCCCGAGATACGGGGCCCCAAAGTCGGGTCGGAAATTTTTTTTTTGCTGCAGAAAAGTGCTTGACTCGAGTATAAGCCGAGGGGGGCACTTTCAGCACAAAAAAATGTGCTGAAAAACTCGGCTTATACTCGAGTATATACGGTATATATATATATATATATATATATATTATATATATATAAAATAAAAGCTCTATTCTGAGTGGTCCCTGCTGTCTTCTGGGACCTGTGTGTCTCCCAGAAGACAGGGGGGGGGAGAAGGAGGGGGGCCGGAGATGGTGTAGATCAACGCAGATACTACGGCAATCTTTTGCCAGAAGTGGGAGCAAATAGCTGTATTAGACAGGTATTTGCTCCCCCCTCCCCCCTGAAAGGTGCCAAATGTGACACCGGAGGGTGGAGGAATCCGGACAGCGGAAGTTCCATTTTTGGGTGGAACTACGCTTTAATAAAACTTAATGAGCAATTGCAATGCCAAAGTGCAATTTTCTTGCAAATATATCTACCAGGAACATGGCAATACTATATTCATTTAATGAAGCTCTTAATGGGTAGAACACATCACCGAGAGAAAGGATCCAAGGTGGGGATCAGTATGGATCAGCCTAGTGAATAAAGTGTATTTTTAAGATACTTTTGATGTGTGACATTTTTGCTCTGTTTGTGTGATGCAGATTAGTCAGCGTGAAGTCAACTCCTCATCTGCAAACTTGTTCCAAACATTGACTGAATTATTTTGATCAACATGACAACCAGGACCTATTGAAAGATTTCCCCTTTGTTCCTGTTCTGGCAAAACATTCAAATTTTGGATTTTCCACCACTTTTAGTCTCTTGGTCTCCAGGACAAAAAAAAAGGGTAAATCTTGCTAATGGGAAAACAGACAGCTATAAAAATCTGGCGGGTTCTAATCCCTTAAGACTATTCACAATAAAATAAAAATAACACAGGTTTTGTTGGATTGGGAGCCATCAGAGATTCATGTAACATCATTATTTCCTGGCCCCTTGTTCCCTTCTTTGACAATCTCAATTCACTTGTACTCAGTTGGAGATATCTAGAGAAGGTTGCACATCTTTTTCTAAAAAAAAGTGTTTTGTTTTTTTTCTCCTGCGGTGTACTTTTGTTAGTAAAACCCAAACCTGTCACATTAATTTCTTATTGGAAATGGTCATCTGCTTATAACTTGACTATGACTTGTATTTACTAGATGTTTCTGTTCAGCTCTTCCTAGGCCTGTTACATAAACCTATAAGCTTCTTACACTGTTAAGAAAATAAAGAAAAAATAATCCATTTAATTTGTATAACCCATTTCGTGCTTTCTTATTTTAGCTATTTGAAGAAAATCCCTTAATTGTAAATGAAGCAAAATACATAAACAAATTTGAGGAGATTAAAGTAAAACTCTAGCCAAATTATTTTAGGTAGAAAGATTAGAACATGATTGGTTTCTGTCCCCCACTAGAGAGATCTGCCATCACTTCCTGTGCTTGGGAACATACAGGAAGTGACAGGAATCCTAAAAAAGGAAGGTTGAGATGGCGAGAAGAACCTGGCAGAAGTATTGAGCCTAAATTAGCATAAATAAAAAAAGTATCACAGTACTCAATTGTTCTCTTTTCACTCTGTTAAAAAAAAGGAGCACTTTAAGTTCTTATTAGAGAGATTCTGCTTACTTCCTGGCTTGGTAACCACACAGTACTGACATAGTTAGATTGGATACAGGTCCATCTAGTTCAACCAATAGAGGGGAAGAAAAAAAAAAAATAGAAAACTTCCATATACACAATCCTATACCCCAGAGTTAATGCAGAGAGAGCCAAAAAACCTCAAAGCATGATTCAGTTTGCTCCAGCAGGAGGAAAAATGCCTTCCCGATCCCCCAGGAGGAAATCGGATATTTCCTGCATCCAGTAGCCCCGATGTTATTACTCATAATTAGACATGTGCACAATAGAAAAATTTGTTTACTTTAGTTTCGTTTCTGTTCGTTTCCGTTGATTCGTAACGATTCGTAATTTCGTAAGTCGTCGGTGTTCGTATTTGTAACGATTCGTAAATTCTTAAGTCGTCGGTGTTCGTATTCGGACTCGTTCGTATTTTCATAAGAGTTATTTTTTAGTTGATTCGTTTTTCCGTTAGTTTAATTTTCGTTTATTTGAAATTCGGACGCATTCGTATTTTCGTAGATTTAGTTACATTCGTACTTTCGTAAGATTGATTTATTCGTACTTTCGTAACATTCGTAGATTCGTAATCGGAGCATAATTCATAATTTTATGTAATGTGTATGCTATTATTACATTGTAAGGGACACGGAAAATTACCAATTCAACAAAAAAAAAAAAGTTACGAATGTACGAATTTTTTCGTTCATTTTGATTTTCGTTGTTCCTGTTTTCGTTTTTCAGATTTTCTTCTTACGTAGTTTCGTTGTTTCTAATTTGGTTATTTCGGATTTTCGTTGTTTTTCATGTTCGATTCGATAATTCGTTATTCGTTAAAATTTTTAGCGACTCATTCGTTCATTCATACGATAACAAATGAACGAATATAACGAATTTTAACGGAAAACAAATTAAAATGAAACGAATTGCACATGTCTACTCATAATGTAATTATCCAGTTATATTTTGTGCATTTACTAAGACCCCTTTCACACTGGGGCGCTTTGCAGGCTCTACAGCGCTAAAAATAGCGCCTGCAAAACGCCCTGAAAGAGCAGCTGCTTTGTCTCCAATGTAAAATTCCTGCTAGCAGCATCTTTGGAGCGGTATGTATACCGCTCCTTCACCGCTCCTGGCCATGGAAACGAATGGGGCAGCGCGGCCTTACCGCCGGCAAAGCGCTGCTGCAGCAGCGCTTTGCAGTGGTTTTAACCCTTTCTTGGCCGCTAGCGGGGGGTTAAAACTGTACAAAAAAATATATGCTAAATATATATACTCGCGCTAATGGTGTATCTGTGAAAAGAGGAAGCAGCAGCTATACACAAAGTGGTGATCACTTAAAAAACGTATAAATATAAAATATAGCGCTCACAACCATTGAAGTATAAAAAACGTGTGACCAAACACAATCAAATAATTGACAAAATAAAGTCCAAACATAAATATAAATATCAAAGTGACTCTAGGTGCTTCAATCCGAAGGGAACAAAACGTGCAGGAATATTGCAGATGTATTCAGGTGCAAAACACCCCCTCATGTATCCCCACTCACCAGATTGTGATGACCCCCAGCTTTTCAGTCTGGTGGGTCGCTTTAAGCTTTATATTGGTGTCCAGGGCCAATGGAGTAGTCAAATCTTCAGATCCAATGATTTTTAAATGAAGTTGCTCAGCAAAACGAACGGATGCCCAAAAGTGAGGAAAGAAATGGAACTAATAGTGAAGTACCGTTTAAAAATGGTTTAATGGAAAAGGGAATGGGTACTTACAAAAAGTACAATCAAAACAGGCATCAAACATGGAGTTGATAGTGTAAAAACGCCGCTCAAGACTGAAAAGCTGGGGGTCATCACGATCTGGTGAGTGGGGATACATGAGGGGGTGTTTTGCACCTGAATACATCTGCAATATTCCTGCACGTTTTGTTCCCTTCGGATTGAAGCACCTAAGTCACTTTGATATTTATATTTATGTTTGGACTTTATTTTGTCAATTATTTGATTGTGTTTGTTCACACATATTTTTTATACTTCAATGGTTGTGAGCGCTATATTTTATATTTATACGGGGGGTTAAAACTGCCCCGCTAGCGGCCGAATAGCGCCGCTAAAACGACGGTAAAGCGGTGCGAAAAATAGCGCCGTTTTACCACCGGCGCCCCAGTGTGAAAGGGTCCTAACAAACACATCCAGCGCTTTTTTATAACAATCTCATAAGCTGGCCAGAACTAGTTCTTGAGAGAGTCTATTACACATTTTCACAGCTCTTACTGTGAAGAAGCCCTTTCGTATATAGACATATCTCCCCAATGGGCACACAGATACCAGTAAATTCGGACAACAATTTTAATACTTTCCCATACTTTGCAAAACTGAAGTAAAAAAGATGGCTGGATTTCTGCTCTTATAATTAAATGGCATTGTCCTGTTAATTAAAGGGAGGTCTTTAGGTCCACTGTAAGTTTTTAGGTACATTGCTTTCCTGGCTTCTAGGACTTCACATTCCTGGTTTATTTTATATCATACATGTGATATTTTTTATCTATATTTTATATCTGTCCATTTTATCATTGCAGGATAATGTGGCATTATTTTTACGAGGCTGTAAAGAACTTGGCCTAAAAGAATCCCAGCTGTTTGACCCAGGAGATCTGCAGGACACTTCGAACAGAACAGTAAGGTGGGTGATTGCTACAAAAAAAGAATTATGCTTAATAAAAATAGCAAGGGTGAAAGACATCTGTCTCCTGGCTGCATGCTTTCTGATAAACTGCTAAAGGGACTTTTGTTGAAAGAATGGGGACCAATTAGTCTCTCCAAAATAAGGAATGGATTCTGTTTAAGGGCCGATTCAGACTGCTGCGATGCGGCAACGCTGCAAATCTACTGCGGGTTCCCGCATCACATGTCTCCTGGCGGCAGTTCACACTGCCCTATGCGAGCTGCTGGGAGTGTCAGTTAAATGTTAATGACACCCCCAAATCAGTTTGCATATCGCAGTGCGATCTGCAAACTCGGACAGGAATCAGATCGCATCGTGTGAAGACCCATGTGATCCGATTCTGCTGCGGACCAAAAAAAGGGTCCTGTACGAGTTTGGTCCGAATGCGATGCAAATTCAGCCATACTATCTGTATGGCTGAAATCGCATCGCACTGAGATCGCATGTGATTTGCACTGCAGTGCGGTGCGAATCATATCGGATCTCAGACATCGCAGCAGTCTGAACCCGCCCTTAGTGTCTTTGTTGCATAGTTGCTTGTAAGAGGATATTTACTTATTTATATGAAATCTTTATAATATTTTAGCTTGCCTATCTTTACAGCTGAACTCCAGTCAGATATAAAAGAGACAAATTGTAATGTATGCAAACACTAACAATGAACATCTCTTGTTTGCTTATCTTTGGTCCAGTAATAAAACATTGAAAGCATTTTGTTCTGTTCTAGAAGGGCAGAAAAAGACAGTGCTGTCCTTGTCTTGTGCAGTCTGTAATGCCTAGAACACACGATCAGAAAATCAGGCGAAAAATACCGCTTTCAAAGCGATCATATGATCTGATCGTTAGGACACAGCTTTCGAGGGCCAATCACGACCGTTCCTACGAAGTTATCTGAAAGGACAAACACAAAATAAATGTTTCTCGTCCGATATCCGATCATATGATTTTCGTTTAATCAGTACAAAAAAATCGTAAGAGCAAGACCATGCATGCTGTACAGTACAATACAATACATTTCATCACTTCTGAAGTTGTGTTCTGTTGTACAGGAATTTTTGTAAGTTGAGTAGCCTTGTTTTCGAGACTAGCATGCAAAAGAAAAAACTGTGATTATTCGTCTGATATTTTCATCGTGTGTACGAGGCTTAACTTTATTGCAAACAAAGTTAGCGGGAAGCGTGTTAGGGGTGCATAACACCCCCCCATGTTATGAATGGGGAAAGTGGGGTGCTCTGTAGTCCTAACACACTTTGTGTCCTAGGGGGACAGTGCTTCTCTTTTTCCATAAACACAGTACTGTGAGCTTTGTCAACCTAAGACAGGATGCGTGTTACTGGGAGGATCAACAGGTAGAAATAAAGTAAAAATAAAACTACAATAATCAAATTCAGCCTCCAGTTTGAAAGACTACTTCACTACAATATAGTAATTTTTTGCTGTTGGGTTTAGATATGCTTGAATGTAGCTCAGTACTCATGAATATATTGTTAGATGTATTTTTTTTTTAATGCAAGCATTGCAAGTAACTGATTTTGATTTGGTAAAGCAGAACTTTTACTGGGAAAGAGATGGTGCTCATCATCAGTGCTGAACCTTTGCCTTTATAGAGGGGCTGATTCCTTTACGTGTAGCTGACAGATTGTCTTGGTGGCAAGAGATGGGAAGTAATGAGGATCATGCCTTGGAACGTACACTCCATACCAGCAGCTTTTTCAGACACTGTGTCAGTGAATGCAATCTGCCTAATAGCACATTCCTTTTCTTCACAGGATTTCAGACTGCAACCGGAAGCTAAGAAATGTAAGTATAACATAACTGAATGTAATCACAATTATATATGAAATTACAGACCTACGATTTAATTCCCAATTTATGAAAGATTTATTTATTTTTTTACATATAGGAAAGTAAAGCATTGGATAGGAAATGTAAATGGCAATAAGGAAATATATTTTTTTCCTTATCGAATAAAATATTGAAGGGTTAAAGTGACTGTAAAGCATTAATTATTTTAATTAAAATAATAAACGTGTCATACTTTCCTGCTCTGTGTAATGGTTTTGCACTGAGCAGCCCCAATCCTTTTTTTTTTTTGGGGTCCCCCGCCATTGCTCCTGGCTCCTCCTCCTTCGGCGAGTTCTACCCATAGAAGGTGTCCTTTTATGAAGCAGTGATCAGCGGAGATCCTGAGGATCACCACTGATCACAGCCCATAAACAGTTTATAAACCAGAGATAATCGGGGGGAGAAGTGTTTGAACTTGTTCTCCCGCCGATTATCTCTGCACATGGAGAATCCTCATAGAATGACACAGTAACGGCCAGTGTATGAAGCTGCGATCTCAGCGCTTCACTGGCGATCTGTGTCAGAATTCACACTCCCCGATTCACCAACTCAGAGGTGG
Source organism: Lithobates sylvaticus (assembly GCA_028564925.1). Lineage (NCBI taxonomy): Eukaryota > Metazoa > Chordata > Amphibia > Anura > Ranidae > Lithobates > Lithobates sylvaticus. Next base: position 664,245,028 of record CM053026.1, on the reverse strand, counting down.
TGAAGAGGGGGAGTGAAGAGAGAATCCCGGGGATCTGAGGAGGAAAGAGGAAGATTATTAACTTCCTTATGCCTCGTTCAGACCCCCAACACTGTAACCATGTCCCCCTGTCATATATATGTGTATACATGTATATATATATAATGTGTATATGTATATATATATATATAATGTGTGTATATACATGTATATATGTGTGTGTGTGTGTGTATATACATGTATATATAATGTGTGTGTGTGTATACATGTATATATAATGTAGGGGGACTCCTTATTTTATTAACATTAATCACACTGGTGTCTGTCCGTGTATTGAGCTGTGATAATTTATCAACGCTTAATAAATGGACATCTCAGTGTTTCAGTGAATTTCTGGTGCTGTAATCTCGTAAAGTCTCACGAGATTCCAGTATCAGGGGCCGTTCTCCACTGTTGGAAGCGTTTGTAGATCACTTCACTCCTCCAAGGGTGAAGCGATCTACTATGCTTCATAAACTGGCACACAGAGGAGAAAGATCTCCTCTGTGAATGCCAGCGAATGAAGCAGTGAATAGATTTCACTGCTTCATAAAAGGACACCAAAGCCACTTCTGCTTGTTTGGGGATGGAGACAGGCTTTGTATTGAGCTGAGTAAGCATCCCCTCTCCCAAGAGCTCCCTCTGGTGCTGCTGGAAGCTTTCGATAAGCCTGAAAGTTACTGATCCTAGTGTGTAAGTACCATCCACAATGGCAAGACGGATACTCTTGCCTCCTACCACCTCCTACCTTTCCCCATTGGCTCAGCGCTCTTTGATGCCATTGTGATGGTGGCATTTGTGGTGGAATCTCAGCCCTGTAATGCATGGCTTGGTCATGCTGGGGAACATCAGCTACTATCAGCTACCAGTGGCAAACTATCTTGTTGATGGTGATCATAATTGAGGTGGGTCTGATTTTCAGTTGCATTTCAGTTTCAGTTGCAATGATGGTAGACTCGGCAAAATCCTCCGCTTTTTTTCCTGAAAATCATTGTTCCTACTATTATAAAAAGAAAATACAGGTGCAGGAACTGCTGACATCCATCTGCAAATGCCTGTGTTTCACATGATCTTCACCCTTTGGCTTCATCACTTTGGGTTGTCTTACAATCAGGAAAGTCAGAGTAAAGTCTTAATCTGCATTGGCATCTAGCCAACTTGCATTTTTCAGAAGAAAAGGGTTGGTAATGGCAGCCTTGGTTTCCCTTGTGACAGGTTTACTTTAAGGGTATGTACACATGAACTTTTTTTTTTTTTTTTTTTTGAAAACTGACAATTTTATTGAGTTTCCATATTTTCCAACATAAAAAGACAAACAGGGAAAAGAAAGGGCTTGCATTGTGGTAAGTATATCAAGCGAGCTATTCATACACATTGTCTTTTTTTTTTTTTTTACCATTAAAATGAGGAATAAAGACTGAAAGAAAGAGTACGCTATTTCTGTAGTTCTAATTCCCCTTAAACCTGTCTAGTCAGTTTTTAATCCTTTGTTTTTGTTTTGTTTAATCTCACACTTTTAACCTTTTGAAATACTTGTAATCGTACATGTCCTTTTCTTGCACTTTGAAGAGCGGGTACCTTCTGTATTGTAATACATCTACAATGCATGCATTGGATGTTTTCATGCACTTTGTGTGCATATATCTTTTGTATTAAAAGTAGACTCCAGAGAGAGAGAAAGATACAATTTTGCCCCTGCAAAATGATTAATAAATCCTCATCTGGAATATTCAGTTCATTTTTGGGCACCAGTTCTCAATAAAGGATATCGGGAAACTGGAGAAAGTGCAGAGAAGGGCAACCAAACTGATAGGAGGCATGGAGGAGCTCAGCTATGAGGGAAGATTAGAGGAACTGAATTTATTCTCTCTTGAAAAGCTGAGATTAACCACTTGACCACTGAGCACTTAAACCCCCTTCCTAACCAGACCAATTTTCAGCTTTCGATGCTCTCACACTTTGAATGACAATTACTTAGTCATGCAACACTGTACCCATATGAAATGTTTGTCCTTTTTTTCACACAAATAGAGCTTTCTTTTGGTGGTATTTAATCATATTTTCAGATTTTAGTGAACTAAATTCTAAAGGGTTTAGTTAAATTGTAATGCATTATTTGAACATTTCTCTAGAATTGACAAAATCATTATATACTTCTGTAGTAAAAATCTAACAACATGTTATTTATGGTATTAAGGTTTTAACATGCACTACAGACACAGATTTATCCGTTGTGATATAAAATGTCTTTATAAATAGAACCAGGTTTCATAAACAATCAAAAATATTGTTTTTTGAGAAACAGAAGTCCAACTTTAAAATTAGGGCTGTTACTGATTAAAATGTTCGTGTTCGATTAATAGATTTTTTTTTTTTAATCGATTAATCAACTAATTTCGATTAATTATAATGTACATACAGTTTTTACAATTTTTTTTATTAAACTTTAAGAAAATATCCACATCTGCCCCCATACTGTAATGTCCACATCTGCCCCCATACTGTAATGTCCACATCTGCCCCCATACTGTAAGGTCCACATCTGCCCCCATACTGTAATGTCCACATTTGCCCCCATACTGTAATGTCCACATCTGCCCCCATACTGTAATGTCCACATCTGCCCCCATACTGTAATGTCCACATACTGTAATGTCCACATCTGCCCCCATACTGTAATGTCCACATCAACCCCCATACTGTAATGTCCACATCTGCCCCCATACTGTAATGTTTACATCTACACCCAAACTGTAATGTCCACATCTGCCCCCATACTGTAATGTCCACATCTGCCCCCATACTGTAATGTCCATCTGCCCCCATGCTGTAATGTTTACATCTACACCCAAACTGTAATATCCACATGTGCCCCCATACTGTAATGTCCACATCGCCCCCATACTGTAATGTCCACATCTGCCCCCATACTGTAAGGTCCACATCTGCCCCCATACTGTAAGGTCCACATCTGCCCCCATACTGTAAGGTCCACATCTGCCCCCATACTGTAATGTCCACATCTGCCCCCATACTGTAATGTCCACATCTGCCCCCATACTGTAATGTCCACATCTGCCCCCATACTGTAATGTTTACATCTGCCCCCATACTGTAATGTTTACATCTGCCCCCATACTGTAATGTTTACATCTGCCCCCATACTGTAATGTTTACATCTGCCCCCATACTGTAATGTTTACATCTGCCCCCATACTTTAAGGTCTACATCTGCCCCCATACTGTAATGTCTACATCTCCCCCATACCTTAATATTCACATATATGGATTGTCTGCTCTGTCCGGAATAGACAGCAGTAGACAAGCAGGCGGGTGATGATGACGTCAGCACGCCGCTACTAAGCCACCACCTGGTGGACCGAGATGGCCCCCGCTCCGGAGCTAGGCCGAAGCCGCGGCCTTTCCTATGGGTGAGACCGCGGTGCTCAATCTGCGGATCGTCCTCGATCAAAATGACTTTGATTGATCAAAGAAATTAACGATTAATCGAACAATTAATCGTTAATTTCCGCAGCCCTGTTTAAAATATAAAAAGACAGAAAAAAAATGTAAACTCTATTGGCTGTAATGCCATTGCACATATTATCCGAATATATTACCAACATTAAAAATAAAGGGTAAATCCACTTTTGTTGACAAAAAAACATTCCCCTCTGGGTGCTCTATGTACATTGCAAGGATTAGAACAACCTTTGCAGATTCCTACCTTTTTGTTATTCTGAAGTAATCATTGTTTGTTCCTCTGTGCTGAGTGGGTCTAATGGGAGTGGTTTCATAATTAGCAGTCAGCTGTGCAGCTGAAGAGCACTAATGAGGAAGCTGCTTGGCCTGCATCCCTTTAGACATGTTCCTATTGGAAATATCTCACCAAAAATGTATCTTAGGCAGACTTCTGGAAAAATTGGTGAGCCAATCACACAAGCAGGAAATTATGTTTCTGGGGGTGGTCAGTACACATTCTGTGTACAGAACACCTCTAGTTAGCCATATTGCATTTTCAGAAAATTAGAGTGGCTGCAGATTTAAAAGGAAAGGTCATTTTTAGTAACATTCAATTACAAAATGACTTGTGTCGCAATTGTATACACCATAATTTTTTTTTTGCTATTTTTTTTTTTTTTTTTTTTTTTTTTTTTCCTCAAGAAAGTGGAGTTACCCTTTCCTTCATTGGCTTAATGGATGCCCCCTACTTATTCTTATCTGGTAGTGTAGTGTTCATTTTGACACCAAATTTTGAATTAATTTTAGTCAGTCTTTTGGCTAAAATGCCATTTTAGTTTTGTATTTTAGTCATCTGAATTATTTTCGTTTTAGTTGTATTTTAGTCCACTAAAATAGTTTAGTAGATGAAAATGTTTTAGCCGGTGAAATAACACTAACAAGGAGGCGCTCTTTATATCTGGAGGAAGATATTTAACCTCCACATATGGAAGGGCTTCTTCACAGTAAGGCTGGTCATACATTATTATTATTATTATTATTATTATTATTATACAGGAATTTATATAGCGCCAACAGTTTGTGCAGCGCTTTACAACATGAGGGCAGACAGTACATTTACAATACAAATCAATACAGGAGGGATCAGAGTGCCCTGATCGTTAGAGCTTACAATCTAGAAGGGAGGGTCAAGTTGAAACAAAAGGCAATACTGTGGGTGATGAGCTGATGGAGAAAATGAAAATAGTTGTTGTTGGGTGTGGGTAGAATATGCTTCTCTGAAGAGAAGGGTTTTCAGGGATCGTCTAAAAGCTAATAAAGTAGGAGATAGGCGGACAGATTGGGGTAGGGCATTCCATAGGTTTGGAGAGGCTCTGGCAAAGTCCTGGAGGAGAGCATTGGAGGAGGTGACGAGGGAGCTAGAGAGCAGGAGGTCTTGAGAGGAACGAAGAGAACGAGTAGGTAGGTATTTAGAGACTAAGCTAGTGATGTAACTGGGGGCTAAATTGTGGATGGCTTTGTACGTAGTTGTTAGTATTTTGAATTTAATTCTTTGGCCAAGCGGAAGCCAGTGGAGGGATTGACAGAGAGGAGTGGCAAACACGGAGTGATTGGTAAGGTGGATGAGTCTGGCAGCAGCATTCATGATGGATTGAAGAGGTGATAGACTATGTAGAGCAGGGGTCTCAAACTGGCGGCCCTCCAGCTGTTGCAAAACTACAAGTCCCATGAGGCATTGCAAGGCTGACAGTTACAAGCCTGACTCCCACAGGCAGAGGCATGATGGGACTTGTAGTTTCGCAACAGCTGGAGGGCCGCCAGTTTGAGACCCCTGATGTAGAGGTAAGCCAATGAGAAGGGAGTTGCAGTAGTCGAGGCGAGAGATGACGAGTGAGTGAATTAAGAGCTTTGTTGTGTCATTGGTTAGAAAGGGGCGTATTTTGGAGATGTTGCGGAGGTTGAAGCGGCAGGATTTGGACAGTGATTGGATGTGTTGCTTGAAGGAGAGTTCAGAGTCCAGGACTACACCTAGAACTATGGCATGAGGGGATGGGCTTATGGTTGTGCCATCGATTTTGACGGAGAAATCAGGGGAAGGGGCAGGGGCATATGGGGGAGGAAAAATTATAAGTTTGGTTTTGGATAGATTGAGTTTGAGGAAGTGGTGTGACATCCAGAGGGATATATCTGATAGTAGATTAGTGATACGTGAGGAGACAGAGGGAGTGAGCCGAGGGGTAGAGAAATAGATTTGGGTGTCGTCAGCGTAGAGGTGGTATTGGAAGCCATGGGAGGCTATCAGTTGACCCAGGGAGGAGGCGTAGATTGAAAATAGAAGAGGTCCAAGAACAGAACCTTGGGGGACCCCAACAGAGAAAGAAAGAGGAGAGGAGGAAGTAGAGTTGTAAGAAACACTAAAGGTGCGGTTGGATAAGTAGGAAGAGAACCAGCGAAGAGTACAGTCACGGACACAAAAGGTGTGGAGTTTGTTGAGGAGGAGGGGGTGGTCAACCGTATCAAAGGCAGCATAGAGGTCCAGGAGTAGGAGTACAGAATAATGTCGATTGGTTTTGGCTGTTAGTAGATCATTTGTTAGTTTTAGGAGAGTAGTTTCTGTGGAGTGTTGAGGACGAAATCCAGACTGAAGGGGATCAAGAAGGCTATTATCAGCGAGGTGGATGCTCAGTCGGTTGTAGACTAGACGTTCGAGGAGTTTGCATAAGAAGGGGAGCAAGGAGATGGGGCGGAGGTTGTTAAGATTGGATGGGTCCAGTGAGGGCTTTTTAAGTATGGGTCTGTGCATGTTTTAGAGAGTTGGGGAAGATGCCAGAAGAGAGAAAGAGATTGAAGATGTGGGTTAGAGAGTGTAGCATAGAGCCAGAGGGTGAACGTAGCATTTGTGAGGGAACAGGATCCAGAGGGCAGGTGGTAAGGTGGACATTATCAAGTAGTTTAGCAACTTCTTCTATAGTGGTGGGGTTGAAAGAGGGAAGTAATGATTGTGCCTGTGGGCAGGAAGTGTAAAGCATGGAGGGTATCGGATATATCCATCTGGATGTCACACCACTTCCTCAAACTCAATCTATCCAAAACATTATACAATTTTTTTATACAATTTTCCTTTAGATTTACCAAAACCATATAATATGAGGTCAAACCTAAACACTTCCAATTTGTATGCAATCCGGCATGTCCTTGCACAACATAGTTGAAGGTTAAGTCTAAAGCCCCATACACACGGTCGGATTTTCCGATGGATTCTGTCCTATCAGACAATGTTGTCAGAAATTCCGACCGTGTGTAGGCACCATCGGACAGTTTCCATCGGATTGTCCGACGGACAAAGTCCTATCTCCTGCTGGATAGATTTTTTGACAACAAAGTCCGATCACACCAAATCCGATCGTGTGTAGCGAATTCCGACGGACAAAGTGCTACGCATGCTCAGATCACATTACAAGACCAAAGCTATTGGCTACTAGCCTCTCCGTAGTCCCGTCGTAGGCAACAAACGTCACCACGTTCAGAATGATCGGATTTTCCGACAACTTTGTCCGACCGTGTGTACGCAAAACCAACATCGGACATGATCCGACGGACCTGGTCCTCGGATAATCCGAGCGTGTGTATGGGGCTTAAAGGAAATTGAAAAATAAAATTGTATAATGTATGGCCAGCTTAAGAGCTGTGAAAATGTGAAATAGGTTCCCTGAAGAACTAATTGTGGCCAGCTCAGTAGATTGAGAAAAAAAAAAGCTGGATACATTCCAAAATGCACAAAATATATTTGTGTGTTTTATATTTATAGATAATAATGCCAGATATTGTTGATCCAGATACCGGCCCCCCCACCCTATGTGAATGAGTATGGGGTACGATGTACCCCTACCCATTCACCTTCATCTAATCATCTTCTTGGGCACCAGGAATTAATTTATTTTTCCCCAGTGGAGCAAATTGGATGAGGCTTTATAGAGTTTTCAACTATGGCTATAGGTTTGTGTACATGGTGTTTTTTTTTACCAATTAATTTTTTTCTATTTTTTTTTTTTTGTTGGTTGAACTAGATGGAATTGTGTCTTTTTTTTTTTTTTTTTTTATACCTAACTATATAATCATATTAATCAATCTCATTCATCTCTATGATGGCTGTTAATCATAATGCAACACAACCGGTAGATACAAATGTATGCCCCTTTCACACGGAGCGGGCTCCGTTAGAGTCCACCTGCTCAGTGGGAGTCGCCACTGTGCAGGTGGATGGCTGGCCCGTGTCCGCTCTGTTTATCCCATCATGCCTAAGCCTATTTCTGACATTTGTTGCTTACAAGTTAAAATCCATATTTTTTGCTTGAAAATTACTAGCATTAAGTTACAAACATTGTATATATTTTTCTAGCCGGGATCCTAGAAAATGTCGATCGTTGCAAATTTTTTATGTCACACGGTATTTGCGCAACGGTCTTTCAAACAAATTTTTTGGGGAAAAATTACACTTTCATGAATTAAAAAAAACAAAACAGTAAAGTTAGCCCAATTTTTTTGTATAATGTGAAAGATGATGTAACGCTGAGTAAATGGATACCTAACATGTTATGATTTGAAATTGCACACACTCGTGCAATGGCAACAAACTACAGTACTTAAAAATCTCCATAGGCAACCATTTAAAAAAAAAATGTAACAGTTACCAGGTTAGAGTTGAAGAGGAGTTGTTAGAATTATTGCTCTCACTCTGATGATTGTGGTGATACCTCACAGGTGTGATTTGAACACTGCTTACATTTTCGGGCGTGACTTACGTATGTGTTTTCTTTGCTGTGCGAGCTCGCAGGAATTGGGATACTTTTAAAAAATATATTTATATATATTTTTTTATTATTATTTATTTTATTTTAGTTTTCGTTTTTTTAACATTGTCCCTAGAAAAAAATTTGTTCACTTTTATTACTGTCACAAGTAGGGTTGCACCGATACTAGTATCGGTGCCGATACCGAGGATTTGCACAAGTATTGATACTCGTGCAAATGTTCCGATACCTGAAACCGATACTTTTAGGCTCGGCTCTTTGAGCTGTCAGTGGGTCTGCCCAGTGTTAAAGAAATCCGGTAATTGGAGTTGTCAAAAAAAAAAAAAAGCAGCAATGTTTATTACCAACAATTCTCAGCCCTGAAAAACTAAAATAAAAAGAAACATTGTTTATTTTTGTATATTTCTGTTTTTTCATCTGCAGATCAAAGGGATGAACAAATGTTCCTCTGTTTAACCCCTTAATAACCCTTATTTTACTCTAATCAGCCTCAATTAACTCCCTATTCTCCTCCATTTAATATTATTTTCCTGCTTTTTTTATTTTGGTTCACGTCTATTTTATAAACGATAAACAATTAAAAATTTAAAAATTTTTAACATATATATTAACATATATTTACACATTTTACATTGAAAAAGCACTAAATTAAAAATGTATTTCATTTGTAAATAACTTTTCAATGCTTTGTACCATTGCTAACAGCTGAAGTTAAAACAAAACAGTTGCAGTAAATATCGGTAATTGGTATCGGCGAGTACTCATTGTAAAAAAAATGGTATCGGTGCATCCCTAGTCACAAGGAATGTAAACATCCCTTGTGATAGTATTGGGTGGTAATAGGTACTCTTTATGGAGGAATCGGGGGTCTAAAAGACCCCCAAATCCCTCCTTTGCACTTAAAAGTATTCAGATCGCCAAAATCTGCATTTCTAAATACTGTAATTTTTTTTTTTTATGAATTGGCCATTGGCAGCCGAGTAAACCAGAAGTGACGTCGCTTGCGGGATTTTACATCGGAGACCCGATTGTCCGGCTTTGTACGGGTCTCAGCCTAGGTGGCAGATGTGCCGAATGGTGGCTCGGATCTCCCGTTGGGACGGGAGGCCTGGGAAGAGCAGCGGGAAGGGGGGCTTTTAGCCACATCAGTTCTTTTTACTAAAAAAACAACCGCTGGCTCTAAAAAAAAAAAAAAACAGTACCGGGGTGATGCCTGCAGCTGCAAGCATCACCCCAGTATAACAGACTCATGCAAATATGCGTTCATGCCTTGAAGGGGTTATGCAGAGCAGACATAGACACAGCCTGCTTTCCTCTATGGGCGGTCAGATGTAAATGAACCACCTGTCCGCTTACACCTGACTGCCATCCGATCCGATCTGCCAAACAGATGGGGACCGGATTCCCATCTGTTTGATCTAAGCAGACACATGTCCGTTCACACCCACCGTGCCATAAAGGGCAATGCATGGTCGGATCGGGACTGTCTGAAAATGTGACAGGCAGACCTGATCGGTCCGCCCATGTGATAGGGCCTTATGCATACAAGCAGAGATGAGCAACACTATAACCAATATACATTCATGTACTCCGTTCAAAACTTTTGCCAGGATGCCTATCAAATACTACCTGTTATGTTAGTTTTTAACAGTGCCATTGACTATGAGGATATGGATCTGGCAATGCATTAGGTGTAGTTTTTATTTACTTTCACCAAGGGCACACACCTATGAACTGTGCGTATAACATGTTTCCTGAAGATATTAAAAATGGAATAAAAGTATAAATAAAAGACCATTTATACGCCTAATCTGCGTGTCTCAGATCTAAAGGAAGTTCTATATCTTGCATTCTTTACATGAAGTAACCCTTAAACTATTTTTTTTACATACTATTGTGGTCTGGGATGCAAATCTGATGTGGCTAGTTTTTTGGGATGGCTGAAATAACATTTACTCCTCAGACGTTTGTCTAGTTGACTGTCCTCCTCAAGCAGGCATCATTTAGTATGTGTGGATTGTTTTTTGGCTTTCCTTTTATCTGGGCAAACACTTTTGACAAAAATTGCATGTTCAGTGCCTGATCTGGAACATATTAGGAACCACCCAGTCTGGCAGCAGGGAGAGAACTGTAAAAGTGTCACATACCAGAAGCAGAGCAATTCTTTTTTTTGCAGTAAATCATTTTAGATGATGTGCCATAACTCATCCCTCAGGGTTCATTGGGGCAAATGATTTTCAAAGCAGAGGCAGTGTCAGTCACAATCGTTCATGCCCTGCAAGACCAGAGCCTGACTGAGCTGTCATTCGCTGTGTAACTTTCCATACTGGATTGGACTATTTCTCATTCTAATCAATGTTCACATGTGTCAACAGGAGGGTTTTTACAAAGGGATTGAGTGCTAATCCAATTGACTGTAATTCTCTGTTGATTTATGCCAGGAGAAGCACTAATGAATGTGATTGTGGGGAAAAGGCCGGTGCAAACTGAGCCTGCTCACTGGTTTTCCAGCAGCACTTGGCCCAATTGCTTTGAGCCAGCTTGCAGCATTCCTAGAGATTGCCAGACTTTGTCCGCAATCTGGTAACAGTAAATTCAGGTGATGATATGGGCACTTTATCCTTCAGAACATGTCAGGGTTCAATGAATAGAAGGGTGGATCATTAAAAAAAAAAATACATCTACATTATGCATAAGGCACACAACACGTCTTTTAAAAGTTGCTTTTTAAATGGAAACTGCCCTTTTAATGCATAGAATGCATTAAAGCGTTTGTTACCCTAAAAAATAAAAAAATAAAAGACTCCTGTTCCTTTAAAGCATGTTATACAGCACAGTGCTTGTGCTGTACAATTTGGCCCTTTCTGTCACCTAAAATATCTGGATGATCCTGCCTGGTTCTGCCCCCCCAAACTGAAAACGCTGTTTAATTAATTTTTAATATTTAACGCAAGCTCGCCCATCCATGCTATATTTTGTTGAGGAATCACTTATATTCTACTCTTCACTCTATTTGCTAATTCTAGCAGCCTAAGGATTAAAAAATAGTTAATGTCGACTGAGAGAGTAAAGTTCCGCCTAAATATTAAAGCGGAAGTAAACCCTCCTATAATTTTCAGCCAAGGAAGCTGCCATCTTGGTCTCTGTCTAATCTTCAACTGCCATGATGCTGCACATGTGATCAGTTATGACTCCAGCCATTGGATGGTTGAACAGTTTGGTTGAGAGCACAACCAACGTGACAGCTAGCATTCTACGGCATGCCGGGAACTTTTTTTTTAAGCCGTTAAATCGATGGGTTTACTTCCACTTTAATGCAATATGAAATAAAGGTAATTATGTATTTTTTTTAATTAGCCACTTTCCTTCCCAGCATGGTGAAATAGAAATGCAGCATGGGGTATGTGTGATGAGACCATCCTGCCACATGCAGGAGATAATGGAAGTTGACATGTTTTGTTAAAGTGACGTGTATAATGCTTAAATGCATGTCTCTAGTGTCCTAGGGTAAATCTTACTATCTAGAGAAATATGAAGCATAAATAGCTACCCATTACTATTCAGTGACAGGAAGTTTTACAGCAGCTGTTTAATACTGTCAAGTTGTGTGAAATTCCTCCACGTTGAGGCTGCATAGACATCCCCAGCCTGTCTGTCCTAAGCTATATGGCACCATCAAGTCTGAACAGCAATTCAGGTATGTGTTTCCTTATAGAGAATCTTAGCTGTCGATTTATGATATGGAATGGGCCCCTGTGCTTTCAGCTGTCCACCCCCAATTAACCCAGTAATTCTTAGGCTTATAACTTGCATATTCTACGTATTCTTAATCAGAGACATCTGTGGACTACTGATAGAATTATAAAGTTAATGTACTTTGTAAATTTCTTCTACTATTAAAGAATTCTGTTTTGTATTTGCAAATCGCATAACACTAATCTATAAATAAAATGGAGATGTAGACACCCATTTACATAACATTAAAGTTTTCCTTGCCCAGTATCAGTTACATTTGGAAACATCCAACAGTGAAAGAAACATTGCTGCATTTTTGTTTTTTGCAAAATGAGTGTGCAGCACTGACCTTATTTCCAATATATGTATGACATACCGTGGCATGGAGCTCTGAGTGCCCGGGCAACATACGGAGGCATTACACTGGCACTTCTGCAAGAGCTGTCTTCCTGATTTCCCTCTACAGGATTTTCAAAATGTTATCATATATAGGCAGGGCTGATGTTGACTGTATGAGCAGCTCCCACTTAGAGATGGCATTGTCATCACAAAGGGTGAGGGTACAGAATTGTGTAGCTGACCCTCCAATTACATAGTTGGTGCATTTTGCTGATCATTGAGACCGTTGTCTGCTTTCAGTTGGAGGATATTCTATATGGTAACAAGAATATGGTGAAATGGTGCATATGCCATCATTAAAGCCCTTTGGAAGGAATAGGCATAATAAAGCTTCAGTCAAAGGCTTAAAAAGTAGACGTCAGACAACAGATCTGGAGCATCAATATGTCTCCTTACAGAGATGATAATCCCACCATGTGAACACATTCTAGATGGAAAAAAAAAAGTTGTTTTACCAGAAAAGCTGTGCAGTTACTAGTAGCCATAATGCCCAGGTATTAGCCTTTTCAATGAGTAACCTTTTTACAGTGTTCAGTAGTGGTGAGGTCTGGAGAATGTTTGAGTCCTGGTAGAGCGTTAAAAAAGAGCAATCTCTATTCAAACCCCCCCCTACACACAATCTTAATCCAGCATTTCCATGATTCACGTAACAAGTGCAGAGCAGTTCTGCTCAGAGCTGTCAAAACAAAAAAAAAGCAGCCCTCGATGTTTATCAACAATATTGCGGCCCAGAGCTAAAAGAGAGATAAAAAGAAACCAATGTATCTTCTGTTCTTTTTGAGATCAAATTGATTAACTTTGGTCTGTAAATGAGGTCAGTTTAACCACTTAAAGTGGACCTTTAGTCTTTTTTTTTTCAACTTTCTATCTATTAAATCTTTTGCCCTTTGGATAGTAAAACTTCTTTTTTTTTTTATTTTGCCAGTAAAAATACAGCCTACTTCCTGTTTCTTGTCTGGTAGGCTTATGGCATCATGCACAGCTCTCTTGCTAACTCTTGTGAGAGTTTGCCAGGAAGGGGGGGGGGGTGAGTCATAAGAGGGCCAATGAGAGCTACAGAGCTGGAGGTGTGCCGCTGTGTGTCTGTGTAAATCCAGGAAGTTAACAGGCAGCAGCTTCAGCTGCCCACAGTTAAAATGGTTGCAGCCAGACTCAGTGGGGGGAGATTTCTGCAGCATATTTGGCAAGTACAGAATCACAGTACATATAAAATAATATGCAAAGTGGTTGGAGGGAAGCTTCAGAAAGGCAAAGATGTTTTTATTACAAATTATGTGAGCAGACTGCAGTTCCTCTTTAAACTCTTTTTCTGACACTTGGATAAAATCTGTATTTTTTGCTAGAAAATTACTTAGAACCCCAAATATATATATATATATATATATATATATATATATATATATATATATATATATATATATATATATATATATATATATATATTTTTTTTTTTTTTAGCAGAGATCCTAGAGAATAAAAGGGAGATCATTGCAATATTTTGTCACACTGTATGTTACGCCGAGAATTGTGATCTTTATTCTAAGCAAAAGAATGGTGTTCTCATTTTGTCCAGAATCGTGCAGCTCTAAGGCCCCATGCACACAAGATGCTGTTAAACATGCGTTCAGAGGCAGTTGGACACTTTTTTCAACTGCACCTGAACGCATGCAATGTTATCCCATGTGTCCATGTACACAGTCTTATTTTTTCCCGTTTTTATGCAGTTGCGTTTAACCTCGTTTTTCCAGAAGCAAAAAAATGCGTTCAGACACTTTGCTTTTCCACGTTTCAGACGCAAAACGCAAGTAAACGCGGCTAAACGCGTCTAAACGCAGGCACCTGCGTTTAGCCGCGTTTGCGTTTATAAGCCTTTTTAAAGGAACACAATTTTTTGGACCAGAAAACTCAGAAATATGATGGTAAACCATAAAAAATACTAGAAAAATTTGTTTAAAATGTCGTAATTAGTTTAGATAGTTCATAGAGCATATATACTCACGAATGTATACATGTTTGTGAAATGCATACATGTTTGTGAAATATCCAATGGACAATCGCTGTGCCATCAACGGATGGGTCCAATATCGCCAAGCTCTGATTCTGGACCTCTCATGCAAAATTTGCGACGACGTTGCTGCCTCATCAAGAGCAACATCAGGAGCATTTCCTGACATATATTCAATATGGGATCCATTTCCAAAAAAAAACACAGAAAGAGAGGCAAATGCAAGTGTACAACTGCTCTCTGTGCTGCTGCTGCTCACAAAATGGCAGAAATAGTTAATAATACATGCTTTCTGAGCTTGGGGAGGGTCTATATGATGTTATCTTTACAAATGCTTATAGACGCAAACGCGTCTAAACGCGACATGAAAACACAGCAAAACACGCGTTTTTAAACGCAGGTTTCTGCTTTTTAAAACAGCAGAGTTTGTATCTGCGTCTCGTGTGCATGGGGCCTAAGGCTGCATTCACACCTGAGCGTAGCTTTTCAGGCAGAAAATCGCACGAATTTGCGGCGTTTTTTGCGGCGGTTTTTACCGCGATTTGCAGCGTTTTTACCCCGATTCGCTGCGTTTTTTACCGCGATTTGCCGCGAATTTTGTGCAGAGCAAAAGGTCACCAATGTAAAAAGAATAAAAAACGCCCAAATCTGCCCCATTTGCGCAACAAAAAAGGGTCCGGAACTTGTTTGAGCTTCAGGCGTAGGGCTTCAGGCGTTTTGGAGTGGAGATGTGAACCATCTCCATAGAGAATAATGTATTTTTTCCCCTCTAGCGTTTTGTAGCTTCAGGCTTCAAGCTACAAAACGCTCAGGTGTGAATGCAGCCTAAGTCCTGGTGTTGCAAAACTTTCTCACAGCCTATTATTCTAGACCTGCCATGTACATACTCTTCAGGATTATTCTAAAACCTTTGTAACTAAAAACGTTAAACGTAAAATGTAAATATTTAGTACATCTTTGCAATACATGCATACAGTGGCAAGAAAACCCCTGTGAACCCCTTACCCCTGTACACACAGTCGGACATTCCGATTACAAAATCAGTCGGATTTTTTCCGACGGATCCAATATTTATCGTGTGCAGCTGGTTATAGCGGAGTTCTGCCGAAAAAAAAAAAATGAAAAGTCAGCGGCTACAAATACTGAACACTTACCTGCCCAGGGCACCCGCGATGTCCTCACCCTAAGCCGTTATGTCCCTCGGCTCCCGGGTGGAGGCGTCGGCATCTTCGGTAAGGGAATCAGCAAGTGAAGCCTTGCATCTTCCCAGCCTGGTTCCTTACTGCGCATCCTGACTGGTCCCTTCTGTCTTCTGGGACCCGTGTGTCTCCCAGAAGACAACATGGGGGGGGGGGGGGGGGGGCAGAGGAGGGGCCGGACATTGCGTAGATAGCCGCGGATACTGCAGCAATCTATGACCGGAAGTGGGAGCAAATACCTGGATTATACAGGTATCTGCTCCCCTCCTCCCCCCTGAAAGGTGCCAAATGTGACACCGGGGGGGGGGATCCAAAAAGCGGAAGTTCCATTTTTGTGTGGAACTCTGCTTTAAAGTTAACACAAGACATTTGCATTTGTGTCGAAGGATAATACATGTATGCTTTCCCCTGTTACTTCATATGTTCATGTCTGCATCCAAAAGTCCAAGTTATAGTTGGTAAGTTTGAATAAAGACACTGGTCCATTCAATTCAACCTGTGCATTTGTGTATTTTTGTACAATAATACATGTAAAGCAATGTCATTCTAACATGAAGCAATTGTCACAGTTAAAGTGATACTAAAGTCAAATTTTGTATTTATTTTTTGTTAACAATAACAAACATGTTATACTTACCTGCTCTGTGCATTGGTTTTGCACAGAGCAGCCCAGATCCTCTTCTCAGTTCCCTTGTCTGTGCTCTGGCCTCTCCCTCCTGCCGAGTGCCACCACAGCAAGCAGCTTGCTATAGGAGCACCAGAGCTGCAGCTCCGTGTGTCCATTCAGACACGGAGCTGTGGCATTGCCCGCCCCCTCTCTCTGCTCATTGGCTTACTGATTTGATTAACAGCAGCGATAGCCAATGGCGTTTTGCTGCTGTCTCAGCCAATGAGGGAGTGTTCCGGATATCCAAGTCTCTCGTGCAATATCGCTGGATCGAGATGGGGCTCGGGTAAGTTTTAAGGGGGCTGCTGTACATAGGTTTTTTTTATCTTAATGAATAGAATGCACTAAAATAAACCTTCTGCCTTTATAGCCACTTTAAGAAGTTTAATATATAAAAATACACAGAAGAGAAAATACCCATAGGATCCATTCATCAGTATAGCAATGTCCGTGAGTTAATCAGTCATTTGTCCACCTACACACACTGAAGCTTGATTGTTTTCTGTGGATAGCACCTCTACTTTTTTCCCCTTAAGAGTCTATTAACTTTGTATTTAGCTGAGCAGTGGCAACAACTCAATTTGATAAATTAGTACAAGAGGCGTTGACAAGTTGTCTTCCACTAAGAGCCAGCCTATCTAATCTCAGGCATGTCTGAGAGATGACTTTGACTTCGAACTATACATTTACTCCAGCCCTTCCTGCTCTGTATCGGATATGTGAATGTGATCTGTCTTAACCCAGTTACTATACATATGCTGCACATAATGGAATGATAAGCGGAATAGGGCTTTACCCAACAATTCTCATGGACGAACCCTGTAACAGAACGTTTTATGTTTTATCGCTGGCAATATGTCATTGCTCTGGATGCGTTTCAAAGTACCAGACAATAGTGTGAAACTTTTATTAGTTTTTCCTCTCTGCCTGTTCCTGGTATTCTCCAGTTCATATGACTCCAAAGTCTTCCTGTGATCCAGCTTTCTCTTTGCACTGAAATACTTTTTTATTGCTGCAGGTACTCGTCACTGTTTATTGGCTAGGAAAAGCGGCAAACAGCTGTGCGTCATACAGTGGAAATCATCTGGACCTGAAAGAGTTTGAAGGCTTGCTGGCACAAATGAGGAAGGTATGGTTTTTATATATTTTATGAGCTAACTCAAGAAGCCAAAATAAAATATTTTGCAAAGTGAGAACTTTGAATTACTGATAAAGCACAAGGCCAGTGTTGTGTCAGACTGGAAAAAAAATATAGCACAGTTGTCAGCAGAAGGATTTTTATAAGATTGCTGACATGTTATTTCATAAGAGGAAATTACTTTTTTGTATGAGCAGCGGATTCCAAAGCAATAGGCTCACCCATTGGCCATGATGATTTGAACCCCACCATGATAAATATATTGTTTTGTTGGGCGTCTGCAGGAAAAGGAGACCATTTGGCAAGGGAGGTATGGTCTATATCAAGCATGTCAAACTCTGATAAAAGGGTGGTCCCAACTGAAAAGACTTAGGCCCCTTTCACACTTGTGCGACTTCAAAGTCGTGTGATTTTACTGCGATTTTGCCATGATTCGCGACCTAGTTTTTTGCCGCGATTTTCAGGAATGCCTGTGTAAGTGGCATCAAAATCGGACCAAAGTAGTGCAGGGACTACTTTGAAGTCGGAACTACTTGAAGTCATACTAATATGAATGGCTGTCATTGGAAATCGTGGGGAACGACTTGTCATGCTACTTTGCAGTCCCAAATTGTGGGACAAGTCGTATAAGTGTGAAAGGGGCCTAAATCTTCAAGGGAGCCGCATTATGTATTCTGTGGGCCTTGTTGTGTATACTGAGAGTCACACCTACTTAATTTGACTAAAAGATTATGGCACTTTTGGATGGGACATTATCATGCAAATTGCAATTTACACTATTTTATCACATAATTATGTAAAGTAGTGTAGCTTATCAGCTAGGGAAAAGCTGGGGGCACATTCGTTTTCATACTTAGGCCTAGTTCCCACGATGAGAAAATCAGATGAAAAATACCGCTTTCAAAGTAATCGTACGATAACCTGCTTATTTGGACACAGCTTCCGAGAGCCGATCACGACAGTTAATGGGAAATTATCCGGAGGGACAAGCACCAAATTTTTTCTCGTACGATAGAGGAAAAAACTACTTTTGTTTAATCAGTAGAGTATTCGTCCTAAAAAAATTGTGACCAAGACCAGGCATGCTTGGAAACGAAAGAATACATTACAATACAATACATTACATCTATGCGGGAAGTTGTATTCTGTTGTACGAGAATTTTAGTAACCTCTTCTCATCGTGTACGAGGCTTTAAACCAATGAGGGTTGCACAGAAGTAGTGAGATTTATGCAGCCCGTAAAAAACAGTTTTTGCATGCCTGGTCTAGATGATGGAGGGGTCTTCTCTTCTACCTCTAATTATCTGGCCCTATGCAGACTACCTAGACCTGCAGTTAATGAGCCTTTGGTGTAAGTGGTAGGTGTTTAGCTGAATTTATTTCACTGAAAATAGGCAGACTGTGCAGTTGGGTTTGTAAGCATGACATCTTGTATGTGTCCTTTGAGTTCTGAAGTGGACAGACTGGCACCATGGTAAGAAAGTAGGCATGAATTTGAAGAAATAATTAGCAGTATCCAAACAGTGGCGGTGATATAGTTTGTCTACATAAGGACCCTAAAGTGATATTAAGGGAATAAAAAAAAAAGAAAAATAACAAACATGTTATACTTACCTGCTTTTGTGTAATGGATTTACACAGAGCAGCTCTGATTTTCCTCTTCTCGGGCCCCCTGTTGGCGCTCCTGTCCCCTTCCTCCTGTCGAGTGCCTCAATAGAAAGCAGCTTGCTATGGGGGCACCTAAGCAAGCTCGCTTCCAAGCCATTGCTCTGCATGTCCATTCACACACAGCCGTGGCTTGGCTCCCGCTGTTGTCTCAGTCAATAAGGAGGAAGAGTCCGCAGAGAGCCAAGGCTCTGGTGCACATTGCTGGATTGCGATGGGGGTCATGTAAGTATTAGGGGGGCTGCTGCACACAGAAGGTTTTTTTACCTTCATGCATAGAATGCATAAAGGAAAAAAAACCTTGAGCCTTTACGACCACTGTGGATCTGTGGATTCCTGTGCACCACTATCCCATCCTTTTTGTGTATATGTATACACCCACATGTAAGTTTAAAACATTTATATTTTCGTAATTTTACACTGGACAACCCAGGGCAGCACTGAGAATTTTTGTTTGTTCCTGGTCTACACCACTATCCCATCACCCTCCATAACTGTAGCTATCATTCCTAGTTGATCCAAGGCCTAGAAGTCCACACTAACAAAGTTGACATAATGCCCATGGCATAAACTTTTCCTTTTAATTTCTGTCTGAAAAGCTAAAGCTCAAGCCTGTTACAGATGAGCAGAGATGGGACACAGGATTATCACAAACACTTGGTAGGAAGCTTAAACTCCGCCAAGCTCCACCTAAGAACAGAGGCATCAGTTTTGGAGAATTAGCTTTTTAGACAAAAACTGCAACTTAATAAAACCTTCTTTTTAAAGGAGTTATATCTGTGAAACGTATTGTTTATAAAAACAGTGTTCAGGCTCCCAGTCCTTAAAGCGAAAAGCAAGGCTTTGTGAATTCTTCTTCGTCCAAGCAGGAGATAGAGCAGATGGAGGGAGTTATTTCCTTCAGCTCATGCTTTCTTTCACATTTTGAGAAACCATTGCTTGCCTGTAAACCTGATCTAAAATGGTAATGTAATTTGTGTATACCTAGAATAAAATCCTTTGCGGTATTAATAATAATGGCAATTATATTATAACAGTGGGCTCCTAAATGTCATACTAGATCTCAATCAAATAATCTGCTCTTTCCCCATTGATAAACTGTACAAAATGCAACATACACAATCATTTTCATGTTGTGGTTTTCTATAATATTTAAGATATGCTTGCTAAGAAAACACTTTTATACTTTTGACATAAAAATTGGAACATATCTGAACAGATCTATGATAAGCTGTTGATAAGCCTCTTCTCAGTGGAATGTACTCAGATCCCAATACTTTTGTAAAACAAATAAGCATGTGAAGAGATGAGAGCTCTGTAAACTCAAAGACCTCTGCTTTAAAAAAAAAAAAAACGTGCTTACTTTCTGAAGGGTTGAGTAATTCAGGCTTTGTGTATAACCATAAAGGAGAACTATATCAAACACTTTCTGCAAAACCTACTGTACTGCAGTCACATCAGATACACTACAACCCTTTTAAAAAAGAAAAAAAAAAGTTTTACGGGGCATGGTCTTTTTACCGCATGCAGTTGGGTTTATCAGCAGTATTCTGTTGCATTTTTTTTTTGTTTTTTTTTTGTTTTTTTTTTTAGTTTTTTGGAATATGCCACCTCAACACTGCCTTAAACTTGCTGTACATTGAGCTGTATATATATATATATATTATTTTATATTTTTTTTTTTTTTAACAAAACGAGCTGTATATTTTTACATTAACATATGCTTCCTAATGTGAACCTAAACTCTAAAGGTGAAGATTTTTATCTTATTATGTCTTATCTTATTTTATCTTATTTTGTCTTATCTGTGAAATTTAGAAATGCTAATTAGGTCTAAGCACTAGTCTAGATTTACCTTTTGTCTTGAATTCCCCCCCTGAATTAAAGCAGTGGACGTCCTGTGCATAGGCACTCCTGTCTCTGTACTGAGAGATCATCTAAGGCATTTCTTCTTTTGACTGCTATCTTATGAGTTTTAAAAGTTACTTTGTGATGTTACTACTGTCCTGCTCACTGTTCTCATTGCTGGGGAGTAAGCAGTACCTGAGAACCTAGATTGCAAGGATCTCCTTGCTTATCTCTTCTGTAGATTTGTACTTTTTGCACCCCTACTGGTGTTTCTTGAATATTCTCCCAAAAGTCATCAGGGCACCTGTCATTGGGAGGGGGCAGCTCGGACTTCAGGAAGCAAGGCTATGCTTGTACCAAGATGGTCACTTAACAGAGAGAGAGAGTGAACAACAAGGCATGTTAAGTCAGTAACCAGGAAAAGATCAGATGCAGAGGTGCCACAAGCAGAATATTTACATATTTTACCAGCTCCTCGACTGCAGTCCAAATACAGACTATTGTTTAGATAGGAGTTATTTGCTATGTTTCTTGCATCTATCTTGTCATGCATCATTCTCTTTGTAGTGGTGACTTACGAACGTTGTTTTCACTATTGTAGGTCACTATAGGTGTCCTTATTGTGTTTTCTTGTCTGTGTTATTGTCTAAGTGATGCCGTAGTCAACAAGGGTTTTATTTTATAAGAATGTGGATGTCTTTCGCTGACCTTTCTTTCTCTGGATTTCACCACTTGGCTGAGTACTGGCTGCCCTGGGAAAAATGTGGCAGTGCTAGGCAGTCAAAGGCAACCATTGTTCTTGTGTTCAATATGTGTGGGTCAGCTAAGAGCGCCTTCGAACCCCTGCAGTCAGGAGCTGGCACAGAGCTGGTGCATTTTATTTTATGCAGGCAGCTATCTCATCCTAATTCCTTATTGCTTTATTTACCAATATTTTATTGGCAATTGTTTGAAAATGTAACTGTAACAAATGCCTTAAGTAAAACAGAAGCCCCTTTGTAAATATTAGGAAATGTTCTTCTTTCTGCACATTTAGGCCTGTATCACACAGGTGTCAGCTTGTATAAGAGCAGTGTGAACAGCTTGCTTTAACAAAGCATTTGCCAAGCGTTCAGCAAGGTTTGTTGATACTTTTAAAGTACTATTCAATTCCAGTTTGTTAATGTTTGGCACATATCCTAATGGGAGTGTTAATTGCCACTTTAAACAAGTTACGAGCAGACTTCACCAGGCTTTCAAGAAGTGCTGAAGCCTGCTAGCAGCTTGTTTTAATTGGCAATCAGCACTCCCATTAGGATCTGTGTTCAACATTTACAAACTGGAGCTGAATGGTATTTTAAAAGCTTCAACAAAGCTTGGGGAAAGCTCTGCAAATGCAGAAGCCCTTTTGAAACCGATCATAAGGCCATTCTAGGGTTTTGGAAGACCTCGTGCCTGTACCCCAGCCTGGTTCTAGTTGTCTACTCTTCAGCATTTGACAAAAGGTGGGAGTGTGCACTGCTATGCACGTGTGGTAGGCCGCAGGTTAGAAGGTATGCTCTAGAAAGTCTCTCTTGCTGGAGAGAAATATTCTATATATAATGTTTTTATCTGCCTGAGCATGCTGGTCAAGTCAAAGTTCACTTTAAAGTGCATCTAAAGCCAAAAACTTCTTTCAATTTTGATAAAATAGGTAATAGTTAAAATCCTTGTCAGCTTTTGTTTTCTATCTGTAGCCACAACAGGTAGTGAAAAGAATTCTTTTCAAAAAGAAGTCTCAACTTGGACAGTTTTTGCCAGAAACAAATGGCACAATTGAAACATTTCGCCATTATTTCTGTTATCTGACAACTCCCATTTTTGGATTTTCCTTCACTTTAGTACTAGTGACAGGTCACCAATACAAATGGGGAGAGTAAATATCCCAAGCATGAACATAGACAGCAATAAAAAAAAAAAAAAAATAGGGGTTCTAACCCTTCATCACTCTTCACTGAGGATTTAGATACCGTTTTTAAACTCGCAATGATGAAATAGTGAAGTGCAGCAGTCTTGTTTAGACCCCTTTCAAACTGGGGCCCCCCTTTCATTGGCTCATTTTAGCGGTGCTTTTTGGCCGCTAGCGGGGTTTTTCGGCCGCTATCGGGGCACTTTTAACCCCAAATTAGAGGTTAAAAATGCCCGTGTTTTGTGGGGCTTCTGAAGCGCTGCCTATTCATTGCAAGGGGCAGGGGCGTTTTGGGAGCGCTGTATTTACCCATTTTTTCACCTGGGCGTTTTTTTTTATAAAAGATACAGGGCTGTACTTCACGAAGGCCTGTAGGCATACACATTTTGGCTCCCCGAGTAACATCCCTGCTGTCGGGTGTTACCATCTGGTTTAGAATATTGTGATAATGACTAACTTCATATGGAGTGATTTTTCCTGATGATGATGTTAAAATGTGTTTCTAATAAATATACAGGCAAAAGCTACTTTCTGTGTTACCTATATACCTTACCGTACCTAATGGTAAATGGAACCCCCCCCCCCCCCCCCGATAAAACATAGAAGAAAATTAATAAAAATGAAGATATAAATTGTAAATTGTCCTGGGTCCTTGAATGAATATTTTTATGTTCATGACGTTTTGATTTTAGGAAAACGAAGAGGTGGAGAGTCCTAAAAGAAGCATCCGTGACAGCGGATACATTGACTGCTGGGACTCTGAGAGAAGCGATTCTCTGTCCCCACCGAGACATGGCAGAGATGATTCTTTTGACAGCCTGGATTCATTTGGTTCTCGCTCACAACAGACACCATCTCCAGATGTGGTGCTGAGAGGGAGCAGCGATGGTAAGTAAGAACTACATCTCTTCCATAGTATCTGCACAATATATCTGACCTTTATCCCGGTGGTGGGCATACGCAAGAGTTGAAATGTGATCATAATCATTTGATGCAATATAAAGGACTAAACCTTACCTTTCTTTGGTTGATCTATTTAACACGTCTCTTTCTGAGGGATTTTTCATGCTGTGCAACTTTGTATGGCAGGAATTCTGAACACAATCAGTTTTTTGCTATCAAGGGTGATTGACGTAATGAAGTCCTGCTGTGATCTGTTCTAGGGAACACGTGTATTTCAAAGCGCGTAGTTTGCTAGTCTGTAACATTATATGCCGTTTTTTCATCTACCTTACATGATGAAGGTCACAAAGCAGTGTAATTACCTGAGTTTTATTTGGTATCAGCCTTTTGTAATCCACTATACAATCTGTAATGCAGAGCTCAGAAAGGGGGAGTGAGAAGCAGCCCCCGGAAGCCATTTAGGTGTGTTGTAGTGCAAAAGAGTCATGCTGATAGCAGGAGAGAGAGAAGAATAACAAAGGTGAGGTAATCTGCTGTTAATCTTTTCACTGTACAGTCACAGGGTAGGGATAAGTAAGGTCTGTAAGTGAGAGTGAGACTGCAGCAGAAAAAGATCAGCTAGAAAATGTTCTGCTGTATGGCAAAGCCTTGTAGGCAGTGTTGCCAACCTACCAGATTGAAATTCACTGACATGACACCCAACATTTTCTGAACACAAAAACTGCGCTGAACCAAACAAATTATATAAGCAGCAAACCACATGTGATAAACAAAAAATAGAAATAGAAAAAGAAAGGTTGCGCTATATCCAATATTAGCAAGTTACAAATATCACAATAGTGAAAATGCTAAATGGCAATAGTTATCAACTATCGCAAATTGTAGCTCAACACTAAGTGCAAAATTGTATATAACACCACAGAATAAGGTTAATTATCCCCTGGTCGATATGTGACTTCAATTGCATAAAAAAGAACTGTGGTGAACAAATGCAAAACTGAAAATAAACAATCCACATAGACGTCCATAAATAGAAGGAAATCCAATCAGGGTGACATCTGTATAATAAGTGACTACTTCAATGTTGCATCTGTGATAGTGTGACTTTTATTCCACTGTGATCCCGCCACCAAGTGAAATGAAGGCTTACCAATTGTAGTCAAAGAAATCGCATGCGGCTCAAACCCAGCCAGGGCCTTTTCCTCAATCTCACTCAGGTATGGAGAGTCCCGGTGTCTGTGTCCTTAGCAGAAATATCTCGATCGCTCCAGGGTCACAACGCAATAAAACACTCCAGATGATATATTTTCCAAAGGCCAAAAATAAATAAGGAAAAAGAGGCAAACCATGGGTGGGATCCAACAGGTTTAATCCATAAAAAGACGCCAATGGCGTAAAGACATCCAAAATAAAAACAAAGTTCAAAATTCAGGGCCGGCCGCAAATTTTGAACTTTGTTTTTATTTTGGATGTCTTTACACCATTGGCGTCTTTTTATGGATTAAACCTGTTGGATCCCACCCATGGTTTGCCTCTTTTTCCTTATTTATTTTTGGTCTTTGGAAAATATATCATCTGGAGTGTTTTATTGCGTTGTGACCCTGGAGCGATCGAGATATTTCTGCTAAGGACACAGACACCGGGACTCTCCATACCTGAGTGAGATTGAGGAAAAGGCCCTGGCTGGGTTTGAGCCGCATGCGATTTCTTTGCCTACAATTGGTAAGCCTTCATTTCACTTGGTGGCGGGATCACAGTGGAATGAAAGTCACACTATCACAGATGCAACATTGAAGTAGTCACTTATTATACAGATGTCACCCTGATTGGATTTCCTGCTATTTATGGACGTCTATGTGGATTGTTTATTTTCAGTTTTGCATTTGTTCACCACAGTTCTTTTTTTATGCAATTGAAGTCACATATCGACCAGGGGATAATTAACCTTATTCTGTGGTGTTATATACAATTTTGTACTTAGTGTTGAGATACAATTTGCGATAGTTGATAACTATTGCCATTTAGCATTTTCACTATTGTGATATTTGTAATTTGCTAATATTGGATATAGCGCAACCTTTCTTTTTCTAACCCAACATTTTCTGCCATTTCCAAAAGTTGCAAAATTATATTTTTAAGTGCAAATTTCAGTATTTAGGCTACAAACAAGTACAATGTGCAATTATCAATGTGATTTAAGGTAGATATTAACCGCTTCCCGACCGCCTCACACAGATATACTGCGGCAGAATGGCACGGGCAGGCAAAATCACGTACCTGTACGTGACCCTTTAATTGCCTGCCCGTGGGTCGCGCGCGCAACGCTCGCGACCCGGTCGGGAGCTCCGTGACCCCGGCCACGGGACCAGCGGACCCCATTGCCGCTGGTCTCGGTCATCGGCTGTTCCCGGTCATCGGGAAAGCCGATCAATGACGTCAGACGTCAGCCCCGCCCCCTAATGTAAAAAAACACACACACGTCACAGCCCATAACCCCTCCCCTCCCCCTAGTGGTTAACTCTTTCACTACCACTGTCATTTATACAGGAATCAATGCATTTAAATAGCATTGATTGCTGTATAAATGACAATGGTCCCAAAAATGTGTCAAAAATGTCCGATGTGTCCGCCATAATGTCGCAGTCACAATAAAAATCGCTGATCGCCGCCACTAGTAAAAAAAAAAAATATTAATAAAAATGCTTTAAAACTATCCCCTATTTTGTAAACGCTATAACTTTTGCGCAAACCAATCAATAATCGATAATTGCGATTTTTTTGTTTACCAAAAATATGTAGAAGAATACGTATCGGCCTAAACTGAGGAAAAAAAATGTTTTTTTTTATATATTTTTTGGGGATATTTATTATAGCAAAAAGCAAAAAATATTGCATTGTTTTCAAAATTGTCGCTCTATTTTTGTTTATAGTGCAAAAAATAAAAACTGCAGGGGCGATCAAATACCACCAAACGAAAGCTCTATTTGTAGGAAAAAAAGATCAATTTTGTTTGGGAGCCACGTCGCACGACCGCGCAATTGTCAGTTAAAGCGACGCAGTTCCAAATCGCAAAAAGGGGCCTGGTCCTTTGGCAAGAAATTAGAATTGGCAGGCACAGACACATGAAAATGATCCTCACAGTGACACTGACAGAAGTGTGCAGCAGTACACATGATGATGACACCTCACTGACACGACACGTCACAGTGAGAGTCTCTCTCCATGCCAGGTGGTCTCTTCAGTCCATTCCAGTACAAACAGCACTGACAGTCCCACTCCCGGCTGGCCTTGCTTCAATTCCGCAGACAAGGCTCTGGCCACTTCGCTCGGCTCCCTTACACCATGACATCATACGACATGCTTAGGCACTGCTTTAGCCAGACCCGCCGCCCGAACACACTGTACACATTGTAGCAGGCACTCCAATGGTTTCTGCAGGCTTCGGACCATTGAGTCTGGACCTCGAGCGTCACAGCCTAATTTTTTACTGGCAACCTTTTCATGTCACTGGAATTTACTGTCAGGAGAAAAGCGCCTGTTTTTTACTTGCTGCCAGTAAAAATACTGGCGGTTGGCAACACTGCTTGTAGGTCTTGGAACTGGATGGACTGAAATACAAATCTTTTGACAGGTGAAGCATCTCTTTTATATACATATTAACCTTTTATATTTAGAGGTTTGCCCAGATTTCAGCTTTAACGTGGAGGGCCACCCTAAAAAAAAAAAAAATATATAAAAACAATCCTTTAAATACATTAAAAAACATTTGAACATTTTTTTTTTTAACTTACCAGAAATGCCTGTTGCTAGGTAGATCGCCCCAATCTGCCTCTTCCTATTCCGCTGTGATCTTCAGTCTTCTCCTCGCGTTGTCTTCTGGGGAATGGGGGCGCGCTGTGTTCTGGAAACTGTGTGTGTCCCAGAGCACAGCGCACCCCATTCACAAAGCGCTGCGCGACTCGCAAATGCGCAGTAGAAAACTGGCAGTGAAGCCGTAAGGCTCCACTGCCTGTTGCCCTTAGTGAGGATGGTGGTGCCGCCACACGATACAAGGGACGTATCGGCCCTCGGGCGGGCCGACATCGCGGGCACCCTGGATAGGTAAGTGTCCTTATTAAAAGTCAGCAGCTACAGTGTTTGTAGCTGCTGACTTTTATTAAAAAAATTTACGGCTGGAACACCCCTTTAAATAATCTTTTGCACAAATGCTTAAATGCTTATATTAGGCTTGAAGATTAGATGGTGGTAGTTTTCACAATTTTTTTTATTTTTATTTTATGTCACACGTAATTGGCACAACAGATTATCAAAAACATATTTTCAGTAAGAAATAGAAATGCTATACATGTACTTTATAGAATAAAGGGCGGTGATTTTATGTCTGTGCCCCAGCTGGACTTAAAAGCAGGTGTTGCCTTGTATGAGTTATGTGAGAATTTGCCACATGTATTAACTCTGTACTGTATGGAGTTGATTTTCTAAAGGCAAATAGACTGTATACTTTACAAACACAGTTGCACTAATTTTCCCTAGAGATTGGTGAATGTGGTGAAGCTTTGCAGATTTCCATCATCCAATCATGTGCAAGCAAAAATGCTGTTTTTTTTTTTGTTTTGTTTTTTATTGCACCAGATTGGGTATTCTTTACAAAGTGAAGCTTCGCCACATTCACTAAGCTCTGTGGAAAATTAGTTCAACTGCCGTTGCAAATTGCAGTCTATTTGCCTTTAGTAAATCAGCATCTGTGGCTTAGTAGGATGGCAATCTTCCTATATACAGTGGGTAAACTACAACAGGGAGTTCAGTGGCTCTCATTGCACATAGCTACATAACTCTGCTTGTTATCCCAAGCTTTCAGGAAGTTCTAAAAATTCTTGAATATAGTCGGAGGTCCTCAATTGTCTCCTCAGATCATGAATATTACATAGAGGCACCCGGTGTACCTAAGCAGTAGTATCATAGCAGACACCACGAGGTGATATAGTGTCTTATAACCTAATGTAATTTCAGCATTGGGGCTCAGTAAAGTAACGCCCATGTTCCTGAGACTTTTTAGGGATTAAGCATCAGAAGTATGGGGATTTTCTACAGATTGATTCATTAAAGTTGTTGTAAACCTCTGACATGAAATTTGAACAAAGCATCTCTCTCTAGAGTATGTACTTCAATCTAGAGTGTAATTTCTGTCTGCTGCTTCATTCCTCGGCTATCGGCATGAATTACTTCTGACAGGTTTTTCAGACACCAAAAGAAAAAAGATAACAGGAGAGAGCTCCAACACGCAGTCTGTGATTGAGAGCCTCAGCTCGGTTCCCATGTGCTGTGTTAATGGGGGTGTGTCCCTTTCCTCCAATCAGCTCTCCTCACTGAGTGTAACTTTAGTTCCCCGCTCTGTGCTTTCTGAAAACTAAATCTGGCCATAGACATTTCAAACCGTGTCTGGGCAGGCTGAATGTACCAAGTTGATCGATCAACTTGGGTACAACCAGTCTGCTGGATTCCCTTGTGATTATCGCTAGCGGCTGCTGTAGCCGCTAGCGGATTCCTCCTCCACTGTCACCACTGCATGTGTTGATGGGGGAATTGTGCGTATTTCTTTCCTCCATCCGGTGGTTGCAGGAAAGAAATTTGCACCGTCTATGGCTTGCCTTAAGCCTGGTACACACAATGAGTTTCTTTTTGTTCAACCCAGCTGCCAGCTCTATTCGGAGCCACTGTACTAACGATCCAACGTTAGTACAGCGATCTCCCCCCGCTGAGCTGTTGTGTTCTGACAGGGGGACGCCTCCCCCTCCAGAACACTCCGATCAGCGTTCTCCGCCATTGGCTGAGAGTGCTGATCAAGAGTAAGAATGAGCTCAGGCGTGTTCGTAACCCGCACGTGTAGAGCCCACCAGGAAGTCGGCACTGCACAGGCAGTGAGACATTTCTCAATCTCTGCAGCCGCAGATCGGGTAAATGTCTCACTGCCTGTGATTAGCGCTGTGCAGTGCCAACTTCCTGGCGGGCTCTGCGCACGTGGGTTGGGAAAACGCCTGAGCTCATCCTTAATCCGGTTTTCCAGCATGCTCGCCCGACAGAAGCCTGGTTCTGTCGGACCAGTTGCCATACACGCGGGCCGCTGGTTTTTATTGAACCGGCCGATGTCGCCCATCATTTGGCCCCCGTGTATGGGGTTTTAGGCTGTATAAATTCTGGACTTTAAACAGCTGTAGACGAGAGGGCTACAGATAAACGGATGCAAGGTATGTAGGATGATTTCTTTAACCTTTATGTATCGCCTGAGGCCTGCCACTTCACTGGGAATATGTGAGGGTTTACAGCCACTTTAAGCAAACTCAAGGGGAAAACTACCCTATTTACATAATTTTTTTGCGTTGTTTAGTTATTAAATTAAATTAAATGGAAGTAAAGTTCCTCTTTTGGTGTAGGATTTGAGGTTTGCAACACGGCTATCAAGGTTTCCTTTGATCCAATAATGTGTTTGAAGATTACTTCTAGGAACTATTCAGTTTATGACTAAGGTACTTGAGACTGAATAAATATATCTTGGGCACCTCTGTCTGCTACCAACTTTTCTATTTATTTAGTTTGTACCTCATATGTGCTAAGTATTCCGTGCCAGTCCTGCAACTGTACTTGTTACAGACATAGCTACAAAGTGGTTTACGTAGGTCCTGATGGAGTATCCGTACTGTAATCCATCCTCCTTTTGTAAACTCTTCAGCATCTAATAGGTGTCATAGAAATGATTGGCAACACACCTAACTGTAAAAGCCATTTTGTAACTCCAACCTGCTACTTCTGACCTTAACTAAACGATCGGTATAGTTGTTTTTATACAAACGTGTCCATTTTGCACCACAAGAAATGCACCTTCAACTAAAACAAGTTGCTAACTCCAAGTAGGCACTTTCTGCAACATAGGACATTTTCTATCTGCAGTCTGCTGTAGAAGAAAATGTATGTGCTGGCTGTATGTTTGCAATGTGACTTAATTCAGGGATTTCAATAAGCACCATAAAGATGTATTTTAAAAATGGGTGTGTTGTACACATGAGCACCATCTGTGCATTAGTAAAATAAAATGCAGACGTTTAAATCATGCTGGATTGCTCTGCTGGGGAACTCATGACAAGAATTAGGACTTCAACATCTGCACAGACTGACGCTGCTGTCTAAGCTTACTTTGGCAAAATTTGAAGAGGAACGCCTGTCTGTGTTCAGCCATTGTTATTATGCAGGATTTGTATAGCACCAACAGTTTGTGCACTTTACAAAAAAAAAAAAGGAGACATTACAGTTACAATACATACAAAAAGGGGGCAAACCAAGTACAACATCCATAACTGTCAATGGAAATCCAAAAAGGAAAAAAATGCAGACTTTGAGGATATCATACGAGACAAGAAAATCGTAACTTAAAATCATTACATATGTATTACGTGATTAAAAGTACATGGATCCTAATATGACCCCAAGGATCCATCTACTTTTAACCTTGTTACTAATATTATGTAATTATTTTATTTTGATTTAAGATTTTCTTGTCTTGTATGGTACCTTGTATGGTACCTTATAAAGTCTGTTTCTTTTTTTGATTTACAGTTACAATACAATTTTTAGAGTTGGAGGGGCTGATATGAGAGCTTATGATCTAAAGCAGGGGTCTCCAAACTGCAACCCGCGGGCCAGATGCGGCTCTTTGCATGCCCTTTTTCCGGCCCTTGGGGCACTATTCCTCCCACTGATACAAGGCATTTACTTCCGATTGACCCCATGATGGGACACTTTTCCTATCACTGACACCAATGATGAGGCACTATTTCTCCCACTGATGCCAACACTTTGCAATATTCTTCCCAACAATACCAATGATGGGACCCTATTGTTCCTTCCACTGATCACAGGTATTATGTAAATTTCTTACTCCCACTGACAACCAAGCCTGTACATTGCTTACACCAAGGCATTTTCTACTTTCACTGGCCATTCTGGCCCCTCTCAAGACCGTAATCTGGTCCTTTGTTTAGAAAGTTTGGAGACCCCTAAAGGGAAGGGGGAGTGATGCAAAAGTTAGTAACTCTGTGGGGATGAATTGTTAAAGAAAGTAAAATTCAGTTGCTAAACAGAGATGAGATAGACTTTCCTGAAGAGAGGAGTTGTCATGGATCGCCTAAAGTCTTGGGCAAAAAACAAGTGGACAGTTTGGTTGATATTTTAAGATGAGGTTGGCTACTGGTTGGGAATGGCTTTGTAAGTTGTTAATATTTTGAATAGTATTTGTTAGGTGATTGGAATCCTGTGGAGAGACACTGAGCATATAGTAAGATGGATGAGTCATGTTGCTGAAAACCAATGTTGCTGTTGCAAATGTGGCATTTAACGCTACTGCCTTAACAAAACTGCCCGCATATAAAAAAATGCCGCAAATATCCTAATTCTTGTGACTCCAAAATGGAAGCATCTACGATGTGGCATTGAATAAAACAATATTCTTGGATGAGGTTGGTTGGAAAGGTTGGGCCTGAATGTTTTCATATATTCATTTTACAGTAGACTGGAAAGAAAAAGGTTCTGAATAAACCTTGCCTACCTATGTAAATGAAGTCCTATCTCCATTCCGTTAAGCCATATCCATTTTGCATATGACTTCTGAAAGCAGTGGAGATTTCTCAACAAAGGCAACTACTCATTGCTTTTTTGTTGGAAATGTAAGTTTGTTTTCTTCCCCAGAGTTCAGTTTAGTTAACCTATTTGTCAGTCTTTTAATTTCAGAATATATATTACACCTAAATTCTATTAATTGTAGCAGGGTATGTTGATTGATAGTAAAAACGGAAGCTGTAGAGAACAGCAGGGAAAAAGAGACCTCTTTTTCATCCCCTAAATCAGTGGTCATCAACCCTGTCCTCTGGGCCCACTAACAGGCCAGGTTTTATGTATTACCTTGGGGAGATTAGAATACTGCAATCACTGAGCAGCAAATGATATCACCTGTGATGTATTTCAGTTATCTTGCAAACCTGGCCTGTTAGTGGGCCCTGAGGACAGGGTTGATGATCACTGCCCTAAATGACACATTTATCACATACAGGAGTTATCATACATTTTTGATTCATCTGAATTTTTCCATCTCTCTGATCTGTGGAGAGTCACAAAATTTAGGAATCCAGGAAATTATGATTCATGAAACAGATGACTTTCTGCAGGTGGAAAAATCTTTCTGTATATATTCAAAAGGATAAAAAATGTGCAGTTTCACAATCACTACTTCCAAACAGTCCAGCTGGTATTTACAAATTTGTTTTTTTGGTGCAGTGACATTCGAGGGAAGGAGAGATTTGGTAAACATGTCAGTATGTCCTTGTGCAGCTCTGCTGGTAAAGCTAATGCAATACAAAGGTCTTTTTGGAGGTCACTTGTGCCACCAAGCTGAATAAATTGTGATATGCTGCATTCTCCCTTTAAAGTAAATGAGAAAACCATCAGTGCAAAGCATTAGTAGTTGCTGGTATGTATGACATATGGATATGGACAGATGCCTTCCGTTCTGAACAAGGAATCTCTCCTTGTTTTCACTACACCTCCCCCTCCTCTCCCCCTCTCCCTGCTGGAGGACAGTGAGATGGGCATCCGAAGGCTGAGATGGGCATCCGAAGGCTGATTTTTCCATCCTATGGAAACATTTGCAGTATGCGCCAGGTACTTGGTAAAACCCTCAGAAGGGATGTATAACCCCTCAGTTTTTTTCTGACATGTTGGTGTTATATCTTTCACTTAGATGTTATAATTTACAGCTAGATAAAACAAAAACTGTGTCTGTCTGCATTTCAGACTGCAAAGCAACAACATGTGATTATTTTAAAAGGGGGTAATTCTTTTCTATACCCATTGTAACGTCTTCATAAATAAAAAAAAAAATCATAAACCAACAAAAATATTGCTTTTTTACAAACAGAAGTGCAACTTTAAAAAAAAAAAAAAATAAAAAAAAAAAACTGTAAACTCTATTGTAAACTCTATTGGCTGTAATGACAGGCTGCAAGTGGGGATGGGGAAGTAAATGGGAGTGAGGGAGTGCACAGGACAGACAGGGTGCATTATACTTTGGGAATGGGGAGGTGACCTGAAATTGGGGATGGGGAAGTAAAAGGTGGTGAGGGAATGCACAGGGCAGAGAACTGAATGTCAAAATAGTAGTAAAGGTCTTGCGAGCTACCAAATCAAAGATCCCCTATCTTATAATAGTATGATGATGGCTGCTAGCACTAATCACGTCCCATACTAACCTGTGAGAATCACAGATAAATAAATAAATCATGTGCTGCGCTATCCCCTTAATGATCTGCTGAAGCGGCAGCAAAAAAAATTAAAAACTGAACACACACACACACACACACACACACACACACACACACACACACACACACACACACACACACACACACACACACACACATATATACGACTGTTGTCGTCATACAGCATACAACATCATATAGTGTGAATATACATTTCATAAAATATAAATATTGATACAAGTGATCCATAAAGTGCTCAGGTGCATATAGGTCCGTGATACTCTGACCATCCAGGGTCAGTTTTCAGCATTCTTAATCTAAAGATAATAAACTTGATAGGTGACTGTGAATATAGTGATCTTCAGTAGTGACTACACTCAGGTGCTCCCCACCCCAAGGTAATGGCCGCTCACCTCAGAGCGTGTGACCTCGCAATTAAGTTTGGTCAGTACACGCTTTTGAATTATCAAAACTGATTCCAGGTCAGGTTGCACGGTCCAAATACGGGCATCCTCATATATAAATATCAAAAAGAGACTTCCATAGTGTAATAACGCTTTAAAATATTTTATTTAATGCAAACAAAGCCCTATTATAGGGTACTCACATGGGTCTGGTGAGTTAGTGCACTGCTCTATAGCATGACTTAACAGTGCCAAGCTGTGGATGAGATCATGTTTTCCTACTCCATATGACAGACCAGATGCCTCCTGCACAGTCCAGTCCCCTCCCCTACACGTGTCGATACAAGGGAAATGTATCTTCATCAGGGGGAACTTAATTGCGAGGTCACGCGCTCTGAGATGAGCGGCCATTACCTTGGGGTGGGGAGCACCAGAGTGTAGTCACTACTGAAGATCGCTATATTCACAGTCGCCTATCAAGTTTATTATCTTTAGATTAAGGACGCTGAAAACTGACCCTGGATGGTCAGAGTATCATGGACCTATATGCACCTGAGCACTTTATGGATCACTTTTGTATCAATATTTATATTTTATGAAATGTATATTCACGCTATATGATGTTGTATGTCAACAAAAGACGCTTATATATAAATATATATATTTTTTTTATTCTTGGAATTTATAGGCATATCACTTTAGTTAACAATTTCGTTTTTTAGTTTTTTTGCTGCAGGTTCAACAGATCATTAAGGGGATAGCACAGAGAACTGAATGGTCTAGCGAGGCTGTTATTTTACACAGTGCCAAGCACTGCTACCTTGCTGGGAAGGCAAACACTCACCATGTCACATCCAGTCAGATACAAATCCAACAGAGGAGTTCCTCTTCTGTGGTTTACAGGGTATTGTTCCAGAACTCCCAGGCAGCAGAAAGACAGAGGGAGCCTGCGTCTTTCAGCCAAGACAACTTGCCGATAGAATCAGAGGGCTGGGGCTTTAACAGAAAGGCTGAGCTCTGAGAAAAGTGGAAGCACAGGTTGGTACTGGAGATTTTAATCGACTAAAATGTACTGACTGGAGATTTTAGTTGACTAAAATACGACTAAAAATAAAAAATTTCAGATGACCAAAGTAGGACTAAAACTAAAATGGCATTTTATTTAAAAGTCTTTTCATGACTATGACTTTGACTTTTTATGACTAAAAGTAAATTGAAATATGACGTCAAAATTAACAATGGCAATGACCTCCTCCACTCCAGTGGGATGCAGTAGTCTTTAGAGTCCCTGCTGTAAATGGGAAATCAACAATTAGAACCTGAGATTGGCGCTGACATTGCATGTCAGTGAACAAAACAACCTCCAGCTTATTTTTTACATAACCTTTAAGTATTAATCCCAAGACTTATCACCAGTCATGCTGCATTCATACAACAGTCATGCATGGCATAACCCAGTCAGATGAAGCTGTGGGGCCCTAGTGGGAAATCTCAACATGGGCCCTCATACCTCATAAAAAAATTCTTGATAGCCCAGTTTTCATTTTTGACAAGCTTAATGCAGGAGTGAGAAGGCCCACCTTTTTCTTTACAAAATATATGATGTACACAGGTGATAAAATGGGAGTAGCTGTTGCGTTTGGGTCCCGGCATCTCAGTCTTCTAGTCAGTTGTAACCGTTACACCCACCTGTAGTTATGTCCTGGAACTTAATGCTCAAAAAAAATCTCATCTTTCATTAACAATGTAGTAGTTTGTTTTCTAAATCTATTATTCCCAAAACTGTTATCTGAGCATTTACATTTTTGTCAGGCTGAAGTTATAATTTTATATTTTATATCCATCCCATTTTATAGCAACTGCTATCTCCAAAATCAAATAATTGCTCTGAACTATGTTGGCCTTTGCCGAATCTTTCTGAATGTTTATAGAATGTTGTATTATCATTATTAAAACTGTAGCAGTCAAATATCAAGGAATGCAATAAAGAAGCAAAGTCCGGCCTGTTCAGAAAACAAACAAGTGGAGGAAATAAACCCAATGTGTATATATATCTGTAGATAGAGTACTGTGGCTTGGCTGGAAGGCATGCTAGGATACCCAGCATAGAAACAAAGCGGGGTTAAGTGGTTTTACTATAAACCTGCCCACACAAGAGTTGAGTTTCAATGTTGACATTTTCTCAAAACATAATGAAATATTTAGAAGGCTTTTACGCCTGTAAAATGAGCTCCAAATTCGCACAGCAGGAACTGGAAGGGCTGACAGCTTTAGCAAGTACAGTTTTAAGCTTTGGCATATAACTTGAAGCCTGTTATAAATTTTACTTTGTGAGAAGATTCCACTGGCATGCTTCATTTATGTTTGTATCTTTAGTGTAATAATCTGTATTTTATTTGATTTTTCATTTAGGGTTGAGTACCATTAAAGTGGATGTAAACCCAAATTTTTTTTTTTTTTTAAACTACGGCTTGCACCTTGTACAGTATAGGATTTCATGTCATCTGTGCTCAGTCTTGCCACAAAGAGTTAATCCAGCTCTGAGCAATCCTCTTATCTTTCTTCAGTAAGATAAAAACTGACAGAGAAATAGGAGTCTGTTTCTCCCCCTTGCTGTGAGTGACAGGTGATTTAAGCCCCGTACACACGATCCGAAAATCATACGGAAAATGCCGCATTCGAATCGATCGTACGATAATCAGATCGTTAGTACAGAGCTTTTGAGAGCCGATCAGGACATTATTATTCTATCGGACATGCACGGAAGTTTTTTTCGTACGATGCCAGATCGTACAATTTTTGTTTAATCAGTACAGCTATCGTTCGAAAATGCAATACAAATGCATTACAACATATGACATCACTTCCGAATTTTTTTTCTGTCGTGCAGGAATTTTCGTGACTTTAGTAAACTCATCAGATTCAACGTGAGATAAGCATGCAATAAAAAACGGATGATCATTCGTCCGATAATATCATCGTGTGTATGGGGCATTACATATCTTAATGTCCACATCAAGGATAATCACAGAATCAACACCGCAGTGAGGTAATGTATTTGGTGACATAGAATCCCTCCACCAGTGTTGTTATGCTCTTACCAGAAGTCTGAGCATATAGAGCTCTGTGGAAATGGCTATGGATAACCTGGCGATGAAATCCTGCGATCACCCAATGGATAATACGAGCCTGGCGTCCCTTATTCCTCCCGGTACTCCATTCATACACTCAGCAGTGCATTGTAGTATAAAAGAAGAGAAGGGGTACCCATAGCGTAAACCAGTACTATATGTTTATTTTAAAAGCATAAGATAAACTCACATTAAAATTCAGATTGGAGCATAAAAATACATCCGCCGGCCGGTCGGATCCTGTAGCCCGTCCTCCTGAGCGTGGTGGCGTCACTGCGCGCCTTCCCAGACTAGTTTCGGTACAATTACCGTCATCAATGGGGAACGGGCGACGCAGCAACGCACCACCATTATATAACCAAGCCTCATTCTGGGATGCGGTCATGTGACTAAACTCAAAACCGCCATTTTAGAAATGGGCAATCACACTAATCTCTATGGGCAAATGTCTGTGAGGACTACCATCAGATATAGAGTCAGAACGCATCCATAAATAAATTTTCATAGTATCAATGAAGGGACTTAGATACAAATTCTAAAAATAGAAATAAAAATAAAAACTACGTCAAAACAATATTATATTGAAATGTGTATTTAGCGGGGGATGATCAGTCTTACAAGTAAATATATTGAGACCGAAAATGTCTCCCTCTATCTGTGATCTAATGTTATTGTAAGTGTACACAGATAAAAAACTCCTAAAGAGAACCATATACGTAGCCAAAGGTGATATGAGTGATATATTAATGTAAACATGGGAAATTAATCCCATAATGAAAGAATATATTATAAAAAAATATATATAAATTATATAAAAAATATAAATATAATATAACCCTATATGTGACCAAAGGTGATATAAGTGAAACAAATGTAAACATGGGAAATTGATCCCATAAAACATGAATTAATATATATATAATTCTAAATAAATGAACATATATAGAACATAATATGATATAAATATTATGTAGTGATGTGATAAAAATATGATATAAATTAAATTGGTACAAACCACTAAACGTGAATGTAAAAAAAGGGGAAGTGTCATAGTGAGATGACCACCTAAAAAGTGTATAACAGTGTGCCAGTTAAAATTTCATCCCAAACCTCGTCGCACTTGTCCGCATCCCAGATTAGACTGTAGATGACAACAATAATACACAATAATAAAACCATATATTAAAATCTCATATTTAAAAACAAGTGGAAACCTTCAAGAGTTATCAATAAAAGCATTGACATCAGTGTCAATGTTCAACCCGAAGGGGGTGTAGCATTTGAGCCTATGTATCCACCCCATTTCTGATCTAGAGATCTCCCTAACCAAGGAACCACCCCTCCAGTTTGGCTTAAATTTATCAATCCCTAAAAATAACGTGTTGCTAGGGTTTTTTTTTTTTTTGTGGTGAAGTAGGTAGTGTTTCGAAACAGAAACTCCCGACACGTGATAAATCTTCTAAAGAATTTGAGGGTTACTGAGAATACATGGATGGTGACGGCCGACGTCACCTCTCTGTATACCGTTATCCCTCACGAACTAGGTTTGGAGGCGGTACAGGGGTATCTTCAGCGTGACTCTGGGTTGCCAGAGGAGCAAATTAAATTCCTGATGATATTACTTAGATTCGTTGCTACACGAAACTATTTTTGGTTCGACAATCAATTTTTTCGTCAGATCACTGGAGTTGCCATGGGGGCCAAATATGCCCCTAGTCTGGCCAATTTATTTATGGCCAGGTGGGAGGAGGATGTCATCTATGCCCAGAATGTGCCTCAATTGACCTTCTGGGCTAGGTATATTGATGACATCCTCCTCCTATGGGATGGTGACTCCGGTGATCTTGACTCTTTCATGGAGTCTTTGAACCGGAATTCGAGGGGCATCGAATTGAAGTATGAAAAGAGCCAGACTCTTATACATTTTTTAGACCTTAACATCAGGATACAGGATGACCAAATTGTTACTGCGACCCATTTTAAAGCCACGGATAGAAATTCTTTTATACCTATCGATAGCTGTCACCACGCTCCGTGGCTCAAGTCTGTGCCTAAAAGCCAGTATTTACGACTGAGACGTAATTGTTCTGATCTTGCTGTATTCCAAGATCAGGCCAAAGTCCTAACACAAAGATTCTTGGAAAAGGGGTACGGCGAAGAATTTCTTGTCGAAACCCTGAATTCCGTGGAAAATTTGGAAAGGGACAGTCTTCTAGTGGAGAAGGGTCCCCGCGCACGGAATGATTTCCAGGGTGGAGTTCCCTTCATGACCACCTATTCCGTGCAGCATAACAATATAAAGAAGCTGGTCAACAAACACTGGCACATAGTCTCTAATGATCCTGTTCTTAGAGAAGTGGTTCCAGAGAAACCTAGGGTTGTCTTTAGAGGGGTGCCATCCCTAAGACATAAAATTGCCCCAAATGTTATCAACCCCCCTATATCAACAAGAGGATTTTTTGACCAATTAACGGGGTATTATAAATGTGGGAAATGTCGTGTTTGCTCATTGAATACTGCGTCAGGCAGACGCACCACGACCTTCAGGTGTACCGCTACAGGGGCCACACATACCATCAAACCTTTCATTACTTGTGCCACTACGGGGGTGGTCTACATGTTGCAGTGTCCCTGTGGCCTGCAATATGTGGGACGTACCAAACGGCCCCTGCAGGTACGCCTAAATGAGCATATAACCAATATCCTTACTGGGTTTCCGAAACATTCTGTTTCGAAACACTACCTACTTCACCACAAAAAAAACCCTAGCAACACGTTATTTTTAGGGATTGATAAATTTAAGCCAAACTGGAGGGGTGGTTCCTTGGTTAGGGAGATCTCTAGATCAGAAATGGGGTGGATACATAGGCTCAAATGCTACACCCCCTTCGGGTTGAACATTGACACTGATGTCAATGCTTTTATTGATAACTCTTGAAGGTTTCCACTTGTTTTTAAATATGAGATTTTAATATATGGTTTTATTATTGTGTATTATTGTTGTCATCTACAGTCTAATCTGGGATGCGGACAAGTGCGACGAGGTTTGGGATGAAATTTTAACTGGCACACTGTTATACACTTTTTAGGTGGTCATCTCACTATGACACTTCCCCTTTTTTTACATTCACGTTTAGTGGTTTGTACCAATTTAATTTATATCATATTTTTATCACATCACTACATAATATTTATATCATATTATGTTCTATATATGTTCATTTATTTAGAATTATATATATATTAATTCATGTTTTATGGGATCAATTTCCCATGTTTACATTTGTTTCACTTATATCACCTTTGGTCACATATAGGGTTATATTATATTTATATTTTTTATATAATTTATATATATTTTTATAATATATTCTTTCATTATGGGATTAATTTCCCATGTTTACATTAATATATCACTCATATCACCTTTGGCTACGTATATGGTTCTCTTTAGGAGTTTTTTATCTGTGTACACTTACAATAACATTAGATCACAGATAGAGGGAGACATTTTCGGTCTCAATATATTTACTTGTAAGACTGATCATCCCCCGCTAAATACACATTTCAATATAATATTGTTTTGACGTAGTTTTTATTTTTATTTCTATTTTTAGAATTTGTATCTAAGTCCCTTCATTGATACTATGAAAATTTATTTTTGGATGCGTTCTGACTCTATATCTGATGGTAGTCCTCACAGACATTTGCCCATAGAGATTAGTGTGATTGCCCATTTCTAAAATGGCGGTTTTGAGTTTAGTCACATGACCGCATCCCAGAATGAGGCTTGGTTATATAATGGTGGTGCGTTGCTGCGTCGCCCGTTCCCCATTGATGACGGTAATTGTACCGAAACTAGTCTGGGAAGGCGCGCAGTGACGCCACCACGCTCAGGAGGACGGGCTACAGGATCCGACCGGCCGGCGGATGTATTTTTATGCTCCAATCTGAATCTTAATGTGAGTTTATCTTATGCTTTTAAAATAAACATATAGTACTGGTTTACGCTATGGGTACCCCTTCTCTTCTTTTATACTACAATGCACTGCTGAGTGTATGAATGGAGTACCGGGAGGAATAAGGGACGCCAGGCTCGTATTATCCATTGGGTGATCGCAGGATTTCATCGCCAGGTTATCCATAGCCATTTCCACAGAGCTCTATATGCTCAGACTTCTGGTAAGAGCATAACAACACTGGTGGAGGGATTCTATGTCACCAAATACATTACCTCACTGCGGTGTTGATTCTGTGATTATCCTTGATGTGGACATTCCCTTCAACTTGTGTACCATCTACCCTAGCTGTTTTTGTGCTCAGAACATTCCAGCTACATTTGGACTTTAAAATCTAGGACTGGACACAGTGATTTTTTGGAATTATTTTTGTCTGTTATATAGTAATTTTTTGTTTGTTCTGGCGCTGCTTCCTTTTTATCTTCTTATGCTTGGTGTGTGTATCCCACTTTGAGCGGCGGCCTGCTTTTTTGTCCCCCCCCCCCCCTTTTCTGGTTTTACCATTTAAGGTAGATTTATGCTTTATTAGCGCGGTTTTAATTTATTTCCATTACATATCTTATGCACTAGTGTGAGAGAGACATTCTGTGTCCTTCAGATCCCCACCTCCTTTCTTCTCCAGCTCTCCCAGGATTGGGTGATCCACACCTCAGCATGATTGGGCATGCTGAAGTCATGTGGTGACTTTTCTGGGCTTTGACTGGATGTTGGTGATCATAGCAGAAGTTCAGTGTAAGAAACACAGGAGAAAATGCATGTTGACAAGGGGAGTGTAGGGGTGGGCGAGGAGTCTACTGACATCACGACTCCACCCACCAAGCTCTGGACAACAGACCCACCCACAGAATCTGCAGTTTTTCTGGTCTCATAACAGACAGAGGGGAGACATTTGACAGATAAGTATACATGCAGGAGGCATGTATATCCTATAAATAACCACTATGACAGTAGTTTAGAAAGGATGAGAGTTGGTTTACATCCACTTTAAGTTCATTGTTCTAAACCGCAGATGAGTGTGAAAGTGTGGGTGGAACTTACCAAAACCTACAAATACTTAAAGCACTAGAAAGGCAAATAGTGCAGACCTTTTTTTTTTTTTTTTTTTTAACGGACTTCTGTATGCCAATGAATTAACAAGTTAGTCTTTTTACAGGAATCGCTAAAAATTGGGTATATTATTGTATTTGTCCCTGGGGGTCTTTTCCCCTCACTCTGGTCTGGTCTCTGGGAGGGACAACAGAATCTCTCCAGCTAACACTAGGAAAGCAATATGAGTGCTATTTTTTTATTGCACTGGACAGGATTAGAACTTATGTCAGGTTTTTAATGTTTGTGTTCATATGTGGGAGATTTCCATGACACTATATAGAAAATCTCCCCAAGAGGATGCCGAAAGAAGAGGTTCTAAAGCTTTACCACTTAAAGAGGAGGGCCCACAAAAAAATAAATTAAAAGTCAGCAGCTACAAATACTGCAGCTGCTGACTTTTAATAATCGGACACTTGCCTGTCCCAGGGTCCAGCGATGCGGGGGAACGAGAACCCCCCTCGTTCCGCGCTCTGCTCGCGGTGCCGACATTCTTAATGTGGGCACCCAGCTGTGGCTTCTCAGCCGGGCACCCACTGCACATGCGCGAGCGGCGCCGTGCGCAGTGATTCGATGCTCACTCATCTGGGACACATGACAGGTCCCAGATGACTGTGCGGGGCCTAGGGGAAGTGATGTCATTGCCCGGGCAATGAAGGTGGCAGACTACGAGGGACCCCCTAGCAACAGGCATTTAGAGGTGAGTAAAAACAATTTTTTCAAATTATTTATTTTTTCTTTTTTTTATGATTTTTAAGTCAAATTTTTTTTTTTTGGTGGCAACACCACTTTAAAGCAGATCTCAAGCACACTTATGTAACATTCCTGTACTCTTATTTTTAGGAGCCTTTGTAATAATTTAAAATATGTACTCTTTTAATTCTCAAAAAATAGAAGTCTTGCTGAAGAGCACAAATCACAAGATGTCCATTTTTACCTTTAACTCAGATTTAGGACTGTGCTGCCATTTAAGCGACCAATGAGACAGCTTTAGTGACCAGTAAGGGCACTTGCAATGGATTGGCAATGGCAGTTGGTAAATCTTGGCCATAAAGCCAGGGAAAGTCAGGCCCCGGTAACAAACAACATGTTTTTTTGGATTGCAATGATGATAATAGCAAACATATTATGGAGCCTACTCTTGGAAAAGGGTTTTATTTTTTTTTTAAAAGCTTAAAATGGAGTGGGGGCGTTTTCACTACTACTGTCCCAATGCCCATTCAAAAAAGGAGGAGAAAACAGATACAAATGGATAATAAAAATCCAATGTTCTACTTTCTAATTCAGTGCAGGGTTCTAATTCTGCTTCCCTCGGAAGAAAGTGTTTTTTGCAATCCTGGTGACAACTTCCTGTCTTAGTGACAGCCCAAGAAGTGAAAGAAATCTGTCTAGATTTTAATTTTAAACGCTGATTGTATTTTTTATTTTATTTTATTCATTATTAGGACGGGGGAGCGACTCAGAATCAGACCAACCCCACAGAAGATTACCCGATGTCAGGAAAGATGACATGTCTGCTCGACGAGTATCTTTTGGCGAGAACAAAATAATAGTGCCTTTTAACCAGTACCTTCCCAACAAGGGCAACCAGTCTTCATACCTACCCGCTCCTCTGAGGAAAAAGAGAGTTGAACACGATTACCGGAAAAGTTGGAGTACTGCAACTTCACCACTAGGGGGAGAAAAGCCATTTAGGTAATAAGTTCACAGCATACTAAACCTTGATCATGCCTATCAGGGTCATGTTTAACATGTTGTAGCATTTTTTTTTTGCCTGTAAATACAAAATATTGCATA
This sequence comes from Lithobates sylvaticus, assembly GCA_028564925.1. Lineage (NCBI taxonomy): Eukaryota > Metazoa > Chordata > Amphibia > Anura > Ranidae > Lithobates > Lithobates sylvaticus. Next base: position 664,200,510 of record CM053026.1, on the reverse strand, counting down.
TTAAAATTATGTATTCTGCAGTTGAGTCAGCAGATGGAACATTGGGTTCCTGTTCACATTTTTTTCTCTGCATTTTTCCTGTTGAAAAAGGCTGTTTATGGTGCTCAATAGCTGCAGCTACCTGAATTGCAGTGATTTATTCCTTATCTGATGGCTCAGTCTGAAGTTTTAGTCAGATCAGTTTTGCCTTAAAGTAGGCAGTGAATTCTGTGCAGTCTTGTAACTAACCCATCCTTTTTAGTAATATTAAACTTAACGTTTATTTGTAAGATAATTATGTGAATGTATATGTGTTTATACACAAACACACACTCATTTAAGCTAGTCATACATGATTCATTTATGTTTGTTCAAGCAGCAGGTTGAACAAAAAAAGAGCTAATTTCCCCATCAACAAGGGATAGGGGAATCCTTCCCGCTGTGCTAATGTATTGTGATAGCAGGGAGACTTTGCCTCTGTCAGAATACAATGACTAGTGTTGCCGGCTACAGCTGGCGGCATTGATTGTTCGAGGAAAAACCCAACATGTTGGTTGCATACAAGTCAATCGATCGACCTGTGTACAACCTGCCGGCCTATACATGGATCAAAATGTGTCCGGTCCCTGCTGAACTGCCCAAATTTCGATTCATGGATGTCCGACATTATTAAGACTGGAGAAGTACATCTCTGGATATACAGATTGTTTGTTTTATTGCATGCCGTTTTTACTAAACTTAACCAAGTATTTTTCATTATATGCCTTGTCTACTTCATTTTTAACTACCGTATTTATCGGCGTATAACACGCACTTTTTCCCCCTGAAAATTAGGGGTGTGTGTTATACGCTGATAGCGTACCTCAGAGAAGGAGGGGGAGTGCCGCCGGTATCACCGAGCCGTCATGTGTTGTTTACTTGGCTCTGATGTCACACACACGTCCCGCCACCGGCATTGGACCAGTGTTCTGTGAATCACAGGAGCTGGTCCAATGACGATGGCGGGACGAGTACTGTAAACGGAAGATGGCGGCTCGGCGATTCCGGCGGCGCTCGTCCCCCTCCTGATTTGCTGCAGTGCATGAGAAATGGTGAGGCTGCAGATAGGCATCAGGCTGCATTGGATGGGTGCAGATCAGGCTGCAGATGGGCACAGAGGCTGCATTGTGGCTGCAGATAGGCATCAGGCTGCATTGGATGGGAACAGATCAAGCTGCAGATGGGCACATAGGCTGCATTGAGGCTGCAGATGGGCACTAATCAGGCTGCATTGATTGGCACTGACCGATATTTTGCTTCAACGTGGTTTATTTGAAAAATAAACCACTGAAACTTCCCTCTTAAATTGGGGTGTGTGTTATACGCTGATAAATACGGTATATATACAGTGGGGAAATGAACTAAAATGTGAGCAGACAGAATCTGGAGCAGTTGTGCATGGTAACCAATCGGCTTCTATCTTTCATTTTTTTTTTATGTTTAACTGTACAGAAGCTGATTGGGTGCTATGCACACTTGCTCCAGATTCTGTCTGCTCCAGTTTTCGTAAATTCCCCATAAAAATCAGTACATCCAAGGGATATTAATAGTTAAAATTCTATACAAATTTCAACTTTAGCTGTAAGGTCTCATGCACACTGGACATTATAAAAAAAAAAAAAAAAACAGTAGCGTTAGCTGTAGAAAGCTGTAGCTGTAAAATGAGTTTTGCAGAATTTTTTTTGTGCTTTTTTAAAAAAAAATTAATAGCAAAACTATACTCCCATAGGAGCGTATGGCTCAAAAACGCTGATAGATGCAGAATAGCCACGTTTTTCAGCGTTTTTAAGCTTTTATCCATTTTTTAGAGCTGAAAAACTCATTTCAGTTTTTTTTTTCCCAGCCAGAAAATCCCCCTGTCAAAAAAATGCTGATAACAGCCTATGTGTGCATGGACACATAGGATAACGTGCTGGGGAATTTGCTGGCTGCATAAAAAATGCCTGAAGCCAAAAACAGCAGCTGTAAAAACATCCAGTGTGCAAGAGGCCTAAAAGCTGAGCTCTTTACCTATTCCAACTTCATTAACTTTTTTGGTGACCATGTACTTAAAGGGGTTGGAAAGTCTGAAGTTTTTTTTTTATCTTAATGCATTCTATGCATTAGGATAAAAAGCCTTCCTTGTGCATCAGCCCCCCCTAATACTTACTTGAGCCCCATCTCTGTCCAGCGATGTCTACGAGTGTCTCTGCCATCTGAGACTCTCCCTCCTGATTGGCTGAGACACAGCAGCAGCACCATTGGCTCCCGCTGCTGTCAATCAAAGGCAGTCCACCAATCAGGAGAGAGAGGGGGCAGGGCCAGGCTGCAGCACCATGTCTGAATGGACACACGGAGCTGGGACTCTGGAATTCTCTCTAATGTAGCCCCAGATAGTAGTGAAAACATGATGAGGATTAATATCCCTTCCAGCTCTATCCAAAATTACACAGAAATGTTTGTCTGGATATACCATTAGGCCCAAAAACATAAGTTTCAAGCCCAACTCCAGGAAAAATGCACAAAGCGGCCCTGAACCTCTCCTTCTGAGGTCCACTGCCAATGCTCTCCACTTCTCCTCTTCTCTGTGTGCTTATGTGGTCACACTCCGAAGCCAGGGTGTGCATGTCCATAGACACACACAGCTCCGAGCGGCCCTGCCTCCCCACAGTATTTGAGTGACAAGAGCAGGCAACAATGGCTCCCATTCCTGCTGACTCTCCTGTGAGAAGAGCTGCTGCAGACAGGCACAGTACTGGATTGAGATCAGGTACGTGTTTAAGGGGTGGAACTGGGGAGAGCAGTTCTTAAAAGGTTTTTTACCTTAATGCAGATAATGCAAGGCTTTGATATTCACTTCTGTTCTGCACATACAAGAGCTGTGGAAGAGTTTGCTATCAGACTTCAGATGACCTCTGAGCTCATGAGTCATCCTAATGCCGCGTACACACGAAGGGACTTTTCCCGGCGGACCTAAGTCCAGCGAACGGACTTGACCACACACGATCACGCAAAAAGTCCGACGGTTCACGCGATGACGTACAGCACGTACGACGGGACTAGAAAACGAAAAATACTAGAAAAATACTTGCTACTGAGCATGCGTCCTTTTTGGTCCGCTGGACCATACTACACACGGCCGGATTGTCCGCTGGACTGCCAAGTCCAGCGGATAATTTTAAAACAAAACTTAAAACTTTAGTCCGCCGTACTTTGGCCAAAAAAAGTCCGCCGGCGCCCACACACGAGGGGATTATCCGCTCGACTTCGGTCCAGCAGATAATCCCGCGGGATAGTCCCTTCGTGTGTACGCGGCATTAGGCAAACCAAGTAGGGACCTAACTGTAACTGGTTCCAGCTACTTTAATAATGTAAGGCAAAAAGGAAGTTCTGGACAGCCGCACTCCAGAATATAGCCTTTATTTGTAAAAAGTCCAACAGATACAAGCCACAGCAAAAAATGGGACAAATGAGCCGATGCGTTTCACACTTAAAAGTGCTTAGTCATAGCTATGACTAAGCATTGTTAAGTGTGAAACGTGTCAGTGCATTTGTCCCATTTTTTGCTGTGGCTTGTATCTGTTGGACTTTTTACAAATAAAGGCTATATTCCGGAGTGCGGCTGTCCAGAACTTCCTTTTTGCCTCATGTTGCTATATGCTTAGCCGACACCTGGTGTTCCAGTTCCGAGGAGAGTTCTATATCCACATTTCCACCTGGAGCAGTGATCCCCTTCCCTTCTACTTTAATAATGTCACATGGACTATACTGTCATCTGCAGCACTTCTTAAGGTGGTTCTAAAGACAAAGTATTTTTTTTACCTTAATGCATTAAGGTAAAAAACTTTCTACATGCAACCCCCCTCCCTTATAGTCACGATGTAGAGGGGAGCAGAGGTTCTCCCGGCTCTCTCCCGCTTTATTAGCTAAGGTCAATCACAGTAAAAAGGGAGTGGGAGATGGGGCTATGTCCCACTCTGTGTGTCATTAGACACTCAGAGCAGGTCTCGGGAGCGAGCACATGTGCGTGCCCCTATAGTAAATGGCTTGCTAAGTGGACACTCAGTGAGGGGGGGAGCGCTAGCGAGGAATCCGAGAAGAGGGGGGTCAGGGCTGCTCTGTGCAAAACCTTTGCACAGAGAAGGGAAGTAGAACATGTTTATTTTTTTTTAAAAAGCCTTTGAAGTCACTTTTAAGCAGCAGAATTGCTGAAGTTCAACTCCTGTAATTACTAAAATACTGCTGAACCTCTATTGTTAGGGGGTGCACAGCAGCAGAGTTGCTCTAATGACATTGAAAGTTGAACCCTTTTTTTTTCTAAATGTGCACCTGCTGCTTTGAGTGTTGTAGTGGCAGACAGGAATGATGTTTCTGCTGTGGAAAAATGCACGTGGTTTTTAGCTTAGTATTAAAGTATCTTGGAAGTAGCTGCTTTGGTCCAGTTCCAGAAGCTGTTGCTGGAAAGAAACAGAATTCTATAACTTCCAGCCTTTTTTTTCCTAACAAAAGCAGACCTCTCTGGCATGCAGACAGTTTAACATAAACCATGTCCACATGTTTTACATAAAAATTGTGTTCAAGCAGAAGCTTGACTTGAAAAAATTGAGCATTTTAAGAATGAATAGAAATGTAAGTAAAGCATATATGAGATAGTTGATGTGGTTATGGTTCGATTTATGTCGCCGCACTGAACTATGTATTAGATATATGGCATATGCAAACTGTTATTCTTTGCTGGCTCTTCTGCCTGATTATGGGGAGGATTATGCATGGTTAGTGTGTTGGGTTGATCAGTCATGGATAATGAAAATCTTGGTAAGCTTCCTCTCTAGGTGGTCTGCTGAACATGGGCACAGGGATTGGACAAATGTGCCATTGTGCATGCTGTGACTAGGAAGGGGGAGGTAGAAAATGCATTAGGCATTGGACTTTGAGTATAATTGGGTAAAGAAGCTTAAGCCATGGTGTGTGCATGTTGTTTTTATAACTTTATACATACACTTACAATATATTTCCTATGTTTGAAACATGTTATATACAAATGTATCATGAGAGAAGACGAACAATAGGATATTCCATTAAATATGCATTTCTTCATTTTGTAACTATAACCCATTAGGAAACCTGTCTACTTTCTATGCTGTAATGCGGCGCACACACGGTTGGAATTTCCGATGGAAACAGTCCGATGGGAGCTTTTCATCGGATTTTCCGACCCAACGGTCTTTTTCTGTCGGAATTTCCGACGGACTTTGAATTGAGAACCTGTTCTCAATTTTTCCGACGGAAAACCTTTCTATCGGATTTTCTGATCGTGTGTATGCAATTCCGACACGCAAAATTCCGACGCATGCTCGGAAACAATTCGACGCATGCTCGGAAGCATTAAACTTCCCTTTTATAGTGCTGTCGAACGTGTTTTATGCTGCTGTGTTATTGACCGTCGGAAATGGGTGTGATCGTGTGTAGGCAACACAGCTTGAGCGGAATTCCGTCGGAAAAACCGTCAGAGTTTTTTCCGACGAGAATTCCGATCGTGTGTACGTGGCATTAGAGTAACTTACATGAAGCATAGTGCTTTCATAAATGTGATAGTGCTCACCCTCTCCTCCACATCATGCCGGTGGGCACTCTGTAAATGAAAGCTTGCAAAGCATCACAAGAGCGTGGTTTTATTTTGTGGCTCTGGCATGCCAGGGTTGAAGATTATTATTATTATTATTATTACACACAGTAATAATCAACCATCTTTACATGGACACTGGCAGTTTGGGGTACCATGAGGATGCCAAAACAACCGGCTTCTTTTACAGAAAGAGCGTTTAAAAAATAACTGATGATTATTACAATTTAAGTCTATCATAGCATTTTATTAATTTGAAACTTTCTTTTTATTTCTGTCTGTGTCCCCATTGAGGACAATTGTTGTAGATGGTACCTGGGATAGGGAGTGAAAATAAAACTCCCAGGTGGGACACACCAGTAAGAACCAAACAGATACTCTACCAGCTTTATTGCTGTCTCTTGTTGGAGACATTTCTCCTTGTTTCCTGTCCCAGGCGGTACCAGTCAGGAGTGCAGGAAGTGAGGGGGAACTGTACCCTATGCCAAAGCCTACACCAACAAGTAAACCTCCCCAACCAGAAAATGCAGCATCAAACTTAACCAGCTGAACAGACAATACTCAACCCTCAAAGCATAACTCCAGTTAATGTTTCTTTTGAAATATGCAGCTGAGCATGTTGTAATTTGTTAAGTAGTCTATAGGCTCGTACTGCAGTACTTGTTTCCTTTCCTGTGCTGCCCTCCACATAATCCAAGGTTAGGTTCTGCTCCTCTGTATTATAATTCTTATTATACAGTATTTATATAGCGCCAACAGTTTGCTCATGACTTTTTCAATATAAAAGTAGACAGTACATTTTTTTTATTTTTATTTTATTGTAAGAATATAAAGTGAAATAAAAAACAAAGCCTATTGGGCATACCCAGGCTTGGAATTAAACTGACAAATGACCGTGGACTTAAGCCAGCTGTCGGCTGATCCTGGGTCGATCCTGGAAAACACAAGTGCACTCCTGTCATTCAGAAGAGAAGTATGGCCAAAAAAGCTTGGCCATGGCCATGTTTCTCTTTTTTAAAATATTCACACTGCTGTCAATTTTACTGCAACAATCCTGTGCCTACAGTGGAACAATGAAGCTAGTTTTGAGATCGTTTTTAAACTCCCTGAAATATTTTAATCTAATTGTGCTTTGTTTAATGTATAACTGCACAATAGCCCCACCCACCCTGGAGCAATTGAGGAAGAACATGGTGAGGGGCAGAATGGAGAAGATGGAGCCTCTTCGCTGATTAAAGGACAGTTAGGAATAACTGAAAAATGTAAAGAGTATTTCGACCAGCAAGAAGATGATGTGAAGGAACAGCCATCAGTCAGTGAGGATGAGGAGGGCCGGAAATTAAAAAGCCTTCAAAAAGTTGGAATAAAGGTCATGCCTGCAGCAAAGCGTTACAGCAGGTCAGCACATGGGAATGCTGTAAAGTTTTTTTTTTTTTTGTTGCATTTTTGGTTTGTTGCATTGACCCCCTTTATGGAAGCATGTGCATCCATTTTTCTGTGTAGCATGGACTAATCATGGGGGAAGGGTTGAGGCAAGCCTTGAAAATCAAAGGTAGTTTGTTGCAAGAGGATATCGGTGTTCTGTGTATAACTGCACTTAAAAAGTAATCCATAAAAAAAAATTATTTACCAAGGTAACAGATAGCCTCAGCCGCCACCACAGGTCGTAGTTTGGGATAACCAATATGCCTAAGAACTACCAGCAATGCCTAATTTTGACACTCATTTCCTTTTAAAGTCATCAAATATTGCTCCTGGTTGGATCCTTTAAGATGTTTATACATTTTATAATACAAATATTCATTCTTCCTCACAATCTAAGTGATAAAATCTATGTAAAACGAGAATGTATTGTAGAGGAGAAAAATACATCCACACAGCCTTATTTAACCATTTCAGCATGGAGGAACACTTGAAATAATTTTCCAGGCTCGGGGGGGGCCCTGCTAATAATTACAATATGTACAGCTCATGCTACGTTAGAGTTATGATCACTGGGAAGAATGATCCTTATGTTTGTTGTCATTGGGAAGAATCCCACCCTTACAGAGATCTAAAAGATCATTGGTGTCAGTGGTTACTTATTTAAAGTTGTGTTTCCCCCATAAAAAAATTTAAAATGCTTAAAATTCCTAAATAAAAAAAATAAAAAAATTGGAAAAAAAAATGTTTTACATTCCTCTAAATGCCTCTTGCTAGGGGGTCCCTTGTAGTCTGCCTCCTTTGGTGCCTGGGCTGGTGACATCACTTCCCCAGTCATCTGGGACCTGTCACGTGTCCCAGATGCCTGTGCGGCCAATCACGGCGCGCAGTCATCTGGGACCTGTGAAGCCACAGCCGGGTACTCACAGTTGCAATGCCGGCGCCGCAAAGCGGATCGGGGGGCTAGCGGAGCTTCCACCCCCCGCATCGCTGGACCCTGGAACAGGTAAGTGTCCAATTATTAAAAGTCAGCAGCTGCAGTATTTCTAGCTGCTGACTTTTAATTTTTTTTTTTTTTTTTTTGGGGATACACCTCTTTAAGAAGCAGAAATTGCCCATTGCACAAGGAACCCTTGGAAACCTCTGAAGGATCTAGGGTTCCACATAATTCTGGTTGAGAGAGTCTGCATCTGCCTAATGTGTCTAACTAGCACAGATGTAATTTTCCAAGTTGACTGGCAGTTATTGGCAATACACAGTCTTACGTTGGACTGCTCAGTTACTAACTGGTTTACTTTGATTAATCGTGGCAAGCCATAGGCTTGCTAAAAAAAAAAAAAAATGTAAGGTGTTTGTAATAGGAAAGAATGTCAGGGATTAGTGCATACACTATATAGTTATTATAACACCTGCACAAATTTGTGGTTTGCAGAAGATCAGGTTTTATAGTACCGAACAATATCTGTCTTACCATTGCCTCAGTTTTTGAGAGCTGCTCTTTAAATAGTTGCTGTAGAATGCTACACATTGTTGTTTGATCCATTTAATGAACTAAAATGAATTGGGTTTTATTTTTTATTTTGTGGGATAACCCTACTAACGAGCTTATACTTTGTACATTTTATGTTGTCATTTGTTCATAATAGGTAAATTTTGCTTTCTTATGCTGTGCTGATTGGCACTAACGTTTTACAAGCTAATTACTGGTAGAGTCCTACATTTAGAGGTTCTAAGTTACTGTTGTCTTGAGTTTTATAGATATTATGTCTCTGGAGAAACCTGGATGTTCTGACCTGGGTCAGTAAAATGGCTTATTTGTCTAGCAGAAAAAAATGAAATTCTCATTCACATTTTCTATAAAAGACAAACATTTTATACAAGAACTGTGTACCCACAAAGATATGTGGTCATACTCTTCGCAATGGGACAATTCATTGAAATCCAACCATACTAACTTCAGCCTGCATATTTAAGCATACACTATGTGACATAATCCGTTTTGCTTATTTAGGAGGTTTTCCTGTTCTGTAACAAGTACTTTGCACTTGAAATTTAGTTTGAATCTGGGACTGGAGTACATCACAATTAACTACTAATGTCCTCTGCATGTGACAACCATATTTGTTTGGTGTTGTGTGTTCCTTCAAAATAATTTCTGCGTAATATCACTGTAACTGTCTTAGTCCAAAGCAATGTGCAGAAGACCATGAAATGCCAGAGATTGTATTGCGGAAAGAGAGCGGCCACCCAGCTAAGGAGGATTCTGAAGAGGAAGAAGAGTGCAGAATGCCAGATATTGAGCGAGATGACTTGGCAACACGCAGAGCAAGAATGAACCAACCAAAAGTTTCAACACCTTTTAATCAATATATAGGTTCCTATATTACCAAAACCAAGCCTTCTCAGGACTCCTCGACTGCAACCACTGCCTCTGTCAAATGTGACGTGGATAAAAGGTTTGCATAATCTGATTTCAGTGGAAAGTGCATGAGTTCATTTACCAGTGTGTCGTGTTTTCCACTAGTTTGCTTTGCTTTCTTCTAGAGCACGTTTTCTCAAATCCGGTCACCTGTTACTGTCAACAGTGCACGTTTTGCAGTCTTCCAGGTATAAGGTATAAGGGACTGTTTAAAAGAATTGCATCAATTATTTTCCTCTTCTGTGAAGAGAGCTGGAAATTGTGCACTGTTTGCAGCCATCAAGGACAGGACTGAGGTACACTGTCTTAAGCCTCAAACACACGATTGGATTGTTGGCGTCAGACTTTTGTCAAAAGGGCGTCTGCCTGGAGCTTGTCTTGCATACTAACGGCACACAATTGTCAGCCAACAAACACGAACGTAGTGACGTACTATGTGGAATTTCAGCTCTTGAGCGCCACCCTTTGGGCACCTTCTGCTAAAGTCGTGTTTGGTGAGCATTGATTCCAAGCATGCGTGTTTGTAATTTGGACATTTGTGTGACGGACTTGTGTACAAACGATACGAAAATCTGACACCAGACCGTTGTCCGCTGAAAGATTTCTAGCCATTTGTTGGCCGAAAGTTGGACAACAATTGTCTGAAAAGGAATGTACTAACGGTCTGATTTTAGGCCAACAGTCTGTCATCAGACAATCCACTGCCAACAATCAGATCATGTGTACAAGGCTTAAAGTGACACTAAAGTTAATTAATTTTTTTTTAAATAACAAAAACCTGTTATACTTGCCTCTACTGTGCAGCTCGTCTTGCACAGAGTGGCCCCGATCCTCGTCTTCTGGGGTCCCTCGGCGGCTCTCACGGCTCCTCACCGTATTAGATAACCCCCTGGGAAAAGCGCCCTCCCAGTGGGTTACCTTGCGGGCGCACTCACGAGTCCAGCACTCGGCGTCCATAGATGCCGAATACAGGACTTTGACCCGACCCCTGGCAGCTGCGTCATTGGATTTGATAGCAGCGGCAGCCAATGGCTGCGCTGCTATCAATCTATCCAATCCACAGCCAAGAACCCCCTAGCCAAGAGACGGCGCATCCCCATGGAACAAGTTTGAGGGTTCAGGTAAGTAAAATGGGGGGGGGGGGGGGGGGGGGGGCTGGGGGTCAGTCACTAACAGGTGTTTTTTCACCTTAATGCATAGGATGTATTATGGTGAAAAAACACTTACCTTTACAACCCCTTTAAGATTTCAAGAGGCTGTTGAAGAATGGATTTTTATATGCCTAACGTTTCTTAGAAAATAAACAAATTGGGCCCCTTTTTTTTTTTTTTCCTTTTTTTTTTTTTTTTTTTGTGTAACAAAGACCTGTCCCATAGCCAAGAATGGACAAATTCCAAGAGACCCAGAGTAGCAAATTGTGCTTAAAAAAAATACAAGCTCCAGACATAGGAAAATGTTTTTACATGTAGTCAAAGAAAGCTAATTTTTCCTGTTTTCCTAAAACTGCTTGCAATGTAACTGATTTAATTGATGGACCCTGAATTTTTAGTTCTATATAACAATATAGTTTGGTTTTCCTGATATCTAGAGGTGCCATACCAATGAACAGATAGGGTTTTACATTCTGCAGTACTTTATTATTTATTATTATACAGGATTTATATAGCGCCAACAGTTTGCGCAGCGCTTAACAAAATAAAGGCAGACATTACATTACATTACAATTTGGTACAAGAGAATCAGAGGGCCCTGCTCATTAGAGCTTACAATCTAAAAAGAAAGGGTCAATTGATACAAGAGGTAATAGCTGTGGGGGATGAGTTGATGGAGGAAGTAAAAACAGTGCTAGTTAGAAGCAGGATAGGCTTCTTTAAAGAGAAGGGTTTTCAGGGATCGTCTAAAGATGGATAGATTAGGGGACAGTCGGACAGATTGGGGTAGAGAGTTCCAAAGGATGGGAGAAGCTCTGGAGAAATCCTGGAGGCGAGCATGGGAGTCGATATTTAATTTTATATTGTTATGATCCAAATCTACTTCAGGGGGGTAGATGAGTTTTCTTCTGTTTTTAAAAGAACAAAATGTGCATGGCCATTAAATCTGTGGGCATAAAGTCCATGACATAATCAGGCTGCCTTCTAAAATTTCACTATGTGCAGCAAGGAAGAAAGTCAAGACCAACCTGTGGAGAAAGTGATCATTCAAAAGGAAAATTTAGCTCAAAGACACATAGACAACGGATCTGACCAAGAGGAAGAGGAGAAAGTACCAGACATTCAGAGGGATGATTTGGCCAAGCGTAAAACTCATGGCTCGGTCCCACAACAGAAGGAGCCTTTGGTTTTTGGCAAGTCCTCAATAACAAAGGCTGACTTGGCAACCTGGCAGAGACTTAAGCTATCTTCTGAAGAGAGGTGTGGCTTTTCAGTATTTATTTCTCCACAGTTATTTTCCAAATCATTATCATCAAAATTAAACTTTTTAGCTAGTCTCATCTGGTATATAGGGCCCACATCCTATACAGAATTCATTTTTGCATACAAAGAATGGGCCTGGTGCTCCGCAGAGAATTAAACCACGTATTGGAAAATGCCATAGTTAATAGCAGAACAACATTTCTGGCCCAGCAGCCTTCATTCAACACCTGATGGTGACTATTAGACTAAACATGAACTCATTTTAACTAGGTTAATTATCTGTAGATTATGCCTATAAACTACAAGGGAGCCCCAGAACCATTCTTGGCATACTAGGAGTTACTGCACTATACACATTCTCATACTCAAAATATTGTACATATTTTTCCTTGTGATTGAACCAATGGCAACATATTACACAGCACAGTCTTTCATGCAGCCATCTTAGAGTTTGACTTTTTCATATTGTAATTACATTATACTTATGATGTAATGATACTGACATCAAATATCAAGAGCTTAACGAGGCTTAAAAATTGCTGATTAAAAAAAATTTTGGTTGACATTTTCACTGCCGTACAGTAAAAGTTTACCTACAGTAAAAAATTACCTACATTAAGATTGCAATTAAATTTTTGATTTCTTCCTTTTGTTGGAATAAAGTGAAAGTATGACAGCAAAACAGATGCCTGACAATGCCCAAGCACCAAAGATTGATGCGACCCGAGCAGCCAGTGATGACTTTGGTAAACGCAAACTATCCTTGCAAGAGAAAAGGGCTCGCAACAAACAAAAATTTGTACACTTTGGTCAAGTTACTGAGATTGATCAGAAGAGATGGGATAGGCTCTGTATTGCCAAACCTGGCATTAGTGAGGCAAATGTCAGCGATGGAATTTCCTCTGACATTGCATGTGTCAAGGCGGTCATTTCAGACACTGCTTTGAATGTTCAGACAATGGACACCGTTCCAGTAACACATCTACAGTGCGAGCTGAGGTATACTGCATGATTTCAGTTGTGGCTGTATGAGTTGTCATACCTGTGATAATGAACATGAATGATACAGCTTTTCATATTCACAAAATACTGGAAAATGACTTAAATGTCTGCTTATAGTGTATTTCTGTTATTTTTATTTGTTTTTGTGCAACAAAATTTAATAGCCCAGACCATATGTCTTTTTCCATGTATCGGAACTGGCATGGGATTTTGTTTCCGTTATATGTAGCGGAAGGACAGAATTACAACCTCTGTCTTAAAGGTTTCATAAAGAAATAGCAAGAATGTTTTCTCTAGTGACCCCTTTTTTGTGATGCTCCTATGATTTACTGTTGCTTCCTGTTTCTTCCATGCTGGAAAATGGTGTTTGCACTTTGTTGAATAGATGTACTGCAGAAGTTGAAAAAATCCCAGATGCCTCTACAGTCAACTGTCCGCAAGGACCATTACCGGATACCCAACGAGATGACATGTTAGCACGACGAATAGGCACTTTTCAGAAGTGTGCCAAAGTTGGCCATCCCTCTCTTACTACTGGTGACAACCAGGAAAATATACATAATGGAAATTTGAAGATCCAAAAGGCTAAAGTGAAGGAAAATAAACAGCCACTGCAAGATGATGATCAACTCCTGTGAGCATCTTGTGTGCTCTGTGTTCAACTTAAGAATGACTTGTTCTGTGCAGTAACACAGCAGTGCATGATTATTGCATTACTGTTTTATACTTTGCTTTGTATTGTCCTTAAATAATACTAAACTGTTTGGATTTTTGGTTTGACTAAAGTGTGCTCAAGTCTCTAACAATGTCCTGAAGGAGTTACGCATGTTGTGCGCTTTAGAACTTCCTGTTTTTCAACATCCTGTCACATGTTCCTGTAGGAGTATGGACATATTTCCTGAAGTTACAGCTGACATGAAGCCTAATTTAAATGACAAAACTGAGACAAATGCAGTACAACTTAATTTAGTGGAAGATGCATGTAAAGAAGACACCAGCTTACAAAAGGACAGAAGTACACCAGATCCAGAAAAGGATGATATGATGGTCAGAAGGATCTCTGTGAGTCAGAGACCACCAGGGGTAACTCTAACTCACTTCCTTCCAGTGCCATTTTCTCTACAAAAGACTGAGGAGAAGTCTCAAATCCTTCAACCAAAGGAGAAGCTGCCCATCAGGTCAGAAAAGTGTAAATATATGTAGAGATTATATAAAAACTAATCCTTAAAGTGAATTAAGGTAGTACAGAAAAATGAACAAATGGGTCTAGTTCATTACTTGAAAACTAAATGCACTGTGACTTCATTATATCATGATATTACTACAGACCGGATGAACATCAGTCAACCCATTGATGATCTATTGTTGTTTAAAACCTGCCTATTGAATACTGATAATAAGTAGACTCTGTGCCTAAACTGTGTCTAGTCTGTAAGTGTAAGTTGACGCCTAAGTTTAATTGTAGACATGATGTTTAGTACTTTATTATACATCTTGTACAGCTGTTTCAGTACTTAGTCATATTTCAAATTTTGATGTGCCTTCTGGCCCCTGCAGACCTCGCGTGACATCTGTCTTTTCATAAATGTATGAATTTTAAAGGGTTTAAAACCCTGTTTATATATCTTGTTTAACATCTTCTGAAATTACTTCCTTAGCTCCCTATTTATGACCACAATTACGCCAAATAATGCCCCCCAAGCCCTTACCACTGTGAGGTCTGACAGTCCATCTAAGATACTCCAGCAAAGCGCAGCAGAAGAGCCCACTGAATTAAGAGATGATTTGATGTGTCAACCAGCTTGCAACCCAATTGAGAATAATCCCATATGTGCAGAGCTTAAGTCCCAACCACCACAGGAAACGTTTGAAAGTCCTGACCGTGAAGTACCAAGGTCAGATCATTTGTCGTCAAGCATTACTCCAAACTTTTTTATTTTCCTATAATTCAAAACACTTGTAAGAATACACTGTGTGTAGGAGAATGTTGGAATAATGTATGGATGTGTGTATACAAGTATAGCATTTTTTTCTACTTCCTTTTTCAGATAGCAGCTGTGTTGGCAGCCTTTTGCCTTGGGTACATCATTGCAGCTATTTTGTATTATGAATGTCAGTTTCTGTGCCCCAGCAGCATTTTTTTTAAATTTGAGTGGAAGTTCTAACCTTTCATGTCTACATTGGAAAAAAAATTTTTTTTTTTTAAATCTTTTTCTAATACTGCTAAATGTTTATATACGTGTGGTTGCATAGGCACATTTGCTTTGCCAGGCAGGGTTTAGATATTTACTTTTCACCTGTAGAGAAACTATAGCTCCTTCCTTTCACAAGCTGGCAGCGTATTCTGGGATGTACAAAGAATGCAGGTTGTCCAAGCTCAGTATGGGTCCATATGTGTCAACGTGGAGTACAGAATCTATTTGACCTCATTTTGAGATGTATAGTAGAACTATTTGAAAAAAAAAATATGCATAAACTGTAGTCTGTCAAACTAAAAAAGAAAGATGAATATCTGGCGCTCATCACACGGGGGAAAAATATATATAAACCTTAGACAAATTGAAATAAAATAACCAGAGCAGAAAAACTGCTCCTGAGAGTTGCTGTGTAGTAGCTGGCTGGAGACGGAGTATTTGTTCATATATACATAACAAATAAAGAAACAAAATAAAATTTATAGCATATAAAAGGATTTATTTGGAGGCTGTGAGCAACTAGTGGTAAACTGACAACAGGCTGGGAACACCAAAGCTGTAAACAGGAGAGAGAGAGGGCGCCAAGTCGACCTTAGTGTAATAAGCAAGTTTATTGTAGAGATCAAAAAGGGTAAAAGTTGCACTCGCAAAGAAAAGTAGATAGAAGCGTGTCTCTTAAATCACTGTGCAGTCCAGACATCTGTGAAGATGGAAGGTCAGAGCGCAGCTCCCTCCGTTGCTGCTATACTGGAGCCGCTGCAGCCAGGCACTAGAAGTAGGGGAAGAACCACTGTTGTTGGACACAGAAGACACCGCTGGATGATGTGCTCACACTGCCAATAGCAATAACAGTCATTTTTTATTTAGTTTTTTTTATGAGCCTTTTTTTAACATAGTATTATTACCTGTTGATCCTTCTATTAGATCTGTTATTTTTACAAGCCTTGCAATGAGGTGACAACGCTGTTTTATCTGTAGTGAGATCAAGCAGCAGCTTTGTTACTTTTTTAGGAGGGTAGTCTAATGCCCCGTACACACGGTCGGACATTCCGACCACAAAATCCGTCAGATTTTTTCAGTTGGATTTTGTCCGACACTTGTGTTGCGCACACACACGGTCGGACAAAGTTGTTGGAAAATCTGATCGTTCCGAACGAGGTGACGTACAATGCGTACGATGGGAGTACGTAGAGGCCAGTAGCCAATAGCTTTTGTCTCCAAATATTTTTTGAGCATGCGTGGCCCTTTGTGCGTCAGAATTCTCTACACACGATCGGAAAAAGACAGATCGGATTTTGTTGTCGGAAAATTTTAGATCCTGCTCTCAAATTTTGTCAAATTCACATGGAAAAAGCCCGCTAGAGCCCACACATGATCGTATTTTCCGACAACATAATCCAATCAGACTTTTTCCATCGGAATATCCTACCGTGTGTATGGGGCATAAGATGGACAAGTTTTTTTAAATAGCCTTTAGCTGAAATCCAAGAATTAGGCAAAACCTACCTTTTGCGGTGCCTAACCCTCTTTCGCTCCCATAATGCAAGGGAAAAATGCTTGTTTAGTCTAGGAATGCATGAATCAAATGTAATATTTACCTTACTCCTCAGTCCAGCAGAGTCCCTCTGTAAGGCACTTCAGCCCCCTTTTTGCTTGCTTACCTGCCTTCTCACATACAATGCAGGGTTATTAGCCACTGCACAGGATGACACTGAGTAACAGCCCAGAATCTCTAGAAAAAGAGAACAGCGCTGGAGCGAGGAATAGATTAATTAATGCACCTTTATCCCTGCACCCTTATACTAAATTAGCATTTAAACTGTGAAGTTTGCAGGGGCCCCACTGCCAAGGGTAGATTTTATCCAATTCCTGAAGCAACAAATAGATCCCAATTCCAGTAAAAATTTTAAGCAGCTGCAGCAACAGTTTTTTTTTTTTTTTCTTTAAAAACAAAAAACAAAAAAAATTAAACTAGTATTTATATAGTATGTGCCAAACCCTATTACTGTCACATTTGATGTATAGCTTGGTCTGCATGTAAAGGTGGAGAAAAAAATAAATATAGACCCTTGAAATAAATAAAAAAGTTAAATACTCAATAATATCATTACAGGTATTAATCACACACAGTATCAGACTACTATAGTAGCCCTTCAATTTATTTTCCTGCAAGTTAATCTGATTGTGTATTTGGTCTTGTAGATTCAGCACACAGTCGTCTCTGTCAGATGACACAGAGTAAGTTGCATTCTGTGCTTGAAGAGTCTCTAACAAACTATTGCATGTTTTTTTTTTTCTACTTATTATATACTTTATCGTTCCATATACAACTCACAATGTATATACATTTCCTCTTGATGCTGAGCGCTTACCAGCAACTTTACTGAACGCCTTGCGAAGCATGCAACTAATATTTACTTTTTCAGGTGACCTTTTACTATGTGCTATGAGTGCTTCTTACTAGGCTGATCTTTACCCCAGTGCAAAGCTTGACTGATGCATGTTTTATAGAAAACCTGGCTTCATGTGGAAGGCTGAAAAGTGTACATAGAGCTTACACATGGATATTATTTCATATCTCAGAATGAACTGCATCTTTCCAATCCTACAGTTTCTCTGTGAGAACTTATGAACAATTTGGCATGCTACATGTTTCTCTCATGACCGATTTATTTTATATTTGCATAAAAGTCATTAACGAAAATATAATAAATAGGAAACTGCATATTTTAATGATGGACCCACTCTCTCTACTGAGAGCAGGTTTCTGGTTTGTGATTTTGATTATTTTGAAGGACTGGAGACTTTGGTTCTTCACATGAAGGAATTCCCCTTTCTCTGCAGCTGCAAAAGTGCCACTGCAGCAGTATTATTGCGCTTCTGGATTGGTCGCCCCTTGGCAGCGCCTTGGGTAACTGCACTTGGACTGAGCTGTGTGGAAGACTTGGAATTTATCAATACTCCCATTAAGAACCCTATGTTCACACCAATGCGCTTTTTTGGTGCGTTTTATATTTTGCAGAAACACACCACAGTGCATTTAACTTGGTTTCCTATAGATGTAGTTCACACCTATGTGTTTTGCGGTGCTGCGTTTTTTTTTTTTTTTTTTTTTTTTAAATGGTCAGGGCATTTTTTTCCCATAGCAGATTGCGTTTTGCGTGTAATAGACTTCAATGGAGTTGCACCAAGTGTTGCGTTTTTATGCGTTTTGCATTTTTTGTCCTTAACAATCGATGTAAATAAAAGAATTGCGGTAAAAAAAAAACAGCAAATTAATACCAGTCCTCCCTCTGACAGTTCCTAAATAGGTAAGGGGCAGGGCCACCCAGTAACATCAACCGGCCCCTTGCCCATTTAGAAACTGTCAGACAGAGGAGCAGGCAGTCGGCGGTTAGCCTTCCACGAGTGCAGAGCTTTTTTTTCTGGTCCAGCGGGCAGCGTGATTGACGATGGATCTACATCAGGGGACGTTAGTTTTGGATTTTTAATAAAAGAATTGTCAAAAACGAAGTGACACTTTTTTTGGTGAATCAGTGGGGGATACAATGTACCCCCCTAGTCATTCACATAGGGGGGCCAGGATCTAGGGGGCCCCTTTGTTAAAAGGGTCTTCCAGATTCGGATAAGCCTCCCGCCCGCAGACCCCCACAACCACAGCCCAGGGTTGTGGGGAAGAGGCCCTTGTCCCCATCAACATGGGGACAAGATGCACCCCCCATGTTGAGGCAATGTGGCCTGGTTCAGGATGGGGGGGGCGCGCTCGCTCATCCCCTCCATTTCCTGACCTGCTGGGATGCATGCTTAGATAAGGGCCTGGTATAGATTTGGGGGGACCCCACGTGTTTTTTTTTTTTCCCCCAATTTTTCTTTATTTTTTTTTTTTTTTACATTCCGCTGACAGCTGATGACGCACCGGTTGTTAAGGATGCAACAGCCAGCTTTCCAGGCTGCTCTTTAGAAACCAGCTTTCCAACCTGCTCCTTAGCAACCAGCTATATACAGTGTGTTTAAAGAGAGAAAAAAATTCATGAAAACTGCATGCAAAATGCATCAACCACATACATGTGAACCCTGACTAAGAGGCTGTCAGTAAGGCTTACGCCTTGAAGGCTAGGAATCCTCCTTACCCTGTTAAGGCTCACTTGGCTCATTCAGTCAGTGCCTATTGGAATTTTCAGCACCAGGCACCTATATTTCCAGGTTTGCAAGGCCACCCCCTGTTCTTATGTTCATATGTTTGTAAAGGTTACTAATTGAATGTAAAGGCTTCTGATGTCGTCTTCAGCCATGAGGGGCTTCAAGCGGCTTTTTGAGTTGAGAACCTGGTCCCCTTGTTTTAAGCCTGTTAGCTTAAAGTGGAAGTAAACCCCCCGATCATTTTCAGCCAATGAAGCTGCCATCTTTGCCTCTGTTTAATCTTCAACTGCCATGGTGCTGCACATGTTGTCCCCTGTTTGTTTTTTAAGCTTTTTTTTTTTTTAACTGTTAAATCGATGGGTTTACTTCCGCTTTAATTTGCTGTGTTGCCTGCTCCTCAGTTGTATTGCTTTGAGGTGTCCCGTGGTCAGGAATTAAAGGAGCATGTGTTCTGTACTGTACTATTAAGAATTTAGGATTTTTGACTTACCTGTAAAATCATTTTCTTGGAGTACAGTAGAGGACACAGGCCACCCCTCTCTTCTGTCCTGCTAAATCCCTCTGCTTGCTAAAAAGAAAATGAGTTTTGCTGGGAGCCAGAGGAGATATATGGCCTATCTCAACTCTCAACTTTGTTTTGCCTTTATACTCACCTGAATGTGGCATCATATAAATCATGGTCAAGATTTAAAGGAGTTTGTGTCCTGTACTGTACGCCAAGAAAAGGACTTTACAGGTAAATAAAAAAATCCCAATATTTCTGTCTGTGTCCTTGCTAAGGAGATTCACCCTCGCTCTTGGCTGTGGTGACCATTGTCTCTGGTGCAAAAAGTGATAGGCAAGCCAACAATTTTAAGTTTGAGTCTTTCAATGGGGAGACCTGTCCTGATGACTACTGTCTAAAAACAGACCGCAAAAAGAAGTTATAGAAAAAATTCACCACTATCACTATGTGCCAGAAAACTGAGGAGCAAATGGTTACATAGGGGGTGCACAAAACATAACCATTCAGACACATTGCCATCCTGTCCTGGGCTGGACATTAACAATTTTTAAATTCAGTTTATTCCACAGTGTGTAAATGTGAGTTCAAATATCTATAAACAATGCTGAATTGCATGGGTGTCATACTCAGAAGCAGGTGAAACAGCATGCTTTCAAGTTCCTGCGGAGTAAATGCCTTGCCTTTTGTGAATTACGTTTGAAATCAGTTTATGGTGTTTTTGTTTGCATTCACATTGACTTGTTTGAGAGTTAAATGCAGTTCAGGTAAAGCAGAACAGAACAAGCTGCAATGATGAAAAGTGCAAATGAACAAGACCCATTCAAAATTCAAACATTGATTTCAATGTCCTATCAAACGTTTCACAAATGCATGTCTGAAAAAAGAAAACTATACTGGTTGTATTTATTATATTCAGGCCTAAAGCTTTTGCCTGGCAAATATAAATATAATAAAATTTCCAGCATCAAGTGGAGTTCAAGGCTCCTTACATTATTGTTTCATGCTGCTCTGTTTTAAAAAGCCTGCTGTTTGCAAGGCAAAGTGGCTCAAGCTGAAATGTACTCACATATTGAATGAGGCATAGAGGCATTTTATCCTCTTTCCTCCAACCCTCTCCATGCAGCTTTTGTTCAGTAAGTGGTATGGAGTAAAATTTTATGAACATAAAACAGTTCAAAGAAAATATACATTTACACACTCCAGATACCTGCAAGTATCATTTGTTTTATACCTCTGTCCATTTTTTTTTTATAACACCACTGGAGCCCTGAAATCTAACACTCTCCCAACTTGATCCAGGAGTAATGTGCATTGGCCTGCACCCCTCTCTCACGTGGCTTTCTACTGACTCGTTCGCATAAACCACTTTTTTGATTAGAACTGAGATGTGGGATTTCCCCCAAAATCCAGGGCACTGTAATATGTAAGTACCAGCTTCATCTTGACAGTTTGCCCAATGGACTGTCCCCTCTTTCATCTCATAGCTTACAACTGACTTGTCAGTGTGGTGAGTGATTTTAACAACTGGTAGCAAGTCCAAGAATATTGAAGGGGTCAAGCCAAAGCACTATCTTTTGAGCTGAAAGATGGTAAATGCATAATAAAGTTCTTCAGGTTATAGAGCAGCTAGAAGAAACCTGATGATCCATGCAGGCATTTGAACTTTCCTGGAGACACATCACAGTGGTGATTTAGGAAGGTTTGCTTTAAGTCTCAATAATGAAATGCAGGGGAAAGGATGGACAGATGTAGGATCTCAGTGTTGACACGAAACTCCACTCCTCAGTAAGTCTCTTTATTAAATATTTGGACAGCCTCATAAAATGAGATGACAATTTTATATACACAGATTGGAATGTTCTTTTTATGCTTCATGGAATTTAGCTGTGCTGCTAATTGTGTGACCTGTTTGATGTACAGGAAATTAGAGATCGTATGTAGTTTAAAGGGGATGATGATGAAAAAGTAAACTGTTCTTCACAGCTATCATCTTTTGTTTTCATGATGAAAATCGAAGGAGATTATTAGAGAAACACAGTGGTGGATGGGTGGTATTGTAAGCCACATTTCTTAAATCAAAGTGGACATTCCCCCTTTTCATTAAAATTCACACCAACATGCAGCTCTGCACCCCAGAAAATTCCCAAAACTGCTTGTGTGGCTTTCCTGATCTGGCAGATCACGGATATTCCCAAATTCCTATAACGTTTTGCCATACTTGTTAATATTTGTTTTTACTCCATTGTATCTTTAATAGTGTCTATACTACAAACTATCAGTTGAATCGTTTCTTAAAATGTATAAGAAACATTGAGATATTTTAGGGTCATTTAAATTCATGCTTTGTCTGTGCAGTACGACTGTTGGGTTAGGTGCTTGTGCACCTGAAGAGCAGGTGTAATGAAAAGCCCCTTTTTAAGATGGATTTCTGCACATGAGAAAATGGAGTCACTGTTCCAGAAATGCAAACAGAGGGGTGGCGCCTGTGCATCAGTTATGTTGGTGTTTGCTCCCATTGGGGACATTACCAGGAATTATTAGGGGCGGGCCCCCTCAAAATAGGGACTGTCCCCAACAAACCGGGATGAATGGTAACCCTAGTGAGGGGTCCGGACTGTTTTTTTTATTTTTTTTTACCCTTAGGCCTTACTGAGCAATCAAAATGCTGCTTTTGGGGGCTTCTGGCATGTTTTTTTTTTTTCTGCATATAGGCATTTTGAGGCAGAAAAAAACCCGCCACTGCTAGCTTGTCCAGGAGCAGCAGAGTTTTGGCAGAAGAAAATGCTTGACGCGTATAAACGCTAGGCACATCAAGTGCTTGAGTGTTAATTCATTTTATTGGCAAAAATTAATCATTTTGGATGAATTTACATGCGTGAAGCATTTTTTCTACCAAAAAGCTGCTGCCAGGAAGAAAGGCATTTTAAGCGAGCTGGCCAAATGCCCTGTGTGCATGGGGCCTAAATCACAGCACTCATCCCTTTCCTCCCTCTGTTTCCTTGCTTCTCCTTCCTCTATTTTTCTTTCCGCAAAAGCTTTATTGAAGCTAAGCATGTACAAAATATACTCAGCTAACAGATATGTTAATCAAACATAATCCAACAGGTGTATTCTCTACTCAAGATACATTGAGATGAGGATACAGAACACAGTATAGACAACTAACTGTGTACAGTTCAGCAGTAAGAAGCCTGGTGCTGCCAAGACAAGTGTCCACGCAGGGGAGGGAAAACAGAAACTGTATTAGGTCCTTCAGATCAGCAGCTCATCATATGTACCGAGCCAAAAGGCTAGGTCTGTCAACTGTTGTGCTCAAATGTCATAATGCCTTATTAGTAACTTATGGGTAGGCCAGATCTTAAGATGGGCAATTACCTCTTAGGAGTCAAAAGGAAAAGAGGACATACTTGCCTCTCCTTCTAGTACGCCATAGCACCAAGATAGGTCAGTAAGAGTAAAATGGATCAGCAGGGGCTCCGTTTTCCTTTCCAGAACAGATCCTCAAGATATTGGCGGGCAGCAACCAGTAGGGAAGGTGTTTGACATGATGATATACAGCATGCCCAAGTTTTTGGAAACTTTGAGACCCTATCCTGTGCAATGCATATTAATTATTTCATCTCAGTTATGCAATTGACTTTCTGAAGCCATTCTTTTGCTGAGGGGACTATTTTAGAGTGCAAAAGGGACTGGAATGCACATTCTGGCTGCATTGATCATGTGCGTTGCCAAGGATTTACAGTATATTTGAGTTGGCATATATGACAGGCAAAGAAGATATTGAGCTGGAGAAAACTCTACTGAAAGTCCTTCACCATCGGTTTTGAGCACCACTTCCCAAAATCTTTGAACAGGTCCACCAAATATGAAGCAGTGAGTCTTTTGTCCTGCTCACAATGCCAGTAATGATTCAAAATTGTAGAGACATTTTTTGAAGCAAGGTAGGTGTCCTGTCCTAGTGTGACCTGAGTATCGATTTACTTTGATTGAGGGGTGTCTTTGTGGTTGTCTCGATCAGAGCGTTTCGAGAGGTCACCGGTTGGAAGTAAAAATCGTTAGAGGGGGAGTCAAAAAATGGCGGCTTTTGATATAGGACCAAAAAGAGAATGTGTTGGTAGACGAGTTTTCAGTCTAATTAAACTTTCCCAACAGAAGAAATGCTTTGCAAGAATCTCCTAATTTGGCCATTCCACAGCCAGAAAGGCACCTGGTGTTTCCTCCCATTTTTTTTCCCCAATTCCTGCTGTCGTGTACCTTACAGCGGAGTCCGTAATGACGAGGGAGCGGCCTCTTGCACGGTCCCGGTCCTAGCACCACTGGAGGTGGAGACGGAAACTGCTAGGGCAGCGGAAGGGTGCAGATGCCTGTAGGCAGGTAGATAGCAGGTCAGGAACAAACAGGAGTTGGCAACGGGCTGGCAGAGAAGTACACAGACGGCAGGCAGGCTCGTGGTGGGGGACAGGCAGAGGTTGGCAACAGGTCAGGCAGCGAAGTACAGAATCAGGAGACAATTCAGAGGTTCAAGCCGGGTCGGTGCAGGTAAACAAGGCAGACAAGGTTGCAGGGATGATCCAAGAGAGTAGTCAGGAAGAGTCGGGTGTTCAAGATCAGGTGAAGTCAGACAAGGCAATAGCAAGGTATGCAGGAACAAGCTGAGACAATCCAGCACTGATGCTAAGTGGCTGCTCGTTTAAATAGGGCGCCGTGCGCATGTCCGTTCCACAAAAATGTGCCGATGCGCACATCTGTGCGCCAATGCACACATCCGTGCACCAATGCCCACATCCTTGCGCCGATGCACATATATGTTAGCAAAAAGGTGTGCAAATGCGCATATTGGATCTGGGATTCACCTGCTTGGTGCGTAGGTTCCCTGACACCTGCCCTCCAATTTACCTTCCTTAATACATCCTTCTCTCTTCCTGGCTTCTTCCTTTCTCTTTTAAAACTCTTTTTGGAGCTCCTAAACCTTCTTTTATATACTATTCTAAGGAGATAACACCCCTGTCTGTAGCTACGGTTGCCCATAGAGAACACAAAAGCTATACATTTGATATGTCCCTTGATGGTATGGCCCAATCACATGAAAAATACAAGGTACAGTGCCTTGTCTGTTCAGATTGCCAATCAGTGGTTCCGAGTTACGGGAGCTGGTTCCATTGACGGGGCGGGGACGAGTCATACATTCGGCGGCTATGGACTCGGGAGCGCCCCCGCAAGGTAACCCCCTCGGGAGAGCGCTTCTCTTAGGGGGTTAGCTGATGTGGAGAGGAGCCACGAGAGCTGCCGGGGGACCCCAGAAGACGAGGCTTGGGGCCACTCTGTGCAAAACGAGCTGCACAGTGGAGGTAAGTATGATATGTTATTTAAAAAAACAAAGTGATTGTAAGGGTTTTTTTTTTTTTTATGGTCTGGAGACTGGCTAGGCCACTCCAGAACCTTAATATGCTTCTTCTTGAGCCACTCCTTTGTTGCCTTGGCCATGTGTTTTGGATAATTGTGGAATACCCATCCATGAACCATTTTCGATGCCCTGGCTAAGGGAAGAAGGTTCTCACTCAAGATCTGACAGTACATGGCCCCTGTCTATCGCCCCTTTGATACAGTGAAGTTGTCCTGTGCCCTTAGCAGAAAAACACCCCCAAAGCACGTTTCCACATCCATGTTTGACGGTGGAGATGGTGTTCTTGGGATCATAGGCAGCATTCGTCCTCCTCCAAACACGGCAAGTTGAGTTGATTCCAAAGAGCTAAATTTTGGTCTCATATGACCGCAATACTTTCACCCAGTTCTCCTCTGAATCATTTAGATGTTCATTAGCAAACTTCAGATGGGCCTGTACATGTGCTTTCTTGAGCAGGGGGACTTTGTTGGCACTACAGGATTTCAGTCCTTTGTGGCGTAGTGTGTTACCAAGTGCCTTCTTGGTGACTATGGTCTCAGCTGCCTTGAAATCATTGACCAGATTCTCCCGTGTAGTTCTGGGCTGATTCCTCACCATTCTCATGATCATTGTAATTCCACGAGGTGAGATCTTGCATGGAGCCCCAGACCGAGGGAGATTGGCAGATATTTTGTGAATAATCGCACCAACCCTCTCACCAAGCTGCTTGGCCAAGGTCGTACTGCCCATTCAAACCTTGTGTAGGTCCACAATCTTGCCCCTGATATCATTGGACAGTTTTGTTCTTGGCCATGGTGGAGAGATTGTAATCTGATTGATTGCTTCTGTGTACAAGTGTCTTTTATACAGGTAACAAGCTCCTAATCTCAGCTCAATGCCTGTATTGAAGACACCTGGGAGCCAGAAATCTTGCTGATTGATGGGGAATCAAATACTTATTTCACTCATTAAATGCAAATCAATTTATAGCTTTTTTTGAAATGGGTTTTTCTGTATATTTTTGTTATTCTGTCTCTCACTGTTAACTTAACTTCAGCCCTGAAAGATTTGGCCGCTGAATGACCGGGCCATATTTGCGATTCGGCACTGCGTCGCTTTAACTGACAATTGCACAGCTGTGTGACGCTGCACCCAAACAAAATTTATGTCCTTTTTTTCCCACAAATAGAGCTTTCTTTTGTTGATATTTGATTGCCTCTGCGGTTTTTTTATTTTTTGCGCTATAAACAAAAAAAAGAGGGACTATTTTGTACTTTTTGCTATAATAAATATCCCCATTTTTTTTTTTTTTTTTTTTAAAAGCACATTTTTTCTCAGTTTAGGAAGAATATGTATTCTTCTACATATTTTTGGTAAAAAAAATCGCAATAAGCGTATATTGATTGGTTTGTGCAAAAGTTATAGCGTCTAAAAAAAAAATAGGGGATAGATTTATAGCATTTTTATTATTATATTTTTTTTTTTTACTAGTAATGGCGGTGATCTGCGATTTTTATCGGGCCTGTGACTCTATGGCGGACACATCGGACACTTTTGACAAATTTTTGGGACCATTGGCATTTATACAGCGATCAGTGCTATAAAAATGCACTGATTACAGTAAAAATGTCACTGGCAGGGCAGGGGTTAACACTAGGGGGCGATCAAGGGGTTAACTGTTTCCTATGTGTGTTTCTAACTATAGGGAGAGGGGACTGACCTAGAGGAAGTGACGGATCGTGGTTTCTAGTTTATAGGAACTCACGATCGGTCACGCCTCACAGAACAGGTATTTGTGTGTTTACACACACATGTCCCCGACCTGCTTCTGGGGGGGCGCACGCGCCTGCTATCCTGATCCCGCAAGATGAGGTATAGCTACGACAGCTTGCGGGATAGTGGCAACCTGCCGCAGTAAAATGACGGTGGCTGGTCGGCAAGCTGGTAAACCTACCATTAAAATGAGTCTGATCATTTCTCTGTCCGTGGGCAAACGTAAAAAATCAGCAGGGGATCAAATATTTTTTTTCCTCATTGTATCCGTTACCCTTACAAAGTCAAATGTTATAATACATGGCCTCATCTTGCTTACCTGATGCTGCAGCCTAATCTACAGTGGCAGAATCTGTCAGGCTTGTCTGCAAGCTTAAACGTGTGATTGTTTAATGCAATGTAAAATTGTGCCAGCGAAAGGGTATTTGTGCAGGGATATATCGCTCTGAATGCTGGGGCAAGTAACCCTTCAGCTTTTAAGTTTAGCGAAACCAATTATTCATTACTTTTCAGTAGATATTTTAACCTGGAGCCTTTCCCGCGTGGCCATGTCTGCTGTTTTTTAATTAGTACAGTCTTGAAGGCGCAACAAAGTTACCGCTGGAGTTCTGTGTTTGGCATGATTGCTCTTTCTCTATTTACAGTTCCTTAGATTAATAACAGATGCATTTGTTAGTAGATGACGCTACTGTAAATGGCTATGGCATAGAAATAATTGTGTATCTACCCATCTATCTAATTCCATGTGAACTTTTTTTTATCCCCTGTATATGTACTTGTATAATGAAATAAACCGTGGGTGACAGGGCTTTTATGAATCATAATATATGTAACCTGGAAAAATACATGCATGTTTTTTTTAGAGCTGTTCCGATAAAAATGCATTCTTTGTAAAATGTCTCCTCCGACAGGGAAAATATGTACTTTTAGCTGTATAGCATTCTACTAACTGATTGCATGGAGTGCCATCTTGTGGTCATTTTTAAGAATACTTCAGATTTGAAATGAGAATAACCCTGTTGTATTTTTTTGTGTTCTACAGGAGTGTGAGCATGTGTGACATGAGATACGAAGATGAGGGATGTTTGCTCCCCCATAGCAGAGCTCACCATGAACACTTGCAGTTTGTCAATGACCTGCTCAAGGAGGAGGATGATACATGGCAAGATGTAGGTAGTTCTCACCATGGTTCCAGCTATTGACCAAAAGATGTAATATGGAAGGAATGTGTTGATGTGTGTGTGTGTGTGTGTGTGTGTGTGTGTACGTTACTGATTTCAAGCATGAAGGTACAAGACGGGGGACAATTGAGGTTAAAGAAAGTGGATGATGAGGTTACCCCCCATCCCCCGGTACACACAAATCACTCCCCATCAGTAAAATCTGCACTCCACCATACATACATGCCCCACTCATCGATATCTGTGCTACCAGTGATATCTGCACTTCAGCACTCACAGCTCACTTCTTGCTACCAATGAATTGCCTATTCCCTCTGTCTTACACACAGTACTTGGTTCCACACGGTTTATCCAGTTATGGACAAGACATGCTACACACACCCACAAAAATCTGTATGCCCAGCCCCTCCTCCTCCCCTTCAGCTCTCCAGCTACATTTACAGATATTCCTGCGTCTGCTTGTAAATTGTTATTTGTAGAACAGCCTCTTCAGTGTCAAGAAGGGTTGTGATGAAACAAAGTTATCACTTCATTGTAACTTCTCTGGTACATTCATAGCATAGCAAAGGGGCAGTGTTTGCTCTGTATATGATGTCAGTTAAAACAGCCTTGCAAGTTAAAAAATAACTAAACTGTTTGTTATAATTTTAGCAATATACAAATATCACCCAGGGGGAAATTTTTTTCTCAAAAAAAGTTACGCTTTAAGTGCATAAGCTGAAGTTAGAAGCTGTTTGGTTACTATGCACAGCTGCACCTCATTCCGTGTGCACCAGTTGTAGGGCTCTTTCACACAGGCGTTGAAAATAGGCAGTTGGGTTGCGTTTTTAACACTTCCACAAGGCCGTTGCAATATGGAGCGGATGGAGGTATTCACACTGCAGCGTTAGCGTTGCTGTTAGGCAAAAATAACGCTGCCTACAAAGTTTGGCAGGCTTTGATACTTTGCAACTGCCTTAATTTACTTCTATTGAAACGCACCACAACCGCACCTATGGCGTTTACAGTGCAGTTGCAAAGCGTCTGTAGTGTATTAGTTTCCATTTTATTTTCCATTTTAGCCTTGTAAAATAAAATAATTTTTTAAAAAAACATGGGCATTTAAGAAGTGTTGCCTGAGGTAACATGAAAGCCTGTAAAACACATCCTAAATGATCATTAAGTCTATAGGTGTGTTAATATACTTTTAGGCTGCTTTAAAATGTAACGCCTCTGTGAAAGAGCCCCAAGTAAATCTCCCCCACAGTTCCCATTTAACTCCTTAGTAACATAGTTACCCCCAATAAGCCCGAATTAACTCAGTTCTTCTCTTCTCTCCTTCGCTTTTATGTTGAGGCTGACCTTTGTTTTTTGTTTTTATTTAGTTTTTTAAATCTTTAATATTTTTTTTTTTTCATTGGTTTTCATCTTAATTTTTTTTCTTAGTAATGAATTTGCAAGAAATAAAAAGCCTTTTAATTACTTTGTAAATAACTTCACCATACTTTGTAATAGGAAAAAATAGGCATTATAGAAAAAATTTGCACTTTTTTTTATCATCCTTTTGTTACACATTTTGTCTATAGGTTACATAGTTAATAGATTTTTATTTTTTTATTTTTTTTTATATTGCCAAGAGAATACCTTGTTTGTGCTGAAAAACAATATGGCTATTACTTTATCGTAAAGCCTCATGCACACTGGACGTTTTTTTTGCTGCCGTTTTTTTTTTCCTGCCTTTAAACGCCCATGCCGTGTCCATGCACACATAGGTATTTAGAGATAGAGAAGTTTAGAGGCAGAGACGTATAGAAGCAAAAAAAAAAGCAAAACACTGCCAGCAGTTCCCAATAAGCCCGAATTAACTCAGTTCTTCTATTCTCTCCTTAGCTTTTATGTTGAGGCTGACCTTTTGTTTTTTGTTTTTATTTCGTTTTTTAAATCTTTATTATTATTATTGACGTGCCTAAATGTGTTATACACATTTACAGGCATTAAGTGTTTTTTCTACAAAACCACCGCTGCCAGGAGTAAAGGCGTCTAGTAGAGATAGCAGAACATCCAGTGTGCATGAGGATTAAGTAATGACCAAGTCTTTTTTTAAATTAATAGGCCTGTAGCTGAAATGTAAAAATATGCTCTGGTCCTTAAAGTGGGGAAGTTCCGCTTGTTTGCATCCCCACTCCTCTTTAACAATTGGTACCTTTTGGGGAGGGGGTGCGGGTACCTAGTTTTGACAGATTTACAGTCAGATCGCTGTGGCAATCCAAGTGGAAGGTGGTCTCCCCTCCTTCCCCTGCAGCCTTCTGGGACACAACAGGTCCCAGAAGACTGCAGGACCAATCAAAAAGTGTAGCCTGCGCTTAAAGTGATGTAAAGTTTTCTTATTTATTTTTTTCCTAGAAAAATAACAAACATGCTATACTTACCTGCTCTGTTGCAGTGGATTTGCACAGAGCAGCCCAGATCCTCCTCTACTCGGGTGCCTTTTCTGATGTGAAAGTATTTTATTAAAATTAGAAATTTTAATTATTTACATACAATACACAATTCATACACTATAGTGATGTATTCAACTTCAGTGTGTGTTAAACTGGCCATACATATGCCTTGGTATTAAACACAACATATCTTCCTTGATCCAAGTCTTTGAAGATTCTTTATCCTTCACTATCTCTTGCTGTATTGCTTGAGTGTCAGAGGATTCCCTCAGAAGAAGATAGATAAGAATAGCAGGACAAGCAGTGTGGCATTTCACTTTTCAGACACTTGTGTTCCCTGCTGGAAAGCCCTGCTTCACCTAATCTGTGCAGTGGTGGACAGTGGCAGTGCTGCAGTAATGCTTAGCACTGATTAGTGAGATTAGCATTGGTGTATGGGTTATTAGCTGGTATAACATATGTAGCAACACAATCCATGGCATGATGTCTGAGAAATATAGTAAGGCATTCTACACGCATGGTTCAGAAGTCAGGTTTATCTCTTCTTGCTTCTCACTGTCAGCCCAGTTCTGTGATGAGGTCCAACATATTTTAGGTTTGCATCTTACTGAATCTTTACCTCGCCTGCTTTGCAAATGCTGAATGTGTCTTAGAAGATACATGTACTAAAACATGTGTTCAGCTAATAAATTACACAGGCGGTATATAGGCAGATGAGGTCAAGGTAAACCTAAATGAAGCAGGCTTATTCCACAGCACATTACACAAAGTGTGTTAAGTCCTAGCAGCTAATGGGAATTTGTTTCACTATAATCTGGAATTATTGAGTTTACAGCTGATTGGTTGCTGAACTTTGCACTTCAGCTGTCCTCTGTGTGCTGCCTTTTTGAAATAGCGTGGGTATGGAGCCTAATGAGACTTTGGATTTATGATTGCAGTGTGTTATTTTTGTGTTTTATAGTTTGTATATATTAGCCCACCATGCTGACTGTTGTCTTGGTGCTAAAAAGGTATGAGTTTGGTTATTTGTATTTAACACTGTCCTTTCTGCGCTATGTAGGACTTGGCCCGGTGGAAGACCCGCAGGAGAAGTGCATCACAAGACTTGCTAAAGAAAGAAGAAGAAAGAAAAAAGATGGAGAGGTTACTTAGTGGGGAACCTGACTTGAGTGAAAGAAGAAAAAGCATAAAAACTTACAAAGAAATAGTAGAGGAAAAGTAATTACATTTTTTTTTTAGTTGCTGTGTAACTGCTTAGTGTAATCAAATAGTCTTCTTGACATGGTTGGTCTTACATTTTCTTTTAATCTCTCACAGAGAACGAAGAGAGAAAGAATTGCATGAGGCTTACAAAAATGCCAGGACGAGAGAGGAAGCAGAAAAAATACTGCAGAAATACATTGAGAGGTTTACCATAAGTGAAGCTGTTCTTGAACGTTTAGTGATGCCAAAAATTTTGGAGAGAAGCCATTCAGTAGAGCCTGGCTTACTCTCTTCATCAGAGGACCCCAACCCATTGAAGTATCTGAGACAGCAGTCTATGCCTTCCCCAAAATTTACTTCTACAGTAGAAGCAACTATATCTCCCACTTCTGAATTGGACTTTAAAGCACCCATGTCACCAACAAAAAATGTGGTCTCAAAGGCAGTGCCTATGTTAACACCTAAGCCTTATTCCCAGCCCAGAAATACACAACATGTTCTCAAAACATTCAAGGTAAAAAAAAAAACATGAATTGTACTAAGCATATAAATTGCAAACATTTACAGTGAGGCGCCACTAGTGGATCTTTAGTTTTGTGAGGCGTGTATGTGCTAAAAGTCCAACTCCAGGCAACACCTTTTTGGACAGAGTACAGAAGAGCTGAAGCCTATGTCAGGCTCATGTTGTCATGTGGACAGGAAGTTATAGGAAATCTTTTCAGTGGGATTCAAACTACAAAAAAACATTTTGTTTTCCAGTAAATTGGTAATTAGACCCCCTGACGGTGTATTATTATGTTGTATATTTTTCTTTCCAGTTGCCACCAGTCCCCTTGTTTCTTGTCCTGCTCTCCCAGGCACATGGGGTAAAATCTGGGGGTCACAGACTGTAATAAAAAAAAGGGGGACAGAAGTGTTTGTCTTTCAAGTAACCATAACCACTAACAAAAAAGGTTTTGGCAGGAGTTGGGCTTTAAAATGTAGCATCTGCACTTCTATTTATTATCTATGTTATTCTATCCTGTTGAAGGCTAATTTCACCTTTTTTTATTTTTTATTAAAAATGCATATCTTTTTGCAGGTAAAAAAAATGTGCATTCCTTTATTTTATTAGGAGCCTTGCATCTCCTGCAGGCTGACAGTGTAGCTGTCTGTACCTCATATGTGCAGGCAATTAATGAATAGCAGGAAGAATCAATTAACTACCTAGATTGCTCACCAGCGCTCTTGTAGTTCATTGAGGACTTACAAGCTGTCAGCCGCAATGGTTGACGGTAGTTGTAGTTCATTCATTTACAGAACTCTGTGAATGAATGATGCGGCCAGAAGGGGGAGCCCCGAATGGCCATGCTCATTTCACATTGTGACAGCAGGTGCAGAGAAGATCTCCCCCCCACGCGCTGTCACAACGGGGGGGGGGGGCTCGGGAGAGTGCGGGGACTGCTGATTTAGTTACATGTTACACCCTGAATACAAATGTAACATGTTATGAAAGGTGAACTTCTCCTTTAAAAAAAACATGCAAGCATTTATACAAATGTAAGATCCATGCCAAAATCTTGTTTGAAAAATGCAAAAACGCAGTTAACTACTGGGGATTTTTAGGCCTTGTTTGGGATTTTTGTGGTGTTTTTGTTTATAGCTGACTATAATCATTAAATGAAAAATTAAATGCCAAGATCCCTCTCCTCTACTCAATGAGCTCATAGTCTAGCTCAGTGTTTCTCAACCTGGGTTCCGTGGCGATCTACCCATCAATCACAGACAGCTGACGGGTAGATCGGGTCTCAGTCAACCCATGCAGAGTAGCGCGGGAAGCAGCTGTAATAAGTCTTCTCTCATTGTGCGCTGCTCCCCGCCAGCCCCTCCCCTCCTCTCCTCCTGTCCATCCCAACAGCTTGTGACATCACCTGGGGTGGAGAAAATGAGAGGAGGGGACAGCGGGGAGCAGAGCGCTATGAGAGAAGATTTTTTACAGCCGCTTCCTGCACTACTCTGCATTTGATAGAAATTGCTACTACAGTGTACCGGTGTGCCCCATACCCTGCTGTGAGCCTGTGATGTGCCCTGCCATGTGCTCCATGCCCTACTGTGAGCCTGTGGTGTGCCCTGGGATGTGCCCCTTGCCCTGCTGTGAGGCTGTGATGGGCCCTGCCATGTCCCCCATGCCCTGCTGTGAGCCTGTAATGTGCCCTATCCCCTGCTGTGAGCCTGTGATGTGCTCTGCCATGTGCCCCATGCCAGGCCCTGCCATGTGCCCCATGTCCTGCTGTTAGCCCGTGATGTGCCCTGCCATGTGCCCCATGTTCTGCTGTGAGCCTGTGATGTGCCCTGCTGTGAGCCCCGTAATGTGCCCCATGCCCTGCTATGTGCCCCATAATGTGTCTCATGTTCTGCTGTGTGCCCCATGTCCTGCTGTTAGCCCGTGATGTGCCCCTTAATGTTCCCCATGTTCTGCTGTGAGCCCCATAAATGTGCCCTGTGTCCTGCTGTGTGCCCCTTAATGTGCCTTGTGTCCTGCTGTGTGCCCCATGCACTGCTGTGAGCCCTGTAATGTGCCCTGCCATGTGCCCCATGTCCTGCTGTGAGCTTGTGATGTGCCCTGCCATGTGCCCCATGTTCTGCTGTGAGCCTGTGATGTGCCCTGCTGTGAGCCCTGTAATGTGCCCCATGCCCTGCTATGTGCCCCATGATGTGTCCCATGTTCTGCTGTGTGCCCCAAGATGTGCCCCATGTTCTGCTTTGAGCCCCGTAATGTGCCCTGTGTCCTGATATGTGCCCCTTAAGGTTCCCCATGTTCTGCTGTGAGCCCCATAAATTTGCCCTGTGTCCTGCTGTGTGCCCCTTATTGTGCCTTGTGTCCTGCTGTGTGCCCCATGCACTGCTGTGAGCCCTGTAATGTGCCCTGCTGTGTGCCCCATTTTTTGCTGTGTGCCCCATGATGTTCCCCATGTTCTGCTGTTTGCCCCATGTTGTGCCCCATGTTCTGCTGTGTTCCCCATGTTCTGCTGTGTGCCCCATGTTGTGCCCCATGTTCTGCTGTGTGCCCCATGTTCTGTTGTGTGCCCAATGCCCTGCTGTGAGTCCCGTAATGTTCCATGTGCCCTGCAGTATTCCCCTTGTGCCCCATGTTCTGCTGTGTGCCTTTCGATGTGCCCCGTTTTCTGCTGTGTGCCCCATGATCTGTGTACTCCTTGATGTGCCCTGTGTCCTTCTGTGTGCCCCTTGACGTGCATCATGTTCTGTGTGCCCCTTGACCCCTTAATGCGCCCCATGTCCTGCTGTGAGCACTATGTCCTGCTGTGTGTCCCTTAATGTGCCCCCTTCCCTGCTGTGAGACCTGTAATGTGCCATGTGCCCCATACCTTGCTGTGAGCCAGTGATGTGCCCCATGCCCTGCTGTGAGGGTGTGTTGTGCCCTGCCTTGTGCCCCATGCCCTGCTGTGAGCCTGTGATGGTCCCTGCCATGTCCCCCCATGCCCTGCTGTGAGCCTGTGATGTGCCCCATGCCCTGCTGTGAGCCTGTGATGTGCCCCACCATGTGCCCCATGTCCTGCTGTGTGCCCTGTAATGTGCCCCATGCCCTGCTGTGAGCCTATGATGTGCCCCGCCATGTGCCCCATGTCCTACTGTGAGCCCTGTAATGTGCCCCATGCCCTGCTGTGAGCATGGTAATGTGTCCTGCTGTGTGCCCCTTAATGTGCCCCATTTTCTGCTGTGTGCCCCATGATGATCCCCATTTTTCTGTTGTGTGCCCTATTTTCTGTTGTGTGCCTTTTATTATGTGCCCCATGTTCTGCTTTGAGCCCTATGGTGTGCCCAATGCCCTGCTGTGCGTCCCGTAATGTTCTATGTGCCCTGCTGTATTCCCCTTGTGCTCCATGTTCTGCTGTGTGCCCTTCGATGTGCCCCATGTTCTGTGTGCCCCTTGATGTGCCCCATGTCCTGCTGTGTGCCCCTTAATGTGCCTCTTAATGTGCCCCATGTCCTGTTGTGTGTATTTTAATGTGCCCCCTTCCCTGCTGTGAGCCCTGTAATGTGCCATGTGCCCTGCTGTGTGTCCCTTGATGTGCCCCATAATCTGCTGTGTGCCCCATGATGTGCCCCATTCTCTGCTGTGTGCCCCATGATGTGCCACATTCTCTGCTGTGTGCCCCATGATGTGCCACGTGTTCTGCTGTGTGCCCTGCGGCCCCCATGTAATGTGCCCCGTCGTGCCCCATAATGTGCCATGCTGTCTCCCCCCCCCCCCCAACGTATTGTATCCTCCTGTGCTCTGCCCTGCTGCCCCCTTTACACTGCTTATCTCCAGTTAAACCCAGAATTGAGCATCTGTGCAGGAAAACCCCAGTACAAGTTTCACATAAAATAGGTACGTTTTTAATATTTATTTCTACTATTTAATGCTATTTCTTAAAATAATTGTTGTTATATAACAGCTCGCTGATCTCACCGATGTTCCGTGAGCTGTAGATCTGAACATTATTTCAGGGGTTCCCCGAGATCTCAAACTTTTTGCCAGGGGTTCCCCGAATGTAAAAAGGTTGAGAAACACTGATCTAGCCTGAATGTACCCCACAACCATACACGGCATGCACAATAATGGCCCCTTCAGGGATTGAGATTTTACCTTTTTACTACACAGTAGTAAAGGACAGGGGGGCTCATCAGACAAACAAGGAGGGAATTTTGGCTGTTACCAGTGATGGATATAGTGCTAGAGAAAGATCAAACCATAATCAGGGTACCTAGCTGTTGTAGTGGCTTGTTGGAAATGGAAGTGATCTGTCAGAAGTTAATCCTATAACAAGAAGTAGATGGCATCCTGCCAAAAAGGTATATGGGGACAACAGTTACAGATCTTAATGTGGAACTGATCAGAAAGAGTGAAGCTTTTCTATCATATATGGAACATTTAGCAATGCTTGTTGGGCCTATGCAGTACCTTGAAAATGTTTGTCTGAAATTCCTCCTAAAAATAGCAGTGCACTTCTTGGTATATGAGGGTACTTAGGCAATTGCATCCCTACAGTCTCATAGCTGTATATCTGCTGTGTAAATCTAAGGCACTGCTGCCTCTGACTGCTAGTCTTGTAAGACTTGGAATTGCAGATGGAGATTAAATTAGTTTGAAATTCTAACTTGTGAACCACAGCACTGTTTGCTGTTTTGGGCTTTATATTGGAAATGAACTTGTTCTTGACTTCTGATCGTGTTTTATGTCCCAGAAAGAGGTGTTCTATAGCTATGACTTTATATCCCCCTTTTTTTTTCTTTTCTAAACACCTACTTATTTGGTTTCTGTAGGTAGAGGGAAAAGCGAGTATGAATGGAGAGGCAATGAATGGCACAGAGGAACACAAGGAAATTGGATCAAGTGGAGTCCAAATGTTTTCTCCATCACTGACCAGATCACAGATGTTTGAAGGTGTAGCCAGAGTGGATGCACCAGCAGCAGTGTTGAAGCCGGATGCGTCTTCTATTGAACTTAGTTTGAAAAGGCCGAATGTACAGAATTCTATCAAGGACAAAGTAAGGCCAAAGAGGATGATTTATAAAACTGTAAAAACAGCAAGAGAGTTTGTGTTGCCACCAACAATTAATTAGACTCAAACTGTTTTATAAATATAAAGCAGACTTCTGGTTGGTACTCCAAACATGTTGCACGTAATGTTGCTGTTTTTCTAGGACATTTTATAATTTTCTTGCTTTGTCCAATGCTCCATGCATTGGACTTTTCAACATGTACAGTGATGCACTCATCAAATACTACTTTCACTATTCAGTGTTTATCACACATACATACACACTTACTTGGCTATGGACTGTGGTATCAGCTTATCACCGCCATCATGTTGGAGAGATGTTAAGAAATTGCCTAATAATTTCGACCAGACCAGTCTACATTTTGCCTGACTTAGGCTAGCTGTAGACATTAGATGTTGGTTGGACATGGTCTGGATGTTTGATTATTTTCCAAACTGGTAAATGAAAGCTTTCCTTGCCCAAGTGTGTGTCTTAGGTCAGTGACAAAAGAAAGGAAGGACTGCAGGCAACCAGCCTTGGCACTGGCCTTGTTTCCCCAAGAAACAGTAGAGGTTTTAAATCCAGTGCAGCCAATTACTAGGTTCTTCAACCTGATTTTGTCCTTCAACAATCTCTACTCAAACACATAAGGATTGTTGATTCCATATATTAATTGGATCAGACAGCATTTATGTGTCTATGGCTACCTTCAAGTGCATTATTATGTTTTGTTATTTTTCTCACGCAATGGTCATGTAAAAACATCACAACTGTTTGAATTGATAAAACATTTGCATCACTATTAACCTCAGGTTTGCCTTTCTATTTTTTTTTCAGATTTTGTCTGGTGATAGAAATCACAGTGATGTGGTCGATGGAGCACATTTATCTTTGCCTACAAATGTCCACAATGAGCAGACAGCTGAAGGTTTGTTGAAGTTTGTGCTGTTGTACAGTTACAGTTGTTACATAGTTACATAGTAGGTGAGGTCGAAAAATGTCAAACCTATGTGTGTGATTATATGTCAGTATTACATTGTATATCCCTGTATGTTGCGGTCATTCAGGTGCTTATCTAATAGTTTCTTGAAACTATCGATGCCCCCCGCTGAGACCACCACCTGTGGAAGGGAATTCCACATCCTTGCCGCTCTAACAGTAAAGAACCCCCTACGTAGTTTAACGGTTAAACCTCTTTTCTTCCAATTTTATTGATTGGCCAAGAGTCTTGTTAAACTCCCTTCGGCAAATTTTTTTTATCCCTATTGTGGGGGTCACCAGTATTTAATGCGTGCCAATATTATGTTTGTTTTGTTAGCAGCAGCTTGCATTGCATGCCGTTGCTGAGCCTATCATCTACTAGGACCCTCAGGTCGTTTCCTAGATTCTCCCAGAGGTTCTCCCCCCAGTGCATAGATTGCATGCATACTTTTGCCACCCAAATGCATTATTTTACATTTTTCTACATTGAACCTCATTTGCCAGGTAGTTGCCCACCCCATTAATTTGTTCAAATCTTTTTGCAAGGTTTCCACATCCTGCGCAGAAGTTATTGACCTGCTTAGTTTAGTGTCATCCGCAAATACAGAGATTGAACTGTTTACCCCATCCTCCGGGTCGTTTGTTGGTGTTGCATATACAATAAAGTATGCCTTCTAAGGATAACTATGGCCAAAGCAGATCATGTGACAGTTCACCACTACATAGATGCATAATCATTTATTCAGTCAGCAAAAACATCTCAAAACCAGCTGGATATAGTTATGTTAAAGGCAGGTTAGGCACCTGTGTCAGATTTCTGTCAAAGTAATAAACACAATGCAATGTTTGTTATTATAGAAAGGCACATATTTTTGTTAAATACCGTATTTATCGGCGTATAACACGCACCGGCGTATAACACGCACCCCAAGTTTAGGAGGGAATTTTAAGGAAAAAAAGTTTTAGGAGAGAAGTTTAGGGAAAAAAAAAAAACTTACATTTAAGCGTCATTTGCAGCTTGCCCAGCGTCATTTGCAGCTTGCCCAGCGTCATTTGCAGCCTTTCCCAGCGTCATTTGCAGCCTTTCCCAGCGTCATTTGCAACCTGCCCAGCGTCATTTGTAGCTTGCCCAGCGTCATTTGTAGCTTGCCCAGCGTCATTTGTAGCTTGCCCGGCGTCATTTGCAGCTTGCTAGTGTCATTTGCAGTTCGCCATCGTTTAAATTTCCCGCCGCTAGAAATACCGCGCATGCGCGGCCGAAAAAGACCGAACCGCAGCCGAAAAAGGCCGAAGTGCGGCCGAAAAAGACCGAGCCGACTGTTCAGCTCCGCTCGGAGTCCCGCCTCCCTGCTGTTTCGGGAGCGAGCGCAGGGAGGCGGGAACAACGAGCGGAGCTGAACAGCCGGCTTCGGTCTTTTTCGGCCGCGCTTCGGCTTTTTCCGGCCTTTTTCGGCCGCGGTTCGGCCTTTTTCGGCTGCGGTCGCCATTTTTCGGCGCCGCAACCGATTTTTGTCATTTTTTTTTTGGGTATCGGCGTATTACACGCACCCACGACTTTCCCCCCCGATTTTAAGGGGGAAAAAGTGCGTGTTATACGCCGATAAATACGGTACTTTTTTTAAATATGGAGTTTTGAGAGTCAGCCCTAGATTTACACTGTTCATCTCTTTTATTATTGCATTTGTCCTATTTTACAGTTTGATTGTGGCCTGACTTGACATCTTGATTCTAGGTACAACACAGCATAATAAGGAAAACTCAATTGTCACCAACTTGGAGTTCACACCACCTCTTACACCACCTGAAGCTGTTGTAAACGGAAAAGACCAAGAAGAGGAACAAAAGGTTGATCCCAAATCACTGGTAGTGTATTATTTGCATATAATATTAGTATTCATATTATTTAAAGTGGAACTCTATTAAGAAACAAAGTTACATTCTTTTTACCATGCTATAAATCCCCCCTAAAAAAACATATTACATCTGTATAGGCTACAGGCCTATTGATTCAGTAAATGGTTTGCCATTAGTTATGATAAAGTAATATGTGTGTTTTTTTTTTGTTTTTTTTCAATTTCTAAAGACAAAAGCACATAACAAAACAAATATAATTTTTTTTTTTCTAGTTTAACCATTCGTTATTTATTTTAATGCAGCACTACAAAATCCTACATGCGAAACAATGGACATTAACCAGAAACATTTAAATGATTGGCTGAAAAAACAAACTATGAAAGATATAAAAAAAGGAAGAAAGCAATTAATAAGGGATAGTTAATGTATAACTATGGCCAATATGGAATATACAGTGAGGGAAAACAGTATTTGCTTCTGATTTTTGTACATTTGCCCTCTGACAACGAAATTCTCAGTTTATAATTTTAATAGTAGGTTTATTTTATCAGTGAGAGACAGAATAACAACAAAAATCTCCAAAAAATGCATTTCAAAAAAGTTATAAATTGATTTGCATTTTAATGCGTGAGATAAGTATTTGATCCCCTATCAATCAGCAACATTTCTGGCTCCAGGTGTCTTCTATACAGGTAATGAGCTGAGATTAGGTGCACTCTCCTAAAGGGAGTACTCCTAATCTCAGCTTGTTACCTGTATAAAAGACACTTGTACACAGAAGCAATCAATCAGATTCCAATCTCGCCACCATGACCAAGACCAAAGAGCTGTCCAAGGATGTCAGGGACAAGATTGTAGACCTACACAAGGCTGGAATGGTCTACAAGACCACCGCAAAGCAGCTTGGTGAGAGGGTGACAACAGTTGGTACGATTATTCGCAAATGTAAGAAACACAAAATAACTGTCAGTCTCCCTCGGTCTGGGGCTCCATACAAGTTCTCACCACGTGGAGTTTCAATGATCATGAGAACGGCGAGGAATCAGCCCAGAACTACATGGAAGAATCTTGTCAATGATCTGTTATACTGTTAAAATAAAGCTATTATTAAAATTATAGACTGATCATTTCTTTGTCAGTGGGCAAACGTACAAAATCAGCAGGGGATCAAATAGTTTTTTCCCTCACTGTCTTTCGCTAGCATTAACACAGCAGTCTTTGTTTTTCTGAGTCCCTCTGTAGCTGGGTTTATTACTGCCAAAAAGTCAGTTGTTTTTCAACTTCCTGTAAAGCACAACTCCAGCAACTAAAAAATAATCCTTTGCAGGGTTGCTTGTTCAGGTCTAGGGGAACCAAAAACAAAGATTTTTTCACCAATTTCTCTGCTCCTCCTCACTGCAAGACTGCTCCCTGCAACCTCTTCCCCATGCTTTAGGGTCCTGACACCATTCATTTATGTAAAACCTTTAACCCTAAAGGAAAAAAACAATTGCTGCTATTAAATCTTAGCTAGAGTTCAACTTTAAAATGTTAGTCATTTATGTAAAGTCCAAGTAAGGCTGGGTTCACATATGAGCATGCATTCCGGTGCGTCCTTGTTCACCATTGCAAGGCCTGATTTCAGCCCGAGTTTTTGAATGAATTTGGACCTGAAATGGACCAAAAGACGCACAGGGCTCCTGTGCAAATCGCACCAGAGCCGTCGCAGAGATGTGTGAACCAGCTCCATAGAGAGCCGTTCACAATCTCCTGCTGTGCGAATTGGATGCGGCGAAAATCTGCATCCAATTCGCACTAGTGTGAACCCAGCCTCCATCTGCTAGTCCATCTCATGCGGCGTACACACGCTCGGACTTTCCGGTAGCATTGTCCGCCGGACCTAGTCCAGCGGACAAACCGACGGACTTTCCAGCGGAGGTCCGCCGGACTTTCCGAGCGTGTGGACTTGCCCACACACGCCCGGACTTTTCCGGCGGACAATCCGCGGGAAAAAGTCCAAGGGACTTTTGGAAATGAACAGACTTGCCGACACACGATCGGAAAGTCCGTTCATTTAGAACGTAACTGCAGGTAGACGGGACTAGCGAAGGCAGTAAATGCCGCCGCGCTAGCCCCGTCACCTGGCATGGATTTAAAGGGAATCCCTACGCCGAAAAAAACGGCGTGGGGGTCCCCCCCAAATCCATCTCAGACCCTTATCCGAGCAGGCAGCCCGGCCGGCCAGGAAAGAGGTGGGGACGAGCGAGCGCCCCACCCCCCCCTCCTGAACCGTACCAGGCCGAAAGTCCGCTCGTGTGTACGCCGCATAACACTACCTTCTCCACTAATTAACAATGTTGATGTCCAAGGGTGACTACGTTTCTCTTCCATAGATAGAGTGAAGAAGTCGATGTACCCACTCTGAGAGGGGAAGTGTTACTGGCCAATCAACAAATTAAAATAAAGGAACAAAAACTTAAAAAAAAAAAAAAAAGCAGCAGAATGCAGCCACCACATCTGATTGGTTAGCTTCAATATACTGTATACCATTTTTGTTTCTGGGTTTAGTTAGTTATACTTTAAGGTTACCTTAGGGTAATTAATAGGTTAAAGGAGTTGTATACCCTCAATTACAACTTGTACCTACAGGTAAGCCTAGATTAAGGCTTACCTGTAGGTACAAGAAATATCTCCTAAACCTGCACGGTTTAGGAGATATTTGCACAGAACATTTTACAACGTTGTCTACGGCGCATGCGCGCCGATGACAATGGTGCATTTACAGGGTTAATCCCCATTCAGAACTGCGGCTCACCGCAGTTGAAGTGTCCCGCGCGCATGCGCGGAGCGACGTCTTCGCTGCTCCGGCCAATCACAGCGCCGCAGCGGCGCTGTGATTGGCCGGAGCGGCGATACCCGGAAGAGAGATGGCTGCGGCTGGAGGGGGAGAAGAGGATGGCATCGGGGGCCCCGATCTAAGGTAAGTGATGCATAATGAGCTAGTATGCTAGTCATACTAGCTCATTATGACTTTGTCTTGCAGGTAGTTTACAAAAAAAATAAAAAAAAAATAAACGTAGAAGTGAGTATACGCCACATAGTGGGGTTGATTTACTAAGGGTCCAAGCACACTGGCTTAATAATCACTGCTTCTAAATGCTACTATGTTACACAGTGCTGCTATAAATACTATGTGTAACGTAGAAGTGAGTATACGCCACATAGTGGGGTTGATTTATTAGAATGAAGTTTTTTTCAATGTTACCCTATGTGTCCATGCAAATTAGAATGAATACAGGCATATTTTGAGCTCAATGCTTGAAGGCAGGAAAGAAAAAAACCTTCTGGTTTGCATTTCTGATTGGAGCTTACTGGCAGAAAAACGCAAAATTCTAAATCTAAAATGCATCTAAAATTTGTACAAAAAATGCTCTATGAGCGTTTTTTTCTGCCAAGAGTACTGGAGTATTTTAAGCCCAGTGTGCATGGAGCCTAAAACTGGAGTGTGCAAAATCTGGTGCTGCTCTGCATAAAAACCAGTCCGCTTCCATTTATTTTTTTTGTCAAAGCTTAATTGAACAATCTGAAGTTAGAAGCCGATTGGCTACCATGCACAGCTGCACCACATTTTCCACTCTCCAGATTTAGTAAATCAACCCCAGTGTCTATTTTTCTAATTTTCCTTTAGATATGTGGAGTAAATGTTATGCCTTCTGGTCAAAGGTAAGCATGTTCAAAGTAGTTTGCCTCACTTCTTGATTTTGCAGGAATCACTTTTCCCATATTTATGTAGTTCCAAATCACATTTATTAAACAGTGACAAGTATATCTATGCTAGATGGTAGAAGAGTTTAAACATCTCCTTCATGTCCCCTTGTAGGAAATACTTCCTCCATTCCTGTTCCCGGCAGACCGCAATAAAAACCTGGCACAGGTTCTAAACTGTCCCTGTTCTTTCCAAAAATAAGTCTGTTTCTGCCCTCAAATCCTTCACAAGCACTTTATTGTAAGGTCATTTGCTTACATCTTCCTTTATTATGTTGTATCACAGTGCTGTTCTGGCTCTTCCTTTCTATAGATATACAGTACCATTTACAAGTCTGGTGTATAGAATGATCTTGCATTATGTTTACAATTGGGATGAAAAGTATATTTAAATGTTACCCATTAGAGTTGCTATTGCCACATTAGTGGGTAGTCAGGACTGAGCGGAGAGGGATATTGCGGACATCAGACATTGCATAATAAGCTGACCATAATGATTTCAGAATTATTTTCTTGTCAATACAGGTATGAATGACAACATGCAGTGGGTGATCCTAAACTAAAACTGGAGCGTGCAAAATCTGGTGCAGCTCTGCATAGAAAATGTTTTTTTGACAAAGCTGACGTTAGAAGCTCGCTACCATGCACAGCTGCAATAGATTTTGCAGTTTTAGTGAATCAACCCCATAGTGTTTATATGTAACTTTATTCTTCAAACAAGGATATGCATTTAAGATATCTAATTTTATTTCCAGTCTCTGGATTTCAGCATCAAGAAAGAAAAAGAAACTGCATTGCATCAAGTGAAAGCAACACAGGACGATGGACAAGAGCCACTGTGGAAAGAACAGCATGGTGCGTACACCCTGTGATGGCAGGTCACACCATTCACCTACATGGACTTCACTAGAGGGG
This sequence comes from Lithobates sylvaticus, assembly GCA_028564925.1. NCBI lineage: Eukaryota > Metazoa > Chordata > Amphibia > Anura > Ranidae > Lithobates > Lithobates sylvaticus. The sequence continues at coordinate 664,155,813 of CM053026.1, read as the reverse complement.
TGTAATAATATAGCAAACCCCATTCAGTGTTTTAAACCATTTCTTAACTTTTGTACATAAAATATTTCCTGACTGTACAATGTAGTATTGTGTATTCCACTAAATAAAATGAAATGCACAATTAAAATGCTAAGTGTGAATTTCCAAGAGAAGCTGGGACCCATAAATCCTTTATCTCTCCTGTACTTAAAGGATTGGTGCACAGAAAAACATGAAAAGACATTATATGCATTATGGGAAAAAGCTACTGGTAGCATTCACAGCTAAAAGTGCCCGCACCTGTAGAGAAATTAAGATATTTGACATTTATACTGCCACTGGAGGCAGAAAATTACAGGTACTTCAATGGGATTACAGAATGTTCAAATATCAGGAAAGATCACTTCCTGTTATGCCACCTAATTGTAAACTTTTCTTAATAATCGTCTGAAATAATTGCACAATTTACACAAACATAGACCGGGTGCACGTCTATGTTTAGCAGCCCTTGAGATCGATTATTTGGGGGACTGAATTTACTGGTTAAAGTGCAGGAAATAGCCAGTCTGGCCAAGGAGCTTTGTTAGAATTCTCAGGTAGGTGCGTACAGGCTCCTTTACTGCAGGTCTTCCTCAAGTTAGCCTACGGAGGAGTGTCTAACAAAAGTCCAAACCACCATGTTTTAGCACGGCACCTTCTTTTTTTGTCTGTACATTCACTTGCTTACTAGTTGTGCCTTTTGCTTTCATATGGCAGTGCTCATGAGTCAAATGTTTTGCCCATTGCGGCCAGTCTTATGACTGTTGTACCTTTTCTAGTATAGTTAAGGTAATGGAAATCACCACCTGAATAGGTGCCATGGACAGTATCACTGTTGTCTCCCCAGGACCTTTTATTTGCTCCTTTCATTTGATATAAATGTTTATTAAATAGGTTCTTTTAGCAATGGCGTAAATATAGCCATAGTAATGCACTCTGCTATGGGGCCTTGAGTTGAGAGGAGACTCCGTTAGAGAGGCTTGTTGAGGCAAATCAAACTGTGAAGTCTGCAGTCAAGAAGAGCTTACATTAGACTTGCAGGAGTAATAATCAGGATCCCTGGTCACAGATCCACCTTCGTTTTATCCATTTTGTTTAGCTGTCTTAGCAGTGTAGGCTTTTTGCATTCAGAAATTCTGCTGCAGCCTAGCCGCTTAAAAATTATTCTGAGGTTTGTAGTTCTGCAAAATTAAGATGGAGCTTAAAGAGGGAGCACTTATGTAACAATAAAAAATATCCCAATGGTTATAACTATTGCTACTACAACATATGTTTTCATTTTTTTTCTGCCTAATAGATCACCTATTTCAGTATTTGCTACCCTTAATGGTGGGAGGGTTTAGATTTTACACAAGTAAAGTCCAATTTTACACAAGTCCCTGAGATCTTAGATCTTATATGCTGAAAAAGACTGGAGAGCTAATGAATTTAGAGTAGTTTGCTAAACATGTAAGTTTAAAAGTTAATTGCCTGTACTGCTACCACAGCACTGAGTCCTAGTAGTGTACTGGTTATACTGACTGCTTCGCTTGCCTGTCCTTGATTTAGGCATATTTTATGTTAAAGGATAACTAAACCCAATAACAAAAATGTAATACATTGCATATTCTCGGCTCTTAGGTGTTGTGGCTCCATTTGTTATTTTTGTTTAGGCTAAGAACCTTTGCAGCAAGTATAGAAAATACTTGTTGATCTTGCCAGAAATGGTAGCCCTGTCACTTCCTTTTGAAATGAGAGGAATGCATTGCCCTTTTCCTTCCTGGGAGCTGAACTTCTACAATATTATCTCTCTTTTGTAAACTACTTATGTCTTCACCCTCCATGAAATGAAGATGAAGGCAGACATGTCTGAAGTCCAGCCTGTGTAACAATAATGGCTTCCTCCATAGATACAGCAGAGGATTAAGTGTAGCCACAGGAAATGTTATTGGGGGGGTTATCAGTTGAAAATAAAGGAAAAATAAAAATAATGCAGCCACCTCATCTAATTTCTGATAAGCTGCAATATAATATGTTTTTGTGTTGGGTTTAGATATGCTTTTAGACCAGTGACAGTATTTTCACAGTTGACTCTGCCAGTTGCTAGAGAGAAAGAGGGGCCCCATAAAAAAAATTCTATGAGGGTTCTATGATCTGTAGTTACTTTCCTGACTTTTACTTTATGGTTTCAAAGGTTCCCCTTACATGGGCTGCCATTGACTAGCTCACCTTTTTTTTCCTCGTTCTTGAATGTGCATTTTGTTTTGTTTTTTGCACATTTTGCTTGTGTAAAAAAAAATTTGATTATGACATCATTGGAGTGCCAAAAAGTTTAATAAATCAGGTAGTGATTGGTTGACCTAATCTCTGGCAGCTTCTGGTAATGAAGTACAGACAATAGAAGACTTTTTATTTAATTTACTGAATCTTCGAGTACTTTACTTGACATAATGTCAACATTTTCATTTGTACATGTATTTTTCTATACATTCATGTAAGACTGTAGCTGGCTATTCTGAAAAAAATTGAATAAATGTGGAATCAAGGCAATGCATTCAATTTGTTTACCCAGCTTGGTATAGATCTTTTATTAATATAATTATCACAATAGAGTGGTATGAATTGGAGACATTTATGCACATCACAGTCCATGTGCTACATGATGAATCTTGATCTTGAACAAGTTGGCAAAAAGTTTTGCTTAGTTAGCAGATCTAAGTAGTTGGTAAGAGCTTTTATTAGTAAGTAAGCTCTCTTATGTTGGTTCTCTAATGCTTTGCTTACGATACATAGAAATACATAAAGGAGCGCCAGTCCACAAATGATTGAAATAATCCAAGATATTTTTAATTGTAAATAAGTCCTATAGGAAAAATAAACTATTTTTAAGGTTGGGACTTTATTGGCACTGTATATATCCACAAGATTATTCAAATCAATAACTTTTATTGCTTTCTATCAATACAATTCTATAAGCACATAAAAATATGAAGCACCGATATACATTATATCCACATTTGCTTTATCCTGTGCTGCAACATTGGTAATAAAGAAGTCAACAATTCCAATCACAAATTTTACTTATGGAATTTAATTTAAAAAATCATTATTGAGTTTAATGATCTGGATATATGCAGTAAAGTCCCACACATAAAATAGTTTGTTTGGTTTAAGTCTATATTGAGGGGTGATGGTACTACTTAAAATATGCTCGGAAAACTTCCATGCATGCTTTCCTTCTTTGTCAATGTAAAAACAGCCAACTTGTTTCGGGAGCAAACACCACTCCCATTTCATCCTGAGTCAACACTGGATGTAACGTGGATGGACTCCAAGAAAACAGGGACTTCACAGATCTATATTAGAACCCGTATTAAACTCTCCTCATGGAGCAACGTGACAGTTGCTGAGCAAAAATGGACTGGGTATTTTTTATATGGTTTTTTACTAATAATTAGGATTATCTTGGCCTTCATATGTTTTTGCTCTGGCACTCATTTCTGTATTTCTATGGTTTGAGCTGATGTTTGATGTCCATTGAGGGAAAGTCTGGCTTTGTGGGAGTTGCCTTGCCAGAACTATTGGAGTTGTTTAAAGTCTTCCCTCTTTGAACTAAACGTATGGGTTTAAACACTCCCATTGCTTTCTTAAACATGTTGTTCTGGAGTCTCTTACTGATGCAGACTGTTTTTAAGGGTCTGGTATTGTCAAGTAGAGTTTGGAATGGTAAGCTATAACTATTATTTTGGAATTCAATCCAATGGCTTATGAAATATATCTGTATTGATTTAATTCCAATGGTACCAGGTGTCACATTTCTGGAAACCTAAATCCGGCCATAGATGGTTCGAATCTCGATCGGTTCAGCAGGGACAGATTGAGTTTTGAACCATCTTTGGGCAGGCTAAATGTACCCAAGTTGAGCCATCGATCGAATTGGGTACAACCAGCATGTCAGATTTTCAGCACGTGAATATTGGCAGTGCCCGCCACCAGGAAAACACAATAGCTCTGCGGGAGGGTTTCACCCATCAACACTGTGCTGATGGGGGAATCGAGTGTTTGCTTAAGTGTTGTCAACAGTTTTATCCACCATTGCAAAATGCCCTGTATAAAACCTGAATAAGGGGACTGATCTATTTAGTATGGATTGGATAAGACTGTAAGAGCATCAATGACAAGTACTATAACGCTTAACCATATATCAGTGTGCTGATATGAGCCCAGTAAAAAACATGGTCTGATTGGTTGCTATGAGTTACTGCAAGTGCAGCTACTGGTATTACTCTCGAAGTATGGAGTAACCCATTAGATTTAAAGTGTATGTAAAGGATAGACTGCGGAAGGGGTAGACTCTCTGTATTTTTTTTCCATGCTGTCTGTGTTCCCATTGTGGTAATTCAACCCCTCTTTGTACTGATGACCATTGAGTCAAAAAGTGAGAGGGGATATCCATAATTCAGAGGTTTCAGCAGAACAAGAGGTAAGGGGAAAATCTTACAATGGGGACACCTGTACTGGTAGCAGCTGCCTAAAGCTGGCCATACACGGATCACATTTTGCTTGATTCCCCATCAACACAGACCATGTTGATGCAGGAATCTGTCCCACCCCTGGGAGAATACAATGATTAACACTAGAGGCTATAGCAGTCACTAGCGATAATCGCAAGAGAATCCGGCAGGCTGGTTGTACTCATGTTGATCAATCGATCAACTTGGTACATTCAGCTTGCCCATAAACAGTTCAAATCTCGGCTGGTTCAGCATTCGAACCGTGTATGGCCAGTCTAAGTGTGGCATTCCCTTCACTTTGAGACATTTTCTCCCACTTCCTATTGTGTCTCCAGGACAGAAAGTAAGAGGAAATCTCCCTAACTATGCAAAACCGCAAAAAATAACCTGACCATAGGTTTTAATTCTTCGATACTGGGTCCAAAAAAAAAAAAGTTTTGACTTTACGTACACTTCAAATTTTTTCAGTGACGAGAAAATTAGGAGGAGCAAGATGGAAACATTTTTCTCATATGATTGAAATTCCACTCCATGGCCTCCTGAACAAACAACTTTACTACTGACAAAGATCAAAGGGAACTCACTTTTAAAGCTAAAAAGATGTAAATGAATGCAGCTCTGTAATCATTGTTACATCAATACATTTGTTTTTAAATGTAAGCAGTGTAGGTACCTGAATTACAGCCTATTGCAGTCCTTGTAGAGCAGGGCTGGAGTGTGAAAGGAAGCAGCAGTACAAAGAGCCAAACAGTTCTTGTGCTAATAGGACCAATGCTGATAGGAGGAGATATCAGAGTGACAGAGAGATGAGCTCATCACTGTGCTGCTTTTCCTTTCACTGTCCAGTAACAGATCTAGGTGGGTCCAGGACAACCTGAGGCCCAGAGGAGGTGGTTGAATGATGTTGGTCATCAGCCTAAGAACTCTAGTGGCCGAAAGTGAATGTTGCAGCAAAATCTGTTTTTATCATTTTATTTTAGTAGGCTGTTTATTTTTATCTTGTTTTTTTGTCTGGAGTCCTGCTTTATTTGTTTTATAGAAGCAGTGCTCAAAGTTCATTTCCATCTGTAAGACAGGTACTCTTGTTTCTTAAGGAACTAAGTAATCACCATTTTATTGGGTTTTACATTGTGCATCATGCTTCATGTTTTCTTGGGCAGTGGCCTGTTGTTGCTAAAATACTCTTTTACCCTTAAAGTAGAAGTAAAAAAAAAAAGCTAAAACATTTTTTTCGGTTATGGATAGAGTTGGAATGGTTTAGAACCCCTTGTCAGGTTTTTACTGGTGTCCTGGTCTCCATTGTCTTCCTGACATTTTACCAAGCAGGAACTCTCCCACAGCAACACAGACAGAAACAAAAATTCCCATAGAGACACTCCTAAACCTTGTGGACAGCCTTCCCATAAGAGTTGAAGCTGTTATAGCTGCAAAGGGTGGGCCAAATCAATATTGAACCCTACCGACTAAGACTGGGATGCCATTAAAGTCCATGTGCGTGTAAAGGCAGGTGTCCCAATACTTTTGGGAATATAGTGTATTTCTTTCATATTTTGTACGTTTTTCTGAATTTTGGACATCAGAATTTCTCCAAAGTATCCAGCTAAGCATTCCTATTATGATGTGGACTGCCTGGCATTGTTCTTGGTACTTTGGTAGGTCAGGTAATACTGTTGAGGTTTATGGCACAGTGGAATCTCCTGCATCACAGTGGTGGTCCCACAGGAAATCTTGGGATTCACTTTGCAGATACACTAGGGCCGTACAAGTTGCAGGAGCCCCAACCCTCAAACTTTGGGCCTGATTACTAGTAGTGCAAAGTGGTTAACTTGAGTTTTAGATTAAAAAATTCTTTGCTTCTTTGCAGGATTAGTTGTTTGCTGTTTAGTACATGTTAATTTCACTGTACATTATAACAAATCAGTACTTGAGCACAGTGGCAGCTGGTGCTCCATTTTTTGAAGGAACAACCCCCCCGCCAGATCCGCACTTACCCCATCCAGGTTGCGGGTGGCTTCCCCGGCTCCTCCTCCCGGCCAATCCGGTCTTACGACCCGCTTCCTGTCCTGATTGGCCGGGAGGAAAAGCAGGAAGACAATGGCAAATGTTGATTCGCTAATATCACTAGTGGGTGGGCTCAGGGCGCAGTGCTCTGCGCCCCAAGCCCAACCTTTTTGAAGCAAATTGAAGCCTCATGCTCTAATCATATGCTTCCAAAAAAACTTAGAAATCTATGCGCCCTACTCCCCGCTTGGAGATTGGGTGCCCGGCACATGGAGATTAGGGGGTATGTGCCCCTTATGGACCTGCTGCCGCTACTTCAGCATTTTGCTCTGTACTTCACCTTTGTGCCATGAGTAGTATTCATTTTTTGTTATCTTGGTAAATGCTCGCATAAGGAATGATCCAGTGCTGACCTGAACCATTCATTTTGTATAATGTTTGGGCTGATATATGGTTATATTGGTTTGTATATAAATGCAGCGCTAAAGGAATAGTTCTTAAAGAAAAGTACTATTGTATGTAATTAGGTATAATGTCATATATAAGGTATATGTAAGACAAAAAAGAGGGAGGGGGGGGGAGGAGAATGACTCCAGGTGTAACGTGTTACCACCCCTACTTAATTAAAAGTTATATAAATAGAGACCATAAAACCTTATGACATAAAATTGATGCAGAAACCTAATTAAAACTGTATAAAATGATACACTAAAAATTATTGAGAATAAAACAGGTAAAAAATGCACATGTGATTAGATAGTGGATTAATACCAGGTGATTCGTTTTACGTGGTGAAAAGATATCGTGACATAATAGGCAGATAAAAATATCGTGACGAATATGCAGATAAAATTATAAATAAATATGAGTAAAACTTGGTGACAAAACTCAATAACAGTTGAGATAATTAGTGCTGAGTGAAAATATTATACACTTAAGTGCATAATAGTGAAGTCCATAAATGACTGGTGATCAAGTGGATGACACTGTTCAAACAGGTGATTCTGTTCAGTGTACTAGGTGGGGTGATTGTTGTCTGATGGTTCTCTAGCCTATAGGAATAAGGCTTACCAGATGCTTTGGACTTGAAGGGGCATATGCCTCACAAGTCACAAAAGCTTAACGTTAGGGGGCTGGCGGGTCTCTGCTCCGCACGATGACTCCAAAGCCTGTTCAAATGCCGCTTGGATCAGTGGTCAGCAGGGAGGTAGTCAGCGAGTGGAAAATGGGCATCAATGGTCCACGTATTCACACGTATTAAAAAACCATGATAAAAGAAAAACTTTGCATAGTGTAATACCGTTTAGAAAGGTTTTTAATAGTGTAAAAACTGTTTAAAAACACTCACATTTAGCTGGTATAAAACAGGCCTGTTTTCAAATTAAAGATGGCGTGGTGCTGTCGATTGTAGTCCACCCAACGCGTTTCGTCCCCCCCCCTCCCTCTTTTTTGTCTTACATATACCTTATATATGACATTATACCTAATTACATACAATAGTACTTTTCTTTAAGAACTATTCCTTTAGCGCTGCATTTATATACAAACCAATTTCTCCATACCGATAATCTTTCGGCGATGCTAGCCGCTCCATTTGCTTAAACTTAAAACAGTGCAGTATCCCCCCCCCCCTTTTTTTACCATGATATATGGTTATAAATAATGAGAAATTTGCAGACCCCTTGGAATTTCTTTTGCACAGCAGTTCAAATGTGACCTGGTTTTCATCTATGTAATAGTAACCTATAAAAATGTTGTGTTTTACCATACGAAACACATGGTAATTTACATTGCTATATCTTTACTTAACAAATGGTTTAAGCATTCAAGATTATTGATAAAATGTGTAATATGTTAATATTTTAAATTTTGCAACTTTCATTTAAATACCTTGTGATCCTGCCATGTAGGTACGTGTGCAGGCATTTCTTGTTGTTGGGTGACAACCCTCTGTCCCTGTCTCCCAACTATTCTATGTTGTCACTCTGTCTCGCTATCCCCCAGTGGAGACTACAAGCAGCCATGGTGGCACATATTGTACAGGTGCGGTTCACAAGGTCAATAAATTTAGACAGCTCAGGCATGGGTTTGAGCTGCATCTATTGTTTAAAAAAAAAACAAACATGAAATCTTGATTGAGTTGCCTTCACAGCAGTACAATATACTTTGATGAAAAGAGGCTACAAAGGACCTTGGTGGAAGGATTAATGGTTAAAAGGCTGGCAAGGGCTACAAAAGAATTTCTACAGGCACAAACCCCATCAATTAACAGCGATTCACATTGATTACAATTTAACGAAATTCAACTCTTCCTACTAATACATTCAAAAGAGATCAGTCCAAGGACATGCTGTTCAATCCTCAAGGTGGAAAAACTCTAGAGCGTTGTACAATATTTGTGCACATCACACATATTTTGCTTAAGATCCCATGGATATTCGTTAGAACTAGTGGAACAATGCTCTGTGTGACCAGAGTGTATCTTTTTGGGCATATTTATAGTTTGATTGCATACTACAGAACAATACTAACAGCAAAAAACTCATCTAAACTGTGAAGAATGGTGAAGGAATTATTTTTAGGGGCTGCTTGGCTGTCTCACGCCACTTAATTCAAAGTTCTATTAGTAAGTTGGAACAGCAGAACATTGGCAAAAGAAAAAAATGTAAATTAATGGCAGTGTAGCTCTACCTATAGACAGACCCTCCTGTTTTAGAATGGCTTAATCCTAAATCTGAAACAGATTTTTATTTATTTTTTTCTTTGAAAGATTTAAAAAAAAAAAAAGGCATCAAGTACAGTTTTATGGCAGACTCTGTATGTCTCGTCTTCCATAAAACCCCTTTCCTTGTCTATCTTTTTTGTTTTCAATTGTGCACCTACTGCAGCCCAACTTACAGATACCAGAATAAAGGCCAGGTACAGGGAGGAAGGAACGTTGAAAATATGCAGGAGTTGCACCATCCTTAGCTGGGTCTTTGAGAAAAGAAGATTGGAAGATGATGGGGGTGACAGTGATGGAGTAAAGTAGGGGGCACAAACCTGTCATCACAGGATTAGGACACTTTGGGAAGTACTGTAAGTATGCCAAGATATAGAAGTATGCTATGGCGAGAGCCCTGAGGACCAACAGTGGCAAAGTTCCATTTTGAAGCTAAACTCCAGCTTTACCTCCCATCTTGCTCAGTTGTACAGCCCACTGATTGATATAGGACTGAAGAGAGGAGTACTGAGGCAAGGAACCGTGATATTTTCAGGAAGCCATGTACAGCACCCTACTGGCCCCTCCCACCAGTCATGATGTGCCTGCAATACATGGAGAGGTGCAGAGACCCAGTGTGGAAATTACTGGGTCTTAAATAAGTTGTGTAATAAGAACAAAATGGTTTTATTTTAAAATGTAATTAGTATGTTGCTGGAGCGAGGAACGAACCAGGGAAGGAAAAATAAAAATGGATTATACTTCAGCTTTAAATATAAAAGTGGGCTCTAATAACTGCAACACAGATCTGCACAGATGTAGCAATACATTTGGTTAAGGTTTTGCCAATAATTAAGGTTCTGCTTACAAAATGTAAGGTTTCCCATATTTTGTTTCTTAACTGTTTAAACCATTTGTTTAATAAAGATATGGCAATGTAAAATTTGTGTGTTGTATTTATTATTATGGTTTAACTTCAAGAAGTTGTAAAGGCAGAAGTTTTTTTTATCTTAATGCAGTCTATGCCATGAGATAAAAAACCTTTTGTGTGTAGCAGCCAACCCCTGCACCCCCTAATTACTTACCTGAGCCCCATCTCTCTCCAGAGATGTCCACAAGCGTCTTAGCCATCCAGGAACCCTCCTCCTGATTGACTGAGACACAGCAGCGGCGCCATTGGCTCCCGCTACTGTCAAAGTCAGTCAGCCAATCAGGGGAGAGAGGGGGTGGGGCCGGGTCGGGGCTTCATGTCTGATTGAACACACAGAGCTGTGACTCTGTTCGGGTGCCCCCATAGGAAGCTGCTGACTGTGGGGGCACTCGATAGGGAGGGGCCACTAGCAGAAAAGAGGGACCCAAGAAGAGGAGGATCTGGGCTGCTCTGTGCAAAACCACTGCACAGAGGAGGTAAGTATAACATGTTTGTTATTTAAAAAAAGAAAATCACTTTAAGATCAATTTAAAAGTCATTTATGCAGAGCTTTCCTAAAAATGCACAACTGTGTATAAAATGTTAAAGTGAATGTGTTGACCACAGAACCTAACAGGTAGAATTGAAGAAGTTCAAAAATAGGACTTGGGTGTAAATATCATAAATAAGCAGGCCTGAACCAGAAAATGAATTGAAATAAATAAATGTTGTACATTGTAGGACACCATTTCTTTTATTTTTACACTGGGTTATATGCAGCTACCTTTTAGATGATTGGTGTGTCTCTCTCTTTCTCTTTTTTTTTCTCTCTCTCTCTCTCCCCCTGCCCCTCTCCTGAAATGTTTTGCTTAGTAATATCAGACTGAGGAATGTTTCCTATGTAAGTGGGTGCTTCCTGTGATAAATTATGTTATATTATGCCTTAACAAGACCCTGATAGCCCCTGTGTTTGAAGCTCTGGTAGATCAGAGTTTAGAGTCCCTCTTTACAGCTCCCTGTTTCTTGGAAGGCTCTGCCAACCTGCAGTTTGGGTCTATGCTAGTCTTTTAGATCATTGCTGTCTGAATTAAGTTAATGGCCCAAAATTCTGGTTCTATCAATTGGATGCGTCTGTCCACAGTCAACTAAATCTTTTATCTATGACCTTATTCTACTCTGTGAATGTTTTGCCCAAATCTTCAGGATGAAGCTTCTTCCTATCCACATGTGCAGGATTCTCTGGTTTAAATGATGGTCAGCAGTGCTGCCATGCAAAAAAGGCCTGTTTGGACCCAATTGACAAGTACATCAAGGAGATCAAAAGGGAACTACTGTGCCTACCAGTGGGTCTTCTACTCCTGAGATTAGGAAGGTTTCTGTTTGTTTCTTTGTCTTCCACTGCCAAATCCTAAATGGGAACCTACTTTGGAAAGAAGACATGGCGCTCCAAGCCAGGCAAGTCTGGTTCCAAAACCTCTTCACAGTGATGAGGCACTATGTCTGCCCTCTGGTCCCAGGAAATCCTAGGTCCAGAGTGTCATTTCCAGGGGCTATTAACTGGAGTTTAACATTCTGCCTCATCCCCACTTCATGCTTTCAAACTTATCCCCTTCCTTGTCATGGTGAGTGGACCTGATTGCTGCTGCCCAACAGTTCTGGTCTCAATGGGTCATTACCCCTGAGAACACTTGTAATGCTTCTACTGAAACCATTCCCAAACTGAGTCCAGCCCACTCTGCATCTGAAGACTCAGCTTTTTCCTCTGGGTTTAAAAGTTTTGCATAGAAAATTTCAGGTTGGTCATTGCTTCCCTCCCTTTAGGGGATTTTCAGGCTTCAGTAGACACCCGGGAATGCTTACCTGCACATTTCCAACCTGCTGTTTTGATTTATGCTTTTTTTACTCCTCCAGATTCCCCATATTCTCCCTTGACTCGCATACTTTGTAGGATCGAGATGGAGGGCATTCTGGTGATCCTCATTGGTCCTTCTGGGTCCACTCAGAATGGGTGCAGACTCCTTTTTTGGTTTAACCGCATGGCTGGTCCTGAGGGCCAGGGGCCTTTAAGATTTGGACATCTCTATCCTCTTAATTGCTAGGCTATTGACTTTTCGTAAAGTCTACCATCTCACCTGGCAGGCTTGTTTTCCTTGGAATGAGACCAGCAGCTTTCATCCTATAAGAACTCTGTGGGTCATATTCTGTCTTTTCTTCAGGCTGGACTGGACCAGAATTTTGCTTTGAGTACTGATAAGACAAATCTTCACCTTGAATGTTCTGTTTCAGAAATCCTCCCACTGCCTAGTTGAGATCTTTTTTCTGGGAGGGGCTGACAACTGGCCCTCTGTACGATCTCCTGTGTCCCCATGGGACCTAAATCTGGTTCCCTTGGCTCTGCAGAAGCCACCTTTAAATCTATTGGGGATATTACCTTGCCTGGCCTTAGCCATAAGTTGACCTTTCTGTTTGCTATCACCTCTAAACAGAGGGTCTCTGAATTGATGGCCTTACCTTTCTTCATGTTGTCTTGAGCCTCAAGGCCTCTATCAAAGGTCGTCTCTGCTTACCACCTTAAGCAGAATATTGTTCTTCCTTCTTTATCCTCTGCTCAAAATCATTTTAAGGAAATTTCTCTCCACTGTCTGCACGTGGTACACACTGAAAGTTTACCTCTCAGCAACAATTGCTCTATTTTAGGCAATCGTATTCCCTATTTGTGCTTCTTGAAGGTTTCCAAAGGGGTCTTCCTGCCTCTCACTTTATCATTGCTAGGTGGATCAGACACATTATCATTAGGACTTCTAGTCTGAAGGATAGTGTTCCTCCTTTCCCTGTTAGAACACACTTTACGTTATTGCTTCATGGACTTTTAAGCATTGGGCATCTGTTGCTTAGATTTGCAAGGCTGCCACCTGGGGTTCTGTTCACGCATTTAAATTCTACCAGGTTTCTTCTGAAGCCAGTTTCAGGCATAAGGTGCTGCAAGCTGCTCTGAGTCTTTTGAGCCTTTTTTGACCCATTGTTACATGGGAATCTTGGTAGTGTTTGCTGTGTTGACCACCCCTCAGTTGGACTGATTTTGGTTGCCCCAGTCATGATGATTACAGAACATCTGTACTGTAGGGCTTGTAAAGTAGGATTTCTGACTCACCAGTAAAATCAGTTTCCAAATTACAGTACAGGGCATAGGTTCCTCCTATCTTTTCTTCAATAGAGGCTAGCTACAAGTGTGTGTGTGTGTGTGTGTGTGTGTGTGTATGGGGGGGGGGGGGTTACATAGGGGGATATCCCTGCAGCATCTGTTACTTCTGTTGCTTCATCTACCTCAAAGCTGTCTGCAAATGTCCAAACTACTATTCAGATTCTTCTGGATTTTGGCTGGATAATCACCTTTCCAAGAGTCTGCCCACAGCCCAGGAAAAAGCTTACCATTTGGCAAAACAACTTCTCTCTAAGGTTTTATGCTCGGACCTTAAGATCTAAAAGACATTCCTCAGTGTGAGTCTTCATGAGAGTGCTGGCCCTCGTGGTTACCTTATTCAAGGGTTTTTCGCAAGTGCCATTAAAAGTTGCTCCCAGCATAACATTCTGTTGGCCTGGAACAAACACTTCACATCTCTCAACTTCCCTATGCTTCTCTCTAGTCATGCACGGAACTCCCTAGCTTGGTGGATTACTAATCAAGCCTTGGAAATGGGAAAGTTGTTTCTCCCATACTCATGGATGGTGTTACCAACAGATGCCAGCCTCACAGGCTGGGGAGAAGTGTTCCAATCTCACACAGTTCAGGGAACATCATTGCTTAGGGAAGAAAAGCTCCCCATCAACATTTTGAAATTTAGAGCAATAAAATTGGCTCTGCATCACTGAACCCCCTTTCTTTAGGGACATCTATTCAGGGTACAGTCAGACAATGCCACAGAAGTGCCTATATTAATCATAAGGGGGTACCAGCAGCCTTGAAGGAACCAAGTCTGATTATCCCCTGGGCAGAAAAACACTATCCAGCAATCTCTGCTGCTCACATCCTGAGGGTGGACTATTGGAAGGCGAATTTCCTCAGTCATCACCGCCTTGACCAAGAAGAATGATCCCCTTGATCCTGACATCTTCAGTCTCCTATATAAGAAATGGAGGGCTCAAGATGTGGTCATCCTGGCCTCCAGATTCAACAACTTATCCCAGTTTGTAGCCTGGACCACAGATCCTCTAGCACTGGCACTGGATACTCTGGAAATTCCATGGTCTCTGTTCAAGTTAAAGTGGAACAACACTCCATCTGAGCACCAAAAACCATAAACGCTATTAAATAATTTTTTAGTATTCAAAGCAAACTCGCCCATCCATCCATGTCTCCATGCTTTATTTTACTGAGAAATCACTTCGAAAAACATTCTGGCTGTGGTCATCTTAAGTAAGGGCAGATGATTCCTGTAGCATTTACTTCCTGGAATCCCTCTGCCCTTTGCTCAGACATGCAGGTAGGAGGGTATGCTTGGCTGAGAAAATCCCTCCTGAAGACTCCTAGAATTGCCTCATTTGCCTAAGCCTGGAAACAGGAAGTAACTTAATAAATGTAAAATAAAAATGTTTAAAATAAGTAAATAGAATACACCTTCCTATCTATTTGCTAACACTAACAGCATTAGTAAGGATTAAAAATAGTCTATGTTGATTGAGAGAATTAAGTTCTGCTTCAATATACCGTATTTGCCGGCGTATAAGACGACTGGGTGTATAAGACGACCCCCTATTTTTCCAGTGAAAACTTAGGTTTGGGGCTATATTCGCCATATAAGACTACCCCCTTCCGAGGCAACACCATTTACAAAAAAACATCAGAAAAAAAAACCCATCAGACTTAACATCAGAAAAAGGAAACTGGTGAACTACAAGTCCCAGAGATCCCACAATTGGTAGGCAGCAACAATGAATCCTCTCCTCCAAAGCACCATAAATCATACCTGTATTTTAGGGGAGATCTGGAGCTGGATGTGCAGTACAGGATGCTTTGTTAATATGTAGAGCACCAAGTACACACAGTATATGATGCTGTGTTAGTACAGTAGCGCCAGGTTCACTTCAGAATACAGTGTGCAGACAGTGTGCACCGCTGAGCCAATCACGGCAGGCATTGTATTTTACTAATCTGGATACAAAGCCTGCTCGGTTTGGCAGAGGCTGTGACATCAGCCTGCGCCGCTCGGACTCATGTAGCCTGCTCGGATTGGCAGAGGTTGTTACCCAATCTGAGCAGGCTTAGCAGGCTCTGTATTCATCAGAGTGCATCGCCCGCCGGGATTGGCTGAGCGGCGCATACTGTATACATATTACAATTTTACAGAGCGCCCGGCAGACTGATACCCATCTGGTGGCTTCTTCATCCGGCGTATAAGACGACCCCCGCTTTTTGGCTGTGTAATTTCGGTGTAAAAGGTAGTCTTATACGCCAGAAAATACAGTATGCCTTCCCTCCACTGCAGATTCTTCTTTGACTGTTTCACAGAATAGAGGGAGAGAAGAAATCTGTGATTGTCTTGCTCCAACCTGGCTCAGAAGAAGCAGGTACACAGACACCTCTTCCAAACAAGCCAGACCTGTTGTCTCGAGGTCCCCTGCTCTATCCTGGATAGCTGTTAAAACCCAGGTCTTGAAGGACAGGAATATTTGTCATTACCTAAAGCCAGAAAAGCCACTTTGTAGAAAAATTATGCTACCAAACTTGCAAATTCTTTTTTTGGTCTGGCCTTATATTCTGTCTTTCCTGCAGTCAGGACTTGACAACATTTGCCTCTAGATACTGTTAAGGAACAGGTTTTGGCCTTGCCTATTCTATTCCACTTTCACTGTGAAATGTGTCCAATCTGTGCCAGTGTCCAGTCATGTAAAAGTAGCAACCTATAACCCAGAGTCTATGAATTTTTATGAATTTCCAGCTTGTGTTCTATAATGTACTCCAAGATATGGAATTTATAGGGAAGTCAAAGATTTTTTTCTATGTTCACAATGCAGTAGGAACATTCCATATTACTGTGTCAAGTATGTCAAGTCTTTTTCAATATATTTGCTGCTCTTCCATCACTAGTAAGGAAAAAAAGTGTTAAATTAAGTTATTTCAGCTGTTCCCTATTCCCCATTTTTAAAAAAAATCCTTAATTTCTGGTTAACCGCTTGCTGAACGTATACTGTATATATACAGCGGCAAGGCGGCTCTCCTGCACAGGATCACGTAACTAGTATGTGATCCTTCACTTCCGGGTCTGGGGCGCCCACGCCGGCGGCAGCCCACTTCCGCTGTGATGTCCGCCGGCACCCATCAATGCTTCAGTGCACAAGCAGAATGGCTTTCTGTCACTACAGAAGACATGGATCCTGTGTCTCTTGCTAGACAGGGGCACCAATTCATGCCTTCTCCTAGTACAGTAGTAAAGCACTGGTCAGGCACACATTTAACACTTTGATGGCCCCTGATGTTAACCACTGTCAGTGTCATTAGTACAGTGACAGTGTATATATATATATATATATTTTTTTTAGCACTGATCACTGTACTAGTGTCACTGGTCCCCAAAAAGTGTCAAGTATCAATGTCCCAACTGTCCACCGCAATATCGCAGTCCCACTAGAAGTCTCTAATCGTCACCATTACTAGTATAAAAAAAAATATTCCATGTTTTGTAGACACTATAACTTTTGCGCAAACCAATCAATATACACTTATTGGGATTTTTTTTTACCAATAATATGTAGCAGAATACATATTGGCCTAAATTGATGAAGATCTTTAGATTTTTTTTTTAAATTTTTTTATTGGATATATTTTATAGCAGAAAGTAAAAAAATATTCTTTTTTTTTTTTTAATTGTCGGTCTTTTTTTGTTTATAGTGTAAAAAATAAAGACTGCAGAGATGAACAAATGCCACCAAAAGAAAGCTCTATTTGTGGAATAAAAGGACATTCATTTTGTTTAGGTACAGTGTTGCATGACCACAACTGTCAGTTAAAGCAGTGCCGTACCGCAAAAAGCGGCCTGGTCATGAAGGGGGGTAAAGCTTCCGGAGCTGAAGTGGTTAAAGCCTAACTTTTGATTTTTGATTGTGTCCCCATTGGGGTAATACCCTGTGCCTCTGTGTCCTTTTAAGAGCACTTAATAAAGCTGGACCGTACATGGTTGAATTGATTTCTTTTGCAAGAAGTACCCAAACAGGAGCAAATGCTTTACATGGCAAAATCACTAATTGTGATATTGGAACCCATAAAATACAGTTTGCCCTTGCATTTTGTTTATCTCTGGATTTGGCTAACACATAGGAATATTATATTGGTTTTAAAAGTGTTTCTGGTGTCCAGACACTAAATACATCCATGCATATCATGTGCTTTGACAGTGGATTTAAAAAAGTGACACACAAAGACAAATACAAAGTCTTTGACTTAGGCCCCTTTCACACTTATAAGACTTGTCCCACGATTTGGGACTGCAAAGTAGCATGACAAGTCGTTCCCCATGATTTCCAATGGCAGCCATTCATATTAGTAAAACTTCAAGTCATCCCGACTTCAAAGTAGTCCCTGAACTACTTTGGTCCGATTTTGATGCCACTTACACAGGCATTCCTTGAAACTGCGGTAAAACTTGCGCGACTTTTAAGTCGCACAAGTGTGAAAGGCCTTACTTGAATATTTCTTCTTAAAACCATGACATTTTGTCATGTTGTTCAGCTATTGCTTATATTGGGAGAAAATGGAAAAGCACATTATTCATATAAGGATTAAATAAACAAAATATTTAATATTTGACCTGTGTACACTGCCACTTCTGACTTCTCTATCCTAAAATGTTAGTTGGCTGGTTGCCATGCCGTTCCACTGGCACCATTATGCAGAGCAGGTGTTCTGTCTTCACTTCCTCCCAACATTTTGAGATGGGAATGAGGGACATCTATTAGCAAAAGTATGTAGGCATAGGACACACCCCCTTCCATGCCCCCTTAAAGGAGAATTATAGAAAAAATAAAGATTAGTTAAACCCAAAAGAGCTTTTTTTTAACCAATACTATTCCTTCATATTGACTTTGGAAATTTAGCACTGGGGGAAACACTTTTTGAAAGATAAAAAGTGCATTTTCTATACAATTATATAGATCAGGCCAAAATGAGGGACAAATGAGGAGGAAAGAGGGACAGAGGGACTTTGGTCCAAATCGGGGACAGTCCCTCGAAATCAGGGAGAGTTGGGAGTTATGTTTCCTGAACACAGAAACAATAAGGTAAATACTTTCTGAACAATCTTCCCTGTGAGGAGGGAAAGAACAGAGGGAACAGAGCTCTGGATCAAGATCAGGCTCAGGTAAGTATAGGGTGAGGGTGGGGGGGCTGTCCTGTGATACAGAAGGTTTTTTGCCTTAATGCATAAAATGCTGTACATTATGTTTCCTTGTTTTAATTTCTTTTTGCATTTCTTCAGTTGCTTCCTGGTTTCTGGCCCAGGCCAAAATGATGTCATGCATCCCAGGAGTCTTCATTAGAGGAGGGGCTTTCTCAGCTAAGAATACCCTCCTGTCTGCATGCCTGATCTAAGGGCAGGTGGATTCCAAAAAGTAAATGCTACATGAATCATCTGCCCTTACTCAAGATGGCTGCGGCTAGAAATGCTAGGGAAGTGATTTTCAAAGTGATTTCTTAAAAAAATAAAGCATGGACATGTGGATGGATGGTGAGTTTGCTTTAAATGTTAAAAATGTATTAAATAAGATTTTCAGTTTGTGGTACTCAATTTTTTTTAAATAAAATAAAAACATGTCATACTTACCTGCTCTGTGCTCTGGTCTTGCACAGAGCAGCCCCGATCCTCTTCTTCTGCGGTCCCCCACCCCAGGCTCCTCCTCTTCAGCAAGTGCCCCCATGGAAAGTGACTTTCTATGGTGGCACCCATGTGGCCTCACTTCTGAGCCATCCCGTCTGCATCTATTGACACAGATCTGACAGCTCACCCCTGCCCACTGCTCGCCCATCAGTGTTTGATTGACAGGAGCAGGAGCCAATGGCTTCCGCTGCTATCAGTCTGCCCAGGGAGGAGGGAAACCGCTATGAGAGCTGCTTTGGTGCACATCTTTTGGATCGGATCGGGCTCAGGTAAGAATAAGCGGGGGTGGGGGGGCGGGGAGGGATTCTGCAGCACAGGTTTTTCACCTTAATGCATAGAGTGCAAAACCTTAAGGATTTAGAGCCACTTTAAGTTCCACCTTAAGCAACCACTTCTGTTAATTGGTATTGCTCCTTTACTGGCCTAAAATGCTGCCGAATCTCAGTTACTAAAGAGGGAGCTATGACGTTGCAACATTTCTATGGTCCGCTAGCAGGGAACAATGCCATTGGTAAGGTAAGTGGACTCTTAAGCCTAGTACACACTATTCGTTTTTTTCATTCAACCCAGCAAGCTGAACGAAAAAAACTGACAGCTCAGGAGGAGCCACTGTACTAACAATCCGATGTTAGTACAGTGATCTCCCCTGCTGTGCTATTGTTTTCTGACAGGGGGACGGCCCCCACCAGAACACTCCTGTCAGTGCTCTCAGCCATTGGCTGTCAGCGCTGATCGGGAGCCGGCTAGCAGACCTTTTTTGGTCATGCCCCTACTACAGAAGCTGGTCTGTCAGACCAGCTGCTGTACACACGGGCCAAATGTCGGCTGGTTTCTGTTGAACCCGACGATTTGACCTGTGTGTACTAGGCTTTAGCAGTCCTGTTGCTGTTGAGTTGCTGGCAGCGATTCTGCTAAATCAACTTGATATGATTGTTTATTCAAAGTAAATAATATTTTGGGCCTAATCAATCAACGTGCCAGTGGTCAGAATTGTCTTTAACCGTGTTTAGGGTGCGTGGAAACATAAAAGGACATCACCTGATCTAATGGTTTGCGATCAGATCCGGTAACAAAAGTTATTTTTTTTACGATAGACGGTTATTTCCTTTAAATAAATGAGCCTACGAATAATACAGACTGAAATCTGGAGACACTACAGTTGGTAAAAATAAAATGTGTGTGTGTGTATATGTATGTATGTATATATCTATATATATATATATATATATATATATATATATATATATATATATATATATACACATACACATACACACACACACACATACAGCGGTTAAAATAAGTATTGAACACGTCCCCATTTTTCTAGGTAAATATATTTCTAAAGGTGTTATTGACATGAAATTTTCACTACATGTCGGTAACAACCCATGCAATCCATACATACACAGAGCCCAAAACAAATAAGTTCAGATATTAAGTGTAATAAAATGGAATGACACAGGGAAAAGGTATTGAACACACTAACTGAAACTTTTTTAATACTTTGTACAAATCCTTTTGTTGGTAATTACAGCTTCAAGACACCACCTGTATTGATAAACTAGTCGCATGCATTGCTCAGGTGTGATTTTGGCCCATTCTTCCACACAAACACCTTTCAAATATTGAAGGTTCCGTGAGCCTCTAATATGAACTCTGTCTCTTAAATTCTTTCCATAGATTTTCTATTGGATTCAAGTCAGTCGATTGGCTGGGCCATTCTAGCAGCTTTATTTTCTTTCTTTGAAACCGATTGAGAGTTTCCTGGGCTTTGTTTTTTGGGATCATTGTCTTGCTGAATTGTCCACCCTCGTTTTAACTTCATCATCCTGGTAGATGGCAGCAGATTTTTATCAAGAATGTCTTCATACATTTTTCCATTCACCCTTCCTTAAATGATATGAAGTTTGAAAGTACTGTATGCTGAAAAACAGCCCCACACCATGATGTTCCCACCTCCAAACCTCACTGTTGGTATGGTGTTGTTGGGGTCATGTGCAGTGCCATTTGACCTCAAACATGGTGTGTATTATGGCATCCAAAGAGTTCAATGTTGATCTCATCTGACCAGACTATATTCTCCCAGAGGCTTGTCTAAATGTTGTGCAGCAAACTTTAAACAAGCTTCAACGTGCTTTTTCTTCAACAATGGAGTTTGCGGGGTGAGTGTGCATACAGGCCATGGCGGTTGAGTGCATTACTTATTGTTTTCTTTGAAACAATTGTACCTGCTAATTCCAGGACTTTCTGACGCTCTCCAAAAGTAGTCCTTGGCTCTTGGACAACTCTTCTGATAATTCTTTTCACTCCTCTGTCAGAAATCTTGTGAGGAGCACCTGGTCGTGGCCGGTTTATGGTAAAATTATGTTTTTTTTCACTTCTAGATTATGACCCCAACAGTGCTCACTGGAACATTCAGAAGTTTAGAAATCCTTCTGTAACCAATGCCATCAGTATGTTTTGCAACAATAAGGTTGCAAAGGTCTTTGCTTTTACCCATCATGAAATGTTTCTAGCGTGACACCTTGATAATGAAACACCTATATATAGGCCATCAGTTGAGACTGAACCAGCTGATATTAATTTGCACTGACAAGGGGCAGGATTGCTTTCTAATTACTGATAGATTTCAGCTGTTGTCTTTGCTTTCCATGCCTTTTTGTAACTCCATTTCTTCATGGGTTCAATACTTTTTACCTATGCCATTCCATTTTATTACAAATAACTTAATTTCAGAACTTATTTGTTTTAGTTTCTTTGTATGTATGGATTGCATGAGTTGTTACCGACATGTTGTTAAAATGTCATGTCCATAGCACCTTTTGAAATATATTTGCCTAGAAAAATGGCGACGTGTTCAATACTTATTTTACCCACTGTGTGTGTATCTGTTAATTACATATCTCCTTAAAAATATACGTTGTAAAGATTAAGCCAACACACAACTGAAAACCTCAGGTGCTCTTCATAATACTTATTTAAAAACTCTTTAAACGTTTGGAGGCCCTTTGCATAGGAGAAGTGGACTGGCTAGATTATTTGAATTGCATGGATTTAAAGAAAACTACAAGAATAACGATTCAATACTTGGCAGATAATAAACTGTACATGGGTCCCATGAGGTTTTTAGATGTATATTTAATCTGCATGATTTATGTTTTTAGAGAGATATATAATTAAAAAATATATTTTATACAAACTATAGTATTCCCAGATCTTAATCTGTATTATACTATATTTATTATCACAAGTGGGACCTATTGTAGGCTATTCATTTTGGCAGTAAAGACTATCATTTATACAAACAGTGGACTAAGTTGACATTTTATATTCTTTGTTTGGAACAGACGAAATATACAGATATTCGTGTAATAATCAAATGTAAATATGTTAGAAGAAAAATAAAGTATTTTTCATTTTGTTCACTTCTGTTTGACAGGAGATGCAGAAAGCAGCGGGAGCTCAGCAGTAAGTAATTTTACGAGGCATGTTTGTGTCATTAGATGCTTTAAACTTTATTTTGCTAACTGAAGATGCAGCTAATTCTTTCACAAGATGAGTAGTAACATCAATGCTGATTATCCATCGTGTTTTGCATTAATTAGGGCAATTAATCATTCTGCATCTCTGACTGCCTTAATTAACTTTAGCAGAATTATTTAAGGGTGGTTTAGTGCTGGGTGAAAGCCTTAGATGGCTGTAACATATATTAGCATAGATTAGTATGGCTATACTGTTTAAAGAGTTTGTGATATTGTATCAAAAGAAATATTTTAAGTGAACCTGACCCACCTAAACAAGGTAGTGCCTGCAAGGACATGCTAGTCTATAAATCGATCCTTGTGTCCCTGTAGAACCCCTTGGATTCTAGCCCTAGGCTATACATGCAGCTAATGCTTCTGGCCTGTTTAGCCCATTTAGTCCTGCCCCTTCCTGATGCTAATCCATGACATTTCTTCAACAAATTGTAGAAACTTGGTCATGCAAACGATTGCCAATTTTATTTTAGCTCTGTATATTTAACTAATTGTCTTTATTTACTGATAGGTGCCAATACCCGCTTTAAATTCTCCAACTCGATTTTGTTCTTGGGATCCAGAAGAAGAGCGAAGACGACAGGAACGGTGGCAGCAGGAACAGGAGAGACAGCTACAGGTACAGCTTATGGTCCCTAATATATTTTTTCTGATATATTTTTTTTTCTAACAAATCTAAAATGTTATTGTTTTAGTCCTATAAATATGTGTGTCAGTAATTGGATTAGACAATGGCTTGAAAAATAAATATGCAAACTAATGGCACCTTTAAAGCGGAAGTAAACCCATCGATTTATCAGTTTAAAAAAAAAAAGGCATGCCGGGAATGCTAACTGCACATTGGCTGTGCTCTCAACCAAACAGTCAAACTATCCAATGGCTGGTGTCATATCGGATCACATGTGCAGCACTGTGGCAGTTGAAGATTAAACAGAGGCAAAGATGGCAGCTTCCTTGGCTGAAAACGATAGGAGGGTTTACTTCCACTTTAAGTAAATGTATAGCAAAAACATTTTTAGTTTTTGAATATGGAAGGCCCCATCAGTTTATTTTTAACTCTGTCTTGTTAGGAAGATTTTTCTTTGCTTCTGGCCTCAGAGTCATCGACTGGAAGTGAGAAATAAATCAATAAAAATTGAGAGCAATTCACTTTCTTAAACAGTTGTCATCGGAAAAAGGTGCCCCCATTTAAAGTTTTCACCTCACCTCTTTTTTGTTCTGTGACATTTGCAAAAATTTTAGATTTCCTATCACTAATCTTCGTAATGGTGGTCACCAGGACAAAAAGAGATGGTGACTCCAACTAATGGGGGTACAAAAAGTAATAAAAACCTTACTGGGGTTCCAACTCTTCCCCAGTCTATTCAAATCTAACAAAAACTATTTGGTCATACATACATTTTAAAGCAGGGGGAGCCAACCTTTCAGAGGTTGAGCTCTACCTGGACAACATAGAGGAAATCAAAAATCCAAGAGTGACGGCACCCTTTAAAAAAAAAAAAATACTAATTTCAAGCCCCCAATAAAAAAGAAAGCATGAAGAACACATAGTGGAGTTGATTAACTAAAACTGGAAAATCTGGTGGAGCTCTGCATAGAAACCAATCCGCTTCCAGGTTTTTTTTTTTGTCAAGGCTTAATTGACCAAGCTGAAGTTAGAAGCCAATTGGCTACCATGCACAGCTTCACCAGATTTAATAAATCTATCCCAGTGTCATAATAGTGTCCTCTGCCCCCTTCATATAACTTCTCATCACCCCCACAGTAGTGTCCTCTTCCCTCCTTCACATCACCCCTGCCCCCCCCACAGTGGTGTCCTCTACCCATCCATGGAAGTGTCCTCTGCAGCCCTTCACATCAACCCTCCCAACTGTAGTGTCCTCTGCCCCCCCCCCCCCCCCCCCACCTCACAGCAGTGTCTTCTGCACCACTTCACATCACCTCCCACTGTAGTCTCCTATACCCCCCTCCCCATAGCAGTGTCCTCTGCCCTCTTTGGAACCCCCCCACGTTAGTGTCCTCTGCCACCTCCCCCCAATAGCACAATAGCAGTGTCCTCCTCTGCCCCCTACACATAACCCCCCCCCCCCCCCATATCCTATGCCCCTCAAAAGCAGTGTCTTCTGACCCCATAGCATATTACTTTGTTCCCCCACAGTAGTGTCCTCTGCCCCCCCCCCTCCCAGCAGTATCCTTGGTCCCTTCACAAACACACGGCAGTGTTGTGTAGATGGCACTTTCCGACCTTACAATGTGTGCAGCAGAGAGTGGGAGGCAACAAAGACAGAAGGCAGGAGCGGGAGCTAAGTTTTCCAAAAAAACGCAGTCCTAGCAGCCAATCACTCGCTGGTTAACGGAGGCAGCTCCCACGCTCCGTCCAGTACTGTTCTGCCTCCCGCTCTCCAAAGATGTGAGCTGTTGAGGCAGAGGGGTCGGCAAACCAGGGATGTGCTTGAGATCTACCCATCGGCTGCCCACGCTTGATGGGTAGATTGTGATCAATGGGTTGCTGACCCCCTTTAAAGTGTATGTATAGCCAAAATGTTTAGTTTTCCTCCTCTCCCCCTCCTATTACACAATTAGACAATTTCTTAATTTTATTTAAAAAATCTTTTTTTTTTTTTTTGTGGGGATCAGACCCTCGCTTCCACTTTCTGGCTTTCTCGCAAAGCAAGAATAATGTAAGCAAACTAGAGCACATACATCGTGGCTCGTCTTCAGGGGGCCGATGCAAGAACCAACATAACAGTTGGTTCCCTGATGATGTAAAAGATAAAAATGGCGGCGCAGGACTGGGTAAGTAGCAGTGAAACTGAGGGTATGCAACGCTGGGGTAGGGGGGGGGGGGTTCTAGTTTTATTTCATACAGTGACAGCTCATATGAGAATATCTGCTTTCCTATATTCACACTTTAAATGAAATTGCACTTGGAATGTAGTTCATTAAACTTGCCTCTCTGTTATAACAAAACTTGAATCCAATTCAAAACAGGAGAGATACCAGAAAGAGCAGGAGAAGCTGAAAGAGGAATGGGAAAAAGCTCAAAAAGAGGTGGAAGAGGAGGAACGTAAATATTATGAGGAGGTAATTCTGCCATCTTACGTTTTGTTCAATTGATATTTGGAAATAGTTTTTGAAATGTGATAATCCTAGTCTGTATTCTTGAATGATGTGTTTGGGAAAGGGGGGTATCACTAGCAAGTTTAATATTCTTCGCTAAACCACCTTTTCTTGTTGGTAGATTTACATTTAGGATAGATTCACACCTATGCGTTTTGCAGTGCGTTTTTTCATTTTTACAGAAAGTCCCTTTAACCACTTCAGCCCCAGAAGGATTTACCCCCTTAATTACCGGCCATTTTTTGCGATACGGCACTGCGTTACTTTTACTGACAATTGCGTGGATGTGCGACGCTGTACCCAAATAAAAGTGATGTCCTTTTTTTCCCAAATAGAGCTTTCTTTTGGTGTTATTTAACCACTTGCTTACTGGGCACTTAAACCCCCCTCCTTTCCAGACCAATTTTCAGCTTTCAGCGCTGTCGCATTTTGAATGACAATTACACGGTCATACAACACTGTACCCAAGTAGAGCTTTCTTTTGGTGGTATTTGATCACCTCTGCGATTTTTTTATTTTTTGTTAACATTTTTTTAAATTTTGTTATAAAAATATAAAATAGGTAATTTTTGTCCGTCATTGATGTACGCTGATGAGGCGGCAGTGACGGCACCGATAGGTGGCAGTGATGGGCACTGATGGGTGGCAGTGATGGGCACTGATAGGCAGCACTTTTAGGTGGCACTGATTGGCAGCACTGGTGGGCATTGACAGGTGGCACTTGTGGGCATTGACAGGTGGCACTTGTGGGCATTGACAGGTGGCACTTGTGGGCATTGACAGGTGGGACCGATGTCCCTTTTAAGATAAGCCGGTGATCGGCTTTTTTTTTCTCCTCCGCTGTCAGCGTGAGGAGAAAGAAAAATGATCGCCGAGCTTTTGTTTTTATCATGTGATCAGCTGTCATTGGCTGACAGCTGATAACATGGTAAAGGGCCGGGGCCCGCCCCTTACTCGGATCGTTGATCACCCGAGTCTCAGTGACTCTGTGATCACAGTGCAGGGAGCGTGCACAGGGGAGGACGTCATATGACGGCCTCCTGGAATTGAGATCCGCGCTGTGGCCATCATTCGCCCATAGCGCGGATGGAAAGTGGTTAAACACCTCTTCGGTTTTTATTTTTTGCCATATAAACAAAAATAGAGTAACAATTTTGAAAAAAAACGATATTTTTGACTTTTTGCTATAATGCAAATCCAATTAAAAAATGTAAAAAAAACGTTTTTTTTCATCAGTTTAGGCCAATATGTGTATTCTTCTACATATTTTTGGTAAAACAAATTCCCAATAAGTGTATATTGATTGGTTTGCGCAGAAGTTATAGCGTCTACAAAATGGGGGAAAGATTTTGGGACTTTTTATTTTCTTTCTTATTGCTTTTACTAGTAATGGTGGGGATCAGCGATTTTTAGCGGGACTACGTCATTGCGGTGGACAAATCTGACCCTAAGTGACACTTTTTGGTGACCAGTGACACCAATACAGTGATCAGTGCTATAAAAATGCACTAATTGCTGTATAAATGGCACTGGCAGGGAAGGGGTTAACACTAGGGGTGATCAAAGGTTTAAGTGTTCCCTAGGGAGGTGCTTTCTATTACTGTCAAGGGGATGGACTGACTGGGAGTAGAAAAAGATCGCTAATCCTGATCACTAGGAACAGCTGAATCTCTCTCTCTCTCCTCCCCTGTCAGAACGGGGATCCGCCTTGTTTACATAGGTAGATCCCCGCTCTGCCTCTGTAAAGAGTGATCGCGGGGGGCCCTGTATCTATTACACAAAACGACATACAGGTACATAATTTCATGCAATAGAGCCACCCTGCCGCAGTATATGTGCGGTGCGCAGTCTTTAAGTGGTTAACATGATTCCCTATGTGTCACGTTCATATCTGTGCATTTTGTGGAAAGGCTCAGGGACTTTTTTTGCCTGCAGAAGGTTACGTTTTTGATTTCAAAGACTTCAATGGAAACACAGCAGAAACGTATCAAAAGTGCCTTGTCTGCTGTTTTCTGCTGCGTTTTTGCTGGTTTTTCGCCATATGACAACACACCTCCCCAAAAAGCGCATCATAAACGTGTGAAAAAACACGCTGGAAGATGCATCAACGGCAACCTGCATAGGTATGAACCTAGCATTAAATGGTGAACCTGCCAAAATTCGCTCAGTGGGTTGCCCTGTCAGCCGCATCTCAGTTTACTTCCCTTGACTGAAAATGAAAAGGAGTTTGGTGGAAAATTGTCAGCTGATCAGTGCCTGCACCAATTGGATGCAGCTACTGTTTGGGTATTTTGACAGCTGATGGGACTGGCTGGCAAAATACAATAACTGCAGCAAGAGATTTGACTATCTCTGCTGTGTATGGAAAAAAATAACCAAAATATTATTTTTTTCCAGTTCAGCCTTCTGGTTAAATGGAACAATCTATGTGTGTATTGTCAGCTGTAGACTTGGAGGTTGTAGAGATAGAAATGGTAGTGCTCAACACAAAGCATTGTACTTGGTGGATCTTTACAGTAAAGCTGGACATGGATGATTTGTTTCTTTTTGTTCAGCCAGCGGACTATATGAATAGATTCCCCCATCAAGACAAGCAAAGTGGATGGAGGAAATACACTGATCAGCGGCTGCTTGATAGCTTGACAGAAAGCTAACAATCAATTTCTGTCAAACATGGACAACCTGCACTTATCGTAATTTCGATCAATCTATGGGCACCTTAAGGGGTTCATAAGTGACATGATTAGACTTTAGCAAAAATGAGCACCGCGCTGTGTTGTGTAGCTTTAGCTTTGAGAGGCCATAGTATAATTTCTTTCATTCTTCCACAGGCATGAAATACCTATACCACATGCTTGGAGTACCTCTGTTTTATGAAGTTTTATTTGTTTTCGGGGCCTTTTTCAATCATGTATATCTTTGGCACGTTGCGTGAAATGTTTCAAAGGGTTCAATATTGAGTTGGTCCACCCTTTGCAGCTATAACAGCTTCAACTCTTCTAGGAAGGCTGTCCACAAGGTTTAGGAGTGTATCTATGGGAATGTTTGACCATTCTTCCAGAAGCGCATTTGTGAGGTCAGGCACTGATGTGGACAAGAAGGCCTGGTTCGCAGTCTCCCATCTAATTCATCCCAAAGATGTTCTATTGGGTTGAGGTCAGGCGTCTGTGCAGGCCAGTCAAGTTTCCCCACCCCAAACTCGCTCATCCATGTCTTTATGGACCTTGAGTTGTGCACTGGTCCAAATCATTTGGTGGAAGGGGGGTTATGGTGTGGGGTTGTTTTTCAGGGGTTGAGGTTGGCCCCTTATTTCCAGTGAAGAAAATCTTAAGGTGTCAGCATACCAAGGCATTTTGGACAATTTCATGCTCTCAACTTTGTGGGAACAGTTTGGGGATGGCCCATTCCTGTTCCAACATGACTGCGCACCAGTGTACAAAGCAAGGTCCATAAAGACACGGATGAGCAAGTTTGGGGTGGAGGAACTTGACTGGCCTCAACCCGATAGAACATCTTTGGGGTGAATTAGAGGGGAGACTGCGAGCCAGGCCTTCTCGTCCAAATCAGTGCCTGACCTCACAAATGCGCTTCTGGAAGAATGGTCAAATCTTCCCATAGACACACTCCTAAACCTTGTGGACAGCCTTCCCAGAAGAGTTGACGCTGTTATAGCTACAAACGGTGGGCCAACTCAATACGGAACCCTACAGACTAAGGCTGGGATGCCATTAAAGTTCATGTGCGTGTAAAGGCAGGTGTCCCAATACTTTTGGTAATAGTGTATGTAGAACATGTAAACTAGGAGGACTTTGAATGAACAGATTGAAGTTTTGCAGTTTATATTCACAAACTGCAGTATACCTAGCTTGTCAATTGTTCTTTTTTTTTTTTAATCATGTGTACATGATATAAACCAATTTCCTATTTCTCTATGCTATTTTTTGATCTTTACTTAAATGTCTCTTCAGGAGAGGAAAATCATTGAAGACACCTTAATGCCATTGAGAGTTTCCCCTGCTACAAGTTTACATCATGGTGTATGTGAGATGAATGGAAGCACAACCCCCAGCCACAGAGAGCAAGAAACAACCTCTGAAGAGGCATGTCTATGATCTACAATATCTGTTAAGTTCCCTGCCCCATGTCCAGGGCTTTTTTTCTCAAACAATAGGTGCTGGACCTTAAGCACGGCCCCACAAAACCCCTCCCCCTACACACACCCTCCAATTCACATCAAATAGTGGGAGTGTTCAGTCAAATTTCACAAAAACAGTAGGAGGGTCTTAAAGGGACATTAAATACCAGGATTGCATTACATACAGAGTGCAGAGCTGTCACTTGTAAACACAGAAACCAGACTTCTGTGTTTACAAGTGAGTAGGCACCAAAGGGTCTGAGCCAGAGGTGGTGGTGGAACTGAGTTCCACCAAGTTCCCCCTGAAAAAAAGCCCTGCCCATGTCTAAGGACAACATACACTGCCCCATTTGTGGGTGACGTATCTAATACCATTGGGTTCTGACAGCATTTTAAAAAGCCAGGATGGTTTTGGTTTTGCCAGTCAGGCAAATGACTGCTGAAAGTGAGTGGGTTTAAAAGGCATTTTGTTGGCTTACTGCAATGGCAGGAGGCATAATCAAGCTCTGTTCAAACTATATGAACAGCTTGATTGGAAGTCAGAATGTGCTTTTCATGGGAACTTACACAAAATGACTTGGGCATTAAAGTGGAGTTAATGCCCTGTGTATTCATCCACACCCAAGCTATATTTGCTCATTTGTGCTCTATTAATATTGCTGCTGCTGGAACGATCCATATATTATGATGTATCGCACAAATCTGAATTTTGGGTAATTCTTGTTGAGTTCAGCAGTACTGGTGAAGAGTGGTTGTTCTCATCACCTGCTGTACTTGGCGAAAGATTTGTCCCCTAGATGCAGCTTTATGCTGGTCATAGTTTGTCTCAACTCTGGTGCCAAAGAATAGTACATTGTACAATATCTGTATTTCGTTCATTTGGATACTTCGCAGGCATTGTAGCCTTTCAATTCTATGTATAGTGCATTGTTGGGAAAGATAACATGTCTATACTAAAGCTGGCCACACTAGGAGAGATTACATTAACATGCAAATTCAGAACTCCATCTGGCATATGCATACACTAGTCAGTGAAATAGTGATATTCCATTAATGCATATGGGCTACTTACTGCTTATTTTTATTAATAAATCTGGTGGATACCTTGAAAAGGTGTAATTGGTTTCCATTTGATTGTATTATGTGGTCATTTCCATGTATAGGTGCTTTGCCTATATAATGGTGTATAGTAAATATAGCACCCAGATCTTGTGTTCCAATCCTTTTTTGTTATTTTGCAAAGAGCTTGCAGCTTACAAACAGCACTCGTCCTATTTACAATAAAGGACTAGAACTCGGATCTGGGTGCCAGATTTTCTATACATTGAGATACAGAAAGATACGGCATCTTATCTTCCACCAGTTTCCCTTTTGGAAAAGACAGAGTTCTGGGGTTGAGCAGGTGTACAGTCTATTAATTGGCCTACATAATGGAACCACAACCAGTGCTATTAACAGTCTAAACAGTCTAAGGTCTCTTTCACACGGACGTGTCCGTGTACGGAGCCCGCTCTGCTCAGCGGGGGATCGATCCGTCGATCCCCGTTGAGCAGGAAGATGACAGGCCTGACTCTGCACTCTGTGCAGGGACGGATCTGTCAGAGCGCCGCTCTTCTCTATGGGGGATTGGATGATGACGGACCGTAGAGTCCATTGTCACCTGATCCGATCCGCAGACGGATGGAAAAATAGGGTTTTCCTCCGTCACACTTTTTTCGGATCGGAGCGGATCGGATGTCAGCGGACATGTCACTGCTGACATCCGACTCTCTATAGAGCTCTATGGAGCATCCATTCAGGTCCACCTAAAAAAATGACAGGCAGACCTGAACGGACCGTCCGTGTGAAAGGGCCCTTTAGCACAAATTGATTGCTTTGGCAGTAAAATCTAATCAAGCCAAAGACCAGCGCTATGGAACATCTGATGACATATCAGCCCTAAGAAAGACATGCATACTCCACTAAAAGGGACATTCATGTTCACACATTGATTGTTAAAAAAATAAGACTGATGGTTGCGTCTTTCCTTTGAATCTGTCAGCCACCCTGTATCTGTGTATAGCTGTATCTGTCAGTCGGTGTTTACTTTATATCATACAGTTTCAGGTACTATATAATCCTTTTTTATACAGAAGTCCATATTATTTAGTATTGCTTTACTAATAATAAAACATAGTATTAAACAAGGCAGGTACCAATGGGTCCTTTTTTCCAGAGTTCAAGCAAGCATATTTTATGGTGTGGTATTGGACAATGAATTGGCCTCTCCTTTAAGTTACAGCAGGAATTATATGTTGACGGGAGTCATTTGTAAACATAATAGGATTTGCCATGATTGTTCGGGGCCCGCTGTTTTGATGACCATTAGTTTAATATTATTTTGGTCTGTTTGCAGACTTGGACAGAGGCCAAGAGCTGTGTAAAAGAGGCAGCGCAGCCAGAAGATAATAAACCGCAAGTGCCGTTGTGGACACTGGAGGGAGCTCTCA
This sequence comes from Lithobates sylvaticus, assembly GCA_028564925.1. NCBI lineage: Eukaryota > Metazoa > Chordata > Amphibia > Anura > Ranidae > Lithobates > Lithobates sylvaticus. The sequence continues at coordinate 664,123,540 of CM053026.1, read as the reverse complement.
ATAGAGCAGAAGTGCAGAATAACGGAAGCGGGTATGTATATAAGGAGAGTGCATAATGATATAGAAAGAAGCAGTGTACTCCATAGCCTTACCCCTTTGTTGGCTGCTTTCTGAATGTGCTATGATCCATGGAATGAAAGCGGTTCCAAGCTAATGCTTTGGATCTTAAATGATTTGCTATGCACGCAAGATACTTTACAGACACCACAGAGTAGAGCAATTAAAGTTGCTACTTAGAGAAACTCTCCTCATGTTTAAAGGATGAAAGCTAACATTAGAGGTTACTCAAATCTATAGGCTCCTATTCAAGTAACTGTCTTCCTTGTATGCTGTCTGCTTGAAATGTCAAGTTCTATATGAAAGTGGAGATTTATTTAAAAAACATAAGAATATACTGCAATGCAAGACTTCATTATCTGCTCTTGCATAAAGTAGTAAGACGGCAGTTGCTTTGTGCTGCATAGTGTTCTGCATACGGAATTTAGTTGCCACACAGGGAAATGCTGTGGTTTTAAACTCTCGTGGAGGAGATCCTAAAATATTATATGATGAGCTGTGTTTATCCTTTGTGCTAAAGAAAATTACCTTTTCGTAATGTGTCCTCTGGTACCAGCAGATTGGAAACAGAAGAGATGGTGGCAGTGACGTTTGACAACCACTATGCACACCAACAACAGTGCAATACACCCACCAGCCTTCACTTACAATTTGGTAAGTCAAGTCTTATGTACCTAGACTGGGATTATCCAACTGCTAAATTTAATTTTGTGAATGTTGAATGTGAGACTGTTTTAAGTAATTTGTAACAACATTGGCTGTATATGCATCATACTTCTTCCAAAGTGCCGACCTGCACTCTTTCCTCTCCTCCTTCTTCTGAGTGCCCCCTTAGCAGGCTGGCTACTGATTGGGGCACCTGTGTGGGCACACTCCTGAGCCGGGCTGTGTGCATCCATAGACACACACAGCACAGCTTGGCTACGCCCCCTGCTCTCTCCTCACAGGACTTGACTGAGTCTGACTTAGTCATAGTCTCCTGTGGGAAGAGGAAAAGAGAGCAACAGCACGACAGATAGGATAGCGCTGGATCAGTGGAGGATTCAGATAAGTGTTTAGGGATTTGGGACGAGGGGGAGCGGTCAGAGCAGACAGTGGAGTGTTTTTTTACCTTAATGCATAGTATAAAAAACGCTCATGCCGTGTACACACGGTCGGAATTTCCGATGGAAACAGTCTGATGGGAGCTTTTCATCAGATTTTCCGACCGTGTGTATACCCATCAGTCTTTTTCTGTCGGCATTTCCGACGGACTTTGGATTGAGAGCCTGTTCTTAATTTTTCCGACGGAAAACCTTTCTATCGGATTTTTCGATCGTGTGTATGCAATTCCGACACGCAAAATTCCGACGCATGCTCGGAAACAATTCAACGCATGCTTCGAAGCATTAAACTTCCCTTTTATAGTGCTGTTGAATGTGTTGTATGTCGTGGTGTGTAGGCAAGACAGTTTGAGCGAAATTCTGTCGGAATTCCGACGGGAAAACCATCAGAGCTTTTTCCGATGAGAATTCGAATCGTGTGTACGCGGCATTAGACTTTAGAACCACTTTAAAGGCCGGCCCACAAGGTATCTTTAAAATCCGTTGTTTGGCCTACTCCTGATTTTAATCAATTCTGACAACTATGACAAAGTTTTGTCAACTAAATCAGAAGAAAGTTAGGAATGTGTAATCTTTAATTCGCTATTTTAATGCGTTCCGACAAACATGCCCTGCAAGCCTTGCACAATTTTAAGTGGTATGTATTGTCTTTATTCCATTCAGATCAGTTAAGCCGTGTATGACTTTTATTATGTAGCTATGTGTTAGCCTTTCAGCTCTCACCCCATTTTGCCAGAATTCAAACATTGTTCATTTGGTACTCCTTTTATTTTATTTCTAACATCAGGTGTAGCTTTGGAATCCAATGTGGCTGAGGACGTGGCATCTCTTAATCATTTTGTGGATAGTAAAAGCAGTCAGCCGAGATCGCCCTGTGTGGATTCAAAGGGGTATGTTTTTTATTTCTTACCTTGGTTGTCCTTATAAGTTTCTGGGTATTTAAGCCTTCTTAAACCACTTTAGCTCCGGAAGCTTTTACCCCCTTCATTACCAGACCGTTTTATGCTAATCCGTACTGCGCTAGTTTAACTGACAATTGCGGGGTCATGCAATGCTGTACCCAAACAAAATAATAATTTCTTTCACACAAATAGAGATTTCTTTTGGTGGTATTTGATCATCTCTGGGTTTTTTATTATTATTTAAATAAAAAAAGACTGACATTCTTGAAAAAAACACAATATTTTTTACTTTCTGCTATAAAACATGTGCCATAAACAATGTAAAAAATATAATCTCTTAATACATTTTGGCCAAAATGTATTCTGCAAACATGTCTTTGGTAAAAAAAAAAAAAAAAAAATCCCAATAAGTGTATATTGTTTGATTTGTGTGAAAGTTAAAGCATCTACAAACTGGGATATATGCTGGAATTTTTATTTATTTATTTTGGCGGTGATCCGCAACTTATAATCGACTGTGTTAGTGTGGCGGTCAATCTGACAATAACTGAAGCTGGAGGGGAACTGACTAACTGCCACTGACATTACCAGTGACATTAATACAGTGATCAGTGATTATAATATGCAGTCACTACCAACGACACTGGGCAGGAAGGGGTTAACATCTATGGTGATCAAGGGGTTAAATGTGTGCCTAACAAGTGTTTTTTGTATGTACTGTGTGCTGCTTTTACTGGGAATCTACTTTTCATTCACTGCTTAGCATGAAATGAACAAACAATGAGATCCCTTGTCACTGAACATTTCTATTTATCACATTGCTATTTACATTCACAGAGCTGTGTCCGTGGAAGCTCAGAGCCGATCGCCGGGTGCCAGCGGTCAATCATTGGCTGGGACCTGGTGATCAGCATGTGCTATAACGAATCACAGCAGAGCCGGGCCAGCAGAGCCGGGCCAGCAGGCGCGTGCGCTCCCCCTGCCCAAACGCACGGATAACATACTACGTACATGATACCACACATGCCGCTTTGCCGCTGTACATCCTCAAGATGCGGTTGGCAAGCAGTTAAAGAAGAAAACAAACTTACAGACTTCACAGCAACAAATAACTGTTGAAAATATAAACACTTTGGTCAGGACTATGTAATATACAACATAGGGGTTGATTTACTAAAACTGGAGAGTGCAAAATCTGTTGCAGCTCTGCATAGAAACCAATCGGCTTCCAGGTTTTATTGTCAAAGCTTAATTTAAAAAGTTGAAGTTCGAAGCTGATTGAATACCAAGGACCAGATTTTGCACTCTCCAGTTTTCGTAAATCAACCCCATAGTCTAGAGCAGAGGTTCTTAAGCTTAGTCCCCAAGTACCCCCAACGGTCCATGTTTTGGGAACTTTCCTTAGATAAAATAGCCCTTATCAATACCATGTCATTGATATTGATTTAAAGCAGCTGTGCAAAGTAAAGGAAAACCTGAAAACATGGCCCGTTGGGGGTACTTGAGGGTTGAGGTTGAGAACCACTGATCTAGAGTGCAGAGGTCAGATCTTGTAACATACAACATAGCACATACAGGGGTCGTTTGCTGTTGTATACTAAAGGCAAATAGTCGGTGCACTTTGCAAGTGCACATGCACTCCTTTTCCCCAGAGCTTTATGAATGTGATGAAGCTCTGCTGAATTTTATAATCCAATCATGTGCAAGCAAAAATGCTGTTTTTATTTTCCTTCCACCTGATTGGTTATTCTTTACAACGTGAAGCTCCATGACATTCACTAAGCTCTGGGGAAAATTAGTGCAACTGCACTTGCAAAGTGCACAGTCTATTTGCCTTAAGTAAATCATCCCCATAGTTTAGTAGTCAGGACTATATACTGTGCAGTATATGCAATGTACACCATAATGTAGAGGGTGTATTAGTGAGGAGTATGTATCATAGTAACCTTTAGATTGCTGAGAGGAACAAATGCTTCATTGTCAGTTATGGGGAAAAAATGGCCTGTAGTCAGTTAGGTGGGTGGGGTCAGTTGGATTGGTGAGGGAAGAAAAAACCTTGTATCATTGGTCAAAATAAGGAAAAAATGCCTAGTTTTGGTGGTCGGACCACTTTTCTCATCAGTTAGTAGTGGATCTAATAGTTTCCAAATGAATTAAATAGCCCCTCTAAGGTCTATTTTATCATCAAGTATACACATCCACTGCTCATTGCATTATAGATGATCACTGTGACGGATCCTGTACTCAAGGTGTCCGCCGTAAATGCTTCCGAAGTCCTGGAACATGAGTCCAATGGATCTGGTTATAGGAACCCCCAAGAATTAGACGGCACTAGTTCTTGGGGTAAATCAGGAATGCTTTATTTGACATTTCACACACATATATAGCCAGATGATTAAAAGCTAACCTAATTAGCATGAGCTAATTATCTTAATCATTGCCCAGACTAGTTGACTGCCTGAAAAGGCTTTTAAACAACAGAATGCTCTCCGGAGGGATATGACTTTGGAGGCCCTGGATTGCTGTGGGAGAGCCTTACAGACCATTTTGTGTTTGGCAATGAAGGGGAACCTACCCTTGAGGACCTGCGAGAATATAGAGAGGCTATGCTCGGTCTTGCAGGTGTCTCAGAGCTTAAACCTGATCTGGACCATTTGTTAAGGAAGGAACAGCATCTGGAAAGGGCATACAGGAAACTGCTAGAACACGTTCAGCAGCATGCCAGAGAATCGGCAGTAGAAACTCTGGAGATTGTCGTCCCCAAAGCGGAAGTGCTGACAATTGGGCAGAACTCTGCTAACTTCTGGCCAGCACCAACAGTGGCTTCGGCCTTCTTGAGGGAAGAGGTAGTCGGCCTTTTTCCCACAACACTGACAGGGACATGTGATTTTCTGCCAGCAGCATCTATGGAGTTACAACAATCTTCTCCAGCTGAAGATCTGGTAACTGACCAGAGGGTCCAAGCCCTTTGCCCCACATCTACAGCAATTCTGGAGGCCCAGGGTGAGGAGGTGGCAGTCCATCACGAGTTGCAGATCAGGGTTCAAGGAGAGAATGCAGTTGTCACCTCACAACTGCAGCTTGATCTGGTGTCGGTGGATGGGCCTGTGGTCTCCACTAACAGAAAACCAGCAGAAGTGCTGGCAACCGGGCAGAGTGCTACCAACCTCTGCCCAGCACCGGTAACAGCTGCGGAGTTCCAGGGAGCTGAGGCAGTCGGCCTCTCTCCCCAACAGTTAGCTGGAGCAGATGATGTAGGGAAGCTCCTACGCCCAGCTGAACTGCTGGTAACGGAACAGAGCGCTGCTGGCCTCTGCCCTCAACTGACACAGGACAGATTTCCTGTAAAGGTGGATGGGAATGCAGTCTCCACCAGGATAACCCAGGGATGCTGGGCGGTCGGCCCAGATCCCCAACAGCAGGATGGAGTGAGCCCAGTCACCCTGTCTTCTCTCCAGCGGCTGAAAAGACTCCAGGAGGAAGGGCCAGTCCAGGCCTCTCCCCAGCGGCAGATATGTTCTATGAGAGAGGCAGAGGTTGGCTGGGTGAGTAATACTCTGTTTGAAACAATTTGTTTGGGGTACTGTGTGGGTACAGGCATTAGAGGACTGGAACTATGGACTAACTTCGGAGTCAACCCGTCTGGGGTCTCCTCCTGTGTTAGTCTCCTGCCGAAAGGGGAGAAATGTGACAATCACCTTCACGCTCATTTTAGCAAGAGATGTGCGGCATTGTCTTATGTTTGATCTGCCAACAAACACATTATTTTAGCATATTCTAAATCTCATAAAATTGTAAGGACCAAGAACTTGTCTGCTACTGTAGACCACCCATAGATTGTGCCAGGATTCTATCACAGTTGTATATACTGTGAGACTGTAAGACTTTTTTTTGTGTTAAAAGTGTTGGAGCTGGATTATTCTAAGTCTCCTATTGTATTTTTGGTAATCAGACTGGATCCTCCAGAGAACCCCAGGGATATCATCAATTCCTCACAGTCTACTTCTTCACAAGGCCAGTCACCCAACAGGTACAAAAGGTCAATAACACATTTCCTCAATGTGTTTATGTTCTATAATGAAATGAGAAATGACGTGTGTGCTCATGTATCACTCGTGACAGAAGGCTTGTTGTCTTTTAGGTCTGTAAGTGGAAAGAAACTGTGTTCCACGTGTGGAATACCACTTGGAAAGGGGGCAGCCATGATCATCGAAACGCTTAGTCTATATTTCCACATACAGTGCTTCAAGGTACAGTGTTTTATTTAAAAATAATAATGTATTTTGACATATTGTTTAAAAATACAGACCCTGCATTTTTATAACCATAGTGTGGTCTTTAAGTTCCTTAAGCATAGGTCTCTTGCAGGTTTTCTAAACACCTTTCTTCTGGCAGGAGAAAGCGGCATTTAAAATATGCCTATAGATACGTTTTTCAAACCCGTTTTAGATGCATCAAGCATGTGTACCTATGGTATCACATGCCTAATCAACCAATCTGTCCAAATCAGCTGATCAGTGATAAATGCTGACACATCACATGTCCTCAGCTCTAGCATACAATTTAGTGATCCATATTTCAGAGTAAAATATCTAAACTCACTCCAGCAGCGCTTAACCTGTTATAGAAGTTGAAAGGAGCCTCCACCTCCCAGTGATAGAAGTGTAAAATATAGATAAAGAGCAGTCATAAGTCACTTATGCAGAGCGGACACAGACACAGCCCGCTCTCCTCTATGGGCGGTCAAATGTAACCAGACTGCTTGTCCATTTACACCCGACTGCCATCCAATCCACCAAATGGATGGGGATCGAATCCCAATCTGTTTGTTTTTAGCAGATAGAATCGGATGTTGACGGGTCTCAACGGACACATGTCCATTCACACTCACCGCTCCTTAGAACAGACTTTAGGGTTCAAACAGGTCCACCTGAAAAACTGACAGGCGGACTCGGATCTGCCTGCTAGTGTGAAAGGGGCCTAATCTACATAATTGTTCTGGATCAAAGTAATGAGCAAGACAGAGGCAAATGACTAGCATTTTTAGAGGAAGGTGAGCAATGGCAGCTGCCACATTACTCTCAATACATATTTTTAGTGGTGCACCGAAAACATAACCGAAAGAAGAAAAGGTGCAGATAATGGCACCTAAAAGGGGGAGGTCCGGCCCGGGTGCCGCACTTTGCGGGGGTGTCATCCTGGTGGCTCGGTCAGAGTCCTCCCCTCCCTCCTTCTCTCCTCCCTCCTCCTTACGCAGATCTCCCTGTGTCACAGAGCTGAATTGTCCGGGAAGCCGCAGTAACAATTTCCCGCTTCCTGTGATAGACAGCACACTGTTCCAATGCCGGGAAATTGTATCAGTGTGACGTGTATCACAGGAGGCCTCTAAATTGTTACTGCGGCCGCCTGGCCCAGGAAATTCAAATCCAGGTCCGTGACACAGCGGAAGATCGCTGCTCTGTGTGATCCGCGCACTGGTGAGGCTGCACCCGACGGGCACTGGTGAGGCTGCACCCGACGGGCACTGGTGAGGCTGCACCCGACGGGCACTGGTGAGGCTGCACCCGACGGGCACTGGTGAGGCTGCACCCGACGGGCACTGGTGAGGCTGCACCTGACGGGCACTGGTGAGGCTGCATTGATATCTTGTATCATGTCTGCTAGAGATGCACCGAATGTAAATTTTGCTAATATTATTAACAATGTGTTTAAGTTTAAGTAAGAGATTGCAGACATAATACAAGAGATGGTTAGAGACTTCAGACTGCATTTTTCTTGAGCTTTTCTTGCACTAAAGGTGCCAATAATGGCCAACAATAAATTCATATTAATTTAAATTAATAATATTATTAAAAAGTTGAATATAATACAATTATATATAAAAATATAAATATTTCTTAAAAACTGTAATTTTCGCATCCTGCATTTTTGGTTTCAGTACCCATTCTATTCTTTGTCCGTCTGAATTTTCGACACACGATCGGAAAAAGTCAGATCGGATTTTGTTGTCGGAAAATTTGAGATCCTGAAATTCCGACGGAAAAAGCCCGCTAGAGCCCCGACAACATGATCCGATCGGACTTTTTCCATCGGAATATCCGACCGTGTGTACGGGGCATAAAAGCGATTATAAAAGGTACATTTTTTTTTTTTTTTTTTTAATAACAAACATGTCTATACTTGGCTGCTCTGTGAAAAGAGTTATGTGCCACATCCCATAAAGACAGGGAAAAATTGAGAAAATCCCTAGAAGTGGGACTTTAAAGGCACTACCAAAGAAGTAAATTATATAAGCAAAAAATAATAATTTATTGAAAAAGTGTATACAAGACAAAAGTACTGAACATGGTCATGAATACTAGAAGAGGATAATATACAACAACTGTGGATACAATAGCCTATATCCGACGCGTTTCAGAGCTAATTGTCGTCTCTTTCATCGGGTTAACAGGATGTATATAGTCTATAAAATTCAAAAACAGTCAACAGTAAATTTAGACATTTATCTAGTAACATACAGATATGAGAGGAACATGTATGTTTTAACAACTCGCATTTGATTCAGTTGTATATGCATGAAAAATCCATGTTCACATTAAAAACACTGTTACATGAGGTCCCCAGCAACTCTGCCCACGTTGTATCTGCTTTGGAATCAATATTTATGATGAGAGTGCCCCATTGTATAGAAAAAATTATTTGTAAAAAAAAATAATATATATAGAGATGAAACTATGGGGGACTCCACCTAACCCAAACAAAAAAAAGAGTTGGGAAAGCGGTTTGGACAAGTCCCTGAAGACAGAAGCCCACAGACACTGAGGCCTAAAGGAGGGGAGACTTGGGAAAAAACCAGATGGATGTATATGTGTACAAAAAAGTACAAAAGATTGCAAACAATTGGATAATTGCTAATAACATACCTAGCATATAGGGTCACCTCCGGACCGTGATGTCAAGGCCTTAGAAAGTTGAAAACTGCTGAAAAGGAACCCAGAGATTTGGAGTAAGTATTGCTGCTATGGAAGAAAAGAACAATATATGCCCCTGAGTTAAATATATAGAATGCTCAAATAGGGCATTCAACCCTTATAAAAGGGGATAACACTAGATAGATAACACTCAGGAGAGGGCAGTCATGTTTCATAGTCAAAAAGGATTGTAAAATCCTGCCATAAAGTGTCCACAAAATGGTAACAAGGAATGGGAAAAAGTACTTACTGTTGTTAAACTCCAAACATGCATAGACATCACCGGCTCGTCTTGTCAGTGGCCCTATTGCCATTGAAGCAGAGCCAGGATTTATAAAGGCCAGCTGATTTCCGCTGCACCTCCCACCTAATAGGTGGCAGCTGCGTGCCGCCGGAAGAGACCCAGGGCTCCAGAGAGGCCCCCTGAGTCGTCCTTGCGCCACACCGTGCATGCACGATGTGACGTCATGCACACACGCAACGTAGTGACGTCATGCAAGAACGTCCCACCAGCACGGAAGTGTCTCCTGGAGGCCGCTAAGCAATCACCATGGAGATGCAGGGGGGTGGGGCAGATGGAAACTGTCAAAAGATAGCAAATCCCAAGACTGCCCCTAAAAAGGGGCATCTTGTGCGTGCCAGGCGTAACGGGGCTAATACCAATGAAAAAATAATGAAAAAAAATACAGCAAAAAACAAGGGGCAAAAGAGGAGCCGAAAGGGATTGAAAACCCACATATATCTAGTGAATAGAAATAACACTTGTGTAAGTGAAAATCTCAGCAGTTAACACAAATCGCAGCCAGAGGGACAGACACTCCATGTGACAATGTGTACATCAAGATATACAGCAAAACAAATCACAGCAAACGACTAAACATACATATATAAACAAAAATTGGATGTGTATATAATATATTTGTATCTATAATGACAGGCTGAGAGGAAGAGAAGAGGGTGCCTAAAAGGAGGACCTGCCACTGGGTAGACACACCACGATCGTCCATCAAGGAAAATTCTCCAGGATCATGTTTTTAATTTTGAATCGTGTCCATTCTAGCTCCAGGGGAGGGGATTGGAACAAAGATCTCCTCCAGCTGGAGCTACGCTGGATACATACCTTAAGGGCTACACACCCCGGGACTTAACAAGTCGGTTTGTTTCAAGCCTTTCCTTGAAGGGTTCGCCTCTGGGGGGATGGAGAAGTAGCCTTCCACTTTTAGCCTATTACCAGTTTCCTTTTTTCGCTTTTCCTCCCTTTTGGCACCCTCTTCTCTTCCTCTCAGCCTGTCATTATAGATACAGATATATTATATACACATACATTTTTTGTTTATATATGTATGTTTAGTCGTTTGCTGTGATTTGTTTTGCTGTATATCTTGATGTACACATTGTCACATGGAGTGTCTGTCCCTCTGGCTGCGATTTGTGTTAACTGCTGAGATTTTCACTTACACAAGTGTTATTTCTATTCACTAGATATATGTGGGTTTTCAATCCCTTTCCGCTCCTCTTTTGCCCCTTGTTTTTTGTTGTAGTCTTTTTCATTATTTTTTCATTGGTATTAGCCCCGTTACGCCTGGCACGGCTAAGACGCCCCTTTTTAGGGCAGTCTTTGGATTTGCTGTCTTGTGACAGTTTCCATCTGCCACTCCCCTGTATCTCCATGACGACCGCTTAGCGGCCTCCAGGCGACACTTCCGTGCTGGTGGGACATTCTTGCGTGACGTCACTACGTTTCGCGTGCGCATGACGTCACATCGTGCATGCGTGGTGTGGAGGTGCGGTGCAGGGATGACTCAGGGGGCCTCTCTGGAGCCCTGGGTCTCTTCCGGCTGCACGCAGTGTGAGCCGGGACTCTGGCTGGGGAGGACAGACACGGGACTGAGCAGCACTGCATGGAGCAGGAGAGGGGGACCCGGAGGGGCGGCAGAGGAGCTGTGGAAGTTGTGTGGGGAATGAACTAAAGAGCAGCCAGTGCGGTAGTCGAGCATGGAGATCTTCTAGTCACCCCCCACCTCCAGCCACCCGTGCGTCCGGTGCCTAACCGCCTATGCTGCCAACAGCCATATGTAGAGGGGGCGGCATGGGCCCCTTGCAGCACAGGGCCCAGTTGCGCTCGCGACTGCTGCACCCCCTATAGTTACGCCCCTTCTCTGGGTTCCTTTTCAGCAGTTGCTGATTTTCAACTTTCCCAGGCCTTGACATCACGGTCCGGAAGTGACCCTATATGCTAGGTATGTTATTAGCAATTATCCAATTGTTCGCTTAGCGATCTTTTGTACTTTTTTGTACACATATACATCCATATGTCCATCTGATTTCCCCATGTCTCCCCTCCTTCAGGCCTCAGTGTCTCTGGGCTTCTGTCTTCAGAGACTTTTCCAAACCCCTTCCCAAATCCTTTTTTTTGGGGGGGGGTTAGGTGGAGTCCCCCCATTGTTTCATATCTATCTATCTATCTATTTTTCTATATCTATATATATATATATATATATATATATATATAATTTTTTTTTACAAATAATTGTTTCTATACAATTGGGCACTCTCATCGCAAATATTGATTCTAAAGCAGATACAAGGTGGGCAGAGTCACTGGGGACCTCATGTAACAGTGTTGTTAATGTGAACATGGATTTTTCATGCATAAACAACTGAATCAAATGTGATTTGTTAAACATACATATTCCTCTCATATCTGTATTTTACTATGTAGCGGGGTTCTACCCCTTTTAGGCTTAGAGACTACATCTCCCAGGATTCCCCAGGCCCCAGGGCTGCTGACTTCCGCCCGGGAGGCTGCTGGGGGAGATTATAAAAGGGAAGAGCGGAGACCGCCTCTTCCTCTTGGGACACTTCCTCTTCTGAGGCCTGACAGGACTGGCCTGCCTCTGCTGACAGAGCTTGTGACGCGGAGACTGCAGCCAGCAGAGACACCTGTGCGGACCGGAGCTGAAGGCCTGAAGCCTGGGCCTTGCAGCAGATGGAGTGAGACTCTCACCCCTCAGAGTCCACAACAGCGGAGCGGAGACTTCCCCTTACTGTCGGTCGGACGGAGCTGATGACCGGAGTTCAGGGCTGTGACTGAGGAGACCGGACGCCACCATTGAAGAGACCAGAGCCGCCATTAGAGGGACCGGATCGGAGGACGGTACCCCAAGGATTGGTGAGAGAGCCGGAAGGCTCATCCTGCATTGACACACACGTTTTATGCCTACTGAACTGCCTAGGCGCAATTTACCTCAGAGCAGCAATGTTACTTTTGTGGATTACAAATGACACCATTTAAAGCTACATGTGCACCACCTCTACAGATTTATTGCCGGTGAAGAACACTGTACTAGTACAAGGACTGAGCTCTATTGCTAGGGATCAGGCCTGGTCCATTAGGTAGGCGCAGATGGCGCTCCGTTTTCCCATTGTTAGATTGATATACCTGTGTACATGTTTAAATGCATGTTGCTATTCTTTTTCCTTACTGCAAAAGTAAAGCCAGTTATTCTTATCTCAGCAGTCTGCTTGTGAGTTCATACCAATTACACTTAGAGTATAAGCTAAGTTTTATGTGCATAGGGACGTACCCCTTTACTAACTGTGCCAGAGCGGGTAGAGCCAAATTGCCGGGGTTGGTGGAGCTGTACTCAGGGACCCAAAACAAACCAGCGGCTCTCTTAACTGGGGGTAGCGCTACACGTGGGGCTCGTAATCCGGGATCCTGAGTCAGCGGGAAAAGCCGCCAGAAGGTGCCGGCATGGACCCAATAGAAGTGGACGGTGGTCCGCAACATGGGCCGCTGACCCAGCCGCAGCGGCAGTCATTGAACTGCCAGGGATATGGCAGAGAGAGGCAGTGAAGCAGCTCATAATGTCATTATCCCCATGCCAGAAGTCATGGATAATGGACATGAGAAATGATGCTGGGTACACATACGCCTTAATAGAGTGGAAGGAAGAGACTCCAGAGCAGTTCAGGAGCCAAAGCATACAAGCACCGAATGGTCAGGCCTATCAAGTGCTGCATGCGCTGCCGCGGAAGGGAGACTACTCTCCTATGAAAGCCATTCTATCCCCAAAGAAGGAGGAGCAGAAGGGCGCGGAAAGTCCCGCACCCGCACACACTACTCTTAGTGCAGAACTGTGTGCTGTCCTAGGGGAAATTGTGACTCAGTGCAGAAGAGACCCCGGGGATTACCCAATGTCGGGATACAGGAAACTCCGGATGTTTTCAGGGAGAAGAGGGATTTGAAGAGTGGTTAGATGGTGCCACGCAGGCCCTAGAAGAATGGGAGGTCTCAGAAGGCAGAAAGAAGCAAAGGATTGTTGAGAGCCTAAAAGGACCTGCCCTAGAGGCCATACGCAATCTGAAGACAAGCAAAAGGATTGCACTGCCCAGGACTACATAGAAATCCTGGAAGGTGTGTTTGGTGGGACAGAAAAAGTCACAGAACTTACCTATCAACTGGAACACTGTTACCAGAAGACAGGGGAGAAGCTGTCAGAGTACATGGGACGCATAGATAAGATCCTGCATAGGATTATCCTGAAGAAGGGGATAGATCCGGGGAAGGTAGATGAAGCCCGTGCCCAGCAGGTGATGAGGGGAGCCCAACCCTTGGACCCTGTCGCACTAATTCTACGCACCCGGCAGGATGGGAAGAGCCTGGACTACCCTGACCTCATCCGAATGGTCAGAGAAGAAGAGGCCATGTTGGAAGAGAAAAGGGAAAAGCAAGTGATGGGGTCTACAAAGCTTCCAGTGGCCACGGTCAGGACGGCCTTAACCCCTGAAAGAGACACAGAGGTAGATGCCCTGAAGTTGCAGATGTCCCAGATGATGGAGATACTGACGTCTCTAGTGGCGAAAGAGACGCCCAGTCCCAAGAAAGAAACAAGCAGGAAGGAGTTGTTTCCAGCTGTTTCAGCACCAGCGTCCCCACCTGACTACGGTGAGATGATTTGCTTTAATTGTGGAGGAATTGGTCATATTGCAGCTGTATGTGCCAGTCCCAAGAAGAAGAAGGCAGAAAGCCGCCAGCCGGCGGGGAAACGCCAAAGGGCCCGGTGAAGGAGTCAACCGGGTGCCCATCACCTTCAGTGAGCTCCAAGAAGCACAGCAGGAAGAGAAAGCGAGGAGACCAAACCCCTCGGAAGGAACCCAGGGATCCTCAACCAAGGTGCACTCCAGAGAAAGGGGGCAAGACCCCTCCGGAGAGACACAGCACCCCCAAACGTGAACTCTTTAAAGTGAGAGATAACAATGTCCCTCAACGGGTTCACACTCCCACTAAGAGGGAGAAAATCAATGCATACCAGGCTCAAGAAAGGAGCAAGTGCAAATCAAGTGCTGGTAAAGCAAAGAGTCCAAAGAAGAGGACAGCATCAACTAGGCCCTACCCAGAGGAGCTAGTTGGTCCATCCCCTACTGTACCCATCCAAGTGGAAGGAGTGTACACGAAGGCTCTTCTGGACACTGGAGCACAAGTGACCCTGTTGTACAGGGACTTCTATGACAGATACCTGAGTCATCTGCCTATACAGAAGATAGAAGAGCTGGAGATAAGGGGATTGGGAACTCAGAGTTTCCCCTATGATGGATACTTACCCATCAGACTGACGTTTGACCCATCCGTAGCTGGGAAGTCTGAAGTGTTCGACACCTTAGCAGTGGTGTGTCCCCGCCCACCAGGAACCAGCAAGATGTCCCTGATTATAGGGACGAACACGGACCTAGTCAGAAGGCTTCTGACCCCCTTGGTGAAGAAAGAGAATCTTTCAACTCCCAAGATCCATCCCATGCTGAAGGCAGCCTATCAGCGGTTGGTCCTAGAGCAGAAGACCCCAAGTGAGGGGATAGGAAGGGTATGGAGGCTTGGAAAAGAAGGAGCAGTGTTACAGCCTGGAGAGGTGACCTGCATGAGAGCCACGGTGAAACTTACCTGGGAGCAGCCTGGCCCCTTTGTAATGTTGGAACCCGACCCAATGGAGGGTCACTCAGGTCTGGAAGTGATACCAGAAGTAATTTCACTGAAGGACCTGAAGAAGGCTAAAGGAAGAGTCCCTGTCAGTGTGAGGAACCCCACGGAGAGGCCCGTGGAGATCCCTGCCAGGATGCTTCTGGGACAGGTGAGTCCTGCTGTCCCAGTTGGCTGGTCAGAAGTGAAGGGGACGGGTGAAGGAGAAGATGTTTGGAAGAAACTCTCCATGGAAAACCCAAACCTACCTGGAGCTTGGAAAGAGAGAGCCAAGGCCCAGCTGACCAGATGGGAGAAGATTTTCTCCAAAGATGAGTTTGATGTGGGGTGTGCGAGGAGTGCCACCCATCGAATCCGCATGCAAGAGGACAAGCCATTCAGAGAAAGAGTGAGGCGAGTCCCGCTAGCAGATCTGGAGGATCTGAGGGAGCAGCTTGCGGAATTGAAGAAGACGGGAGTGATTAGGGAGTCCAGAAGCCCCTACGCCTCCCCAATTGTGGTAGTCAGGAAGAAGAATGGGTCATTGAGACTCTGCATTGACTACAGAACTCTCAACAGGAGGACCATTCCTGACCAGTACACCACGCCAAGGATAGAAGATGCCTTACAGAGTCTATCTGGAGCTAAGTGGTTCAGTGTGATGGACCTAAAGAGTGGGTATTATCAAATCCCCATGCACCCAGAAGACAGAGAAAAGACTGCCTTCATAACCCCAGTGGATTCTTTGAGTTCAACAGGATGCCTCAGGGCCTATCTGGAGCTCCTGCTACGTTTCAACGCCTAATGGAAAGGACAGTTGGAGACATGAACCTCATAGAAGTCCTTGTGTATCTGGACGATGTCATTGTCTTTGGAAAGACTTTGGAAGAACATGAAGCCAGGTTGGAGAAAGTACTGAAGAGGCTCAGTGAAGAGGGACTTTAACTTTCTCCAGAGAAGTGTCGGTTCTATCAGTCCTCTGTGAACTATCTGGGACACATAGTGTCTGAAAAAGGAGTGTCTACAGACCCTGAGAAGCTGGAGGCAGTTACTTCGTGGCCAAGGCCCACAACAGTTACAGAACTTCGGTCTTTCTTGGGGTTCTGCTCCTACTACCGCAGGTTT
This sequence comes from Lithobates sylvaticus, assembly GCA_028564925.1. Classification (NCBI taxonomy): domain Eukaryota; kingdom Metazoa; phylum Chordata; class Amphibia; order Anura; family Ranidae; genus Lithobates; species Lithobates sylvaticus. The sequence goes on along the minus strand of CM053026.1, from coordinate 664,107,426 downwards.
GTGGATGGATTTGCCCGCATTGCCAAGCCCCTCAACGAGCTGCTGCAGACAGAAGGAGAGGAGGATGGAATGGGGCCTAGGAGGTCCAGTGAGTCGGTCCAAGACCAGTGGAACTCAAGGTGTGAAGAGGCTTTCAGAACCTTGAAGAGAAGTCTCACCACAGCCCCAGTTTTGGCCTACGCTGATCCCACTAGACCATATGAGCTACATGTTGATGCCAGCCATGAAGGCCTAGGTGGAGTACTCTACCAGAGTATGAAGACCAGCTACGACCAGAAGGCCTCTACAGTAGCCAAGGTACTTTTGGAGAAGAACTTTGTTCACTATGGACTGCCAAAGAGAATCCATTCAGACTAAGGAAGGGACTTTGAGAGTCGCCTGATCAGGAAGTTACTAGATGCTCTGGGAGTAGCGAAGACTAGGACTACACCATATCACCCTCAAGGTGATGCCCAGCCTGAAAGGTTCAACAGGACCCTATTGAACATGTTGGGAACTTTGGAGACAGAGAAGAAGCAACATTGGAGTCAACACACATCAGCTCTGGTGCATGCTTACAACTGCACCACAAGTGAAGTGACAGGTTTTTCCCCTTACCGGCTTATGTTTGGAAGAGAAGCAAGATTGCCAGTGGATTTGGCCTTCGCATTTCCTTAGATCATGCCTCTGCTGCCTCCCACAAAGGATCTGTGGACAGACTGAGGCGCAGTTTGAAGATAGCTTACGAGAAAGCTCAAGAGGCCTCTGACCAGAGAGGGGCCCCGAAACAAGAGGAACTTTGATTTGAAAGTTAGAGTACAGGACCTACAGCCTGGGACCGTGTACTGTTACGGAATCTTGGGATCCCTGGAAAACACAAGTTTGCTGATAGATGGAGATCAGAACCACATATCATCTGGAGAAAACTTCCAGGATTGCCTGTCCACAAGTTGAAGCCAGAAGGAAGAGTGGGGCCTTTGAAGACCTGGCATAGGAATCATTTGCTCCCACTCACACTGAAGCAGTCAGAATGCCTCCAGTAAGAGATGTACCTGAATCTGTTTCCATTCTGGATACCCCCAGGCCTAACATTAGGTCTCAGACATCCCAAGTTAGTGGTGGACAGGACCCCCAACCTTAGGAAGAAAGAGGAGAACTTGAGTGGCTTTGGCCTTCCTCAACTTCAGGAAATTCTGCCATAGATATTCCACCTACTGAAGATGTGGAAGATAACACATTGAACCCAGAAGCCACAGAGTTTGTGCCATTCAGTGATGTGCCTGAGTGCTGGGAAGATATCCCTGGTCTCTACCCAGAACAATAAGTAGATGTTCCAGAACCAGACATGTTGCCAGAATGTGTTCCTGAAGAAGTTCCAAGAGAACAGAGAGCACGCAGGAGTGTGAAGCCTCCAAAGAAGTTAAACTTACCCCAAGATGGGAGAAAGTTCAGAGGAATTTACTGTTGACTGTCTGTATTAGAATTTTATAGACTATATACATCCTGTTAACCCCTGATGAAAGAGACGACAATCAGCTCTGAAACATGTCGGGTATAGGATATTGTATCAATAATTGTATATTATCCTCTTCTAGTATTCATGACCATGTTCAGTACTTTTGTCTTGTATACACTTTTTCAATAAATTATTATATTTTACTTATATCATTTACTTCTTTGGTAGTAAATTTTAAAGTCCCACTTCTAGGGGTTTTCTCCTTTTTTTCCATACTTAGCTGCTCTGTACAATGCAATTTATGATGCCTAAGCTATCTTTAACTTAATGCAAGAAATGCATTAAGGTAAAAAATGTTTCGGCTTTAGAACCACTTTAACTTGCTCTTCTTTATTATAATGGATATTTTGTGTATCTTTAATTCTCTCTGTTTCTGTTTAGTGTGGGATTTGTAAGGGACAACTTGGTGATGCAACGACAGGAACGGATGTCAGGATTCGCAATGGCCTATTAAACTGTAATGATTGTTACATCAGATCCAGAAGTGAGTGTTTTTCTCATATTCACAATATCTTCATAATCCTTCATGTCATTTATTTTTTTATTTACATTTTTTATTTCATCCTACACCCTGCGAAACATGAAAACCCAGATGAGATCCCTCTGTAAAGATAAAAACAGTAGAACTCCCCCCCCCCCCCCCCCCATCTGTTTCTGATCCCTTTAAATGTAAAATGCAGTGTTTGCAGGTGCTGATGTATTTCTTTGTTCATTTTTACTGCTGCCCTCTGCTGGGGAAGTTCCCAAAGAATAGACCACAGCAGATGTTCCTGCACTGGTGGATGTGCTCCGGCACCCAGCATCTGTGTGCATTGCTGCCACCTGAATGTACAGCAAAAGAAACCTTTGAGGTTGGAACGTGGGCACTACCACTACTGACCTGCGATAAAGGCACAGGTTCTGGGACTGTCATCCTTATCCTTGCTTCATCAGTTAATGAGTCAGTGACCTTGGAATATATGTGTGTATCAGGTGTCCCAACACCCAATATAATATATAGGTTTGTTCCGTGTCACTGACTCACCAGATAAGGAAAGGATAAACTTGATAAACCTGGAATTTGTACCTTTCAAATCAAGTCTGCAGTTCTTGCCAAGGTCTTAACTAAGGCTTGTAAAATCGGTGTCTCGGTAAGACCGTGGTTTCTGATTGCGGAGATCGTTTTGCCTATTGAAGCACACTTATATGGAGAACAGGTGAGGGATATATTTATATTATTTTCATGCATGTTTGATGACAAGCTTTTTCGTGTTATTTCCTCTAGCGGCTGGACACCCTACACCATTGTGACTTCATCAGCAGCCATGAAGAGCATTCAGAAAGGCGGAGCTCCCCTTCCGTGTGGATGGACTCCAGACAATCACTTTTACCTGCAAAGACCCTGACACTCATCTCATATGGGGAGAGGAACACTGTGTGTGTGGTGCTTACTACTAGCATACTACATGATTTGCTTCATATTTCATATGCAGAAAGAATATGGTAGATTAAATCTGTGGAACACCACAGAGGAGTATTGTTTATTTGCCAAGAAGAGTGAAGTCAAGCCTTGGTTTACAAACAACCTGCAAACTGTGGCAATGCCTAAAGCGGTGTGTCCTGGAAGTGTGTATTGTGCTACATGTTCTGATGTGCCTCTTTCAATTCAACCTACAAATTAAAGGTGCAATCGATTTGTACTTGGTCTAATTATAGGGCTTCATCTTATGCACAAGCTGACAGAAAATGTAACCAGCAAACACTGATGCGCTTACACTTACAGCGCTGTGCATATTGTTTTGAATGGCTATGAAGATAACTGTACCTGTTCCTGGGGAACGGACATCCCTACTTGTGTTCACTGGCGGCCTCTACTTTTCATGGCCAACTTGTAGGCAAGCCTCAAGTAACGCCATTACCAATATTTTAAAAATCATTAACAAAAAGATAAATCACTGTAATGTTCAGCAAGCAAGTTGTCCACCTCCTTAAAGGAAACAAATTAGAAAAACATCACATACAATGTCACAGCATTTAGTGTGGTGGATATTATTTATGTGCTACTTTCACGCAGTGCAAGACAGAAAATCGAATTGGCCTAAGTATTTCCTGCACAAGCTTAAGAATTGCTCTACCGCAGTTCTCTGTAGTGGCACAAGATGGCGTAGTTCCACACTGAACAGCTGTGCATTTTTTGTATGTGTAATTTGTCCATTAAGTGCTGAGTCCAGGGTTTTTAGTTGATATTATTATTTGATGCGAGCATTGGGTTTGGCACAAGGAAGCTTTGGTTGATCTAGCCAAGCCTCTTAGGCTTTGCACAACACTTGAAGAATGTCTGCACAGCACAGATTGGGTCTCTTAATGAACAAGTGCACTATTAGTGATGTGACAGATAGGATCGCATTCTGCGTCTGGACGTTTTGTAAACTCGTAGCGTAGATTTACTTTATAGGATATTGAAAAACTCCAGCTGTGTACATGTCGAAACCAAATGAGGTCCCAGTATTCCTTCTTAGGGTTTTTAGTATAATGTTAATGATATTCCATTTAGTGAGAACGCTATATTTTGGGGTCCCAAAGCAGTAGCTCATCGCACCAGGGGGCAGCTCTTCACACCAGGGGGCAGCTCTTCACATTAATGAATTGGGGGAGTAGAGTGTCATATTTCCATTCTCCTCACTAGCAGCTAGCAGATGGACTCGAATGTTTTTTGACAAAGTTGGATCTTTTTTGCTTGACACAATTATTTTTTTTTGCTGCTGGGAAGACGGGCCAATAAAAAGAGGATTGCTCGGTCCCTTGGTTCAGTCGCTTAGCATGTGTGGTACCCATAAGGATGACATATTAACCTGTGTAGTCATGTCAGTGAGGACAACCAACTCACAGCTGACACTTTAGCGTGTCTGTTAAAAAACGTATAAATGTTGCTGTTGTATAGGTAATAATAATTTGCCACATCTTCTTAAAGGGTACTTGTTATCCTTAACAATTTGGGCAGCAGCTGTGTAGAACCCCAGTGGCATTATGATGTGCTAAGTGAATTGGCAAGTTGTGTTCTCTGAAATATATGCCAGCCTACAATATGTATTCTCTGTTGTGCTTGGGTAACAAGTACACATCAAGCTAGAAGTTATTTAAGCACTAGTGTTATTTTTTTAATTCTTTTTTTTTTTTTTTTTTTGCATGTGTTTAGTAATCGCTAGAAGTGTCCCTTTAACTTATATTGACCTTATGTTACATCATACATACTAATTATTTACATTATAACATACAAAATGGTGCCTTAAATGCAATGCTGTTTCACATCTTTATATGTGTGACAGACAAATGCAATACAGCTACAACATAAGGAAGGTAATGAGGGAGGCAAGGCAGAGAGTCTGTTTAGCTCTATACATTTTATAGAGTGACGTGTTTGTTTTGCTATTATTCACTTTGCTGATGTGCTTGCATGGTTCATGGGTTCATGACTATAATGTTTACACAATTTGCATGGTGTCTGCAAATACTTTATATGGTATTCCAGCATTGCACAACACAGACATGATAATACTGATTTTTGTTTTATAACCAGGATTTTTTAGTATATCAAAATCATCTGTAGTATTGAAAATACATACTAAGGATTCACTGCCTCGTCTGAGTTTTTCTCTCAATGGGGATATGATATAATATCTGCATACAAGCTCTGGGGAAGGAAGTGGCATGTTTAGAATATTGGGATTCACATGCTTTAATCTAGTCACCAGCACTAAATATGGACATGGGGGAATTTAACGAGAATATTGCATGTAGATCCCATAGATGATAGGAGCAGCGGGTGGTTTTGTATCAACGCTTGACAAAAATTTCCTTTACTAAATCTCCCGTCTAATTGCCAGAATGAATATTGCCCTTTGTTTAAAATAGGACTCTAAGGTGATGCCTGTTTGATTGGTAAATTTGTACGTTTATTGTATGTAGAGGTACTGCTCAGATCATCTTTTGATGCAGGGCTCAAATGAGCCACAGATGTCCTCTGTGGTGGATAATTGTTGGATTCATACCGCACCTCTCTTGAGAAATCGCTCCATGTCTACTTGGATATATTGGTGTCTACAGATTTTCTCTTTAAAGAAACACCACCTGTATAATTCTCATTCACCCACCGCTCAGATTTTGTACACATCAGGATTCGTTAGAAAGTATAGTGTCTCTGTCACCTGGAGGCAGCTGTTTTGGGGGTTGAATTCCAAAGTGCAGTTTCGACTTCATTAACCTTCAACCGGCTTGGGATCCATAACATTGGCTTGGTTATAATCTTTACAGCCACTTCTCTGGACTGGTTGCATCAGTTGTGACCCATTCTCAAACAGCACTTGTTGAGCCAGTATTTGGCCTATTCACTAGAAAATAGTGACGTCACTGCAAATAGATGGATTTATTCACTGAGAGCAAGTGACACGTATAGCATTGATTACTGGTGAACTACAAATTAGTCATTGAGCCTTCAGAATGGTTGCCTCCCATGTGATGACTGCCAGGCACACTTTAAGGAATATTAGACGATCTCATAACTAGTGTCCTCAGCACTGCATTAAAGCATAAATATACTACTAGTCTTATATGGGGCTCGTGTGGGGTTCTGTTGTATATTTTGCTAACAATGTGTGTTGCTGTGCAATCTTTGATGACCCTGTGACAGTAAAGAATGAATAATTTCTGTACTTAAGTTAGTGTTGAGTACTAACTTTCTCAGTGCTGTTTTTTCTTTCTACCTTTTATTTTTTTAACGGTGGTGTGGATTTTATTTATTTTTCAATTACCAACAAGCCGGTTGGTTGAAGCAATAGAAGAGTCCTGCTTGAAATGTTATTAAATGCTTAGTGTTGCTTTTAACTACTGTGGTTTCTCTTTTTACACTTGCAGAGATGATGAAGAGTCCTGTGTAATCTTTGTCTGTTGTGCGATTATTCTGGTTTGGTGTATATTGCCTTAACAGAGGAACAATGTCCAGAGGGGTTTACAATGTTCTTTTCAGTTAACTGGCCCCTTGGAAATTAGTTGGGGGGGGGGGGGGCATTCTTAATGCAACAGCTTTTATAGTAAATGTATGTTTATAAATAAATAAATATTGGGGAAAGAAAACGTTTGATGTTTCTATTTTTATTTGCTATCCTCTAGATCAGTGGTCTCCAAACTGAGGCCTTGGGGCTGGATGTGGCCTTGCTTGCCTTTATCTGGCCCTTAAGGCATAATTCCTGCCACTGACCCCAACAATGGGGCATAATTCCTGCCACTGACACCAACAGTGGGGCATAATTCCTGCCACTGACACCAACAGTGGGGCATAATTCCTAATAATCCCAATAAACATTTATTCAAATCCAAGCAAATTACTCACATTTAAAATCATATTGTACATTGCATGTAAATGGGTAGGTATCAGAGAGGCACCAACTCATCCCAGTCTCACCACCTCCACAATGGTTTCAACTGTCAGTGTAGTCCCCTTCCACACTCTCCAATGATCAACACATGAACTGTGTTCCGCATAGCCACGTCCCGAAGCTTTTCGTCATTTCCGACTTCATTAATGTGCTGATTTTGGAGTGATACTAACAGGTGGATATTGGCCTAAAAGCTTATTTGCCTTTTCATGAGAGTGAAAGGCAATCTGGTGAGTGCATTTCCATAGAGGAGACGGCTCTATTTAATCGCACTGGTGGTGGATATAAGGTGTATTATTCCTGGCTCTACCTCCATAGAGAGTTGACTGTTGATCACTTTCCTGAAGAATTTTTTTTGATTTATACACCGTTATTTTGACAGTTGTATGGCCTTATATGTATGATTTTGAAATTTGTGAATATTTTGTATTATTTTCACGTTTGATTATATCACTTGCAGATATATTATTGTTCACTGCATAGTAGCGGTGGTTTGCGCTACCATGGAACTGATTATTGGTTGGTACACTAATATTAATGTCACCATTTTTTTGGGGGTTTATTTAAAGTAGCAGCACTGAAATGTATAACACTATAGGTGGATTTTTGGAATCCTAACCGCAGTGAAACACACAAACTGTTATAATTTAAATATAAAAATAGCAGACTCCTTATACATCCTTACCATATACTGAGTGCCAGGACGTGTCCCCATGTACATATTGATCACCCAAAAAGGCAACTGTAATGGGTGAGACATCTATCCTAAAGGGAAGCAATATAACAAGAGAAGAACATGATTAAGGTAGAGGGAAGGTAAATGCAAAACATATAGGTAAGATGTAGAGAAAATGAAGAGGAGGAGGAGGGGGATTAATGAGAAAGATGTGCCCCATAGGCATGCCCCTATTCAGTAGCTTGGAAGGTCCAGGTCAGATTCCACTGGAACATAACATGTGTCCCATGGGTACCAGATACAATGGAAAATATTTGGCTATCAGCCAACCTTCCATTTTTCATGGAGCATGAGTTAAGTGAATTATAGACCTAATTTCAGAGAGCGTGAGTGACTTCTATATGCAAGTGATATAACTAAAGGTTTGTTAGTCAAGGTATGTCTGATGACACAAAGGTGTGAAATAGGGTTGATATCCCAGGAGGTGTCTAAGATGGAACATGATTTGGCATTGCTGGAAGATTGGTCAAAGCAGTGGGTATTCAATGTTTCTGAATGTAAAATAATGCACCTAGGGAAAAAGAATCCCTTGAGACTGTACAACATTGGGGTGTACAGTGTTGGCCAGCACTACAGGGGAAAAAGATTTGGGGGTACTTATTTCAGATGATTACAAAATGAGCAAACAATGTGACCATGCATAACATTACTAGAGGGATCCCCAGCAGATCTTCAGAATACTAGAATAGAATACTGTGTCTAGTTCTGGAAACCTCACTTACAAAAAAATATTGATAGAATAGACGGGTAACAAAAATGGTGAAAGATCTGGGGGATAAACATATCAAGAGTGACTTCAGGAACTTAATATGTACAGTCTGGAGGAAAGAAGGGAATGGAGAGACATGATTGAAACATTTAAATACATCAAGGGGATGAGTAAGATTCCGGAAGGCAATATTTTCAATATCAAACCAAAATCAATAACACAGGGACATGACCTTAGACTGGGAGGGAATATTGGCATTGATTAACACAGAACAGAAATGGGAATTCTTAAAAAAAAACTGTATGTGAACACACTGCAACGTATATTCCCATGGGCAATACCTTTAAAAGGCTAAAAATAAAGCCTATGTGGCTCACGGTCAAAGTTAAAAAAGCTATAAAGTAAGGTTGCACCGATACTGGTATCGGTGCCGATACTAGGCATTTTCGCAAGTATCGGTCCCGCAAAAATGCTCTGATACCGTAAATGATGTCAGCTGGGGGTGGGGTGACTCCGCCTCCCCTCCGGCAGCAGGGTTCAGGGCAGTAGACATTCCTCCAGCCAGGGCCTGCGCCATTTGCCTCCATTCGCCCCTTCCATCCCCCCATTATCAGTTGCGCTTACCTTCCTTTGGTGTTCCTTCCTCTTCCCGATCACCCCCAATGCTTTGCCCTCTCCCAGCCTTTCCAGCACTGTCCCAACTCCGTGTTTCTGTTTCTTACTGTCTGAGCCTCGAGTGGGTGGGACTCCCTGCGGCATCAGAGCGTGCCCCTGTGGGGACACCGCTCTAACCCAGCCTGGCAGACAGTGCAGCCCCAGCAGCAGCGAGATCAGGTAAGGAGAGAGCTAGGACAAACAATTGGCAGCTGGATGCGCAGCATGAGATGAGACAGGGAACCTGGGTGGCTGCAGTGGGCTTACCAGTGCACGGGGGCAGTTAGTGGTGCTGGAGAATGGGGCTATAGAGAACTATGCTGGGCAGTAAGGGGACAGCAGCTCGGGAGCACATTTATGACTAAATGGGGACAGCAGTGGGGACAACAGGGACAATATACGCCACCCTCCCTGGCATACTATCCCTAAACTGTGCCCTCCTAACCCCCTGTACCGTGCCCTCCCTGTGTTGTGTCCTCCTGCCCACCCTGTGTTGCCTCTTCCTTCCCCCACCAGCTGTCACCTCTGCCCCCATGTCTCCCAATGACCCTCCCATCCCCATCCTCTTCCACCAGCGATCATAGCCTTTTACATTCTAACCCCCCCCCCCCCCCCGACAATCCCTATTTTAACTCCACCTCAGCTACCCTGCCCTCACTTACCCCTCAACTCCCCTCAATGGCTGCACTTGATAGCAGTGCAGCCATTGGCTCACGCTGCTGTCAATCAAATCCAATGATAGGGGACGGGGCCGAGTCCTGTTGTCTGTGTCAATAGACGCAGCAGCAAGACACAGGAGCGCACCCACACGAGTGCCCTGAGGGAGAGCTGCTTCTCCAACGGGACACTCTAGAAGAGGAAGAGCCAGGAGCGCCGCTGAGGGAACCCAGAAGAGGAGGATCGGGGCTACTCTGCGCAAAGCCAACTGCACAGAGGAGGTAAGTATGACATGTTTGTGTTTTTTTTTTTTTTTAAACCATGAACCATTAGTTACCATTTAATATGGACATCAATGTGCCACATCAATGTATTAGTTATAAAATCTAGTAAGATACTGGGGGGAATTCAATAAAGCTGTTGTGCCACTTTTCTGGCATTAATGTATTGCGCCAAATTCATGAAGCATCTTTTGATTCTGACAGCAACTTGTTGAATGCCCCAATTTTATAATAAATAAAGAACAGACAGTTCATATCTTACAAAAGTGAAGCTTATTAAGACCAAATATCTTTAGCGTACAGAGGGAGAAACTAAAGCATAGAGATTTAGCAAAAGTGTCATGTGCAGTCCACAAGTGGTGGAGTATGTGCCAAATTCAAGTACAGGTTCTAGACAGGTACATGGATTTGACTCATTCTGCACCATTTTTAGAACACATGAGACACTTTTGCTAAATCTGTCTGCACCAGTCTTATGAGCTCCACGGACTGTCTGCACTGAGAGACTCTGCATGCAAACCCTTTCTGCTTGATCAGTCTCATAAGTTGTAATGGTTCACTAGGATGTCAGTTTAGTCCTAAAAAAAAATTTGAGTGACCATATTTTCTGTACTTTTTGAACTGGAAATTGTTATTAAAAAATAGATTTTGTAGCACAGTGCACTTGGTCCAATGCCAACCAGAACAATGGTCCAGCTCACCAGGGATTAGAGACAGCCTTTTGTGTGACTGCAGGACATTATGTAGTAAAATTAGGAAGATCTTTGCAAACAAACATAACCATACTATTTATTTCAGTGGTGATATAAAGACCATTATATAAAATAAGCTGAAGGTTTTCTTTAATTATATATTTAAGAATCAACTTAAAGTGGTGTTGCCACCAAAAAAAAAAAAATTGGGCTTAAAAATCATAAAAAAAAAGAAAAAAAATAATTGCAAAAAAATAATCTTTTTACTCACCTCTAAATGCCTGTTGCTAGGGGGTCCCTCGTAGTCTGCCACCTTCATTGCCCAGGCACTGACATCACTTACCCTAGGCGCCGCACAGTCATCTGGGACCTGTCATGTGTCCCAGATGAGTGAGCGCCGAATCATGGCGCATGGGTGGGTCTCGTTCCCCCGCATCGCTGGACCCCGGGACAGGTAAGTGTCCGATTATTAAAAGTCAGCAGCTGCAGTATTTGTAGCTGCTGACTTTTATTTTTTTTTTTTGTGGGCCCTCCTCTTTAACATCCAAATATCTGAATAGGCTCCTATACTGATGGGGAGCTATGGGAAGATTTTTCTGCTCTATCTGTCTATGAGCTGCCTCTATAGTGTAGTCCGCACCATTCTCTGTTTATGACTACCAAGCTAGAAATATGGTAGACACATTAAGGCTGGGTTCACACTTCAATGTGGAGCAGCTCACAGCAAGGGTCCAATGCATCCCTGTTCACTGCTTCGGGTCTGAATTTTAGGCTGAAATGGCCAGAAGATGCACAGGACTCCTGTGCAATTCGCTCCGCAGCAGTCCTGGAGCTGTGTGAACCGGCTCCTTTTGAGAGCCGGTCACAGTCTCCTGACATACGAATTGAATGCGGGTGAAAACTGCATCCGATTCACAATACTGGGAACCCAGCTTCAAACTGAACACAAATGCAATTTCAGAATGACTGTATCATGTAGGAATCCTAAGAAATATACAGTAAATATATTAAAACCTTATTAATTATATAACCCTTATTAATTACAATAAAGGCACCTTCAGAAATGTTTAGTAATTGCAATCTACCAACGGATACTTATGGATAACTTCAGGTTAATTATAAATAACTGCCCCACTAACAAATCTTTAAGGCTGCATTCAGCTCATAAAACGCTCGAAAAAACACCTGAAAACGCCCAACAAGCAAAATCCCATTCATTTCAATGGCACCTGTTCACATCTGAGCGTTTTGTCACCTGAAGCAAAACGCCCTAAGCTCCAAAAAGAACATGAGCTTCTTTGGGGCAGATTACAGGTGTTTTTCTGCCTTTTACATTGATGACCTGAACAAAATTGCAGGAAAATCGCGGTAAAAACGCCTGACTTTGAAACGCTCAGGTGTGAATGCAGTCTAAGCCGTTTGTCATTGATGATGTATCTGATCTGTGGACTAACAAAATTAGATTCCTGGAAGTATCTGTCTCCAATTCCAAAACCTTCAACTTCCATGTTCAGTGCGAAGGAAAAAATATCTTTGTTGGGTCAACAAGTTTTTCTGTCCTGGAACCAAATTTCTTCGCAGTGGCCATTTCTTTTTAATGCAATGCTACTCTCTTGCACTCTATCCAATTTGCATATATATCAGTATGTGGTAGATTCAAGCTGCATTCCAAGCTGCAGAGCCACCACTATTAGATCTCCATAGATATTCTAGTTGTACTTGGTGCAGTGGATGTGCTTCAACAAACGCTCCATTTGTTTCTTTCGTGTGTGCAGAATAGCCGAAAGGGATTGAAGGGTGTACATTGCCATTGTGTAACAAGACAGCCCTGAGGCTTAATACTGACAAGTCAATAAATAGATACCATTCTAGTGGGTCTTACTCGCAACCCAAAGATATGAACAGACTGTCAATGTCAGTACAAAAAACAAGGTTGACCTGTGTAAATTAAAATTTTTTAATGATTTTGGTGGCTTCTAAAGACTGAAATTTGTGCACCTGGTGATAGCAAACACCATCCTTGCAGCCTTGAACTCACTAGTTTTGCTTTTGATTTTGACAAACTAAGTCTTTGATCAGGTTGTTTAATTTTGACTGTGTTATGAGATGAGGCTAACCAGACATATACAGATCAAAATCCTGATTATAGTCCAGTGGCAGCTCATCCATGGAGGGTGCAGGGGTGCCACCCCCCTAATCCATATGCCCGGCCCCTAATCTACATTCTACATGCAGGGCACCGGACGCATGGATTTCAATGTTTTTTTTTTTTTTTTTAAAAGCACATGATTAGAGCCTGAGGCTTTTATTGGCTTAAAAAAGGATGGGCTCACTATTGTCTTCCTGATTCTCCTCCCGGCCAATCAGGAAGAGGGTCCTGAGACCCGATTGGCCAGGAAATCTTAGTGTGAGTGTGGTGTGAGTGAGGGGGCAGGTTCCCCCCCCCCCCAAAATATTGAGCACCAGCCGCCACTGTCATAGTCACTGTCAGTACCTGGCATTGTGGCATCTTCATGTGTTCTGTGTAAGCTCCATTTCTCTGGTGGCTTTGGTACTGGTACTCATGACTGAAAGCAGATTAGGGTATTCAATTGATTTCTTTTTTTGGCAGAGAAACCAGTCTCATATCTTTGGGACAGCAAATGGCATTGACTACCGAGTTCCTCTAGCCAAGCTGTAAGATCAACAGCACATCTTGCACAACAAATGTTAGGCCTTCAGAATCACTCATATCAGAAAAATATAGTGCACAAAATGATACACAATAATAAAAATGTCACCCAGTGTCTTTCACCTGAGAAAGAAAAAAATGGAAAACCTCACCTCCTCCCCGACATTTTTTTTTTTACTTTGGTAAGTAGCACAATACAGTACACAGAAAAATCCTCGATCAATCAGTTCCCATCCATAGGGGGATCATCTGACCTTTAAAGGGTTAATACTCCTCTCCTCGATCAACTCAGCATCAATACTTCGGGGTCATCACCATATCAAGCAGTTCGATATTCACGTGGAGAATGGAAGGGTAGCTCCACACAGTGTAAAACCATGACATTTTTATTTATAACAGCCAGCAAATACACTTACTGTACATGTTCATGTGTCATGCCCGACACAAGGGGAATGATGGCGTTCTCTCATGCACTGCCGGCTCCAGCCACAAACGCAGGCTGCAAGCTGCCATGGACTAGTGCGGGGTGACGTAACTCAAGGCTCTTCCCTACGCGATTCGACGTATGTCATCATCAGGAGAAACGTGAGATGTTATTCGGTCTTGTTTCATTTTTGGTGATAACAGGTGACTGCAGCTTGATAAATCTGTGGTGTGGATTTATTTTTACTTAAAATGTGAAGCCTTGTCTTGATTACCAGTCTTTTACAATCAAAATACAGCTCATGATTAATGCCCAACTCTGGGCAGATGGAAAAAAATATCCCTCACACTGCAAGGGTTAATAGCTCATTTTGTCTAGTTGAGAGGAGAAACCATTTTACTTACCTGATCCTCCGCTCACCCATGATCCAGCGGTGGACTATCTTTCTCTGTGCCCTCATCCACAACAGAGCTATGGACCCTGCCCCAGTCTGAATGATGTCAGGACCCTAGACTGCTAGAGTGAAGGGGTACAGAAGCTGCAGGGACTGGTCTAGCTGTGGGGAGGAGTGAAGAATAAGTTGTGTATATCTCCTTTTATTTTCCCTTAGACATAAATTAGCAATTAGCCCTTGCAGGGCAGACACAGCCACACTGCGAGGGATAATTTTTTATTTGCCCAAGTCTAGTAATGGTGCGTCTTTGAGGCTTAAGTGTCTACTCACCACAAATGTGGCGGAACCTAGCACGGCTGTTCCGAAATTGGCAAGACATTTCTGCTGTCCTCAGTGGCGTAGCTTGGGTGGTGCAGAGTGGGCTGTGGCCCCAGGCACAACATTTAGGGGGGTCAAAACCTGTGCCAGGCAGTGTGTTTCACTGCTGGCTCCATCCCCCTAATGTTTACTTCCTGTGTCCCTGCAGCTGGCGCCCTGTGATTCGGATAATGGGGTCATGTGCAGCGGCCACGGCAGGGCTGGCCTATCCACGATCATGACGGGGCTGGCCTATCCATGATCGCGGTTGCTCCTGGAGTCCCGCCTCTGCCTAGCCTCTGGACCAATGTGCTGTCTTCACCTCCTCAAGGCTGATGGAAGAAACAAGCTGCAGGTTAGACTCTGTCGTGAGAGTTGGGTCGTGTTTCTGGCCCCAGGGGTTGTAGATATGGTCTGGGGAGAGGGAGCAGCCAGCCAGAGAGAGAGAGATTAGACAAGCATTTAGAGTCAGTATTGGTCAGTATAGGAATACTGTAGTGTAGTGGTCAGTGTAAGGGACAGTGTAGTGGTCAGTGCAGTGGTCAGTGTAGTGTAGGGGACAGTGTAGTGTAGTGGTCAGGTAGGTCAGTGTAGGAATTGTGTAGTGTAGTGGAATGTGTAGGAATCAGGTAGTTTAGTGGTCAGGGTAGTGGACAGGTAGGTAAGTGTAGTGGCGAGTATAGGGAGCAGGTAGGTTAGTGTAGTGGTCAGTGTGGGAATCAGGCTGGTCAGTACTATTGTAGGAAGGAAAGGGACTCGGGGAGTCCCCTAATTTGCATCCCCTAAGCCTACAGGTTAAAAAAGTCCAATCTGGTGGACACACACCCCTAATTAGAGTTCTAGGAGATTTAGCTTGAAGCCACTAGGGAGAAATTTGGAGCTCCAGTGTTGCCAGATAGACAAGATTTTAAAAATTTTTGTCCCTTAATTTGGCTTAGCATAACCGCATTGATTCTATTTTTTTTGGTGGTTAAAGAGAGTGTAAATGACTTTCGAGCATGTGCAATTGTTTGCTTAGCTGCTGTTAGGACATGGAAAAGGAGCTTAAATCTATTTTTGGAAATGCCAGGTGGCTTGAGATTTAATAGATCATGTTGGGCCAAAAGAGAGTTTTGGAAGTCCAAAAGCTAAGAGATCAACTAAAACATTTTAGGCCAAAGTTGTCTTGCTATAGGACATGTCCACCATGTGTGATAAAAGGTTCCCACCTGATCACACCTCCTATAACATATTCAATAGTTGGTATCCAGGCACCCATTGGTAATCTGGGAAGGTACAATGCACCAAGGTTTTATAATTGGTTTCCACTGCAAGTACATTTCAACAACAGGATTTGGTTGTTTCCCATATCTGGGACAAATCCCATGCATCCAGTTCTAGGCCTAGGTCTTGGGTCCAATTCTGTGTATAGGTGGGAAGTGGTTGTGAGGAAGGAGATAGCAGTGAAGAATAAAGTTGAGAGTTTATCCCTGGTGCATGGTGATCGGAGTCGCATTTGCATTCAAAGAAGGTAAGCGACAAGCGGTCCTCCAGTTTGTGAACACTTAATCATTCATTCATTCAATAGTAAAAGGTGTTTTATTTGAAAGTAACTAAAGAGGTCACTGTTAGGGAATTCCATTCTTTGTAGCAATGACTGGAACAATTTGACACTGTCATTGGTAAGAAAGTGTAAAATGTGAGTGAGGTTCCTTTTTGGGTCCATTCTTTATAGGACAGATTTGGAACGCGGGTGAAAAAGCAGGATTGGTAAGATTAATGGGAGATTGACGGTTTGCTGAGCATACAATTGCCTCTCAAGTCTGGAGTGTAACTCTTGTGATGGGATTGGAGATAGAGCAAATGTCTGAAAGGTGAAGCCACAAGACGCACGGACACGGAATGGACACATGGAACAGAGGCTTGGGTGCCCCCATAGCAGCTGCTTGCTGTGGGGGCACTCAACATGAGGAAGGGGCCAGGAGCACCAGAGGAGGAGTCTCGTTTTTTTTGTTAAAAATAATAAACAAGTTATACTTACCTGCTCTGTGTAATGGTTTGACACAGAGCAGGTAAGAATAACATTTTTATTCTTTTTAACAAAAAAAACAAGACTTTAGTATCACTTTAACAGATCATAGGACCTGATATTGGAAGATGGTTTTAGGTACTTTACTATTTATTTTTGGTAAAGGTTTTAAAACAGCTGATGGATTTCACTCTTCTGTATGATGTGTTTTGACTTTAAGTGACTGAAATAATGTGCAGTAATCAACAGAAATTTTGTGAGTCTTAGGTTTTGATTAAAATTGAAAATAATTAATTTTTTCCCAATAGTTATCTGGACAACTGATCCTTTAGAGCAAAACAAACAATGCCAGCGCTTGATAGGTAACATTAGACAAGCATGTTACTGGCAGAGAACACAAATGGTCCAATAAAAGTATCAACGTGCAATGGGTTAATGAAGACAATCTCTTAAGGTGGTACTGATGAACCAAAGCAAGTTCAATTGATAATCATCATGAAATTAAAACCAAAAATCCTCATACACATGATATATGAAAAAGAGGGATAAAAAATTAATTATTAAATGAGCCTAAGATGTCACTGGAGGTTCCCAGAGCAATAAGAAGCTAACGGTATCCAATGGTGGAGCAGTGCAGCTTGGGGGGGCGCAAATCCCGCTGCACTGGAGAGTCCTGACCCCAATGGTGGACCCGCTCGCCGGCGGGGTCTGGAAAGGCTGGTGTGCTGATGGAGGAGAACGGAAGCCACGGTGGCGGTGAAGGAACCAAGCCACTCTCCACAGGGCAGCTTGCTGTGCAGGCTGGCGTGCAGATGGATGTGGAGGGGAAAGCCGTGGTCCATAGGCAACAGTGAGCCACTCTCCCTGGATGGATTGTCAACAGGCAGCTGGATGCCACAGGGGGGTGGGGAGGAAAAGCCACTTTAATCCAGAAACGAAAGCCCGGGATAGCCGGAGACTTTGATAAAGCGCATGTGCACGAAACACATGGTCATGGCAACCATTCTGCCTGTGCTTCACGCTGGTTCCCGAGGACTTCCGACATCCAGCTACCACCATCCTGGCCAGTGCTCTACATCATCCGCGCAAGCCCTCTCCGGCTTTCAGTTCTGTATTCCATTGGTTCTTCCTCCTCACCCTACACCCTGTGGCATCTTGCTGACAATCCATCCAGGGAGAGTGGCTCACCATTGCCTACGGACCGTAGCTTTCCCCTCCATATCCATCTGCACGTCAGCCTGCACAGCAAGCTGCCCTGTGAAGAGCGGCTTGGTTCCTTTACCGCTGCAAGAAGCAACAGCCAATTACCCTAAAATTTAAAGATGCACATAAAACAAACAGCAAATAAATTAAGCCCCCCATTACCATTTTCACCCAACACTATTAAGTCGTGTTCTGATCATGACCAGGCTACCTTAGATGAGTTTCCTGCTGGGACTGATGAATTATACATTAGAAAAGTCTTTATACTTATTACTGTGTTTCCCTGTTCACTGGCTCATTCAACAGTGTTAATAAATCGGATTCCCTACAGAAATGCTTGGTCAGGATATTTGTGTTCGGTTATCACTAAAGTCTTCTCCTCTTTCCATAACACATTGTGGTGACAGCTTGCATTAAATTAATGACAAATACCTAACTTTAAGATTACACATGTTCTGGCTTTTAATGCACTGTCTAAATTGAAATCCCAAACAGGTGATTACTACATTTTGGCTTTCTCAGCGAAACAGCCATTAAGGACATTGTGATGGTCCAAGGGCCATATTTCCAACAGCCATTTGGCTCGAGCTTTTAGGACAGGGACCAAGATTTTAATTAAATTTCTATGAGATGATGGATGTTCTTTAATGCAAGAATATGTGCTACATTAACAAGACTGTCTGCGTCATTTCCATCTGCAGCCACACAAAAGGAACCTCTGCAAATGTCCAGACGTGAACCATTACAAACATCAATCCAATTCTTTGTTGTTTTATCTTTCTGCCAGCTGGGAAATATTGGCATGTGGCCTTAGATGTCATTATACAGTTTTTATTTTTCTTTATTTATTTAAGTTTTAGGAGTTTTGGCCCATGACATTGAGATGCCACTAATTAATGGAAATAGTTTCAGAAGGGGTGGTATTTTTTATCTGAGTGTACATGTCATGAAGTCCTATGTGTTTGGCTCAGCCTTGTTTAAAGTGATAATGAACTTCTGCAATATATACACATTACACGCAGTCTCAAGGCTTGTTGATGTTTGCAAAAGGGAGGCTTTTTCTGGTAACTAACATGCTTAAAATGTTTTAAATGCACACAACATTGTTGTTGAAATGAATGGTCTGGTGACAGGGTCTCTTTAACCAGTTGCCAACCAGTCACGTACCTGCTATGTCACTGGACTACAAGTGGTTATATCATAATAGTCATCCTGGTACTGTTTTTTTAGAGCCAGCTCTCTTTTAAAAGCAATCCTAGTGGCTAGCTAGCTGCTGGATTGCTTTTACAAGCAGCGGGAGGGGAAGTTCACATCTTCCATGGCTTTACTGGGATCTCCCGTCCCACCAGGAGTTCCCATGCGACCAGCCGGCACTTCCGCCCACTGATCACAGAGTCGAACAAAGACCAGATCGGCTTTGTTTGGCTCTGTGATATAGTAACCTGGAAGCGATTACCTTACATCACTTTTACGGTTTAACCAAAATGGCATAATTTTTTTAAATCAAAAGCATTCGATCACACCAATATTGGTGTGATCAAATGCTTTTAAGGGCAGAGGACGGATCTGGGGTCTTATAGATCTCTCCGTAAAGAGTACCTGCCACATGTCTGTTGCTATCACAAGGGATGTTTACATTCCGTCTGACAGCACTAAAAGTGATTAAAAAATAAAAAAAAATGTGTAAAATGAAAAATAAATAATTGTAATTTTTTTTTCTAAAGTGCCCCTGTCCCCCCAATTCTTTACCACAAAGGCAAATGCATGCACGCAAACAGCGATCGTCCCACATATGTGAGGTACCACCACAAACGTCAGATCATGGGCAGTAATTCAGACCACCTGTGTAAATCTAAAGTGGTAACCTGTAAAAGCTTTTAAAGCATCACCTATAGTAAAATGTACGTTGTTTGTCGCCGTTGCACAGGCATGCCCAATTTTAAAGCGTAACATGTTAGGTATCTATTTACTCGGTGTAACAACATCTTTTATATGTTATGAAAAAATTGGGTTATGTATTGTGCTTTTTTTTTTTTTCCATGAAAAATTGCATATCGAAAACCGCTGCGCAAATACCATGTGACATAAAACAAAAAGCAAAACCCACCAATTTATTCTCTAGGGCCTCTGATTTAAAAAAAAAAAAAAATATATATATATATATATATATATATAATGTTTGGGGGTTCTGAGAAATTACTGGCAAAAAATACTTAAGGAACGCCACCTGCACATATAGGTCGGCAGAATGGCACGGCTGGGCACATGAACGTACAGGTACGTTGTCCTTTAAGAGCCCAGCCGTGGGTCGCGCGTGCACCGCCGGTCCTGAGCGATGTGACCGTGGCCGCTGGTGTCCCGCGATCGGGTCACAGAGCTGAAGAACGGGGAGAGGTATGTGTAAACAAACCTCTCCCTGTGTTCCTAGTGACACTATCACTGATTATCTGTTCCCTGTCATAGGGAAAGATGATCAGTGACATCACATGCCAAACCACGCCCCTCTACAGTAAGAAAACACACACAGGGCTCACTTAACCCCTCCCCGCCCCCTAGTGGTTAACTCCTTCACTGCCAGTGTCATTTATACAGGAATCAGTGCATTTAAATAGCACTGATTGCTGTATAAATGACAATGGTCCCAAAAATGTGTCAAAAATGTTCGATGTGTCCACCATAATGTCGCAGTCACAATAAAAATCACTGATTGCTGCCATTACTAGTAAAAAAATAATAATAAAAATGCTATAAAACTATCCCCTATTTTGTAAACGCTATAACTTTTGTGCAAACCAATCAATAATCGCTAATTGCGTTTTTTTTTACCAAAAATATGTAGAAGAATACGTATCGGCCTAAACTGAGGGGAAAAAAATGTTTTATATATTTTTTGGGGATATTTATTATAGCAATAAGTAAAAAATATTGCATTTTTTTCAAAATTGTCGCTCTATTTTTGTTTATAGCGCAAAAAATAAAAAACGCAGAGGTGATCAAATACCACCAAAAGAAAGCTCTATTTGTGGGAAAAAAAGGACGCCAATTTTGTTTGGGAGCCACATCGCACGACCGCACAATTGTCAGTTAAAGCGACCCAGTGCCGAATCGCAAAAAGGGGCCTGGTCCTTTGGCTGCAAATTGGTCCGGGGCTTCAGTGGTTAAAGGAACCTTGGATGTGCAAGCCTCAGACCATCATGTTTAACTTTACTTTATTACTTGAAGAGTCACTCATGTTTTTCTTTGTGTGACAGAAGATCTCCCTGAGTATGTGGAATGTATGCAGCACAATATATAGCAGCATGCACCCACACAATTATGAGAATGATGTTATATACATTTGAGCTGGTTGGTGACAACTTGACTAGAGTGTCTAAAATATGTAAAGAGTAGCATAGACCAGTGTGACCACATCTGTGAAGAGCGATATTGATGTTTAAAATGAGAATATCATTTCCCATCATTACATATCCTCGATAATTCCACAGTGGATTTGGCAACAGTTCAAAGTAACGATATTATGGAGCTAGAAAGATTCCAGATATGGACAGCTAAATAAAAGGACTCGAGTTTGGAGACTCCAATGAAGATATGTCCACTGCCAGATATTTGTTTTTCCTTTTCAAAAAAATCGCTGAATATATGACTGTTCCTTTTTTGGAAACATACAAAAATGGGAAGAATGGCGATAATCACTTTATCAAAGGCCATTGTGTAATATTTTGGCATATTGTTCATAATGGATCATTCACTGGACTGCAGGGATTTTTAAATTTTAAAGTGGAGGTAGGCGGGACTGCTAGAGGAGCCGAAAATAGGCGAAAATAGCCGAAAATACACGCGGCTTTCAGAATATCGGCTCCGCTCGCTCCCCTAAGAAGAAAATCAGCGGGAGATCGGCGGGTATCGGCGTATAACACGCACCCACAAACTACTCTTATTTGCTCTCTTTTGGACTGTGAAATATACTGTACAATTCAAAGTGTTTTGTTACATTGATTCGAGACATGCAAGAACATACCAGTTAGAAATTGAGAGCTGTCCTGTTCATGCATAAAATTATATTAAACAAAACTTATTAAATAAGCACACTAAAAAATGTAATGTGGTGTACCCAAAAGTGTAACACATAAATAACTTTCCATTACTCTAAATCTGGTGAGTCAAACCATTTTCATTAGACAAGGAAATTACAGGTGGCAGGGTTTAGTCCTGAAAGCAAAGACATTTTGTTACAGTTATAAAGTAAAGCAAAGATGCACACAGATGGCAGTATATCCGTTCTTGGCACTAAAAAACTAGCACTGATAATGTTTGGTTTGGGGTTTTAAGCACTAAAATAATAAAAAAAAAAAAACTGACCCTACATACCATGACTCATAGGGGTTGATTTACTAAAGTAGAAAAGAAATAGCTGCACTGAATAAATATTGCGATCCAAATTATTAACTCAAGTGATATTGTTAATACATCAAACACCACTGAGATATGAACTCTCCATATAACCCAATGCTGTATCAATAATGAAAACACAAGTTAAAGTGCAATGAAAGCTACAAGAACCCTCCAAAAGTCCAATCGGCTCGGGTATGTTGCTAAAAGAATGTTCCACAAGGTTATATGGTTCAAAACAATAGTTCAAACGATGGTTCCTTAATCCCCTATTCAAAAAAAAGGTGCCCCTGGAAGACGTCATCTGTGACGAAGTGGCGTAGGGAGGAGCGGCGGGCTGACGTCACCACATACCACGCTAGTCCTGGAAGCAACGGGCAGCGATCAAGAGCTGGCCGGCTCGAATATTATCTGAAACGCTTTTACACATACGGCAAATTGTAAGTGCAATATTGCTTTTTTAATTAATAAATGTTTTTAACGAGTTACACTATGGAAGCCTTTCTGTTCTTACATGGGGAATGAGTGAATACCATTTGCACAGAGGACATCCCGAAAGGACTATCAGGGAACTTCTTGCTATCCATGCATAGAGACCCGGGGCTGGGGAAAAAGCCACAGGCACTTGCGATCGCCTTAACAAGAGATCTAGCAAGCTGGTAAGCGGCAGTATTATCGGTGGTGGAGGATCTTTCCTGTTATACTCGTTCACATCTTCTCGGGTGTCATGGTTTTATGTCACTATTGAATAGAGGATTAAGGAACCATCATTTGAGCTATTGTTTTTAACCATATAGCCTTGTGGAACATTCTTTTAGCAACATACCGGAGCTGATTGGACTTTTGGAGGGTTCTTGTAGCTTTCATTGCACTATTTTTTGCACTTTAAGTTGTATTTTAATTATTGATACAGCATTGGGTTAAATAGAGTGTTCATATCTCAGTGGTGTTTGATGTATTGACAATATCACATGAGTTAATAATTTGGATCACAATATTTATTCAGCGCAGTTATTTCTTTTCTACTTTTGATCATTGTGTGTGTCTCACATTTTTAGTTGCAGCAGTTTTTTCTCACGGTTGTTATCACTCTAAAGGCCCGTACACACGATCAGACTTTTTGACAACCAACATGCAAATTAGCTGTTTTGGACCAACATCCGACCGTGTGTACGCTCCATCGGACCAACTTTTTCCAGGTTTCATCTGACTTTTGTTGGCTGTGCGAACGGACCAACTTTCTGCCAACAAAAGCCTGATGGACCAAAGTCCCACCGTGTGTACACAAAACCAATGGACTTTTGTACAAACCAATGCAGAACCAATGCAAAAGATCAGACAACAATACAGAAGTTGACCAAAGGTGGCGGTAAAGAGCAGAAAAACAAAGTGATTTGGTGAAAGTTGGCTGAAAAAAGTCCTGCCGTGTGTATGCAATACCAACTTGGGGCCAACGCCCTTTGGACAAAAATCCACAGGAAAGTTGGTCCACGGTCCGATCGTGTGTATGAGGCTTAAGAGTGACATTAGGACAGCGCAGTAATACACATTTTTGATTTACTAAAGGCCAATAGACTTTGCACTTTTGCAAAGTGCAGTTGCTCCAGAGCTTAGTAAATGAGGTAAAGCTTAATTTTGCTAAGAATACCCAATCACGTGCAAGGTAAATAAACAATACAGAATTTTTGCTTGCTTGCACATGATTGGATGATGGAAGTCAGCAGAACTTCTGCTCATTTACTAAGCTCTGAAGCAACTGCACGTGCAGAGTGCGACTGCAAAGTGCACAGTATATTTGCCTTTAATAAATCAACCCCATAATCTTAAAGCCCATCTTCACCTACCCCCTCCCCCCCATCTTCCCTTCCAGCAGAAAAATCACTGTACACTTAAAGTGGGTTTAAACCCTCTCCTATACCCAGTAAAATGAACAGCCTCACATGATACACAGGGATGAAACAAATCTCCCTACATAAGTTTTACATGTAAATTTGGTGTCTTCAGCTTGCTATATTCTTTAAAATTCTTACATCATGTTAGAATTTTTACATCCTCATTCAGCTGTAGGAGTTTAGTCT
Source organism: Lithobates sylvaticus (assembly GCA_028564925.1). Taxonomy (NCBI): domain Eukaryota; kingdom Metazoa; phylum Chordata; class Amphibia; order Anura; family Ranidae; genus Lithobates; species Lithobates sylvaticus. The sequence goes on along the minus strand of CM053026.1, from coordinate 664,083,267 downwards.
TGGCATACACTGTGTGACAGCGGATTGGAGGAAAGGCACACACTCCTCTACATAGGCAGAAGAACGAAGATACTTTCAGAGCTGTGCTGTGACAAGACAAGCTCTCTGCTAATGTATTTATAGCACCCACCCCGACACTAATCTTAGGCTGCTTTTATCTCCCATCTCGGAGAACTTGTCAGAAGTTATCATGCTGATAACAGAGAAAAGAAACAGTAGAAAGACACAGGACTTAATGCTTTGGAGGGAGATAAGTAAACACTACAGATATATGTGCCTAGGTCAAGTTTCATGAATCCGGTTTACATCCACTTTACTTTTTCTGGAACTGTCTTTTGGCTGCTCACATAATTTCCAGGGTCCTTCCTCTTCAATTTCAGCAATGGGGTTCCATGATAACTACTGTGGCGTATGGCACTCACACAGAGATGTAAGTGGCATTCTCAACAGGATCCTGCTGTGAACCTAAACTGATATGATAATGGCCCCACCATGACAGCCTGGGTCCAATGTAAGTTGATTGAATGCTTTAAATCTGCAGAGAAATAGCTTTTTTCAATATTTTCCAAAGGACGTCCTTGAATCCTTACAGTGCTTCACTGAATGTAAACAGTTTCTAATTCCTCAAAGGCTAAAGTTTCAGGGCTGGGCTCAGCCCTTCCTTCTCTGAGCTGGCCGCTCAGCTGTCAGCTAATTGCCAGCTCCTATCTCTACACAGTGACTCACCTGTTGATGATATCCTGCTTGTTAGTACTACTTACTTAAGGCGTCCAGCCCAGATGATCTCTGCCTTCGCCTTGGTCAACATCACAGAGACTTTCTCCTGCACTCCTGTTAAAGACTTGCTTGGCTGACTTTCCTTCTGGCTCGAGATCCTGCTTGCTTTTCCACTATGCTGATTCCTGGCTTCCTGACTTTCTGGCTTGTCTGACTGTCCATTCCGGTTACCGAACTTTGGCTATGTTTTGACTACGTTTGTTCCATTTACTTTTATTAATAAACAAGTGTGATTTAACTGTACTTTTGTCTCGGTTACATGGTAGAGGAAAATTTCCTTAAACGATTTAAAGTTTTCTAGTCATGCTTGATGGTAATTATCAGAATAAATGGCTCGCTATCAACACCCTTCAAACTTCATAACAGCACACAACAGGGTTGTCCACATATTGACTTTAGAACCTCTCCTAAGCCAAATACAAAATAATCCTAACATCAAGGGCATCCCCACAAAAATGGGTGAACACAAGGTGGCGGATTACGCAGATGACTTATTATTCTTCATCACACAACCTCTCACCACCCCACCAAGCCAGAAGTTTGAGCTTGAACTTACCACATATTCTGGTGTCAGCTCTACAGGGTAGTTTCCCGTTTAAGTGAAATCTGACACAGCTTCAATATATGGATTTTTCTCACCCCCAAGGTAAGTGACATCTTTGCTGCCAATTATCTTCCTTTCCTGGCCCAGACTACGAGGGTCCTGAGTATCTGGTCGACTAAACTAAGATCTTGGTTTAGCAGAAGTAGCGCTTCTAAAATGACCCTACCCTGCCTGCTCTACCCATACCAGACCCTACCAATATATGTTCCCAGTCCCTTCTTGAAATAATTGAAGAGTATGTTCTTGAAATTCTTGTATGCAAGCAAGGTACATAGAGTTCTTCAACAACTTCTAACAAAATCCAAGCCCTTAGGAGGCAATAGGCTTATTGGACATTTTTAAATACCACAGGGCATCCCATATTGCCAGGATCCTGAACTGGTGTGACCAGTCCTCAGACAAACAGTGGATATATTTTGAACAGTCCTTCACATATATATATATATATATATAATATATATATATATATATATATTCATGATGCAATCTCTGGTTGGGTGGTGAGATGTCCAGACCTGTGATGTTTTTTTAATGCGCTATTTGAGCACTTGTGCTTTTGTTTTTATGCCATTTGTTTATTAAATTAGGTATATACAGAGAGCACTAGTCATCCTCCATTTTATGTTTCCATATGCCATGAATTGCTTGGTGGAAAGAGTGATGTAATACCTGTCATCACTTGCCCAAGGACTGGTGTTTGAGGGTATAGACCCTAAAGCAATTATAGACTTCATGTGATTGGGAGGTCTTAAAATGAGGTGAGTGTCCATTTTTGCACATGCATGTCTGCATGCTTGGGGACACTCAGGGATAAGGATCACATCTTAGAGCATGGTTATGACACCTGCTTTCACCAAATGTGAGTAATTTCATACTATATGTTCACTGGTGATTGAGTATAAGCAGAGAGCACTATTTGTTTCCAATTTATCAACCATTATGAGGAGAGAGCTTTGTGATACCTGCCAACAGCCATCCATACGCTACAGATCATTGAGAGTTTGAGCCCCAGCAGGAGACATTTTTTGGGGGGGCATGTTTGACTTCATTTGTACAGGGAGTTCATTTGAAGAGGTGAACATCCATTTGCACATAAGTTGTATGAATGCAAGGTTGATTTATTATTTGTTGGGCTGCACCATTTTGTTTTTTTAATATATATTGTGATGCGACCTACCACAACCTGATCATAGCAGTAGCAGGCCTCCATCCCTATTTAATTTAATTATTATGAATGGATGAGTGTTTTATGAAATTGTACTGCTAATCATGTTGTATTTTACTTTGTATAATAACTGTATATTCATACAAGTGAACTGTTATTTACAGTTTATCGTGTCCTTTACTAAAGATTGACACTTTTTAACTTGATTTGTAATTAATAAATAATTCAATGATCAGTATGAACAAGGTACTAATTGAGTGACATGCCTCATACAAAGTCCCATTCCTTCCTCCTTTTTTGTCTAACATATTTAATTTTTTTTATTTTTCTACTTGAGGTGAAATCACTATAGGTGTTATAGCTTGCAACATACTGTACATTTTTTTGCGATTGTGCAAATTGTTTCATATATACTTTCTTTTTCTAAGTTTCTTAAAAAATATAAATAATTAAAAAAATAAGGCATAATGTTGTATCTGCGTTTAAAGCAGACCTAAACCCATTAATTTAACAGTTTCACAAAATCGTTACATTCAAGGCATGCCGGAAATGTAACTGTCACATTGGTTGTGCTCAGAGGCGGCTCTCTAATTAGGCAAATTAGGCGGTCACCTAGGGCCTCGCACTCACAGGGTCCTCGCAACTAGCTAATTTGCCTAAGAGCCATCCCTGAGACTGTCCTACAGGGCACCCATGGATGAGACAAAGCCGCGCCTGTCACTCTCTGGCTCCTGTCACATTTGTAAAGACACAGACGCACGCGGGCATGGATTATCCTCCCTCTCTCTTAGCTCTTTCTGGCGCTTTCGCTCAGTGTGCTTCAACGCTGTCTGCAAAAATCTTACAAGGGAGGAGGTGGAGCTTCAGCTTGCTGAGATGGGAGTGAATGCTCATGGAGTGACGCTGAATGCTTATTGCCCAAGATCGGAAATCCCCCCGTGCCCCCCTCCTGCACATACCACCCACCCCTATTCACTCCATGCCCCCCTCCTGCACATACCACCCCCCCTATTCACCCCGTGCCACCCTCCTGCACATACCACCCACCCCTATTTACCCGTGCCCTCCTACTGCACATACCACCCACCCCTATTCACCTTGAGGTGGATCATCTAACTACTGCTGCTTCTTGTATGGGTGGGATGTGTACTGCGCCAATCCTTGCTGACCCTCCTCTCCCATTCATCCCATGTGATTGGCACAGTACACATCCCACCAACAAAAACAGCAGAAGTAATAAGATGCTTGGCCTCGGGGTTCTTCCTTAACCCCTGCAAAGGGTGTGAGTGGGGCCTCATGTCTAAATTTTGCCTAAGGCCTCACAAAGCCTAGAGCCGCCTTTGGTTGTGCTCTCAACTAAATTTTCAAACCACCAAATGGCTGATGTCATAACTGGTCACATGTGCATCACCATGGCAGTTGCAGATCAAACAGAGGCTAAAGCCCCATACACACGGGTTGAATGTTAGGTGACATCAGCTGGTTCAATAAAAAACGCTCGACATTCGGCCCGTGTGTAAGGCAGCTGGTCCTCCTGTCAGAACACAAAAGAACAGCGGGGGAGATTGATGTACTAACGTCGGCTCTGACGGGAGCAGTCAGTGTTTTTTTCGTTTAACCCTCTGGGTGGAAGGGAAAAAAAAACTAGTGGTGTGTACCAGGGTTTAATTCAACTTTAAGCTGGACTTTCATTATAAGACCTTTTAAACTGTCAATAAGTCTGCTTTAAAATGACTCTTTGATCATTACCCTTAAATTATAACACCATACCGCCTCGTTCATTGGTGACCCAAAATTTCCCTATAATAACGATATAGTTAACTTTTCATGGTGGACTAACAATAACCTGACATCCCTCACAAATTTCATAGATAATAATAATTTCACCTCATTCTCTTCTCTAAAAAGCAAACACCAAATTCCTAACACTGAGTTTCATAAATTCCTGCAGATCAGACATTTTTTTAACACATATTTTCAAACATTAAACTCTTCCTCACCATCATTCTTTGAAAATATATGTCTAAAATCCCCAAGAAAATCTGGCCTTTTATCAGAGATTTACTCGAACTTAATCAATAACACAAACAAACTACCATACATGCTCAAATGGGAACAAGAATTAAACATCTCTTTCTCGGTCCAAAACTGGGATACATGTATTAACAACCTACATAAATGCACTAGATCTATCACAGTGAAGGAGACAGCATTGAAACTATTCACCAGATGGTACTATACCCCAGTGAAACTACACTCCATATTCCCCACAGCACCACAAACATGCTTCAGAGGCTGTGATTCCCCTTGTTCATACATTCATATATTCTGGGACTGTAATAAGACCACGCATATATGGAAACAGTTAGAAAGGTTCGCCTCTATAATCTCAAATAACAACATTGTCCTAACCCCACACAGCTGTCTCTTATTTGCACCTGTCATAGGCCTCTCTACACACAATACCAGATTAATACATACAATCTGTGTTGCAATTCACTGGTTAATTGCATATCATTGGAAATCCCAATGAATTCCTTTAGAACATCTGAAAACCAGAATTAACAACATCAATCTCATGGAAAAGATATTTCATACACTTCAGAACACTATTCATGTATATAATAAAAAATGGGAACCTTGGTTTCAACATTCCTTATCATTTTTTAATCCAATCTGAGATTGTCTACACATAAAGCGTCAGTCTATCCTTTATAATGTACTATAGACCATAATCAAAACTTTTGTACCACAACTAGGTATTCTTACCTAATTATTTGTATCTTACAATGTTACATATGTAAAACGTATTATTACTGTTAAAGTTTCAACATATTTTTGTACTCTGTTTGTACCACTTTTTGCACCCAATAAAAAAGATTGTAAACAAAAAAAAAAAAAGTAAAAAAATAAAAATAAAAATTACAACACCATACAAAACATTTTTTCCAGTTTTGGACAAGGGAGAAGAAGGATTAGAACCTTTTTCAGTTTTTTATTGCTCTCTGTGCTCCTGCCTGGGAACCGTCATCACTGGGATAGACAGAAAGGGGAAGTCCAAAATTTAACAGTAGAATATCTTACAATGGGGACATTTGTTTTGGTGACAATTGTCAGAGGTAGGAAAGAGTCAGCAATGAAAACCTTCCAAAACTAAAATGGTCAGTGGCAGCTGGTGCTCAAAATTTTTTGGGGGGGCGCAAACAAACTGAAACCCCCCCCATCAATTGCAGCCTCACTGTGCCATCAAACGCAGCCACTGTGCCATCAAACTCAGCCGCTGTGCCCATCAATTGTAGCCACTGTGCTATCAAAAGCAGCCACTGTGCCCCTCAAACACAGCCACTGTGCCCATCAAATGCTGTCACTGTGCCCATCAAATGCAGCCACTGTGCCATCAAATGCAGCCACTGTGCCCATCAAAATGCAGCCACTGTGCCCATCAAACGTAGCCACTGTGCCCATCAAACGTAGCCACTGTGCCATCAAACCCAGCCACTGTGCCCATCAATTGTAGCCACTGTGCTATCAAAAGCAGCCACTGTGCCCATCAAACACAGCCACTGTGCCCATCAAATCCTGCCACTGTGCCCATCAAATGCATCCACTCTGCCCATCAATTGCAGCCACTGTGCTATCAAACGCTGCCACTGTGCCATCAAACGCTGCCATTGTGCCCATCAAACGCTGCCACTGTGCTATCAAACGCTGCCACTGTGCCCATCAAATGCTCAGGTGCCCATTATAGGCACTTTTGACCATGGATACAGGTCAGCATGGGCACCCTGATCAGTCTGTGGATGCACAGCCCATACGCAACAAATTGTGATGCACTGTGTGTTCTGACAGCTTTCTATTGGAACCAGCATGAACTTTTTCAGCAATTTGAGCTACAATAGCGCTTCTATTGAATCAGACTACACGGCCCAGCTTTGCTCCCCATGTGCATCACTGAGCTGTGGCCACCCATGACCATGTCACCATTTTCTGGTTCTCCTTCCTTAGACCACTTTTGATAGATCCTGACCACTGCAGACCGGGAACATCCCACAAGAGCTGCAGTTTTTGGAGTTGCTCTGTCATTTAGCCGTTACAATTTGGCCCTTGTCGAAGTTGCTTAAATCTTTACGCTTGCCCATTTTTTCTGCTTTCAACACATCAACTTTTTTGTTCACTTGCTGCCAATACATCCCACCCACTTAATTCGATAATCAGTGTTATAATCAATGTTATTCACTTTACCTGTCAGTGGACATAATGTTATGGTTGATTGGTGTTAAGATTTTATGTATAATACTGGGTCTGGCCAGTGTTGATCAGTGGTGGCTGGTGTTTTTTTTTTTTGGGGGGGGTCAAACAACCACCCCCCGAGCGGCGGGTGTCACCTCCCCCCAGCTCACTGTCTGCCGGTTGCAGCCTCACTGTGCCATCAAATGCAGCCACTGTGACCATCAAACGCAGCCACTGTGCCATCAAACTCAGCCGCTGTGCCCATCAACTGTAGCCACTGTGCTATCAAAAGCAGCCACTGTGCCCCTCAAACACAGCCACTGTGCCCATCAAATGCTGTCACTGTGCCCATCAAATGCAGCCACTGTGCCCATCAAATGCAGCCACTGTGCCCATCAAACGTAGCCACTGTGCCATCAAACTCAGCCACTGTGCCCATCAATTGTAGCCACTGTGCTATCAAAAGCAGCCACTGTGCCCATCAAACACAGCCACTGTGCCCATCAAATGCATCCACTCTGCCCATCAATTGCAACCACTGTGCTATCAAACGCTGCCACTGTGCCATCAAACGCTGCCATTGTGCCCATCAAACGCTGCCACTGTGCTATCAAACGCTGCCACTGTGCCCATCAAATGCTCAGGTGCCCATTATAGGCACTTTTGACCATGGATACAGGTCAGCATGGGCACCTGATCAGTCTGTGGATGCACAGCCCATACGCAACAAATTGTGATGCACTGTGTGTTCTGACAGCTTTCTATTGGAACCAGCATGAACTTTTTCAGCAATCTGAGCTACAATAGCGCTTCTATTGAATCAGACTACACGGCCCAGCTTTGCTCCCCATGTGCATCACTGAGCTGTGGCCACCCATGACCATGTCACCGTTTTCTGGTTCTCCTTCCTTAGACCACTTTTGATAGATCCTGACTACTGCAGACCGGGAACATCCCACAAGAGCTGCAGTTTTTGGAGTTGCTCTGTAATCTCGCCGTTACAATTTGGCCCTTGTCGAAGTTGCTTAAATCTTTACGCTTGCCCATTTTTTCTGCTTTCAACACATCAACTTTTTTGTTCACTTGCTGCAAATACACCCCACCCACTTAATTCGATAATCAATGTTATAATCAATGTTATTCACTATTCACTATTCAGTGGACATAATGTTATGGTTTATTGGTGTGTAGATTTTATGTATAATACTGGGTCTGGCCAGTGTTGATCAGTGGTGGCTGGTGTTTTTTTTGGGGGGAGGGGGCGTCAAACAACCACCCCCCGAGCGGCGGGTGGCACCTCCCCCCAGCTCACTGTCTGCCGGTTGGTCCGGTATTTACGCCATCTAGGTGGCGGGTGGCGGGCAGTGACTCCCGTGTCCTCTCCTCCTCCATCACGGCGGGTTCCACCGTGCAGGCCTTCCCCTCCTCCTAGGCGTCTAATAGGATCGGGTGACGGGTCTCAAGACCCTCTTCGTGATTGGCCAGGAGGAGGATCAGTGTTACAATGATGAATATTAATTTGCTATTGTACCATACCTGAGTGGGCTCAGTTCGCATTCGCTCGCCCCAAGCCCACACTATTTTGAAGCCTATTAGAGGCTCTGGCGGGTGGCGCTGTTGCGCCCTTAACGGACGGGCTGCCCCTGGTTTTGATAGAGAAAGCAAGTAATTTGTCTACTTCATCCTGACATCACAGCTGTTTCTCTCTGCCACAACTGCTCTCGACACCTCTTTTCTAAAATTTATAATTTGCTGTTTTAATGGCATCTTATTTAACTGGCTGATAGCATGCACTTGCGGAGCTGCTTCTCACTGTTCTGCGATGAAAAGTGGAGAACGTCATCTCTGCTCTTCAAGCAACTACATAAACTGCTCAACAGATAAATGATTATTGCTGTTTATCTCTGTTTAATAAACACAAACCTATGTATATAGTTATAAGGGCCAATAACAGAGAAATGCATTAAAAACTGCGTCACAATAAATCCCATTCTCCTGGTTTTACTATCTTGTGTCCACTAGATGGCGATGTCTACCTTTCTCAAGGTCCAGTCCTGTTTTTTTCAGCCTGGTGCAGCTTATTGTGTATGGGTTCAGTGCAGACCAGGCATTGTTTATCAGACTACAATTAAAGTGACACTAAGGCCCCTTTCACACCTAAGCGTTTTTTCATGCGGTGCAGCGCTAAAAATAGCGCCTGTTCACCGCATGAAGAAATCCTGCCCCTTTAACTCCAGTGTTAAAGCCGGCGGGCTTTCACACTGGAGCGGTGCGCTAGCAGGATGACAAAAAAAGTCCTGCTAGCAGCATCTTTGGAGCGGGATAGGAGCGGTGTGTTCACCGCTCCTATACCGCTCCTTCCCATTGAATAGAACGGGACACCGCGGTGAAACCGCGGCAATACCGCCGCAAAGCGCCGCTACGGCGGCGCTCTGCGGGGGGTGTTTAAAGCGGTTCTGCACTCTTTTTTTTTTTTTTTTGGGCTATATGCCAAGGGCATATAGCTCAATTGGGGGACTTACCTGTTCCATCTTCCATCTCGATCACCGCCGGTTTTCATCTTCATCTTCTTCTTGTCTTCTTCTTGTCTGCTGGGGTCCATCTTGCCTTTGGGCATGTGAAACCCCACAGGCACTTTAGATGGCCCAGCATGCACCGCCGTTACTCGCGCGTGCGCAGTAACGGCACATCTGCCGACATCTCACGATATTTCGGAAGATGTGGCCGAAATCTCGCGAGATTTCGGAAGATGTGGCCGAAATCTCGCGAGATTTCGGAAGATGCCCGCACTGACTCCTGGGATCAATGACACCAGATCCCAGGAGACAGTGCGGTGTGACGACGATCGACGCAGAGACCCCGCCCGCCGCCGAAGAGAGAGAAGACCGGAAGTCATCAATTACAAGGTAAGTAAAAAAAAAATAAAAAAAAAAAAAAAAATTTCATTTAGTACTCTTTGCCTGATTTGGAAGGCAAAGAGATTTACTAAATGAAATGGGTGTAGAACCGCTTTAACCCTTTTTCGGCCGCTCGCGGGGGGTAAAACCGCCCCAGTGTGAAAGGGGCCTAAAGGTACAGTTTTTTTTTTTTTTTAAATAACAAACATATCATACTTACCTCCACTGTGCAGTTCATTTTGCACAGAGTGGCCCCGATCCACTTGTTCTGGGGTCCCATGGCGGCTCTCATGGCTCCTCCCCAGCAATAGATAACCCCCTCTGGGAAGCTCTCTCCCGTGGGGGTTACCTTGCGGGCCCGCTCCTGTGTCATACACTCGGCATCCATAGCCGCCGAGTGTATGACTTGGCCCCGCCCCCCTCATCATTGGATTTGATTGACAGCAGCGGGGCCAATGGCTGCGCTGCTATCAATATATCCAATGAAGAGCCGAGAAGCCATGGAGAGAGCACTGCAAGGTGTTTTTTCCATAGACACAACTCAGGAGCACGCAGACACTGTGTGCCTCCATAGCAAGGGGCTTGCTATGGGGACACATAAAGAAGAGGAGGAGCCAAGATCGTGTCGGTGTTGTATCATTATCCGTCCCCATCACGAAGTGTCCGAGGTGTACTGCGCAGTACACAGGACACCCAAATTCCGAAAATTGCCGAGGATGAACGGCGCCTGCGCCGTGAGTCCACTTTCAAGCCCCACCATCCAAGTGGACATAGAGTTAGAATATAAAAGAGCCGAGCGCAGCGAGGCCGTGCCCGAAGCGTGGCGAGCGAAGCGAGCCCGCGAGGGGCCCTCTAAGTTTGACTAACCCTATGTCCGCTTGGATGGTGGGGGCTTCACCTCGACTCACGGCGCAAGCGCCGTTCATCTTCCGACAATTTCCGAAAATCTTCTTGATCCGTACTGCATGCCCAGTACACTTCGGACACCTAGTGACAGCCGTACACTTGGTGATAGAACACCGGCAAGGGACCCGAAAAGAAGAGGATTGGGGCTGCTCTGTTGAATACCACTGCACAGAGCAGGTGAGTATAACATGTTTGTTATTTAAAAAAAAATAATAATATTATTGATTTTAGTGACACTTTATGACTGCGGACTGCATTAGGGTAAAATACCTAGACTTTAGAGCCACTTTTTAGTAGAATTCCAGAATCTAACTAGTCCTAAAAATCCTCCCTCGCCCTCTTAACAAGCTCACTGGGTAACACAGTGGTGTAGTGGTTAGCACTTTCACCTAGCAGTAATAGGGTCGCTGGTTCAAATCCCGACCATGACACCTTCTGCCTGGAGTTTGCATGTTCTCCCTGTGCTTGCGTGGGTTTCCTCCGGGTACTCCGGTTTCCTCCCACACTCCAAAGACATGCTGGTAGGTTAATTAGATCCTGTCGATAAAATTGGCCAAATATGTGTATGTTGTATGTGTATGTGTTTGTAAGCGTGTCAGGACCCCACAGGGCAAGGACCGCACTATACCACAGATGGACACCAGTGGCAAAAAGCGCCCTGAGGCGATTCAGTTCGCATAGGTTGCGCTATACAAGTCATTCATTCATTCATTCCTGCATGTGCATGTGTGTGCATGTACACATAGGTATTTACAGGCATCTAGAGGGAAAAAAAACTACTGACAGCACGTTCAGGAGCAGCAGTGCTTTGTCAGAAAAGCGCTTGATGCATCTGAATACACATTTACGCTAGGTGCATTTTGCACTTTGGTGTTAATTCATGTCAATGGCCAGATTATATTATTATTCTGGCCAATAAAATTAAATAACGCCTGAGTGCTTGATGCCCCTGGCTTTAGGGACATTTTTGAAGATGCTTTTCTTCTGCCAGGAGAAAGGCATTCAGCAGAGCTGAGCAAACACCTATAGATGTATACAGTTACCTATTTTCAGCCTGTTGTGTTCCAATCATGTGACCTCCTTTGTCATCCAGTGGTGACTGCAGGGGAATGGACCACTAGAGAATAGGTAAAGCCTGGAGCAGTGATGTCACCCATAGGCTACTATGGCCCATCTGTTGTCAGTAATCCCTCTTCTCCCCTGCAGTCACTGCTGACTGATGCCAGGGAGCCAGATGACCTGACTGGACCAGAGCAGGCTAAATATAAGTATATATCTTTCTTACACAGGTTAGTTAGCATAGGTGTTAAGAAATTGGAGAGAACATTTTTAGGACTAGTTAGGTTTTTCCTGGATTTCTACTTGACTGGCTGCAAGCTTGTTCCAGATCATTTGAGAAGCTCATTGGGTAGTCCCAATACCCCCTTTTTCTTACCTGAGCTGATCCAGCGATATGCACAACAGCAGTGGCCCCTGCCTCTGTCTCCCTCCTCATTGGGCAGCTTAATAGCAACAGGAGCTTCCACCGCGTCAATCAAATGCTGTGACATGGGAGCGGGGGCGGGCGAGTCCTGCTGTCTGTGCCAATGGAAGCAGCAGGACTTGGGAGTGAGCATGCATGGGTTTCCCTATAGAAAACAGCTTTCCATGGGGGACCCCAGAAGAGGAGGATCGGGGCTGCTCTGTGCAAAACTATTGCACAGAGCAGGTAAGTAGTGTAGACATGTTTGTTATTTTAATTAAAAAAAACACTTTAATTGAACAAGCTGAAGATAGAGGCTGACTGGCTACCTTAAACAGATGCACCAAATTCTAAAGGAACCAGTTTTAGTAAATCTCCCCCTATGCATCAATGACTACAGTCTGTGCCTTATCTGGGGCTACATTCCCATTTATTACTAATCTCAGATATCCTGACAGCTGAGCTTTATTTATTGAAAGATACATTAAAATGTATCTTCTACATATACAGTATACAGGTCGTAGAAAGAACAAAAGGGTTGTTCTTTATTCTGTTTTGTAAGAAATGTATCATTAGTGGTGTAGCTGCTATTACAATTGCAGAGATACAACTCCTGCACACTGTGTTTAGGACACTACTATACTTTAATATTATATGGATGGAGAAAACCTGATCACAAAGTAAGGGGGCTGATACATCAATGGGGGGTGCAATGTCCAATATTGAATATTCCAGCATGGGGAAAACCTGCATCATATGTTACACAAACCTGCTTGCTTAATAAAAAAATATATAATTATTATCATCACCATCAACCAAATAATATATTAATAGTTGTTATTATTACTGTTATATATTATTATTATTGCTTTGTTACTATTGTTATTATTACATTAGGTAATTTTGATTGTTACTATTTTTATTATAGTTTAGGATCATTATTGTTATTATTTTCCATTAGGTAAGTGTTCCCTATGTTGGCTGTGTACATACCTCCCCCTAGTGTGCGCCCTACCCGGAGTTGTATCTGGCGGTGTCATGGGATGGGGGGTCCTACACTGACAGAATCTCATTCGATCCCTGCCATGTAAAAACATCTTTTATCGACCATAATAATCTTCACTTCCCGGCCGACTCTTCATAGGAGACGATTGTCTTTCCGATCTGTAGAATCGGATCCATCATACACCGCACACACATGCCTCAAAAATGTATAAATATCACACAAATCTATTCTTCCGTAACAATATTCGGTGTGTGGATGTGTTTGCCTGCACAAACTGAGAGTTCAGAATTGTACTGTAGATATACAGTGTGTGCAAAAGTAGTATACACTGTACAACATGGACATAAACACTATAGTTGTGTGTTAACATTAATACATTGTCTGTATATCTATCTATCTATTTACCTTATCTATCTATCTTTCTGCTTATCTACATAAATCGATTTTTATTATTCACACAGAACCACAAATATTCACACACACACATGTACACATATATACACACACACACACACACACACACACATATATATATATATATATATATATATATATATATATATATATATATACACACATATATAAAATTATTTTTTTTACAGATGAGTGAAAAACTGTATCAAAAAATCTATCATTTTATCTATGAAACACAGACAGAAAATGTATTTCTTTTCTTTCGTACCTTTCTTTCCTTCCCTTCATTTCTTTCCTTCCTTTCTTTCTTTTCTTTCCTTCCTTTCTTTCTTTTCCTTCCCTCCCCTTTCTTTCTTTCCTTTTTCCTTCCTTCTTTTCTTTTCTTTTCCTTTCCTTTCCTTTCATTCCCTTCATTTCTTTCCTTTCTTTCCTTCCTTTATGTTCTTTTTTTCCTTTCTTTTCTTTCCTTCCTTTCCTTCCTTTCTTCATTTCTTTCCTTCATTTCCTTTCTTTTCTTTCTCTCATTTTCTTTCTTTCTTTCCTTCTTTCTTTCCTTCATTTCTTTCCTTTTATTTCTTTCTTCCTTTCCTTCCTTTCCTTTCCTTTCCTTCCCTTCATTTCTTTTCTTTCATTCCTTTCTTTCTTTTCTTCCCTCCCCTTTCTTTCTTTCTTTCTTTCTTTCTTTTCTTCCTTCCTTACTTTATTTCTTTCCTTTCCTTTCCTTTCATTCCCTTCATTTATTTATTTCCCTTCCCTTTCATTCCCTTCATTTATTTTCCTTCCCTTTCATTCACTTCATTTATTTATTTTCCTTTCCTTTCATTCCCTTCATTTCTTTCCTTTCTTTCCTTTCTTTCCTTTTTTTATGTTCCTTTTTTTCCTTCCTTTCCTTAATTTCCTTTCCTTAATTTCCTTCCCTTCAATTCTTTCCTTCCTTTCCATTCTTTTTTTTCTCTCCTTTTTTCCTTTCTTTCTTTAATTTCTTTCTTTCTTTCCTTTCTTTCCTTCAATTTTTTTTCCTTTCTGTTCTTTTTCTTTTCCTTTCTCTCCTTTCTTTCTTTCTTTCTTTAATTTCCTTTCCTTTCTTTCTTTCTTTCTTTCCTTTTTTCTTCCTTCCTTTCCTTTCCTTTCCTTTCCCTTCCCTTACCATATATATATATATATATATATATATACACACACACACAGATTTTTTTTTATATATATTATATATAAGAAATTATATAAATGTAACAAATGAATATACATTTATATAAATGTTATATTTATATAAATATAATGCTGCTGTGCCACGAAATTAATAAACATATATTTTGAACAAAATATATTTATATAAATATAATGCATTCATATACTTTTTGTATACATGTAAAAATACAACAATTAAAAAGATAGATGTGGCTGATGGTGAATAGTTAAAAGATAGATAAATAGAAAGTAGAAGCAGGATTTGCTGTAAATTGTTACAGCAGATTTCGATACAACGACACAAAGGACTTGTTGAGTTTTTTTTCTTCCTTTTTATTAGGAACAATTAAGGAGATGGCACACTCTTGTGCTGGAAAACAGCGCCCATGTGGGGGGAGGTGGGGGGGGGGGTCGCCCCTTCTCAGCATCCATAGAGCTACACAGAAAGAAGGTGATGGAGAAGAACAGACGACATGCAGCTGGGCCAGAACAGAACAGAAAGTGTGGAAGGATCCAGTGATCCAACAAACAGAACAGGAGCCACTGAGATCCTTTCTATCCCCAGAAAGACATTGAACACATTATTTACTCCAACAATTGTCGACAAATGTGTACTCCTATAAACACCATACGACTGTCACAGAACACTGCTGTAGAAAGACACAGAAAATAGAAAGCATACCTCCAACATACAACTAATAGCTAGATTCTTTGTGCCATGAAATCATAGTAATAATAATAATAATATTAATCATCATAATAATAAAAAAAAAAAAAACGAAAAACAATTTGTGAAATCGAAACAAGTAATAAATAGGTCATTATTTCACCTGGAAGAGATGTGTCAGTCCTGTAGGAGACAGGCAGTGCCTGCAACACAGTGCAAATCATTGTGATAAATAAATAGATTACTGGGGGGTGGGCAGTGGAGAGGTGGCAGTCCAGGGCAGGTAGATGGGGGTCACAGAGGCAGCAGGACTTGGGGGAGCCTTGCTCTGCCCTGGGCCGGTCTCTGTACACACCATTGGCATGGAAAGTTCAGGCAGTCTACATTGGGTCTGCTATGCCCACTGGCACCCTGGCCACACCTGGTGGCTGATAGCAGTCAGTGGTCCATAGTGCTGAAGTCTGCACTCATTATGGGCCACCTATACAGGTGTTGAGCTGTCCTTGGCAGTCCTTGTGGTCAGGTCATTGTGAGTACAGGCAGCAGGACTAATTGCCCATGGTGGGGCCAGTTCAGAACATGCCCTTCACTAAGGTGGGTTTGGCACCATTGGGTCTCTGCAGGGATGATAAGACGCTGGCGAATGGACCTCCTAAGGAATCAGGAATGGAGGTGATGGTGCCTCCTGGACCGGTAGCCCAGCCTTGTGCCCCTCCAGCGCCCCCGACCACCGACGCTGATGTCAGGCTCACAGCACTTTGCACTCCACCTTTGACTTGTTCTTGGGGTCCCACTGGGCCCTGGGAGCCTGTAGGGCTGGGGCCCCCACCGCAGCTTTGGGTGGGGTTGGGGTTGTTACCTGGGCCCCCGGTGCTGTCAGGGTCGGTGAGCTTGTTGTCTTTGCTGTCATCCTCCCGCGCGGAGTCTGACTTCTTCCCTGAGGAGCCATTCTTGGCAGCGGCGGCCGCAGCAGCTGCGGCTCTCTCCTGTTTTCGGAACTTGGCCCGGCGGTTCTGGAACCAGACCTTGGAGGAGGGCATGAGGGTGACAGAGGGTAATGATGAGGGATGGTGACAGAATATATGGAAGAGGGAGAGAGGAGACAAAATAAAAGCCTTCATTAGATGAACATCCATATATCCAGCAGCCAAATATACAAGGCATTTATACTATGTGCAGTAACCAATCAGAAATCATCTCTGTTTATGGATACTACACTCAGTAGTGAATACTGATTTCTGATTGGTTGTTGTGCTTCATAGCTCCTTGAGCCCTGCTGTAAGAGAAAGCCCAACTCATATTCCCATCTGAACACCAAGCTCAGTAAAAAGAGTATATACTGTATATATAATGGAGACTCATAGCTAGTATTCAGTAAAGAGCATATAGTATATATATATATATATATATATATATATATATATATATATATATATATATGATGAAGGCTGATAGCTAGTATTCAGTAACGAATATACACTAAATATAGAATGAAGGCTGATAGCTAGTATTCAGTAAAGGGTATACTGTATAAATAATGAAGACTGATAGCTAGTATTCATTAAAGAATATACAATATATATAGATGAAGGCTGATAGCTAGTATTCAGTAAAGAATATACAATATATATAGATGAAGGCTGATAGCTAGTTTTCAGTAAAGAATATACAATATATATATATAGATGAAGGCTGATAGCTAGTATTCAGTAAGGAATATACATATTTATAAAATGAAGGTTGCTAGCCAGTATTCAGTAAATAATATACAGTATATATAGATGAAGGCTGATAGCTAGTATTTAGTAAGGAATATACAATATATATAATGAAGGTTGATAGCCAGTATTCAGTAAATAATATACAGTATATATAGACCGAAGGCTGATAGCTATAGTATTCAGTGAAGAATATACGATATATATAGAATGAAGGCTGAAAAGGATAGCTAGTATTCAGCAAGGAGTGTACAGTATACATAAAATGGGATAGCTAGTATTTAGAAAAGAGTATATATATATATATATATATATATATATATATATATATATATATATATATATATATATATTTATATAAAGGCTGATAGATAATATTCAGCACAGAGTATACTGTACTGTATAAATAATGAAGACTGATAGCTAGTATTCAGTAAAAAATATACAATATATATAGAATGAAAGTTGACAGCTACTATTCAGTAAAGAATATACAATATATATAGATGAAGGCTGGTAGCTAGTTTTCAGTAAAGAATATACAATATATATATATAGATGAAGACTGATAGCTAGGTTTCAGTAAATATACAATATATATATATATATATATATATATATATATATAGATATGATATATATTTATATATACAATATATATATATATATATATATATATATATATATATATATATATATATATATATAATGAAGGTTGATAGCCAGTATTCAGTAAATAATATACAGTATATATAGACTGAAGGCTGATATCCAGTATTCAGTAAGTAAAATACAGTATATATAGACCAAAGGCTCATAGCTAGTATTCAGTAAAGAATATACAATATCTATAGAATAAAGGCTGAAAAGGATAGCTAGTATTCAGCAAAGAGTGTACAGTATACATACAATGAAGGCTGATAGCTAGTATTTAGAAAAGAGTATACAGTGTGTATATATATATATATATATATATATATATATATATATATATAAAGGCTGATAGCTAGCATTCAGTACAGGGTATACTGTGTAAATAATGAAGGCTGATAGCTAGCATTCAGTACAGAGTATACTATATATATATAGAATGAAGGCTGACAGTTAGTATAGGGCCCCCTTATGGTGGTAAATGCTGAGCATGCACATTCAGGAAGACGTCAGGACTATACCTGCACTCTGGCCTCAGTCAGGTCTATCTTGAGGGCCAGCTCCTCCCGGGTGTAGATGTCCGGGTAATGGGTCTCAGCGAACACCCTCTCCAGTTCTTTGAGCTGGGCACTGGTGAATGTGGTCCTTATCCTCCTCTGCTTCCTCTTCTCGTTCAGTCCTCCGTGATCAGTGAACAGCTTGTAAGGCACTGCGGGACAGCAAAGACACCAGGCCACTGGGGTTATTATAATAGGAGCAATGCAGGGACACATATGGCAAAACAAATAAAATATAACCAAAGTAAAATACAAATAAGTATACTGCACATGTCACTTTGTAACTCAACTAATCTAAGAAAGAAAGAAAAAGTAAAACTTTTGGTAGTTTTAGCAGTGTACCAATAATTGTATATACTTGTATCAGAATACAAAAAACAAGATAAAATTATACTTTATAACACTAAAATTAATTAAGGGATATAGCAATATGCATTAAAATATACTAAAACAAGTTATACATTCAATGCCAAAACGTTTCAATTTCTTTCTTTCTTTTTTTCTTTCTATCCATCCATTATCTATCTATCTATCTATCTATCTATCTATCTATCTATCTATCTATCTATCTATCTATCTATCTATCTATCTATCTCTATTGATATCAGTGTCCCTGATGTGGAGGAGTGTGGTGAAGTAGGACACCTCCAGGATCGGTGCCGGTAGGTGGGCAGGCAGCAGTGCCAGTGCAGTCGGTGTCCAGCGAAGTGCCATGATTTTAGGACAGTGCCTTCGCCATGATGAGTTTTTCTCTGGGGTTATTTAATTATTTGCTCAGCTTTCCGTCTCATCCCGGAGTAAATAAATTATGCCGATCATTTTGGCAGCTTAGGATAATTTTGTTGGCGGTTCGGGTGTGACTCGGATAGTGTAACCCGGTAAGTGAATTACGCCTCGCCTGCAATCGCTTCTAACGTGATAAATTCTTTCATTTGTGTAAGCAAATTTGGTTTGGTAAATACTAAACACATTTCCATTTTCAAATGCAATCAAGGCTCGGTATATACGAGGGGAGAAGGGGCTCTTCTTCCTCGCAGCCACTTACCTGCTGCATAGGGGCTGCTCTGGTGGTCCCTGAGAGTGCCAAGGCTGCAGGATCCGGGGGTGAGGGACGGGCAGCCGGAGGTGGCCCCAAAAGTGGTCCTGATGGGGTTGTACTGGAAGCCACTGGCTTGGCTGCAGGAACTGAAGTCAGCATAGGCAGATGCCAGGCTGGAGGTGTCCATGCCAGCCATACATGACTCGTAGGCAGAGGAATTGAGGTAAGAATATTCCATTTTATACATTGAAAAGGCTCTGTGCGGCTGACCAAAGAGGGGAAGAAATAGACTAAGCTGGAGGAGGAGGAGGTGGTGGTGGTGGAGGTGGTGGTGGTGGTGGTGGTGATGTGCTCTGCTCCACGCCTGCTTCAGCACTGGCCTCCTTACTAGCAGCAGAGCCTCGTTTTATGAAAAAGCCTCCTATGAGATGCCTTGCCTGAGGTCTCTAGAGCATATAGTGCTCATAATAAACTTGGCTCTTTCCACTTGGACAATAGCAAAGCGGTTGGTCTTATTGCTGGCGCTTTTTACATGACAATAACTCATCAGTCTATTGGGCTGGCACTGGGGGGACCTTAGCTGTCCAACCTCCCTATCATTGATTCCCTGCATCTCTAATTAGAATTTAATAGCACACCATTACGTAGCGAGCCCTCCATCCTCCCCTCTAAGCAGCTCCCTGCCCTTTAATTCAATCACACTCTGTGCAAATAATGAAAGTTGGGTGACGATTCTCCCTCATCCAATTTCCCCCATGCTTTTAAACCATTTCAACCCATCATATATACCTTGGGCAATAAATTGAGATGCCGGCTTCTAGTTGTTAACTCCTTTTTCTTGCTCCCCTGCAGGCTTCATGTAACAGGAGGACAAAAAAAAATAAAAACTTTTATGATGAGGGTCAACATGACTTTCACCAGTGCCTGGCCCATCAGTGCAGGTAGTGATGGCATAGAGGTATGGGCTCAGCACCATGGGTGATGGCATAGAGGTATGGGCTCGACACCATGGGTGATGGCATGGAGGTATGGGCTCAGCACCATGGTCAGGGCACTGCTGCAAACTCCGTCTACTTCCTCAGGAGCCTCTAAGGACTGACATCGGCCTGGCAGCAAGGCTGACACTCTAATCGCAGGTGGACCAAGGCAAGTCTATTCTCTGCTGAGTCTACACACTGCATGCTGGGTCTGGGTCAGAGCAGGTCCCATATAGCCGGTGCCTGGAATAGTATCTCGGATGCACGCTCATCCTTTTTTTATTTTATTATTATTTATACTTTTGTGTTTATTATACTTTTAGTTTGTCTTTTTTGTGCTGCAATTTACTATTTGGTCAGTACATTATGAATATTATTATTATAAACATAATTTGTATTAATATTACTACTACTGCTGTGTTTATAGCACTTCAAAAATGCCCAGTTTGTCCTTTTTGTGGTGTAATTTGCATTATTAGCTCAGTATATTATTGTTATTATTACTGTTGTTGTGTTTATTACACTTTATGCCTAATTTGTCCTTTGTTGTTCTATAATCAGCATTATTAGCCCAGTACATTATTATTATGTTGTGTTTATTGCACATAAAAAAATGTCCAATTTGTCTTTTTTTGTGTGCTGTAATTAACATTATTAGCTCAGTACATTAATAATAATAATAATAATACTGTTGATGTGTTTATTGCACTTTGTTTTAAGTTTAGTTTGTCCTTTTTGTGCTGTAATTAACATTATTTGCTCAGTACATTATTATTATTTAAATTGTTGTGTTTATTTCACTTTTTTTTTTATTTCTTTTTTTTTGTGTGCTGAAATGAACATGATTACCTCAGTACCTTATTATTCTTTTATTATTATTGTTACCATAAACATGCATATCGTTGCCTCTTAGCTTTGCTACTACAAAACAAAACAAACCAAACAAAAAAAAAAAAAACAAAAGCAAAAAACAAAGAAATAACGTTTTGTGCCCTTTAATTTAATTGTATTATCACGAGTTTCATATTATTGACACTTTCAGTAATGAAGAAAATAAAAAATACTGTTGGCTCAGACGAATTGTTTGTTATTACTATTTTATTTATAATAACAAACATGTAAAAACAAGCATTACAAAACATTTTTATTGTTTAAAATCATAATTACACTATTGTTATCTTTGTTGTTATTATTCATATTATTATTGTTAAAATAGAAATGATGATTAGTGATATTATTATTTTTTATTAAGCTACATTCTAAAAACATACTTTGCAAAACCTTTATATTGCTAATATTTAAACCTATATATTATTATTATTATTATTATTAATAATAATAATAATAATAATAATAATAATGTACAGTATTTTATATTTATTTTATTTATTTATAACTATTATTATTGTTTTTTTATTATTATTGTTTTGCTAATAATTATAATTCAGTCATTACTTTTACTATGATGCATTTTGATATAACACTTTGTTAACCACTACTACTAATAATTTAATTCCTGTTATTTTCAGGTCTATTATTGTTATTTTAATGACTTCTACAACCACCATAATCACTAAATTTGCCTTTGCTCTAATTTCCAATACTATCTGCAGTAATAAGCTGTTTCTATAACCTCCTCAGTCCTCATCTTGTATGGTATATTGTTTTCACAATTGCCTTTGCTGGATATCACATGTAGCATCAGTGTAGAGGTTGCCCACTGAGTAGCCCTGCTCCTAACATTTGCCCCTCTGTGCCCTCTCTGCACCCAGCCCTTCTGTCCTGCCTTAAATTACCCAGCAAGTGACATGATTATACATAGATGATCTTCCCCATCCTGCTGCCTGGGGAGGTTCTTGTGAGGAAGAAAACATTCATTATTCTCTTCATTTCCCCCTACACACAATTTCATTTCGGAGTTATTTGCAGCAGATCAGCAGCAATGGCAGAAGCAACACTGAAATCCATCTAGATTTGCCTGATTTCTGAGGCTGCTGGCTAAAGATGGAGAGGCAAGGCAAGAAAAAAAAAAAAAAAAACATACAACTCCTTGTAAACAAATGCTGGGTATTTTACATGATCCTAACATGTGGATAATTAGTTCAGCTGCATTCATTACCCCCTTTATGTGGTCTGTAACAAGTCCATAATTAAAGTAACAAACTCATAAAGGCTTAATGGGGGTATTTAAGCTGTACACTGCTTTCCAGCTTCTTTCACATTCAATAGACAAAAACAAGCACATTAAGATGACACTTTTTCTTTTTCTTTTTTTTTTTTTAAAGCTCCTGGTGTTTCCTGGCATTTGATAACATCAAGCCACTCAGGAGAGTCCTTGTCCTTAACAAAGATGGCACTTTGCAGCCACCATAAGTCATAAAGTTTTGTGGCCAGCACTGAGAGTTTTATGACATAGGTTGATTGCTTTATTGCTAGAGCCTGATGCACAATGTGGATTTGATAAAGAATAAAGGCTTGCAGGCTGCTGGGGACTAACATGGTGGCAGTCATGGGATGAAAATAAATGGGAACACGGTTTTGGTGACAAATTGCAGGATTCTCCATGTCTTTTATTTTTCTTTTCTGGTGGCCAGACAGCAGGGGAGAAAAGCAGCAGAGACATCAGTCTTCAGTAGTCCCAGTGCAAAGGCCTGCAAAGACTGATGTGAATCCGAATGCACTTACAGCAAGAATTTATCTTTATGTATCCTGCTCCTCATGAATATCAATGCACATTTTAGTCAGGGGGTCTATTCACCTCTGCAGCAACTAATGGATTCTTCTTTACTGACAAAGAATGTCAAATAGTAAGCTTTTCTACTATCCTTGCCATTTGATTTGCTGGTATTTGCTTGTAATTCAGGAAAGAGCCTTTTGAGTCTACCTGTAAAGCAAATAGCACTGTATGGATTTAGGTGTCCTTTTATGAAGCAGTGAAATCTATTCACTGCTTCATTCGCTGGCATTCACAGAGGCGATCTTTCTCCTCTGTGTGTCAGTTCATGAAGCGGAGTAGATCGCTTCACCCATGGAGGAGTGAAGAGATCTACAAATGCTTCAAACAGTGGAGAACGGCCCCTGATACTGGAATCTCGTGAGACTTTACGAGATTACAGTACCAGAAATTCACTGAAACACTGAGATGTCCATTTATTAAGCGGTGATAAATTATCACAGCTCAATACATGGACAGACACCAGTGTGATTAATGTTAATAAAATAAAGAGTCCCCCCTACATTATATATACATGTATACACACACACACATTATATATACATGTATATACACACACACATATATACATGTATATACACATATATATATATATATATATATATACATATACACATTATATATATATATATATACACATATATATGACAGGGGGACATGGTTACAGTGTTGGGGGGTCTGAACGAGGCATAAGGAAGTTAATAATCTTCCTCTTTCCTCCTCAGATCCCCCGGGTTTCTCTCTTCACTCCCCGCTTCACCACCTCTGAGTTGGTGAATCGGGGAGTGTGAATCCTGACACAGATCGCCAGTGAAGCGCTGAGATCGCAGCTTCATACACTGGCCGTTACTGTGTCATTCTATGGGGATTCTCCATGTGCAGAGATAATTGGCGGGAGAACAAGTTCAAACACTTCTCCCCCCGATTATCTCTGGTTTATAAACTGTTTATGGGCTGTGATCAGTGGTGATCCTCAGGATCTCCGCTGATCACTGCTTCATAAAAGGACACCACTATTTGTATTTTGTATTTCTGTTTTAACAACACTGTAGAAGAATATATATGGAGAAAAAAATGTAAACATACATTTCTGATCATATTTTGTATTTTCAGAACTGTACTAATATGTATATATATATATATATATATATATATATATATATATATATATATATATATATACTGCAAAATGTCTCAAATTGTACTTTGTATTTTCATGTGAGAAAATGAAAAGGAGATGATACAATTATTTGCTTGAAAAACAAGGTACAGTTAAATATAACAATACAAATCTGACTGACTGAATAGCTATATATATATAGATAGATATATCTATATATATAGATAGAGATAAATCTATATATAGACATATCTCTATCCATCTATCTATATATCTAGATATATATAATATATATAGATATATCTATATACAGTATCTCAAAAAGTGAGTACACCCCTTACATTTTTGTAAATATTTTATTATATCTTTTCATGTGACAACACTGAAGAAATTACACTTCGCTACAATGTAAAGTAGTGAGTGTACAGTTTGTATAATGGTGTAAATTTGCTGTCTCATTAAAATAACTCAACACACAGCCATTAATGTCTAAACCGCTGTCAACAAAAAAAGAGTACACCCCTAAGTGTAAATGTCCAAATTCGGCCCAATTAGCCACTCAGAACAGGCCACGCCATGGTCAAACAAAAAATTTGAGTGCACGTGCTCAGCGTCATATCCAGAGGTTATATTTGGGAAATAGACTTGAGTGCTGCCAGAATTGCTGCAGAGGTTGAAGGGTTGTTGGGTCAGCCTGTAGGTGCTCAGACCATACGCTGCACATTGCATCAAATTGGTCTGCATGGCTGTCGTCCCAGAAGGAAGCCTCTTCTAAAGATGATGCACACAGAAGCCTGCAAACAGTTTGCTGAAGACAAGCAGACTAAGGACATGGATTACTGGAACCATGTCCTGTGGTCTGATGAGACCAAGATAAACTTATTTGGTTCAGATGGTTTCAAGCATGTGTGGTGGCAACCAGGTGAGGAGTACAAAGACAAGTGTGTCTTGCCTACAGTCAAGCCTCGTGGTGGGAGTGTCATGGTCTGGGGATGCATGAGTGCTGCCGGCACTGGGAAGCTACAGTTCATTGAGGGAACCATGAATGCCAACATGTACTGTGACATACTGAAGCAGAGCATGATCTCTCCCTTTGGAGACCGGGCCACATGGCAGTATTCCAACATTATAACGACCACAAACACACCTCCAAGACGACCACTGCCTTGCTAAAGAAGCTGAGGGTAAAGATGATGGACTGGCCAAGCATGTCTCCAGACCTAAACCCTATTGAGCATCTGTGGGGCATCTTCAAATGGAAGGTGGAGGAGCGCAAGGTCTCTAACATCCACCAGCTCCGTGATGTCGTCATGGAGGAGTAGAAGAGGACTCCGGTGGCAACCTGTGAAGCTCTGGTGAACTCCATGCCCAAGAAGGTTAAGGCAGTGCTGGAAAATAATGGTGGCCACACAAAATATTATGTTTCCAGCGGTTTGGACATTAATAGCTGCATGTGGAGTTATTTTGAAGGGACAGCAAATTTACACTGTTATACAAGCTGTCCACTCACTACTTTACATTGTAGCAAAGTGTCATTTCTTCAGTGTTGTCACATGAAAAGATATAATAAAATATTTACAAAAATGTGAGGGGTGTACTCACTTTTGTGAGATACTGTATATATTTGTTTTTGATTTGATTTTGATTAGGCAAAATTATTTTTTCACTGATGGAATTTGTAAATAGGCATTTTTGTTATTACAAATGCACATTTTTAGATATATTTATATATTACCATAAATTTTATTTTAGTGATCAGATTGCTCTGTTAAGTATTACCGTACATTTTAAATATTAAACAAATTAAAGAAACAACATCTCTGTGTATATCTGATTGCCCTGCAAGCTGTTTTTGTAATTTCCTTATCAAATAAATAGAAATTAAATTAAATAGCATGTGTGGTCAGTGTTCTGCTCCTCATTGTCTTTCATATATTATTTCTCTAAATTGCTGACTAATAAGTCTATAATCTATGTCCTGCAGAACTACTAAACACATATTTAATAAATAAATCCCAAATACAAATTAAGGCAAACCTGTCATGTGTCAATCTAAAAGAGCAATATGCTACATGTGGCAGTGTTTTGGTTTTGAAAGAAAAAAAAAAATTAGATGTGGTTTATCTCTCTCTCTCCTCTATTATCTCTCTCTCCATTTCTCTTTCCCTCTCCCTCTCTCCCTCTTTTTATAATGCTGCTGTTTCAATTGTTTAGCCTTTTATTTTTCCCAGCATGCACCTCCCTTCTTTGTGCTTGTTTTGTAATATATCCCTCAGAACACAATATTCAGAATATATGAGTGGTTATAGCCAGTCATTGTTCACAAGAATCCAATCTACTTTTCCTCTGTAGAAATGTCCAGATTGTAACATTAACTAATCATCATCCATTGCTCTCTTAATTTCAGAGTGAAGCCTAGCAGAGTTCACCAATTGTTATACATTTCCAATGTTCACATACTGTACATGCATGCATTCCTAGTTTTGTTTCCTTATCATTGAATCCTGTTCATACATGCCATATATATATATATATATATATATATATATATATATATATATATATATATATATATATATATATATATATATATATATATATATATATATATATATATTATAGAATTGACTCTCTGCTTGCTATAAGTGGGAAGTATCTGTGATCAGATTTGTTTGTTCATGGAATACATTTACAATGCATGTGTAAGACTTTGTGTAAGACTTAAAGGGAGGGGGTCAAGACTGGATTTTTTCATTTTAATCAGTTTGATTATTGAGAAAAAAGGTCAGAACTGATATTTCACCCTTTTTCATTGGAATTTTTTAAAGAGTATTTATAAATCCGCTCTGTGTACTTTCACAGTAATTTCTCTCTCTCTCTCTATATATATATATATATATATATATATTTAAACCTGTAATTTTACCCTATACCAGTTAAGCCATTCAGGTCTATTTCCAGGTAACTACGCTGTCCTGTATCAGGCATGATCTATTTTTTCCAGAAATCCATAAGCAAGGAGTTGAGGACCATCTTTCCTCATAAATATATATATATGAGTTTTTCTATTTTGAATACATTTTTTTCCTTGCAATTTAGATTTGCAAGCCAACAATTGACATAGGTTACAACTTAACATTATTTGGCTAGGTCAACATTTTTTAATAGAAGTAGACAGCAATGTTATAATTATATGTTTGGGGTGCCAGATTAAATATTTCTTGTTTTGTTCCATTGTGAATAATGAGTACATACAGGTTAATTGTGTAAGGAAGTACTAAGAGCAGTGATGTGCAAAGCACACTAACCTATATACAATCAAAAGTCATCTCGGATTCCTCTCTGGAAAAACTTGGTTGCTGTGGGTTACTGCTTGTTTCAGGCCATAAAGGATCTTGCTTTAATAAGTGTAGCCACTATTGTCTGCGCCGCGGTATGAATCCATAAACCACACAGTCAAAGAAAAGTCAGGCTATATACCATTGAACTGCTCTTAGATAAAGACAATACCACTGCTAATTCAGAAATTTCTCACAATCTACCTTCATCTGATTGTTATGCTGTTTATTGCATCTATATTCCAAGATCCCACATGTGCCTCTGCAAATTTCCGATGGAAACAGCTTTTCATCGGATTTTCCAACCGTGTGTATGCCCATCGGTCTTTTTCTGTCGGCATTTCCGACAGACTTTAGATTGAGAGCCTGTTCTTAATTTTTCAGACGGAAAAACCTTCTATCGGAAATTCCGATCGTGTGTATGCGACGCATGCTCGGAAACAATTTGACGCATGCTCGGAAGCATTAAACTTCCCTTTTATAGTCCCGTCGAACGTGTTGTATGTCGCAGTGTTATTGACCGTCGGAATTTGGTGGGACCGTGTGTAGGCAAGACAGTTTGAGCAGAATTCCATCGCAGTTTGGTGGTCTAATGCAGCCCGGTCTTTTTTTCTTGGAAAATAGGTACAGGAACTCAATCATGACCCCCCGCCCCTTACACACACCCTCCAAACCACATCAAATAGTGGGTGTGGTCAAATTTTACTAACAGTGGCAGGGTCATAACAGGGTCATTGAATACCAGGAGTGCATTATGTACAGAGTGCAGAGTTCAGGGAGGGGGTTACACACAGACTGCAGAGTTCAGGGTGTGCTATGTAAATAGTGCAGAGTTCAGAGGTGCGCTACACACAGAGTGCAGAATTCAGCCTTCTTCCACAGCTGCTTATCTCAGCATCAACATCTCATGTTTAGGTTCATCTCCCCATCTGCTTAGAAGCTCCACCATCTTCCACATGTCTTATTTTTGTTGCTGTATTAATCTTTAGCACCCAGACAGCTCTAGTACCTCCCTGCATATTGTAGTTGGCTCCACCTCTCACACTTGTGGGGAGACAACAATGCAGACATAAAAAATAAAAACCTTAATGGGTAGGCTATGTCCTCCCAATGTGTTTTCAGGGTTTAGCTTTATCTTTAATGGGATAGTTTATCAAAAGTGGCATGTCAGCTCTTGGTAGAGCATTTGATTTCCCAGACTTGTACACCTACTTCTTAAATGCAAGCCTTACATTCTCAACAGGAATTTTTTATTTTCTATTATGAAGAATATGACAGGAGATTTGGGAACACTTCAATTGCTGAATTCAAAACTCCAAGATGTGCCAGAAAGTATGGTAGGGAGATTACAGAAACCTATGGATCCCGTTTGGGTGAATTCACCTTTTAAGATTCCTATTATAAATCCATTGTAATTGTTTTAGTAACTTTTACAGCTTATTAATCTTGTTATTTTACTGTCTATTTGGTCTACTTCTCTGATTGTTTTCAAAACATTTTGTGAATTGGTGTTTATTTGACATCTATTAGTTTAAGGTTAAAGTGGATGTCATAATGCAGAGAATAAGATTTCCTTTCATTTGAGCCCAGTCTTGCCACACAGATTTACTCCAGCCCTGAGAAATCCTCTTTTATTGTTCAGTTAGAAAGATCTTGACAAAGTGCTGAAAACTTTGTCAAAAACGCCCCCTTGCTGTGAGTGACAGGTGATTTACATATCTCATGCACTAGCCTGAGACAGGCATAGACCACAGATCCACAGACTAGAGTGAAAATAAATGTATTCTCGAGTGAACAGCAAGAAGAATATAGGGAGATGTATGTAGTCAGAGCTGGGCAGAGTAGAACATGCAGTGATCTGATGATTGTTATAGTGCAGTGTGTGTGTCTGAGGATACATTGATCACATGATTTGTTATGTGGGGGAGGGGTGGATTTCTCACTTTTTATAATTACACAGGATGTGCCTCTTTTAGGCTAGTGCATGAGATATGTAAATCACCTGTCACTCACAGCAAGGGGCGTTTTTGACAAAGTTTTCAGCACTTTGTCAAGATCTTTCTAACTGAACAATAAAAGAGGATTTCTCAGGGCTGGAGTAAATCTGTGTGGCAAGACTGGGCTCAAATGAAAGGAGATCTTATTCTCTACATTATGACACCCACTTTAAGTAGTGGATTAAAGGCAATCAGTCCTCTAAAAATAATGTCTATATATGCAAAGGTAAAAGTGATAGCTGAAGCAACACTCTCAAAACCAAGGGTGTATTATTGTTAATATGCTGATTTAAGTGAAGTCTTTACCTCCCCAGCCCTGGTAACCTCTCTTTTAAACACTGAGGCTACCCATAACCACGATCACCCACAAAGGCAGAAAGCTGTGGTCAATGACCACAGTGGTCTTAGCAAAACACAGCGTGGTTGATTTACTAAAACTGCAGAGTGCAAACTCTGGTGCAGCTGTGCATGGTAGCCAATCAGTTTCTAGCTTCAGCTTGTTCAATTAAAGTGTTAATAAACCCACAACAGTAAGATCAATCTGCACATGCAGCAAAGCATGCTTGTTATACTCACTGTGGAACCTAAGGGGTTTTTCCTATTGTGTAAAAAGGCTGTTTGATCCTGTCTTCTCTGATCCTCCCCTTCTTCCACAGTACACAATCTATATGCCGATAGAACAAAGCCTTGGGGGCAAGCTGCACATGCTCAGTTTGGTGTGTATTGCTAGAGAGTTTTTTTCCTGGGAGAGTGCATGTGATCAGCACAGGGCCAATCACACTGTCCATACAGAGGGTCAGGGGTCCTACAGCCTAATAGGACAATCAGGGGTGAATTAAAACTCCTCCTACAAGCTTTAACCAGAAACTAATATATTTAACAAGACTGGTATATATGACTAATGAGAAAAGTTATTTAGCAGTTTATATTTACTAAAATATTTGCATTTCTATGTTCCTTGTACTGTGAGAGATCAGATAGTGAATGCAGGGTCCTGGGTTTAGTAACACTTTAAAGCGTAACTCCACTTTTGTTGAGAAAAAAACATTCCCCTCTGGGTGATCTCTGTTCATTGCAAGGATTATAACAACCTTTGTTGCAGATTCCTACCTTTTGTTATTCTGAAGAAATCCCTCTGTGTTTCTCTGAGCTGCTGTATTGAGTCTAATGGGAGTGGTTTCATAATTAACTGTCAGCTGTGCAGCTGCAGAGCACTAATGAGGAAAGCTGCTGGGCCTGCATCCCTTTAGACGTGTTCCTATTGAAAGTATCTCTCCAAAAATTAAATTTTTGTTGCAGTAGATTCCTGAAATCTGACTTGTATCTTAGGCAGACTTCTGGGAAAATTGGTGAGCTAATCACACAAGCAGAAAATGATGTTTCAGGGGATTGGTCAGTACACATTCTGTGTACAGAACAACTCCAGGTAGCCATATTGCATTGCATTCTCAGAAAATTACAGTGGCTGCAGATTGAAAAGGAAAGGTAATTTTTAATAACATTAAATTACAATAGCACTTTTATAACTTTTTTAAGGCAATTATATGCACTATATTATTTTTTCTTTATTTGCTATTTTTTTTCTCCACGAAAGTGGACTTACCCTTTAAGCTTTGACAATAAAATCTGGAAGCTGATTGGTTTCTATGCAGAGCTGCACCAGATTTTGCACTCTCCAGTTTTAGTATTTTCCTATCTAAAGGGGTGTTCTGGCCACGATGTGTTTTTTTTTTTTAAAGTCAGCAGCTACGAACACTGTAGCTGCTGACTTTTGATAAGGACACTTACCTGTCCAGCGAGCCCGTGATGTTGGCCCCCCTGAGGCCGAATCGTCCATCGGATCGGCTGCCAGCGCAGCCATCTTAACAAAGGGAAACAGGCAGTGGAGCCTTGCGGCTTCACTGCCCATTTCCTACTGCGCATGCACGAGTCATGTGGCACTTTGTGAATGGCCCCGTTGGGTTCTAGGACACACACATGTCCCAGAAGGCAACGGGGCCGATCGCCGAAGAGGAGGAAGCGCCGCGGAATAGGAAGAGGCAGATTAGGAAGACTGCATAGCAACAGGGGTTTCTGGTAAGTTAAAACATTTTTTTTTTCAAATGTTCTTTTTTTTTTTTAAGAAGATTAATGCTATTTTTTTTTTTTTTTTTAGGGTGGCCCTCCGCTTTAATGCCTGGTATGCATTACTGGGACAGATCAAAAGGTTTAAAGTGGACCTTACATTAAAAGTAATTGTTTACACTAATATTCATAAAAGAAGAAAAAAAGTACAACATCTCTTTCTCGCTATGAATACCAAAAACTGCCGTACAATCTGGATCACATGTTTCTAGTAGTCACCAATCATTATTGCAGAGATTCTCCTGCTTTTAGTTGGATGTGAATCAAATATACTTTTGCATACAGATAATTACAATCAACACACACACAGGGTAGATTAAATTGAACTGAACCAGTGCCCAGACTATGCACAATCTAGTATTTAAATATTCTGTACAAAGCGGTAAAAGCACTTTAATACAGTCCTCATTCGCCTCTACATCTGTGGATAGTGAGGGAATTCCTAACACAGTTCCCAACACAGGCATTGAAATTTCAGCACTTTTTCTACGAGAACAGCGTTGGGCATCCTGCCAGTTCTCTAATGTAAACACACAACAGGTGTTAATAAACAAATAGAAGGGGGATAAAGGCTTGTTAATGTGGGCAGCAAAAGGGAGGAAAAAGCAGATGTTTGACCTGTGATTTTACCACCCTCCTGCCGCCCACCTAAACCAGGCAATCACTCAGGACTGTGCACATGATGTGGCAAAAATGATACTCCCTGTCACATTTGGTGGGCAGTACCACTGCCGAGCGTGACCTATTCAAGCTAATTAGCTTGCTCTGCAACCGCCTTGCAACCGCGTGCAATACACAAAATTGTGGCTTGGTGTCTCAGCCCTTTCAGAGTTAAAATAGGTGGTGGGGAGGTGACATATTGCCTCCTAGCCACCTGTAAAATGCCCTCTGAAAAGTGATTCACCACAGATTGCTTTTCATACAGAAGGCAAGGGCTGCTGCATATCTGAACGAGCCCTAAAACTGGTCTTCGGTGCCTTTGTTTTGATCTCTGTACAGCGCCAGGACAAGGTTTTTTTTTTATATCAAATATATATATTTTTTTATAATTATACATACAAACAGATAATATATCAAATAAGTTCATTACATATCTGAAGTTATTAAATGATATATAAGAAAAGGAAAGAAAAAACAAAACAAACAAAAAATAATAAATATAAGAAAAAAAAAACAAAAACATAAACCAAACAAGCCTTGCACCTCTCATTTCAAATTCACTTATCACATAATAACCAAAGCATAACAGGAGCATAAATACAGGACAAGGTTTAATGGCACCCAAGGCAAGAACACCAAAGTTTGCCCTCTCTCCAACCTCTTTAATTTGGTGCTACAAAAACTAACACAAATTTAAAACAAAATAAAAACCAAGGGAAACGAATGAAGGAGTTAAAAAAAAAAAAAAAAAAGATTAACTACATTTTAAATATAAAATTTAGGGTTAAAAAAAGGCAATTAGGGTTAACTACAAATTGTATTTGTGATTTGTCACATTAAGAATGGCCCTAGTATCACATTTCTTGTACATAGCATATCTTTTTTAATTTGGAGCTACAAACACGACTGAATGAAATTTAGGAAAACTTACATACAGTACACAAAAAAAAAAACAAAAAAAAAACAGTACAATAAAAAAAAAATGGATTATAAGGGGTTGAAATATTGTTTAAATTTGTTTTTTCTTTCACAGACAACAATAAGTCATTCAGCAGTAACAAATATGGAAGAGCAGGGATGGCTTCTTATGGCATGCAACAATTTAAAGGAGAGTACTCATCCGGGTTTTGGGTTTTTTGAGCTGCTACCTTTGGGCAGCATTGGAGTTTTAACAATTAATTTCTAAAATATTTTTTTTCCTTGGGCAGTTTGACTATTACATTCAGTAAGTTAAATAGTCAGGATAAGGCAATGTGATTTTTTTTTATACAGTATATGTATTTTTTGTCGAATGTTGATATGTGATTGTTTCTGTTCTGTTCTGTTTAGAGCTATACCAGAATTTCATAGCATGATCTGTGATTGTATAATGACACACACACACACACATATATATATATATATATATATATATATATATATATATATATATATATTGATTTCTTGAATCCTTTGAACATAGGCACCTAGAGATACCTGCTATGTGCTGAATTAGGTATATATGTGCCTGTCCAGGAAGTAAGGCAGAAGTAATGGAGCAGTACGTTTAAACAGATATAAGGAGTGTGAGGTAAGCCTGTGTAGAATTAATGGAAAGCTGTTTTATTTTTGCAAAATAAGTACATTAATGCTATATTGGTACATAGGGGAACTAGAATTTAGAACAAAGCTGAACTGCGTTAAAGTGACTATCGCAAGTGAGTAACGAGAGCTACCATTGCTGAAGAAAATGCTAGAAGATATGTGAAGTCAGGGACTCCGAAAGCATTGAAAGCTTCAGCATGATGGCTAGAGAACAAGCATTCTCAAAAGGAGAGTTTGGCAATGGCAGTCTCCATGATTCTCAAATAAGAGAGTTCCTTTAACCCTTTTACTGCGTATGTACCTGACACTGGGGGGCTTTACACACACTCCTGGCAGGTGCAGCCACTTGGAGTGTATGTGTATATCTGACCAGCTGACTGCCGAATGGAAGTGATCCAATAACTTCAAAACAACCCCGGTAATGCACATATGCCCACCGGCATGTCAGGGACCAGCGAACATACGCCCGCTCTCTTCCTCTTCTTCTTGCTGACCCGGACGCATTGGGTAACCCCCCCTTCCTGGTCCCCGTGTCAGTTTCCTTGGCCTGTATGGCCTGGGAAGAAGCTAATGCTGTGCGATCTACACTGCATTCGATTCATTGGAAGACAAGTGAGACATCAGGATCTTTCAAAATCCTGGTGTCTCGTTAAAGCGGAGTTCCAGTCATAAAATTTTTTCTTACAGTATTCAGCTGCATTAAATATAAAGAACAACCTTTGGAAAAAATAATTTTTTTTACTCACCTTTTCAGGTATGTTGCTAGGGGGTCCCTCGTGATCTGCCTCTTCCTCTCCAAGGCGCCTGACGTCATTTACCTCGGCGCCCGTGCTCGCTAGTGCTCCTGGGAGATGTCTGTCATCATTTCCCAGGAGTTACCAGGCAGCCCTGAGGGCTGTAATCGGCGCTACGGCCACCGTTGAATCGCATGTGCGAGATCGAGAGGTGCATGCTGGTTACCCAGCATGCACCTCTACAAAGATATTCCAGGAAGCGATATTGATGTGCGCTTCACATGCCCACATTAACAATGGAAACGGCCACAAACCAAGGAATACAAAATTACAGTAAGGAATTTATATATTTGAAAAATATATCTAGATCATTGTATATTATTATTTTACAGTAGCAATAATACTAGGATCCAAAAAAAAAAAAATACATTTCGCCGGAACTCCACTTTAAAGAACCTACCACTAAAAAAATCTTCCCATAGGGGACACTTTGTTCTCTATATGATGAAAAAAAAAGTAAAAAAAATAAAAAAAATGAAAGAGCCATCCAAGCACATAAAATTCCCCCCAAAAATTTTTTGAGGCCCCCCACCCCCATTTATTTATATATACGTATAAACGTAAACGCACATGTCAGGGGTGCCTACACAATGTCAATTGTGATACACATGTTACATATCACTGCACATGCCAGAATGACAGCAATAGTTTTGGCACCAGAGCCCCTGCGTAACTCTAAACTGAGGGCATGTAGGGGATTGTAATAAAGCATTGCCTGTGGAAAATAAAGGGAACTGTATATTGTTGCTATTTCACGGGCGCACGCAATTTTAAGGTTTGATATGTTGGGTATCTATTTACTCGGCACAACCTCATCTTTTATATTTTTATCAAAATATTTGGTAATTTATTGTGTTTTTGTGCCCTAAAATAATCTTTAGTGTATTTTTTACAGAAATGGTGCATTTCCTAGACCTTTGCGCTAGTATTGTGTAACATAAAAAATTGGAACCACAACTATTTTATTCTCTAGGGTGTCTCCTTTCAGAAAATAAATAATGTTTGTGAATTGTATGCAATCTTCAGGTCTAAAATGATTTTTTAAACATTAGTGCAAAAAACGCAAAAATGGCATTGGCAATAAAAGGGTTAAAGAGCCCACGGATGTAAAGCTCAACTCTGTTAAAACTTCTCCCTTGTAATGGGGCTGCACCTGCATTGGAAGGGCTAACTTCTCCTTTATGTTTTGGGATGGTAAAATCATTTTATTTACCTGACCCTCCACTCCCTCGGGAGACAGCGCTCCCTTATGCTCCAGTGGTGGACTGTCCCTTGACGTCCTCATGGACCCTGCATTGGTCTTGATGACATCAGAGGACAGTAGACTGCCAGAATATGGGGGAGGAGAGGCTCTGGGGTCCAGTCTAGCAGCTTGGAGGAGCCTGTTGGAGAGGGGGATCAGGTAAGTAAAAAGCACTTTTCCAAATTCCCTAGACCTAAACAAGTGGTTAACCCTTGCAGTGCGGGCACAGCCTTGCTGCTAGAGATAAATTTAAATTTTCCTGGCATTCAGCTTTAAGTTAGCTATAGACACTAGAGGGCAGTCTGATCATATCTTCATATTTGAAGGCACTTTTCTTGGTCAGAAGGCAGCTGATTTTCCACTGCTTATTACCTGGCAACTGTAAAGGGTGGTTTATGGATTTTTTTCTTAGATGCCCTCATCATTTGCTCCTAGTGTTGTGTGGTCTAGCACAGGTTTCAGAATGGTTTGGATTAAATGTGTATAAAGTAAATAAGCTCATTGTAAAAAATAACTTAGATACGTTCATCTTAGAAGCAAACCTCTCCCTCTGCTGGTCATGATATATCACAGTGTATATATTTTTTATATATATATATAAATATATATATACCTATTTTTACTTGCTGGTGCTTTCCACCCTGATAAACTTAATTATATATATATATATATATATATATATATATATATATATATATATATATATATATATATATATATATATATACACACACACACACATAGACCTTTCTCTTTTGAGACACCTTACTCTATTCCTTTCCAATGAATTATTTCTGGTCCTCCCTCTATCAGCCTATTTATCATGGTTCGGTGAGCAAATGTGCTGTGGACTTCATTTCTCCCTTTGTGAAATCTGTAGGTTTGTTTTTCAGGGTAAGATCCATTGTTGCCCTGTAAACTCTCCTCTAAGGATGAAAGTAGAGGAGGGCTTATTGCTGGCTGACAGGTCCCAGCCCACTGTTTTGTTCGAGCTGTGCTTTCTACATGTGAGCCCTCGCTAAAACTTGTACCAAATGGTTAATTTGATTATTCAAACTATAGGCCAACTGCTACACCAGCCTTCCACCACGCGTCTGGGAGGAAACAGAAGCCATCTCGAAGGAATAATCTAATAAAACTCAAGTGTAGAAAAAAAAGGCCTGTGATATCCAAGCGGCACAAATGGAATTAGAGCCTTAGTATTCTTTATTCAAAATAGGTCCTTTGTGTGCAGTGCACAACCACATTTATCTAGCAAGGGTCCGTGGACAGGTCCTCAGTTTGTTCATTGCGTTCATACATGTGAACGCAGACATAAAATAAAATTATGTGGGGAGCCCATCTATCAAGGGAGTGTATGGAATGGTGCATTGCCACCACTGTTCACCCCACAACAAAGGGCCTCGATTGTGATCCAACCTTCGGATAAGATGCCAATCTCCATAATGCCTCAATAAATGAATTTCTATTGAGTATTTAAAGCACTTATGTATACATTGATTGAACTGTGGATTCCAACCAGCAGATATGTTCCGTGAAACTCAATAATATAGATTTTTTTCCCTAAATGTTACAAGAATTCAACAGATAATGGGAGCAAAATCTATTACGTACAATTCTTTATATACTGATGTATGGAATGTGTACTGGGGGACATAAGAAGGGGGGGGGGGGGGAAGTGATTCGGTACAAATATTTCTAAATAAAAATAAATTAGGAAGATTTACATTTCTTAACTCAAATGCTGGTTATGTGCCATGTTATTTAGGCATTACGATTTATGAATCACTGTGATAATAGTGTAGTGTGCGAGTTAACAAAGTAAATTGATAGCATTGGGCAGAAAACCTTCCAGGATGCTTCACAATTCTGTGCTGCCTGCTCAGAAGATAGATCATTGAATTCTCAGTTTAATATTTTTCATTTGACAATGATTGTGGAAGTTCTCCCACACAAAATATTGAAAATTTGGGCCCAATTTGGACATTTTCACTTAGGGGAGTACTCACTTTTGTTGCCAGCGGTTTAGACATTAATGGCTGTGTGTTGAGTTATTTTTAGGGGACAGCAAATTTACACTGTTATACAAGCTGTACACTCACTACTGTACTTTACGTTGTAGCAAAGTGTAATTTCTTCAGTGTTGTCACATTAAGAGCCGGTTCACATAGGGGCGACTTGTCAGGCGACTTAGCCACCTGACAAGTCGCGCTCCGTTCTGTACAATGGAACCGTTCTAATAGGAGCGACTCAAGTCGCTCCGACTTAGAAAAAGGTTCCTGTACTATTTTGGGGGCGACTTGCAGTGAATTGCATTGACTTCTATATAGAAGTCTTTTTCGCCGCTGAAGTTGTGTGCAGGTCGCCTCACAGAGTCGGCCTGCAAGTCGTGTCGCCCCTGTGTGAACCGGCACTTAAAGATAGAATAAAATATTTACAAAAATGTGAGGGGTGTACTCACTTTTGTGAGATACTGTATACAGTGAATGCTGTCTATATTATTAACATAACATAATCATCAACTTAACTGGTCAAGCACTCAAGTTCAAAGTTGGGTTTCTTGCCCACTCAGGGGGGTTTAGAAAGGGGAAAAGCCCAGGTTAAATGAATCCTCCAGAAGGCAAAACCTTCCCAGCAAACCTTTTTACTCTGGGCACGTTTACATTTTTATATCAGCAGCATGGGACAATAGACCAAAGTAAGAAGGGTATACCAAGGAAGGTACCATTTTAATTGGTAACAATGTTGACCCCTGGTAAATTTAGAAGTTCAATATATGTTATATAATAGTCAGCGACATTGGTCAGCTATTGTTTCTCACGTAATACCCATTTCCAAGATTTGCATTTAGATTATTAGGGCAAGTGAGCACTGTACATTGCAGTTAACCATAGCAATTGTTTTTATAAAAGTAAACCCAATTAATTAATATTAAGCTGTGGGCTCCAAAATAATATAATAATAATGTAATTAATATATTTTACAGCTGAGTGTGTGTGTGTATTAAGGGAAAAAAAATCGCGCTCTTAGAGTCTGTATACAGGGTTGAGAATATAATCCGTTCCAAAAAAGTCTCTTTTATGGGAAATATTTCTCAAACATTGGTTTCCACACGTTGCTTATATACTCATGGAGGATATGCTTACCAGAAGTAAGCCATAGATCAGCATATGGCTTTAACCCAGCCTGGGTTGATGATTCGTTGGTTATGGATTGTGACGAAGCAATACCAAATAACTCCTTCTCTTTCTCAGGTGCACTCACAGGGCATAATTAGCAATCACCGGAAAAAACAAAAAAATATCCATAGCATAATACTGATAAACTATATATGGTAAAAACCAGTAGGTGAAGGGTTACCAAGTGGGAAAGGTATCCAATTAGGTATGAGCAGACACCAGTGATCACAAATATATTTAAGT
Organism: Lithobates sylvaticus; assembly: GCA_028564925.1. Taxonomy (NCBI): domain Eukaryota; kingdom Metazoa; phylum Chordata; class Amphibia; order Anura; family Ranidae; genus Lithobates; species Lithobates sylvaticus. The sequence goes on along the minus strand of CM053026.1, from coordinate 664,043,993 downwards.
GACCAAAAGACACCACCACCACATGAAAGACCTTATTACCAGATATTCGATTGTTGTGCACATAGATAAGAAAATCCTTCTTTTGAATATTTCCACTTATGAATAAACCGCCACAAGTGAAGTTGGATACGCAATATGTCCAAATCATAGGTAACCACCATAAGAAGTGCCTCCTTACCAAGCAGTGAAATGACAATCAACAATGAGAATCAAACAGCAGGCAATCAGATGCGCACTCCTTTTAAGATGTCCCCTTACCGCATACCACAGTTTCAAAGAGCCAGATACAGCAAACACAAATTCATGAGACCACGCACGGATCGATGGCAGCAATTTTTCAGCAGATACCCAGGAGGAAAAATATTCATACCATAGCGTTATACTGCATTTAAAAGTTTTATTCAAAATATAAAAAGTTTGCACTTACAAACTGACGAAATTAAAATAGCAGATTCAAAAAAGTTGTAGAGCCGGCCGGCTACAAACGAACAGACACTCCCGTCCTTCTTTGCGTGGTGACGTCAGCACATATACCCTCAGACGCGTTTCGTTAGAATTAACATTATCAATGAGGAGTGTGTGTGTATGTGATTGTGAATTGGGTGAATTGTGTAAGCTGTGTTTCCTGCCATAAAATAGTTTTTCCTTTCAGCAGTCCTTTGATCGAAGTGTTGTTGCTGGACTGCATGGCCAGATCAGTGAAATTACTGGCCTCCACCACGTTTTTGCAGAACAGCTTAGTCAAGGACCCTTCTCAGTATGTGATTGGACGATATAGGAAAAGCACCACACTAATAAGGTCAACACTTTGTTCACTCAATGCTCTATTTCTGCCAGCAAGCCCACAGTGTTAGCAATTGTGTATTGTTTAATAAAAAGACACTTATCTCTCCAGGAATCCACCCTGTCCTCACTTGGGCCGGTTCTTCAGCAGTCTTCAGGTCCCTGGCACCGCCATGAGTGTTGGAAGCCGGCTGTGACAGCCGACTTCCCACTGCACATGAAAGCCACGCTGTGCTCTGAGTGGTCCCGCAGCCTCCTGGGACCAGTAATATGTCCCGGGAGGTTGAGGGCAGTGGGGGGAGACAATAAGGAGACAAAAGGGGGGAGGAGGAGGACAAGCGGAACTTCCCTTTTTAGGTGAAGTTTTGCTTTAAGTAAAGTAAAGTAAGGTTTCTTCAAAGTGGGCCCAACCCGTAACACATTATTTAATGGAAAAATTATATAAAAATACAGACAACACATCACTGCAGTGTCAGATTTAAAATATCTAAATCTTTCAGATTTCTGCTATGGAATATCTGCAGACTGGGATGAACAACATGATGTGGGCCCATAACAATGTCCCAGACTGTGTCATGAATTCACAAAAAATAAAGATATCAGCAGCAGTATGAACCATTTTGTTCTTCCTTGGGACTATGTAATTATGAAGTGCAAGGAACTAACTTGATGTAGATGTGATGTAACAACCAGTCAAAAATTACTATACTGATGTGGCTTCCATAATCTCCTGCCTTTTTTTTTATCCATCATTTCTCTTTGAACTGGTTTATTAAACAAGCCCAACTGATGCAGATTTAATTCCTCTGACACTGGAATATTGGTTCACCCTTATTGTATTCTTCACTGTAGACTTCCAAACGCCAAGAACGCGGTGACGTACAACAGGTAGGACGATCCGAGAAAAATGAAGTTCAATAGCCAGTGCTGCTCTTCTGCTTGATTCTGAGCATGTGTGGCACTTTGTGAATCGGAATTGTCTACACACGATCGGAATTTCCGCAAACGAACTTTGTTGTAGGGAAATTTGAGAACCAGATCTCAAATTTTGTGTGATGGAAATTCCGATGGAAACTGTCCGATGGAGCCTACACACGGTCGGAATTTCCGACAACAAGCTCCGATCGCACATTTGTCGTCAGAAAGTCAGACCGTGTGTATGCAGCATTCCTGTACACAGAGACACATTAGAGAGCAATATATAAGCTTTCACCACTGAGAGAGCAGTGCAGTGCAGATTTTTTGGCACATAGGGTTGTACCCTATCCTAAGAATTTCCTCCTTGCCTGTAACCTTAGCACTAACATCAACCCTCACTATAGATCCCTCACACTGACCTTTACTCTATCCTTACTTGTAACCCCATCCCTAGCACTAACCCCTGCACTAACCTTCCCTACAATCTATATACCCACCATTGGGCATGCACTATCCCTTAAAGTGGAACTATAGGCAAAACTTTTTTTCTCATTTTGGATAGAGCAAGGGAGGGTTATAACCAGTGGCGGCTGTTTTTTTTATTTTTGGGGGCGGGGGCTGGTTAACAATCCCCCCCGGTCGGTCAGTCAGTCAGGGCCCCACACTTACCCCATCTCATGGGCAGCTCTCCGGGCAGTGGGCGGCAGCGGCTTCTCTCCAGGCTGCAAGCTCATCTCGGTTCCCCAGCGTTTCCTCCCTCCTCCTCCTGGTGGCCAATCCGATCGGATCTCCTTTCAGCCAATCGGGTGAAGGGTCTCATGACTCGCTTCCTGATTGGCCAGGGGGAGAATCAGTGTTACAATAGCAAATATTAATTTGCTTTTGTAACACTACTTTCAATGATAATGGTAAACAGGACAATTAGAGAGAGTGAATCGCATTAACGGGGGGCACAGACAGCAATAAAATCTGACAGGGGTTCTAATCCCTCTCCACTCTATCCAAAAATAAAAAATAAAGTTTTGCCTTTGGTTATGCTTTAAATTAACCAACCCTTTAACCTTTAACTCTGCCCCTAACACTAGCCCTGTTTATAACACTAACACTTAATCTCACACTAACCCTCCTTTAACCCTTTACCTGTCTCTTACCTTCACACTAAACCTCTAATAACTCCATCTCTCACATTGCCGCCATACTAACCCTCTCTATGACCATCTTTATAATCTGAATTTTAACACTACCCTCTCTATATCCATCTCTGTCATCTAAACCCTAACACTAACCCTGCCTATAACTAACCCTTCTAATACTGTAACTCTATCCCTAACATTATAACACTCCGACTAACCCTCCTTTAACCCCTAGCACCAGCCCTAACATCTTAGCCCTAACATTAACACTAACACTTATGTAAACCATTCAGGATCTTCTGTACCAGAGACCATTCCTTCCAACTAGGCCATATTTAGCTGTTGCTGGGGTGGGCTTTGATTGCCCTATTTCCCTTTCTGTTCCCCTAGACTTGTGCTTCCCCAGGACCGTTGATGTTGGTATCAGGAAATGTATAGGCCAGGGAGCATTGTAAAGCTTCAGCAAAGCCGAGCTGACATGGCTGTATAGTTCCTCTCCCCTTGTCCACCATACCGCATCCTTAGTTTCCATGGTCTAGAGGGCATTATTCTTTGCTATGGTGCTGTTGGCTGGCCCACCAGCACCATGGAAATGGATAATGTTGATCCAGGGTGGGCATCCAGAAGAGGATGGTAGTCCTGCTCCCGTGCAGACCGGCTCTGCCTCCGACCCCTGGTATGATGCTAATGACAAGTAAGGATTTGAAGGCAGCAATCTACTTGTGAAGGGGTGAGGACTCTGTTGTGAAAGGAGCTGCCAGGCGGGCTGAGTCTAATTTGATGAGGTTGTCGTGATGTGAAGGGGGGACTCTAATGTGAAGGGAAGGACTCTGACATGATGGGGGCTACCTCTGATGTGATGGGGGCTGACTCTGACATGAAGGGGAGACTCAAATGTGATGGATGAACTCTAATGTAATTGGGGGAGCTGTGATGTAAAGGGGGCTGACTCTGATGTGATGGATTACTCTGATGTGAAGGGGGAACACTGATGTGGGGGGGAGATTCAGATTTGAGGGGGGACTTTGATGGTAGGACTCTGAAATAACGGAGGCACTCTGATGTAGAGGGGGCCACTCTGTTGTAATGTGGGGACTGTGATGTGAGGACTTTGATGTGAAGGGGGTACTCCCCTATGTGACGTCAAGAAGAGGGCGGCATCAGTACTGGGACAGAGTCATCCAGTGCCCAGGGCAAGGATGCAGAATTGCACCCCCTCCTTCATTATTAATACATGAATGGGTGTAACACCCAGCAGACATTTTTTGCCCTTTGATTCACTGCGCCCAGGGAAACTTCCCCCGTGCCCACTCCTTGTCCCAGCCCTGGGTGGTATTGTCCTCCAGTGAGGATGTCAGTGTCCTTCTGCTCAATAAATACAGTTTGGGACTAGGGTGTCTTGTGATTTTGCACAGTTTTAAAGGATGTGAAGGGGAGACTCTGATGTTATGGGGAACTTGGATTTGATGGGAGGACTCTGATGTAATGGAGGCACTCTGATGTAGGGGAATACTGGTTCTCTGCAGTAAATCACACACAGCCATTGGCAAGGGGAAGAGCTGGAGAGATATAAAAACAGGGAAAGCTAGCTTAAGAGAGAATAAAATGAAGGTTGTTGACAATAAGCCCCCTGACTTATTTCGTACTGTGCCCCTCAGATCAGATATTTCATAGATGAAAATATTTTCATTGACTAAATTAACACTATTTTAGTCGACTTAAAGACGAATAAACCTAAAACAATTCTTATGACCAAAATACGATATAAAACTAAAAGAATTCAGATGACTAAAATACGACTAAAACTAAAATGGCATTTTAGAATTTAAAGCAGAAAATTTGAGGCAACTATGGACTCTTCATGGTACAGCAAGAACTCACATACGTATTTGTAAAAAAGTATAAATTTATTTAAGACAAACAATCATCATTAAAAAAGAGGTCCTATAAAGGGAAATATATAATATACACAGTATAAAATCTCTGAAGGGGAACCCAACATGTCCACCCAGACAGGAGGACCGTGGATCTAATGCCGTGTACACACGGCCAGACTTTCTGGCAGAAAAAGTCAGATGGGAGCTTTTCATAGGACATTCCGTCCATGTGTATGCCCCATCGAACTTTTTCTGCCGGCATATCCGACAGACTTAGATATAGAACATGTTCTAAATCTTTCCGTCAGAAATGACGACGGAGCTTAGTCCGTTGGCAAGTCCGACCGTGTGTACGGGGCATTAGCCTGTGTCAGTTCAACCTCGACATGTTTCGCGGTGATGGCTTTTTAGTCAAAAGACTATGAAATCGAAAATTGATTCCAAAATTAACACTGCACTGCCACATAAGGATAAGTAAGGGGCATCTACTAAGCTGCTGAAAAAAATTAAGAAAAAGGCTTTTCATATTTTTTTTCTTAATATTTAATGTTGGTAATATATATAGTATTACGTGCTATGTCGTTGCAGTCAATAGAATTTTTATAGTTTTTGGGGGTTTTTATATTTTAAAGTTGCACTTCTGTTTGTCAAAAAGCAATATTTTTGTTTGTTTATGTTGTTATTTGTAAAGACATTTTATGTCACAACTGCTAAATCTGTGTCTGTCGTGCATGTTCAAATCTTAATACCATAAATAATAACCTGTTATTCGATTTGTACTCCAGGAGTATATAATGCGTTTGGTAATTCCATAGAAATGCTTAAATAGTGCATTACAATTTAACTAAACCCATTGGATTTTAGCCAGCTAAAATGTACTGGAGATTTAAGTTGACTAAAATACAACTAAAACAATTCAGATGACTAAAAAATATGACATGGCATTTAAGGCTGGATTCACACCTATGCATTTGTAGTGCTTTTTGCATTTTGCAGATCTGCACTACAGAACGAGTTCCATAGGAAACCATGCTAAATCGACTGTAGTGCAAACCTGCAAAATGCAAAAAGCACCAAAAATGCATAGGTGTGAATCCAGCCTTAGTCAAAAGACTATGACTAAAACGAAAATTAAATTTGACGTCAAAATGAACACTGGCTTGATCTGGCCCTGCATTCCAGTGGTACAATAGACCTGCATTAAGGTCCCGGTACTGCAATCAACTGATTGGCTGTAGAGGGCTGCTTCAGTTTAGGGAATATGATTTGCAATGTGCTGGTTGTTGGTTAGATGCAGATGTCCTCTTTAATATAAAGAAATAAATTCCTATTTGTTATCAATATATGTGGACCAATTATAACTTTCATTCTGGTGTGTGTTTGAGCGTCTTCGCTGATACAGATGTATGTGTACATTGTTAATATAAGAGAATCATCAGTAATGACTTTCTGAAGTCAATGAATAATACTGAATCGGATCGTTTTTTGAAGTAGACCATCAAGCGGAATAACTACATGTAGGAATCTAGGGCAAATACTGCTTTCCATGATAAAGAAATATTTACAGGCTGTGTGGAACGAACACCAAGAAAGGTTGAAAGTTTAAAAGACACTTTTCTCCCCATTCTTTACCATTCAGGAGCTTTCTACCCCCCTTGAAAGTGCCGAAAGAATGTTGGGGAACAATGAAACAAAACAGGAGACAAAATGCCATTGTGGCGGGGCAGCAATTCATGAGAAAATGCTTGTCAAAGAGCACATAATGTCTCACTTCCACCAGCCTCGTTTCACCGCAGGCAAAACACAATGACATGGAGATGAATACTGCGTTAACCCCTTTTACCCAGCAGAGCAGCAATTTGTGGTTAGCGGTGCTCATGACCTGTCATTCCTATCAGGGGGGTTTATTAGAGATCCCTGGTGACCCTGGAGGTAATAAGGGGCTTGAAGGAGCGAGACAATGTTCGGATAATTCAAGATTATGAGACATGCAGAGCTGAGATATTTGAGATGGGTGTTTGTGGCACTGTGTAACAATATAACAAATTACAAACCCGACCTGGGGGTATTTTTTTCTATCCGATAACAAGAAAGCAATAAATGATGTCTGGGTTTATATTAAAAAGTATGCATGCTTAAATATAATATAAATTCATATACAAACAAACATTCAAAGATGTATTTGTTTTTATGTAAATGGTGACACCATCTTTTTCTGGCATTGCTTGTCCAAATTTAGGCTTATTCATGAAAAGTTTTGGCTTATTTCTCAAAAAAACGAACAAAAAAACAAAAACAAATTGCCATCAAGCTCACGGCATTTATTCTGGTTGCAAATCCATATTTCAAAGTGTTCCTACAAAACCTGCTTATCATTGTAAGTACCCTTTCTTTCTCTTATCATGGTTTTGTGGCCAATCAGTAGAATCAGGCTTTGTTATCAGTGTAGCGCTACCCCCAGAGGAGCCGCTTGGTAATTTGGGTTCTCTGTTCTGTGCATCAACTCCAAGAACAACCTCAGCCCCTCTGGCACACCTGGTTGAATGAAAGTCACTGCAAGAACTTACAAGAACATGAGTGCAGATATCTTTAACCTGGCTGTGAATTAGCACCAGGAAATAGACACAAGACCGCTTACTGCTAAATTAACTCAATGTATTAGTACAGGTTAGTACAGGTCTGCCTTCATGTTGTAAAGCGATGCGCAAACTGTTGGCGCTATATATCCTATATAATAATAATAATGATAATAATAAATGAGCACACAGAAGGTAAATTCCGACACAGTCTGCTAGACAGTATAATCACTATGTCAAAGTAACTTAGAACAGAGTTCTGTACCACTAGACGGATTAACTCACGAATCAGCCATTACCATTAACTGCAATGTGAACAATAATACTATAACTAGTCTAGAGTGCATTCTAGGACAGTGTTTCTCAACTCCAGTCCTCAAGGCGCCCCAACAGGTCATGTTTTCAGGCTTGCCATTAGTTTGTACAGGTGATTTGATCAGTTTCACTGCCTTGGTAATTACCACAGCTGTTTCATCTGAGGGAAATCCTGAAAACATGACCTGTTGGTGCGCCTTGAGGACTGGAGTTGAGAAACACTGTTCTAGGAGAATGGCTAGGGTATAGTGCAATGGCTTCGGAGAGGTACCTCTTATGCCACGTACACACGATCTGACTTTTCGGCCGGACTATCCGGTGGACTTTTCAGCGGAGGTCCGCCGGACTTTCCGAACGTGCGGACTTGCCCGCCGGAGTTTTGCCGGAGGTCCGCCGGACTTTTACCCAGAGTAATATCCGTTCATTTATAACTTGACTCCAGGTAGACAGGACTAGCATAGGAAGTCAATGCCGCCGCCTCAATCGGCGAGATTGACACCTTGCTAGCTGTCACCGTCCCCTTCTGCTTCTTCTTCTTTCTTCATCGATGTTGACACAACGCTGTCTCCGCTTCTAATGGCCGAGACATGTTGCGCGGCCAGTTCCCCAAAGCACACCCCCAATGTTGAGAGCACACGGCCTGGTACGGCGCTCGCTCGTCCCCACCCCCTTTCCTGACCGGCCGGGCTGCGTGCTCGGATAAGGGTCTGATATGGATTAGGGGGACCCCCACGCCATTTTTTTGGCATAGGGATTCCCCTTTAAATCCATACCAGGCGACGGGGCTAGCGAGTTGTCAATCTCGCCGATCCAGGTGGCATTGACTTCCTTCACTAGTCCCGTCTACCTGGAGTCACGTTATAAATGAACGGACTTTACTCCGTGTGTCGGCAAGTCCGTTCATTTCAAAAGTCCCACAGACTAGCACACAGACGGCAGGATTGTCCGCCGGACTGCCGAGTCCGGCGGATAATTTTGAGTCAAAACTTCTTTCTAAGTCCGCCGGACTTTTGGGAAGAAGAAGTCCGCCGGAGCCCACACTCGGTCGGACAAACCCGCCGGATAGTCTGATCGTGTGTACGGGGCATTAGTATAAGCAGTAGGTAAAGGTCTCTGTGTAGCCGCTGTAAAGAGATAGTCCCCACATACACACGACTGGACTTTCCAGCAGACTAGGTCCGACGGTCTTCCCGACGGACTTTCGGCAGAGTTCCGACGGACTTTCCGAACGAACCGACTTAGCCACACACGAACGGACTAAAGTCCGTTCGTTTTGAACGTGATGACGTAAACAGGACTAAAAAAGGAAGTTCAATAGCCAGTAACCAATAGCTTCCCTTGCGTCGTATTTGGTCTGTCGGACCAGCACACAGACGAACGGTTTTCCCAATTTGAGTGCTTCGGAATTGAGTCCATCGGATAGATTTGAAACTTGTTCAAAAAACGATCGGATTAGCCCACACACGATCGGAATGTCCAACGGATTAATTCCGTCGGACCTAGTCTGCAGGAAAGTTTGGTCGTGTGTACGCAGCATAAGTCCTACATTTTTAGCGTTGGGGCCCAGTTGTACCTTTGATGCAAGTGAGAATAGTCCCTATCAAGTCTGCCGGGAGCCATAAGGCCATTAGATGGCTGTATGATAAAGGTCTCAGGGCTTTATATACTAAAGGCAAATGCACTATGCACTACAAGTGCACTTGGAAGTGCAGTCGCTGTAGATCTGAGGGAAAGATCTGAAATGCTTGGAAGCTCTGCTGATTTCTATTATCCAAACGTGCAAGCAAAAATGCTGTTTTTTTTTTATTTTCCTTGCATGTCCCCCTCAGATCTACAGTGACTGCACTTCCAAGTGCACTTGCAGTGCACTTGTAGTGCACAGTGGATTTGCTTTTAGTAAATAAACCCCCATGTCTCTCTCACTCTCTCTCTCTAGCAGCAGATAGTAAATACCCACAACAGCAGCTCACCAGCCCCAGGGATATTGCAGCTCACCATCTGGTCACACACATTGATTAGCCCACTTTCTGCTCTGCTGTCAGCAACCCCAAACTCAGTGCTCCCAATCCCGCTCAAACCACCGATATGCAGCAGTGATGGTGCACACTGGACAGTAATATGCACTTTCCGGTGCACTGAAGACAAAATCACCAAAGTCACCTTGCCACTTCTGCCAGATGTAATCCAGCACTTCAAATCACCAGCACTCTTCTCTGAAGACACCATTCATATCTATATTAAATTTTTGAACTTTCACTTTATATTTTGCTTTATTCTTTCTAAATCAATTTTGCACTTTATTATTATTTGTTACTCGTTATTGGAATTTATGCTATTTGCACACATATTTGTATATTTATGATTTTATGCACTTAGGTTTTTACTGTTTATGGTAGCCCTTTTGGAGCGCAGCACCATACATTGGTTTATTTTATACAATTTTCTTGGGTGTTGTTTGACCCCTGTCGGTGTTTGCTGCAACCATACATTTATTTCTTTACTGCACAGCTCAGGTAGCGCGGGAATACCTATTTTAAGAATGCGTGTGTCCTGTACATCCTGAGAAAATTCAGCTATTTCCCCTCCTCCTGGCAATCCCCCTCTGACAAATGCAGTTCAAAAGCTCTTTATTAAAGTACAGTCTCTCTCCTCTGGACTACAGTTCCCATAGTGCAGTGCTTCCTGACTTAGTCTATTGAACTCTTCTTGTTTAGCAGCTTCCTACTCTTGCTGATATTGTTGTTAACCAGTTCAGCACTGCAGTGCAGCATCTGCAGCCAGAGTTTCTAAGACTCTCCATTCTTAGCCAAGCATCTGGCTACACCAGTATTGATAAACTTGACTTTTGTTGAATGTCTATTTGGGAAGTCACGAAGACTTGTTTTTGGCCCTCACAAACTTCTTTGTGTAGCACCCTCCCAATTAGGTTCTAGTATAGGTTGTTCATAGGTAAATTTTGTAATTTTTGGGCTCTGCTGTAGCCAGTGTCTACTCTGAGTTTTGCAGCTGCAGGCTTGCCAGTTTCCCCCTGTCCTTCCAGAAGGCACTGGAACATAGTGGGTGGAGAGGGTAGAGTCTGGGATGAACCTGTATACAGTTTCAGCCAATCCCTGGTTGGGAGAGTGACCAACAGGGGGCTGAGAGGGGTATATAGGATGCAGAGCAAAAGGTAGCAGTGTCCTTTGCCTGGTGGAGAGTGACCCTAACTGGAAGTGCTGTTAAACCTCCCAAGGCCCTGAGAAGCTATAAGAAGTCCTGGATAATTCTGGCACATCAAGAAACTGAAGGATCACCCCAAGTCTCAGGAACAACCAGGCAATGTCTAAAGAAGATCTTATCAGAGGGCTCTTGGTGCAATGTCAGCGGAAACTGTAATGAGGCATCCAAACAGCTTGTGACACAGTGAGTAGGCCTGAGATTAAATCTGGGAGAGAGAATGTAACTATTGTGCCCCCTTTTTGCTAGAGAGATGGTTCCAGACCTGCTGCCAGGGGTATTTTCCATAGTCGGACCCCCCCCTGTGCTGAACTATTTGCTATTTTCTGTACAGAAGACCCTTTCTACTACAGTTAATGGTTTGCTAGTGTCCTCCTCCAAGTTTGTTAGTTCTAGGTGTCCCAAGGCTTTTCCCAATCCCTATCCCCTAAGAAAACAAATAAGAAACTACAAAAAGACACTATATACCTGATCACTGTGTGAAGGACTGAGTGGAACTTTGTGCACCTGGCTTAGAATACCCTGAAACCAGCCGTTTTCATCATTTTGAGATCAGAACCTGGGTTAAACAGGGGAACCAGCCAGAAGGTCTGCACTACATTTGTCTTGAGGCAGGAACAAGCTGAGAACTAAATCGACTGACATGTATAATACGGTAGTATGGGTAGTAATGAAGAATCAGTTGGCCTTCAGGTGATTTTTTCTTGCTGATGTTTGTGTGCTGCCTGTCCTTGATTCACCTTGACCACCACACTATTTAAAGGAGAATTAAGATTAATATGGGAAGAAAACAGATTAAACATTTAAATCTGCCTTTGTATGTTTACATTTACTGTAAATATGTTCAAAGATAAATTCACAGTGACAGTGGGGTTGAATTACTAAAGACAAATAGACTGTGAACTTACAAGTGCAGTTGCTCTATAGCTGAGTAAATGAGGGGAAGCTCTGCTGACTTCCATCATCCACTTATGTGCAAGCAAAAATGCATTTTTTTCCTTGCATGTGATTTGGTATTCTTTGCAAAGTTAAGCTTCACTTCATTTACTGAGCTCTGGAGCAACTGGAATTTCACAGTGATACTGCACTTTCAATATACACAGTCTATTTGCCTTTAGTAAATCAACCCCAGTGTGTGGCAGGCACACAAATGTGCCTGCTTCTACCATAATAGCACTGTCCCACTCTCTGTTGCTTTGGTCATTGGAAATCTTACGAAATATAGACTTTGTCAAAATCAATATTTGCATAGGGCTAGGCACACCCCTTGCTCTCTATATAATAGTTTCCTCAGCTAGAAACTGGTCGCTCAGCCATCAGGTGCTGCATTGTGGGAAAAAGGGGTAATACCTACAGTGCTTCCAGAAAGTATTCACACTGCTTCACTTTTTCCACATTTTGTTATGTTACAGCCTTTTTCCAAAATGGATTAAATACATTATTTTCCTCAAAATTCTACAAACAAAACCCCATAATGACAACGTAAAAGTAGTTTGTTTGAAATCTTTGCAAATTTATTAAAAATAAAAAATGAAAAAAATTCCATGTACCTAAGTATTCACAGCCTTTGCTCAATTCATTGTTGAAGCACCTTTGTCACCAATTACAGCCTCAAGTCTTTCTGAGTATGATGCTGCAAGCTTGACACACCTATTTGTGAGCAGTTTCTCCCATTCTACTTTGAAGGACCTCTCAAGCTCCATCAGGATGAATGGGGAGCGTGGGTGCACAGCCATTTTCCGATCTCTCCAGAGATGTTCAATCAGGTTCAAGTCTAGGGTCTAGCTGGGTCACTCAAAGACATTTACAGAGTTGTCCTGTATCCACTGATTTGTTATCTTGGTTGTATGCTTAGGGTCTTTGTCCTGTTGGAAAATGAACCTTCGCCCCAGTCTGAGGTCCAGAACACACTGGAGCAGGTTTTCATCAAGGATGTCTCTGTAAATTGCTGCATTCATCTTTCCCTAAATCCTGACTAGTCTCCCAGTTCCTGCCACTGCAAAACATCCCTACAGCATGATGTTGCCACCACCATGCTTTACTGTAGGGATGGTATTGGCCGGGTGATGAGCAGTGCCTGGTTTCCTCAAGACATGATGCTTGCCATTCAGGCCAAAGAGTTCCATCTTTGTTTCTTTAGACCAGAGAATTTTGTTTCTCATGGTCTGAGAGCCCTTCAGGTGCCTTTTGGCAAACTCCAGGCAGGCTGTCGTGCCTTTTACTCAGGAGTGGCTTCCATCTGGCTACTCTACCATACAGGCCTGATTGAAGTTAGACTTCAATGCAGAGGATCCCTGCACAGGACAGTTTAAAACAAGGGACATTGGTATTAGGTGTAGGATTTCAGGGGGTGTTGAAGTGATAATAAAAATTTACAGGAAGAAATAAGCCAGTCATAGATGGCAATCCATCGATGGGCAGGCTAATTGTACCCAAGTCCATCCATCGATGGACATGGGTACAACCAGCATGTTGGATTTTTTTAGCATGAGATTATTGCCAGTGGCTATAGCTGCTAGCAGTAATCACTGTGTTCTCCGGGCAGGAGTGCCTCCCCATGCTAAGCGATTCCCCCATCAACACTGACTGTTAATAATCTATGACCTGCTTTAGTGGGAGGGTTATGTTAGTGTGAGGATTGTAGGTACAGGAAGAGTGGGTTTGAGGGTTATAGGTACAGGGAGGACTGTAGGTACAGGGAAAGTGTGAGCATTATGGGTACATTAAGTTTTAATGTGAGGATTATGAGAGCACAGAGAGAGTCAAAGTATAGTTAAGGGCAATACTTTCTTTGGAATTTAGGCTGGTTAGGGGCTAGAACCACTGTCTGGTTTTTATTGCTGTCTACGTCCCTCTTAGGGAGATTAACTCTCTCTCTAGTTGCCCTGATCACCAGTGTCACTGAGAATGAAAGTGAGGTGACTTTCAAAATTTTGAGTTGCCACCAGAATAGGAATAGAGGCAAAATCTCACACCAGTTGAGCAAATTGAGGATTATGGCTACAGGGAGGGTTAGTTTGAGGGTTATGTATACAGTGGGTGGATACAGAAAGGGATAGTGTGAGGGTTATGGCTACAGGGAGTGTTAGTTTGAAGGTTATGGGTACAATGGGGGTTAACATCAAGATTCTGGATAAAGGGAAAGTTGTTGTAAGCATTACAGTTACAGGAGGGTTAGTTTGTTTAAAACTACCAGTATCAATTAACGATTACTCACTGTGTTCATTTAGAAAAGGAAGGGGCTGGTACATGACATATTTACCAGCCCCTTCCCTGCTTTCAATCCTGAAGATCCCCTGCAATAGCCGTTGAGAAGTGGTGGGAAGCTGACAGGGCTGCTGGTGGTCACACAGGGGACCCAAACAGCGAGGAAATCAGATGAGGATATTTAGGGGGGTAGGGTAATGGGGTGGTAGTCACATCCTCCATGTTTCCCTCGTCATTGGATGTCAAGAAAGGGTCACATAAGAGGCCTACCCCAGGCTGGGTTTTTCTGGGCTACACTAAGCACTTAGGATAGGGTCACTGCCTTACACATGGGGTACCTTAACTTGAACAGATGTCTGACCTTTAGTAAACTCTCTCAATGTAAATATACACCACCATGGTCATTTAGAAAGGACATGCAGAGCCAATGCCCTCTCCAACGTAACACTGCTAGTTCACTTCCAGTACCATATGGAGTCTTGTCGTGCACCTTGTGTGGACTCCATGTGTGCACTGTATTAACTCTTCCTCTTACATACCTGTGCACAGGCTGGGGACCTCTGCAGTGCTAATCTGCTCACATTGCTAAGGGAGACAGACCTGCTTACAGAGAGAGTGCCAACAACAACACCTCCTGGAAGAAGCTATCCCACCTGTCACATGTACACACTTACGACAGGCTGCTAGAGAAACCTTCGTTACCTCTGGTAACCACTTGCTTGCACTCAACTCTGTGTTAACTCTTATGCTGCGTACACATGGTCGGAATTTCCGACAACAAATGTTTGATGTGAGCTTGTTGTCGGAAAACCCGACCGTGTATATGCTCCATCGGACATTTGCTGTCGGAATTTCTGACAACAAATGTTTGAGAGCTGGTTCTCCAATTTTCCGACAACAAAACTTGTCGGAAATTCCGAGCGTGTGTACACAATTCCAACGCACAAAATTCCACGCATGCTCTGAATCAAGCAGAAGAGCCGCACTGGCTATTGAACTTCATTTTTATCGGCTCGTCATACGTCTTGTACGTCACCACGTTCTTGACCTTTGGAATTTCCATCAACATTTGTGTGACCGTATGTATGCAAGACAAGTTTGAGCCAACATCCGTTGAAAAAAAAATCCATGGTTTTGTTGTCGGAATGTCCGATCGTCTTTACGCGGCATTACAAAGCTGTTTTCATACCCCATTGTGTATAAATGACCCTACCTGTAGACTATGTGTGCTGGTTACTTGTACTACATCCCTTAAGTAACTTCAGACCAGGCAAATGGAAAGTTTCAAAAGCATAACATGGCATGACAGTAACACAACGGCAACAGTCTTCCCTAAACTAATCCCTAACTCAGGCTTGTGGCTGCCCCAGCATACCTGCACAGGATAGAGTCTATAACTGGTTGACTAGTTGACTACATGATGGTAGTATCCAGGGTTGGCATCTTCAGGGAGGACTGCAGGTCCCAGAAATTCCCTTGTAGAAGGCTGTAGAAGGATCCTGAAGGCAGATGTTCATTAGTTGGCACTCTGGTCTCGGTATATCCAACAGGCTAGCAGGATAGACTCCTGCAACCGTAATAGCAATGACCGTTCCTTCTCACTCTCAAGCCCTCGAGCCTCTCGGGTCTGGACCCCTGGCGCTTTTATAATGCTCAGAACCAGTGGGTCAGACTCAGCAAAGCCCTCAAGGAAAGAACCAGGAAAACAATTAACACTAACCTTCCTGACTGGGGCAGCATGAAACTCTACCTGCCTACAGACAGGTGATCATTAAGGTATGGGGGGA
The DNA here is from genome assembly GCA_028564925.1 of Lithobates sylvaticus. Classification (NCBI taxonomy): domain Eukaryota; kingdom Metazoa; phylum Chordata; class Amphibia; order Anura; family Ranidae; genus Lithobates; species Lithobates sylvaticus. Next base: position 664,028,181 of record CM053026.1, on the reverse strand, counting down.
GTTAATAGAACCGATCTTTTGTGGCTCTCTCAGCTTTAATCTGCTGCAGTGAGAGCCACACACAGGGCTAGTGCAAGGATTTTTGTCTACTAGGCGACAGTGCATTTTGCCCCCCTCCATCCATCCGGCACCCCTTCCGCACACCATTCTCCTGCCACACCTACCATTGTGACAGGACAGTGGTATCTGGGCAGTGTGACAGGAGGGGGGCAGTGTGACAGAAAGGGGGCAATGTGTCAGGTGGGGGGCAGTGGGACAGGTGGGTGGCAGTAGGACAGGTGGGTGGCAGTAGGACAGGTGGGGGCAGTGGGACAAGAGGTGGGGTGTGTAGGGGGCAGTGTGATAGAGGTGGGCAGTATGACAGGTGGGTGTCAGTGTAGCAGGTGGGGGCAGTGGGACAAGAGGGGGCAGTGGGACACGTGGGGGCAGCGGGACAGGAGGGGAGCAGCAAGACAGGGGGTGGGCAGTATCACTCTGATCACACACCTTGGGAATAACCAATCCTCCCAGGTGGGGGGGGGGGGCAGTGTGACAGGTGGGGGGCAGTGTGACAGGTGGGGGACAGTGTGACAGGTGGGGCTGGGTGAAAAGAGGGGGGCAGCATGATAGGAGGGGAACAACAGGACAGCAGGGTGTAGTGTCACTCTGATCACACACAGCTAGAGAATGACCAGTTCTCCCTGTAGGAGCAGGGGCCAGCAAGACAGGTGGGAGGCAGTGTGACACGTGGAGGGCAGCGGGACAGGAGGAGGGCAGGGTGACAGAAGGGGGGCCGCAGAACAGGAGGGGGCAGCATGATAGAAGGGAGGCAGCAGGACAGGAGGGGGGTAGTGTCACTCTGATCACACACACCTTGGGAATGACCAGTTCTCCCTGTTGGGGCAGGGAGCAGCGTGACAGGTGGGAGGCACGTGACACGTGGGGGGCAGAGAGACAGTAGGGGGGCAGCTGGACAAGAGGGGGCAGTGTGGCAAGAGGGGGGCAGCATGACAGGAGGGGGCAGCATCACCAGAGATGGGCATCATCACAGGAGGGGGCAGCGGGATAGGAGGAGAGCAACATCACAGGAGGTGGGCAGCAGGAAAGGAGGTAGACAGCATCACAGGAGGTGGGCACCATTGCAGGAGGGGGCAGCACAACGGGAGGGGCGAAGCAGGACAGGAGGAGGGTAGTGTCACAGGTGAAGGGCAGTGGGACAGGAGGGGGGCAGTGGGACAGGTGGGGGTAGTGTGGCAGATGGGGGCAGTGGGACAGGAGAAGGCAGAGGGGACAGGTGGGGGCAGTGGGACAAAAAGGGGGCAGTGAGACAAGTGGGGGCAGTGGAACAGGAGGGGGGCAGCGGTACAGGTGGAGAGCAGCAGGACAGGTGGTGGGCAGTGTCACTCTGATCACACACCTTGGGAATAACCAATCCTCCCAGGTAGGGGGCAGTGTGACAGCTGGGGGACAGTGTGACAGGTGGGGCAGGGTGAAAGGAGGGGGGAAGCGTGACAGGAGGGGGAAATCAGTACAAGAGAGGGGTAGTGTCACTCTGATCACACACACCTTGGGAATGACCAGTTCTCCCTGTTGGGGCAGGGAGCAGCGTGACAGGTGGGAGGCACGTGACACGTGGGGGGCAGCGAGACAGTAGGGGGGCAGCTGGACAAGAGGGGGCAGTGTGGCAAGAGGGGGGCAGCATGACAGGAGGGGGCAGCATCACCAGAGATGGGCATCATCACTAGAGGGGGCAGCGGGATAGGAGGGGAGCAACATCACAGGAGGTGGGCAGCAGGAAAGGAGGTAGGCAGCATCACAGGAGGTGGGCACCATTGCAGGAGGGGGCAGCACCACAGGAGGGGCGAAGCAGGACAGGAGGAGGGTAGTGTCACAGGTGAAGGGCAGTGGGACAGGAGGGGGGCAGTGGGACAGGTGAGGGTAGTGTGGCAGATGGGGGCAGTGGGACAGGAGGAGGCAGAGGGGACAGGTGGGGGCAGTGGGACAAAAAGGGGGCAGTGGGACAAGTGGGGGCAGTGGAACAGGAGGAGGGCAGCGGTACAGGTGGGGAGCAGCAGGACAGGTGGTGGGCAGTGTCACTCTGATCACACACCTTGGGAATAACCAATCCTCCCAGGTAGGGGGTAGTGTGACAGTTGGGGGACAGTGTGACAGGTGGGGCAGGGTGAAAGGAGGGGGGAAGCGTGACAGGAGGGGGAAATCAGTACAAGAGAGGGGTAGTGTCACTCTGATCACACACACCTTGGGAATGACCAGTTCTCCCTGTTGGGGCAGGGGGCAGCTTGACAGGTGGGAGGCAGTGTGACACGTGGGGGGCAATAGGACAGGAGGGGGCAGTGGGACATGTGGGGGTCAGTGGGACAAGAAGGGGCAGTGGAACAGGAGGGGGCAGCAGGACAGGGGGAGCAGTGGGAATGGTAGTGGGCAGTGTCACTCTGATCACACACCTTGGGAATAACCAATCCTCCCAAGTGGGGGGCAATGTGACAGGTGGGGGGCAGTATGACAGGCGGGGAACAGTGTGACAGATGGGGCAGGGTGAAAGGAGGGGGGCAGCGTGACAGGGGGGACAACGGGACAGGAGGGGGTAGTGTCTGATCACACACACCTTGGGAATGACCAGTTCTCCCTATTGGGGCAGCATGACACGTGGGGGCAGCGGGACTGGAGGGGGGCAGCATGACAGAAGGAAGGCAGCGTGAAAGGAGGGGGGCAGCAGGACAGGAGGGGGCATCGTGACCAAAGGGGGGCAGCGGGACAGGAGGGGGGTAGTTTCACTCTGATCATACACACTTTGGGAATGACCAGCAGGACAGGAGGTGGGCTCTGTCTCAAGAGGGGGCAGAGCCACGGGAGGGGGGCAGCAGGACAGGAGGAGGGTAGTGTTACAGGAGAAGGGCAGTGGGATAGGAGGGAGGAAGCGTCACAGGGGGGCAGTGGGACAGGAGGGGGCAGCATCACAGGAGGGGGTAGGTGGACAGGAGGGGGTAGTGTCACAGGAGGGGGCAGCAGGACAGCAAGGGGACAGCATCGCTGGAGGGGGACAGCATTACAGGAGAGGGACAGTGTCACTCACACACACCCTGGAAAGCACCAGTCCTCCCAGATCTCACCTGTCCTTCAGCGATGTGTCTGTGTGTATTGTTTATGTAGAGTATCTTGTGCCAGGATGGGTAGATATGCTCCAGGTACACAGAAGATCTCTGGCAGCAGCTGCAGCACAGCAGTGAGGGGGGCTACTTCACCCTGACCTCCCCCTCTTTTTCCTTCTCTTCCACAGGCCTTCTGCCAGCATCCCCTCATCTGACCCACCCCGCATGAAAGCAGGCCCTGACCACTACAAGCCCACCTCCCCGCCCTCCTCTGCTTCCTTGCAGGCCCGCTCTAATAGCGGGACATGCAGACCGCCCGTCTGCCTACTGCTCTCTCCTTGCTCTACCAGTAGCCTAGTAAACAGCAGGCAAACCAAAACGTCCACCCTGCACTCTCTATCCTATCGGTAATCACTGGCTGTGCGAACAGTCACAAATAGCTGCGACATGTCATTATAATGTACTGTACAGGCATGGTGGCCGCTTTTAACTGCTCACTAGTGTCCAAAACAGCAGCAGGAATCAGGAGACATGGCTAATTTTCCATTAGCTGTTATGTCAGAAAAGCCTTTAACTCCTTCATGCCAACAGTACGCCGCATATATGCGGCCTCACTGGACTGTTTTTTTTCCCTTGGGGCTGCATATATACATATCTGTCTTTGCGCACTCCCAGTACAGAGGCTGGGGTCTCACCAAGAGCTCCGGGTCCCATACTAACGATAGGGACCCAGAAAACCCGGTTCCTAATCACTTGATCTCTGTGATAGCCTTTGATTGGCTATCACAGTGATGAGTCACTGTGAAGCCCACCCCTTTGTTTTTCTCTCTGTGAACGTAGAGGAAAGATACATCTCTCTCTCTCTGCTTGCAGAGAGAGATAAATAAACAAAACTGTGTGTAAAAAAAATAAAATAAATAAAATTGAAGAAAAAATACCTAGATCCAGGTTTGCTCTAGATCAGTGCCATGGTTAGTGTTTGGGTCAAGTAATGGTCAAAGGTCAAGATCAGGGTCAAAGGTCCGCATTATTGGTCAGGGTCAAAGGTCATGGTCAGGATATTTTGGGCAGGATTTAAAAAAAATATATTAAATTAGTATCAGTGTCAGAATAAAAAAAGCAAAATGTGCACTATTGATTCTGGGCTGTACTACAGGTACAAACAACAAATAACATACACATATATTGCTGTGATTGTTGGGAGCAGGAGAATTTATTTTGGATTGTTCTTTGGTGGTAGGTTATGGTAGTACTACCTATTACTATTTTAGTTTTCCTTTGATACCAAAACAAATTAGGAGATATCCATTAGCATTTACCTCCAAATGAAAGCCCAATTTGTCCTAAAAAAACAACGTATAATCCATCTGGATGCACAAAGTAATTGTGCTATGTACAATTTTACTAACACAAGTCAAAGTTGCAAAATTGTGCTTAGGCATTAACATTTGTTTTACCCTTAGGTGCGAATGGGTTAAAACCCTCTTCCTTGTATAAAAAAATCCTCCATTGCATTGAGGTACTCATAAAATATTGCTGTGGAAGGGGTTAATAGCCATTTGCAGATAAACTTCTCTGGCTATACTGGTATTCTCTCCAAACTGAGCCAGACAAGGAGAGAAATGTTCAGAAATAGAGCAGGCACACTGATAGTAAAAGCCTGGCTGTGAGCTGGCACAGGCTTAAAGTGGTTGTAAACCCTTTCAGACCACTTTGACCTACAGGTAAGCCTAGATTAAGGCTTACCTGTAGGTCCAAGAAATATCTCCTTAACCTACACGGTTAAGGAGATATTTTACAAAAATAGGGCACCGCTGTCTATGGCGCCTGCGCAGCAGAAACAACGGCGCAGGCACACTGAGCGCGTCGCAAGTAAAGGCAAACATGCCGTCACTTACGGCTCCAGCGTGCATGCTCTGGAGTGATGTCATCGCTGCTCCGGCCACTCACAGGGCCGGAGCAGCGATACCCGGAAGGAAGATGGACGCCTCGTGCTACAGGGGACAGCGGTGACATCGCAGGCTCCTGTGTCAGGTAAGTGACACATAATGGGCTACTATGCGATGCATAGTAGTCCATTATGCTTTACCTTTGCAGGGAAACAAAGAGGAAGTAAACCCACCAGGATTCACTATGTGTACCATCCAAAATGCTGTTGCATGCCATATTCGACACGCGCCCTAGGGGTTACCAACCCCTGCTATAGAGTGATATGAAAGCCTTCGTACTGTTCTTGTACGTGATATTATATAGCTATATCACATAACTGAGAGCTGACACACAAACTAATAGTCTGGGAATGGAAGGAATCCAACACTAATAATCCCCAAAGCACTAGCAATGAACACTGCATGTGAAATCCAATAGTAAAACTAAATGCTAACTTTTGGTTCACAAAAGCAATGGATAAGAACTGACAATATTTGACTGTTAAAGCGGTTGAAAACCGATGCATGTTTTTTTTTGTGTTACCTGCAAGGCAAAGGCATAATGTTCTAGTAAGCAACACATACTAGCACATTATTTGAAACGTACCTGAAAACAAAGCCTTCCAGCGATACGATGTAATCGCTGGAGACAGTTTCCATCTTCACCCGTCTTGCTTCCGGGTTCGCGGACTCCGGCTCTGTGACTGGTCGGAGCTGCGATGACGTCACAGCATAAGGCTCTGAAGGAACGGCACAGGTGGCCAGTGATGTCGCTGGCTGCATGTACACTAAATATCTCCGAAATGGTGCACATTTAGGAGATATTTACACTACCTATTGGTAAAATTTAAAGATGGAAGTTTACTTCCTCTTTAAAAGACCACTTCTCTCCCATTACAGGCAATCTCTGAATGTTAAAATGTTGCCATTGACCCTACTTTTTATACAGTATATCTATGTACAGCATATCCCTATGGTTGCCAGTATTCTTAATTTCATAATGGCCCTAAATATAAACCTGAAAAATTGCAGATCATGTGATCCTCTATAGGTCTCAAAGTGAGAGGCTGTACATCACAGAGTCATTAACAAAGAGCTATAGACTTATAAATCAACACTACAAAAATATGCTGAATGCGACAACTTGGAATTATCTACAACTGAAATTAAAGGTAAACTGAATTGACATTCTGATTTTAGCACCGTTGCAGTGTTGTTGTGTTTTCGGGTTTACCCGTTGCTTCAGATATTTGCTTGAAGTAAATATTGAAAACTTTTCTTATTGTTTTCTGCATTAAGTTTTCCTAGATGCTGGTGCACCTAAAGCTCTGATCCCTCTTCATACATAGTGCCAGAGTGTTATTGATATGACTGTACTGAACATTAACCTATGACACATAATGCAGTATGTATGAAAGTGCCCTTGGTGTGTAAAAAGCGAGTGTACCTTCAGCTGTATTTTTTTAAGTCATTGATTTTTTTTCATGCTGTTGTTAAGTGTACTGGTAGACTAAACTAGGTGCTATTGATTTCTGGGACACATTACAGGGGCAGAATGGCAGGACAGCTCCAGAATGAATAATTCTTGCTTTCATATTTTTCCTCCATACATTAGGTGCTATCTCCTGGAAATGATCCAGCGACATAATACATACTATTAAATGCAGCTGATTTATTCTCCAAGGTTTGCAGTGTGTTTCATGCTTCAGTCATTTTTAAGTTTCCTTGTATCTTGTTGATAATATATAGATTAGATATAAACAATGGTTCTAATTAAATTGGCATAATAAATTAAATGGTTTTGGTTAACTTGTTTGACCGTCCTAATCACATTGTGCATCAAGAAGAGTGCTATTACTACTTTAATGTGCTAAGTGCCACCTATTTAGATGGACTGTTGTTTAACCTCGATTGTTGCAAAATATCTCTTTGGTAGAATAACAATGACTGTGTAACATATCCATGGGAGGTAAGTGGGCCGAGCAGTTTATAGGATGATCTTTTTTCCTGTTCAGTTTACCAAGCAGTTTCCAGGGCTTTCACTTACTATATAAGTATGACTATTCGTTTTAGAGTTGTACACTGTGACAGAGCAAAGAACGCACATAGCCAGAAAGCTGTGTATTATTACACACGATCGGATCTTCCGACAGGAAATGTTGGATGTAAGCTTGTTGGCGGTAAGTCCGATCGTATGTATGCTCCATCAGACATTTGTTGTCAGACTTTCCGACAACAAATGTTGGCTAGCATGCTCTCAAATTTTCTGCCAACAAATGTGTGTTGTCGTATTTTCCAATCGTGTGTACACAAGTCCGTCGGACAAAAGTCCAAAGCACAAACACGCATGCTCGGAAGCATAAGCGGTCGGTGTTGTAAACTAGCATTTGTAATGGAGAATTAACATTCGTGACGTGGCAAATTATGAAATCTCCAAATGCAGAGCACAATTCTCTTCTTCTTTAATGGGATAGTAATGAAGCTGCGTTAAAGGTGATTCTGATGGAGCTTTGCAAACAAATTTTCAAAGGCTTTTTTTTCCTAGTGATATCAAGAATAATATTATTATGTTTTTTTTTTTTTATTCGTGCAAGTTGCCACAACATCATTATCCTGTAGTTTTTAAGATCAATTTTACATTGTTTTTTTTTTTTTAAATCTAACTGCCTACTCTAAACTGTCATTTAAAGTAAAACACATAGCCAAGTATTATTCTACACAATTTTTTTTATTGTGCATTAAAAAACAAAACAAATTAAATTAAACATGCTATCTGCCAATAGAACTTAACCAAAAAGTGCATTCTATGCATCCAAAAATATAGAAAATATACCAAATCAAATCATTATTCAACCAAAAGAATTATGTCAAAGCAATAACTCCAAGGCCAATCATAAATAACACATTATCTCCTCCGATTCCACAACATGTCTGGTTGACGAATGGCTGTTCAGAAACGAACTGAAAAGCACGAATCAACACTCACCAAACTTCTACTAACACAAAATTAGCAGAAGGAGCCCAAAGTGTGGCACTAAAGAGCTGAAAAAAACACGTAGTACGTCTAGTAAGTCACTACGTTCGTAATTGTTGACCAACATTTGTGTGAATGCCGTGTGTAGGCAAGACAAGTTTGAGCCAACACCCTTCAAACAAAATTCCACGGTTTTGTTGTCGGAAAGTCCGATCGTGTGTACGGGGCATTACACAGACATTCTTAGCACTTATATAAAACCCAAGACCCACAATGATTAATTTGTCTGTGATTCATTCCATTGCAAAAATGCAACCACTTACAGTCCTTATGGTTGGCAGTGGTCATGTGCAACATTTCTCAGGCAGCTTGGGAAGCCAGAGGTTACATGTACATACATGCAAAAGACTAAACAGCACATTAACTCGATGGTTATTGCAGACTATAAATCCTATAACATCAGATAATCAGCATATTTGGGCAGAATTACACATAAAGAACAATATATGTAATTTCAACTATAAAAACCTTACATGAATTTGAAATAAAAAATAGATCACACTTCTGAATAAAATACATATAAATATATCTAAATAAAAAACAAATATGCAGGATAAGTATTACCTATTTTTTCTATTCCAGGGTACAAAAGAATATCACTTTAAGACCATTAGGTTCCTATTTTTCTACAACCTTCTTAAGTTGAAATATATAGATTTCAAGTGGAATTCCAGCTTATACCTAACTAGTTTTAAAATTGTCCCTTTCCCCCTTTTAACACCTATGCTAACTAACCTGTTTAAGAATGATGTGTAAACTTTCCTATTACACTGGTCTACAAGGAGAAAGTCTCGGAAATGAAAGTAGCTAAATTTTACCAGAATTGGGTCACTAATAAAGGAAAATTAGGTTCTGAGTATTAATTTGCTCCAGTTTCCAAGATCAGGTCAAAATTGCATAAAAATAATTCAAAATTACAAGGGGGATGTGCGATTATGCTCCATAACTTTTCTGCAAAATGAGTTATAGCAATGAGAATGGTGCCACACCAATCATTATATATTTATTTATTTATATAATTTCCATGCATTTATTGGTTTTTCATGTAACACTTTGATGCTACCTGCACACCACTGGGATTGCGAAAGGCATAGACTTTTTCTTCTTGTTTAGCCAATGACGCAGATAAGTTGCACACGTAATGCAATAATAATGAGGGGCCCAGCTCTTGTCCTGACCCCGTATTTTGCATCCAAAACATACCACTGCTGTCATACTGCACTTTTGAGATGCAAATGTAACCTCGCTACAAATGTAGCAGAAGTTATTTGTATTGTTTACGCAGTTTTGAGGCATCTTGGCTTCTGGATGAAAATATTACGCCATTGTTCCTTGGAAATATTAAGCAATGACATAAGCCACCAGATGTAACTGTATCATGCGTAGATCTGACCAAGACAAATGTACAATAAAGACAATATAAGAACAATAAATTACAGTTAGGTAATAATCTTTAGTCTTAAAGTGAAGATAAATGTATACACTTCAATGTAGTACCATTTTCATTGTTCTACCATACTATCTGGAGAAGTTACGAGGCATCATGATCATCAGACACCTTCCTCCCTTGTAGGCAAATATACTCGCCTGTGTATAAATCTTTATTGTGAAATATCCTGAAAACTTTAGCCAAGCAGAACTTTTATCACCTGTTTTCTAATTCATCTAATCAAAATATGTAAGAATTAGCACATTTTATCTTGGAGGTCGATCATTTCCCAAAAACTGTAGACCAGTGTTTTCAGCCTTCAGTGGCTGCAGGGGAGAGGAGAGAGCGCTCTCACAATGGCTAGTAAAGCCTGAAGTTGTAATGTCACCTATAGGCTCCTATAGCCCATCCACTGTCAGTGCTCCCTCCTCTCCCCTGAAGCCTGACACAGGGGAGCCGGATCACATGACCAGACAGAAGTGGCCTGGAAATAGGTATGAATATAGTTATATGACTGGGATAAAAAAAAAAAATACATGTCCATCATATTGAACAATCCCTCAAAAATGCCTTCCATTCTCAGAACCCTTCTTTGTGGAATTTGTAATGCTAAACAGTAGGGTTGATTTACTAAGTAAGTAGACATTTATCACTTTGTACACTTAATATTCACTGATCTTAGTAAATTAGAAGCCACATTCATTTCGAACATCCAGTCAACATCCATGTACAAGAGAAGATTCCGTTTTTTTTTTAAATTTCCCTTGCACGTGATTGGCTAGCTAAAAGTGAACAAAGATTTACCTTATTTACTAAGCTCAATAAACAATAACCACTTACCCACTGGGCACTTAAACCCCCTTCCTAACCAGACCAATTTTCAGATTTCAGTACTCTCACATTTTGAATGACAATTACTTAGTCATGCAACACTGTACATATATGAAATGTTTGCCCTTTTCTTCACACAAATAGAGCTTTCTTTTTTATTTTCGTATTTAATCACCTCTGGGTTTTTTTTTGCGCTATCAAAAGAAAAAAAATGAAAATTCTGTAAAAAAATTCATTTCCTGACAGACTCCATGGCAGCCTACGTGTCGGTTAACCCCGCCTCCTCTCCAATGCTATAGGACCCCTTTCAAATAAAAGAGCACTCACGATGATACTGCGTTCCTTTTTTGTCCTCCTCCAATGGACCATATTTATACTCTACGGGCGTCCGGTCGGATGGATACTAGAAATGTCGGCATACCTTGCGGTGCAGCTCAGAACCCAGCCATGGGCGGGCGAGTAGCTTGAGAGGCCCGTTGATACCCTAGTGGTGTGGGGTGGTTGCCTCTGGATGCCTGGCGGTCGGAAGATTGGACTTTGGACGCTCGCTGGCTGGCAAAGGTCGGAATTCTTTATATATTTCTCCATGGCCGTCGCCTCTTAGTTGTATGTGTCTGTATGTGTATTTTCCCCTGTCATGCAGAGCGTTTTTTCCCTCATGGCGGCTGGAGCGCTTGCGCGTGCGCCGTGTGGATTGTCCCTTCTGCGCAGGCGAGCAGGGGGGAGGGCGGATGACGTCATAGGCGGGACTTTTAAAAAGCTGCTTTTGCTTCTGTCAAATGGGGATTTCTGACAGTGAGCAGAAGCAGAGCAGCAGAGCAGTACGAGAGACTCCGGTTTAGCCTGTATCCCCAATTGCCAGGGTAAGTGAGCCTATGTTGGGTCAAAGACTTTATTTAAAAAAAAAAAAAAAAAAAAATGCATATTTAAATAAATGTTTTGGAAAAAAAAAAATGTGTATATATGTATATATATTTAGATGCATATGTCGGTGTATGTGTATATATATGTATATATATAGGTATATATATAAGAAAATGTTTTTCTGGAAAGGAAATATTTATTTTTTTATTGTGGTTGTCTAGTGGCTTGGAAGTTTATTAGGTCTGCTGATTTTTTTCCGCAGACCACCTGCCTGTCATTCTTACGTCCAGTCAGTATGGACAAGTCACCGCCTTTAAGTGGCCAGCCCTCACGCACAAGGTATGTGCCGTAGAGGGGAAGGGGTTAAGGTGTGTCACAAATACCTTTTTTGTACGCTCTTTGATGCATGATGCATTTCCCCATCCCGTTTTCTTTTCAGCCCTTCCAGTAGAGACCTTGCCAGACCACAGCATCAGTCATCGTCAAGATCAAGGCGTGAATCGCCATCGGATATACACCACCAGAGGAGACGCTCTAATTCCTCCTCAAGACACCGCTCCCACCGCCAGGACAGCCGCTCTAATCACAGAGCCTGCTGGGGATGTGGGACAAGAGTCCCGGAGGGCAAATCTTTGTGTGACCAATGCTATGCCCAAGCGGTTGGGGAAAAGGAGACAGAAAGCCAGAGCTTGGAGACTCTAGTAAGGCGCGTGGTGCAGCAGTCTATGAAGGAGGTAGAAGCACCTCACACTCGGAGCCAATCCACTCGTTCCGGCTCCCCCGCCGTTGATATACACGAGACGGCAGGCCCTTCACAGCCTTACGCCTCTTCGCCTGACTCTTCAGAGGATGAAATTGATGGTGAGGAAGAGAGTGTTGGTTTCGACTTCTCCCTAGTTTCGCCTTTAATCAAAGCGATCAAAGAAGCCCTTAATTGGGAAGAACCATCTCCCCCACCAACAAAGCAGAAAAAGTTCTTTAAACAGTTGGGGAAAGAGCGAGCAAGTTTCCCGCTCCTTACGGAACTAAAGGACATCATTGATGAAGAATGGAGTAAAGTAGACAAGAAGTCTTCAATGTCAAACAAGACGGCCAGGTTGTATCCTTTTAAAACAGACGAGGTGAAGCACCTGGAGAATGCCCCTTCGGTGGATGCGGCTTTAATGCGCTTAGCCAAGCATGTCACCCTTCCTTTAGAAGACGCGGTGTCCTTCAAAGATGGTCTGGAAAGGAAGATACACCAGGATGTCAAGAGGATCTATGGGCTAGCGGGTTTAGCCTGCAAACCTGCCCTTGCCTTAGCAGCCATGTCCAAGGCCATGGAAGCCTGGACAGAGAACGTAGATTCCTTTCTGAGAGGGGTATCTGAAGAGCTGGCCAGAAGCTCGGCGGCGGCAGAACTAAAATTGGCAGCGGTCTTTCTCGGGGAGGCATCCATTGATTTGATTCGTCTGTTGGCGCGGATTATGCTATCATCGGTTACGGCCAGGCGGGCCCTGTGGCTGCGTCCTTGGCTTGCGGATCCTGTTTCCAAGCAGTCTTGGTGCAGGATTCCCTTCGAGGGGTCTTCTCTGTTCGGAGACAAACTAGATGATGCCATATCCCGTGCCACAGGTGGTAAGTCGGGTTTCCTTCCCCAGGATAGACGTCTGTCGGGAAGAAAGAAGTTTCAGTATAGAAGACGCAGTCAGGAGCGCTCAAGGGAAGCGCGCTCGTACAAACCAGGTTGCGACTTCAGGAGAAACTGGAGTAGGGGCCAGACTTCCTTCCGTAAAACCAGCAAGAGCCAGACGTCTGAGGGCCGGGGTCCGGCAAAGTCCTTTTGAGATTGTGCCCGCCCAGGCGGGTCGGGTAGGGGCACGTCTGCTCCTTTTCTGGCACGTCTGGGTGGCCTCGATCTCAGATCACTGGGTAATCAAGACAGTGTCTTCAGGCCACAGATGGGCTTTTTCCAGTATCCCTCCCCCCAGGTTTATATCCACTCTGCTCCCTTCCCTGGAAGAAAAGAAGCAGATACTAATGTCTTATGTGGACATACTAAAAGTTCAAGGGGCAGTAGTGCATGTTCCAAGAGACGAATGGTTTCAAGGGGTATACTCCCCACTATTCCTAGTTCAGAAGAAAAATGGCGCCTGGCGCCCAGTCATCGACCTAACCTACCTCAACAGGTTCATAAAGCACGGAAAGTTCAAAATGGAGACGTTATCAACCATCCAACAAGCCGTCCAACCCGGGGATTGGATGATTTCTATCGATTTAAAAGACGCTTATTTTCACGTCCCAATAGAGAAAGAGCTTTACAAATTTCTAAGGTTCCAAGTCGGGGAAGAACATCTGCAATTCATTTGCCTCCCATTTGGGCTGACTAAATCACCCCGAGTTTTCTCAAAGATACTGTTGGCGGTAGTGGCTCTGGTCAGACTAAAAGGCATACGTCTCTACCACTACTTAGACGACCTCTTAGTGTTGTCCCAGGACAGAGAGCAGCTATTGCTTCACAGGGAACAGGTGATTTCCATCTTGTCCAGCTTCGGATGGCTCCTGAACTTAGAAAAAAGACATCTGGTCCCATCTCAGCATCTGATATATCTGGGAGCCCAGTTCGATACAGTGAGAAGTACCATCTCTCTCCCATTAGAGAAAATTCCAGTGATTCAACAGAGGATCTCGCGGGCTCTACACGCTTCACATTTGAAGGCCTCTCAGTGCCTGGAAATCATAGGGACAATGGTCTCTACGACTCAGATGGTCAAGTGGGCACTATGGAGGTTACAGCCCTTCCAGTCGGGGTTCCTCCGTCAATGGAAGTCAGGCGACAAGAATCAGGCGATCAGGATATCCACAACTATGAGGAACAGCCTCTTCTGGTGGCTTCTTCGCAAAAACCTGCTGAATTGCCACTCTATCGCTCCCATCTCCTGGGTCACAGTCACGACCGATGCCAGCGGTACCGGTTGGGGGGCCCTATGCGGGTCAGCCCTTGCCCAGGGCAAATGGGCCACTCAGCTAGTCGTCCCGGGGTCGAACGTGCTAGAGCTTCGAGCAGCCTGGTGTGCTCTCCAGTCCTTCTCTCACCTCCTGAAGGGGAAGTCAGTGTTATTGAGAATGGACAATACCACGGCGGTATCCTATGTCAAGAGACAGGGAGGCACACGGAGCGCCACTCTCCTTCAAGAAGTCGAACCCATCCTTTCCTGGGCTCAGAAGAACTTGGCAGGCATTTCGGCAGTATTTGTCCCCGGGGTCCAGAATTCCCAGGCAGACTTTCTTTCTCGCAACCAATTAGACAACAACGAGTGGTCACTGCATGCGAAGACATTCGAGTGGATCCTGTCAATGGGGTTTATTCCAGAAGTGGATCTCTTCGCATCTCCCTGCAACTTCAAGGTGGAGAAATTCTACACTCGAGGTCGGTGCAGCCAAGCGTTCGGGATAGATGCCCTGACGGACTCCTGGAGTTTCAAGAAGGCATATGCTTTCCCCCCACTCCCGGTGCTACTCAGATTTCTGCGCAGGCTTCAATCAGAGGAAGTGGAAGTAGCGACAATAGCTCCATTTTGGCCAACAGGCCTTGGTTCCCACTTCTGATCCAACTCAGTTTTCGAGAGCCGGCGCCTCTTCCTCTCAGACCAGACCTTCTTTCTCAAGGGGTAGTCCTTCACCCTTGTCCAGCACAGTTGAAACTGATGGTCTGGTTTTTGAGAGGGAAAGGCTGGAATCATTCGGATGCTCCTCTAAGGTGATCTCTACTCTGATGAGTTCAAGAAGGACAAGCACGAATAAGGTCTACGGTAGGATATGGGATAAATTTGTGGCATTTTCTTCCTCCTTGGGCAGATCCTTCAGAAAACCGGAAATATCTTGCCTTCCTCATAAATTTTGGCCAAAATTTTATACTGCTACACATCTTTGGTAAAAATAACCCAAATCTGTTTATATTTTTTGGTCTTTGTGAAGTTAGAGTCCACAAGTTATGGTGCCAATCGCTGAAAATTGATTACACCTGAAGTACTGACAGCCTATCTCATTTTTTTAGACCCTAACAAGCTAGAAAGTACAAATATCCCCCAAATTACCCTTTTTTGGAAAGTAGACATTCCAAGGTATTTAGTAAGAGGCATGGTGAGTTTTTTGAAGTTGTAATTTTTTCCTACAATTCTTTGCAAAATCAAGATTTTCTTTTCTTTTTTTCACAAAATTGTTTTATTACCAGGTTATTTCTCACACACAGCATATGCATACCACAAGTTAAACCCCAAAACACATTCTACTATTCCTCCTGAGTACGGCAATACCACATGTGAGATTTTTACAAAGCGTGGCTACATACAGAGGCCCAACATGCAGGGAGCACCATCAGGCGTTCTTGGAGCATATAATTTCTTGACTACCTCTTACAATTTTGAAGGCCCTGGAGCACCAGGACAATGGAAACACCCAAAAAATGACCCCATTTTGGAAAGAAAACAACCCAACGTATAATCTATGAGGCATAATGAGTCTTTTAAACATGTCATTATTTTCTACAAGTTTTTGGAAAATGTGTAAAGAGAATGAAAACACATTTTGTTTACACAAAGTTGTCCATTTATACAATATTTCTAACACATAGCATGTACATACAAAATATTACACCCCAAAATAGATTCTCCTACTCCTCCCGAGTACGGCAATACCACACGTGTTGAGACTTTTACACAGCCAGTCCACATACAGAGGCCCAACATGCAGGGAGCACCTATTACACTTTTGTGAGGCACTCTAGTGGCATGGATGTGACATGGATGAAAACTGATGTGGCATGGATGAGCATGAATGGGGATGGATGAGCCGTGGATGGGGATGGCTGAGTATGGATGGGATGACTGAGCATGAATGAGTATGGCTGAGTATGGCTCGGTACGGCTGAGTACGACTGGGTACGGCTGAGTATGGCTGAGTATGGAGGGGATGGCTGGGTATGGCTTAGTGTGGCTGGGTATGGCTTAGTATGACTGGGTATGGCTGATTATTACTGGATATGGCTGAGTATGGATGGGGGTGGATGGGATGGCTGAGCATGGATAGATGAGTATTGCTGAGTATGGATGGATGGATGAGCATGGATGAGTATTGCTGATTAGGGATGGATGGCTGAGTATGGATGGATGGCTGAGTATGGATGGATGGATGGATGGCTGGCTGAGGATGGATTGATGACTGGTTGAGTATGGATGGCTGGCTGAGTATGGATGGCTGGCTGAGTATGGATGGCTGGCTGAGTATGGATGGATGGCTGAGCATGGATGGCTGGCTGAGTATGAATGGCTGACTGAGTATGGATGGCTGGCTGAGCATGGATGGATGGTTGGCTGACTGAGTATGGATGGCTGGCTGAGTATGGATGGCTGGCTGAGCATGGATGGATGGATGGCTGGCTGAGTATGGATGGCTGGCTGAGTATAGATGGATGGCTGAGCATGAATGGATGGATGGCTGGCTAAGTATGGATGGATGGATGGCTGGCTGAATATGGATGGCTGGAGTGGCCACAGATCAGCACTGTGGGCACTACACATCCAGCCCACCGTGCTGCAGCACCTGATCTCTCCCATCTCTCCTCTCTGTACTGATCGCTACAGAGAGGGGAGAGAGGAACCGGACATGACGTTGGTTTGTTTACAAGTGTGATCGCTCCGTCATTTGACGGAGTGATCACGTCGTAAAGGGCCGATGTGAGCGGGCATTTACCATGATCCGTAATGCGCCGGGTCTAGTCGCGGATATTCCCGGGAGTGCGATTCTGGGAGGATGTAAATGTACGCCCTCCCAGAGTAATCGAGCCGCGCTGTAGCCATCATTCGGCTATGGCACGGTCGTTAAGTGGTTAATTTGAGCAGTCATTTTGCTCATTACATGTATACACTATGCTATACGTTTTTTTTTTCCCTTTTTGTGCAGCGTGGAGAATAAGTCTAATCATACATAGGGTAGCAATAAAATTAAATGTGTCCAAACTGATATTACTGTTCAATTTCACACATAGTATGGCTTTCCTTTAGATGCAGAGCGCTTCATACTTTGGAAACACTACTGCACACAAAGGGGTTGATTTACTAATGGCAAATAGACTGTGCACTTTGCAAAGTGCAATTGTACTTCACAAGAGCAGTTACTCCAGAGCTTAGTAAATGAGCAGAAGCTCTGCTGACTTCCATCATCCAATCATATGTTTTTTTTTTTCCTTGCATGTGATTGGGTATTCTTTGCAAAGTGAAGCTTTTACTAAGCTCTGAAGCAACTTCACTTGCAGAGTGCAACGGCACTTTGCAAAGTGCACAGTCTATTTTCCATTAGTAAATTAACCCCAACATGTCTTTATGCAACAGTGCTGATCCAGTCCTCTCCTCCGGGCCTTACCTGTTTGTATAGTGTCTATCTATCGTGGTGTGTCACACAAGGTACAACAGAGGGTATTGCATTTACAGAGGATAGGTAGTTGTCTCTCTCCATCATTTTCAGGGAGACATATGGGGTTGATTTACTAAAGGCAAATCCACTTTGCACTACAAGTGCACTTGGAATTGCAGCCACTTTAGATCTGAGGGGAAGATCTGAAATGAGGCGAAGCTCTGCTGATTTTATCATCCAATTATGTACAAGCAAAAATGCTGTTTTTTATTTTCCTTGCGTGTCCCCCTCTGATCTACAGCGACTGCACTACCAAGTGCACTTGCAGTGCAAAGTGGATTTGACTTTAGTAAATAACCCTCCATGTCTGTTCATGGCCTGCCTAAAGATGCTTAACAGACATAAGATGATTCTTGTCTGATCTGCTCCGGTAGGGTTGGATCAAGCAACGATTTGCACCTGACATCTCCACCCTCCTTGGGGGCACATGACTATTGTTTTCCTCTAAAGAAGTGAGCACCAGGGAAGTACGCTCAGTACTCTCCTTCCCCTCTTCCATATGCACAAATATGCACACTACACTGAGGTGGTTGGATTATGCCTGGTTATCCCACCATCATCCAATATCTGTAATAATCATATCTGATCATTTCTTTAATCTCATCAGTCAGCTTGTGTGCTGTACACATAGCTATAAGGGGGAGAATCTGTAAATCTGTTTGAGAAACAGCATTATAAAAATATGGAACAGCAAGCAAGAAACATTTTTAAAATCACATCAAAAAGTGATTTTAGATTTTTTGTATTGCAATAATAACTCAAAATGTACACGCACTAAAAAAATATCATAGTTTCCCTTTAATTTGTAACCTCATTAGAAGGAATATATAAGAGAATCTGACAGCAGTTTCACATCATTGATGTGCAAGTGCCAAATCATTTCTGTCACTTATATATAGCACACATTTTGTGCCAGTGTGAGATTCTGACTTGGATCAATTTTATTTGATAATAACCATCTTGTTATCACTTGATATTACTTTCTGAAAGATGAGATAGTAATGAAGGAGTGGAGGGACCTTAAGAGAAGGTCACTTAAAAGCATGAATGTTTCTCAGTCACAGTACTGCAGAGCACATTTCAAATTAAATTACATTTGCCTTATATTTAGGGCAAGGTTTATAGAGAAAAAAGAATCTTAGAGAACAAGCAATTCATTTTATGATGCTGGTAACCTACTCACATAGTCTGTAGCGTGCACATATGTCTCAAATAGCCAGTTTTAGTTGGGCTGTTCAAGAGGGGCCACAAGATGTGTTGGCTTTGTCAAAATACAATTTGATTGGTGGATAGAAAGGAACAAGATTAGAATATATTTTGCTTTTCGTACTTGACATGTGAGGGAGTATAGACGAAGAATGTTTCCTGCCCCCCCCCCCCCAAAAAAACCCCACCAGCCACCACTGGAGCCAGCTGTTATACGGTGCCATGCCGGATTACCCTTGAGTGTCTGTTGTGCCTCTTTAGGGCTTAATTCTGCTGTGTGAAATACCTGTCCAAGGTTTTTGCTTTTTGGTGCTCTTGCAAGGAACTGATCCTGGTGCTATTTACTTTACCCCAAAAATTTCTCTAGTTCAAAGTTCATATTTCAATCTTTTGGCCTTCACGTAACCAGAACCTTAGCTGAGTGCATCTAACCAAAAATTCCAAAAATACATTTTGTTCTATCCAGAGCTTTCTGTTTGGTTCTCTAAGCTTTAATCTTTAATTCTTCAGCAGGGTAATATACTGGGCATACTTTAGTGGAAGAAGTAGTGTTGGCGGGGCACTGGACACAGATTTTCACAGGTTATTAAAAAGTAGACAAATTCAATACTTGAGCCTGATTGGCTTGTGTTTGTCAGCTTGCCACAAAGAAGGTGATTTCCCAGTAGGGGAGGATCATTTGAATTCGATACAGGTATGATGGGGCAAGGAGAGGGCCAAACAAAAAATCCTTAAGAGTTCAAAGTCTTCATTGTTTAACTGGTTACAACAAGAAAAGCAAAGGACAGCCAACATTTTTGGGGAACATAAAATGCTTCTTCATCAGGGCTGGGTGAAATCACAGAATGTTAAATGGACTCAACAATACTCCTAAGAAGACTTGTTAGAAACAGCAGCCAGTGCTGGTGTTCACAGAAGTGGCCAGTGATCCTTGTTGTTGTTAATTAGGACCAAAGGTGATTTTCAAACTTTAGTCTGCATGGAACTGACTGTATGCTGACTTTTAATAATCAGACACTAACCTGTCCCACGGTCCAGCGATGCGGGTGCAGGAGCCCTGCTCCTCTCCCCCTCCTCTCCGAGGCGCCGGCTGTGGCTTCACAGCCAGGCGTGCACTGTGCATGCGTGAGCCACGCTGCATGCTGTGAATGGCCGGGCAATCTTCTGGGACCTGTGATGTGTCCAGGAAGATTGCAGGGAGGGAGGGGGGAGAGGTGAACTTCCGTTACGGCGCTGCAGAGCCAGGGGAGGAAGTGGAAGCTGGGTGTCCGTAAAAAACAGGGTACCCACTCCTCCTGCAAAAAAATGACATGCCAAATGTGGCATGTCAGGGGGTCACCTGCACTTAAAGTGGAAGTTTCATTTTTGGGTGGAACTCCGCTTTAAGTTTTTTTTTAACCATTTATATGGTTATACTGTCTCCTTAGCTCGCAAGCCCTAGAAGCCATGGCTTCCGTACACTAAACTGATGATGGTCAAAAGCATGAAACTGCTATATTTGCACAATACACCAGTGGTTCTGGCCCTCTATATTTTGGATGTTGGAACATAAAGGAATGTTTTTCATGGCTCTGCCCACTGTCATTAAATAATCTTATTATTTTTGGGATATGTGATGGAATGAGACAGTAAACCTATGTGATGGATATGTGATGGAATGAGAAAGTTAAAACCTTCCGTTTTAAGAAAGCTTTACTGTGCTACACACTGATTCGGTTTAAGGGTCTTTTGATTCTCTTAGTCCCTTCTCATCCATAACCTGTATGGTTATACTACCTACATGGCATTCAAATTAAAGAACAAGAGGTTTATTCCTCTTAGGTAGAAATCTCACCAAAGTGTGAGTTCCCTTTGGAATGGGAGTCCCCATTGGAAGATTAGTCCTCTGTCCCTGTTCTAATGACAATTCAAAATTGTGGGTTTTCCTTCCTTTCAGTACTATTGATTGTGGTCACAAGAATACATAGGGAGATTGAAATTCCCCAATGTGGGCGTAATCAACAATAATCTCCCCTCTGGGTGATCTATGTACATTACAAGGATTTTAACAAATGTTGTTGCAGATTCCTATCTTTTGATATTCTGAATAAACCGGCATCCAATTCACAACAGTGTGCCCCCGCCTCAAGGAAAGGTAATTTTTAATAACATTCAATTAAATATGACTTGACAATTGTAAATGCTATATTATTATTATTTTTTATTTGTTATTTTCTTCCCACAAAAGTGGAGTTACCCTTAAATACCTAAATTAAATTTGCAGGTATTGTAGCACTCTTGGGGTCCTACCTATGACAGCAGGACAAGAGAAAACACAATAGAGTAAAAACCTTTACTATTACTGTTTCTTTTTGCTTTGTGCATTAATGTCTTGACCCTAGTGAACAAATCTTGAAGCAGAACCAAAGGTGAAGGTGGTGCAGGGGCTGGGAAGAACATTCTATCAAAGTATAAAAGTGCAGTGGGTGTTTAATACTTTTGGCTGCTCCATGTTCTTTCTCTTGCTGTGTCTGTGCCACAAAAATTTCTCTCCTGGCTTTTGATTGGTAGCCTGTACAGTCCAATGTCAGGTTACAAAGCAAACAGTAGGCTGCCTCTTGTACAGTTAAATAGTTAGAATTTTGCAATACTTGTCTACTATTTTTTTTTTCTAGCAACAAAAGAGTTGGGAACTACATGAAAGAATAATATTATTAGCATGTATGTGAAGCACGATGATCTGGCTCAGTCTAATTATCTTCCTATATTTTTGATAATGGCAGTATTGTTCTTATTGTTTGTAGGATAATTGCTGACACATAGTTAATTCTGTTTAACTGCACCATCAGTAAATGTTGGTAAATCTTATTATACGTGGATGTCCTAAACCCAGAATGGAAAACACAAAACTCCTCTACCCATCACACACAACAAAGACCGTCTCTACAGATTGATTTTTGCCAGTGTATTTTAACAACAGCAACATCTGCTGGCAAGAAGGGAAAGTCAGCATTTAAACAGACAAACAGATGTAGAAGTGACATCTGCCTGTGACAAGGAATAGGAACGAGTAAATTCAATTATGTCAGGCTCTCTGTCTTCAGTAGAGCAGGATGACATGGGCCTTCTATAAACAGGCCTTCAGTCTGACTCACTAAATTACTACCCACACTATATGTAGCCATGCCCTGTGCCAGGACACTGCCAGGAATAATAAAAAATCAATTCTGCAGACCTCAATATAAAAAAAAAAAAACATGGCTGCTTATCTTGAAATTTAAACACAGAGTAAAGTATGGGTTTTAAAAAATGAATATACTTATTTATTGTAGTTGGACCTTCCACTTTTTACTGTTTACTTACCCACTCTTATTTTACAGTTGCCCAGTTTCAGGACCCACTTACAAATGTGTGTTAAAAAGCAATGTGTTCTTTTTTTTTTTAATGATGCATTAAAATTTAACAACTTCCTGCCTGGCCCATAGCAAAATGATGGGCGGGCGGTGGTTTGGTTATCCTGACTGGGCGTCATATGACCTCCTGTCAGGATGCACCGATCGCGCAACCTCTGGGCCACACAGCGGGGCAATCTGTCACTGGCTGTGTCCACGAGACACAGCCAGTGGCCATTCCGAGTACTGGCTCAGCTCGACCGGCTTACGAATCACAGCAGGTCACATGACATTTGTACACAATGGATGGCTTCCCTTCAAGCCATTCAATGTGTACAAATGTGTTGCTAGCTGTGATTGGTCAATTCAATCACAGCCCATCTGTATCATGTGATTAGCTTTGACCAATCACAGCTAATCACAACAAAACAGACTGAATGAATTTGTTTCATTCAGTAAAATGCTTGCTTTATAGCAATGTAATACATTGCTATAGGCAAACGTAATGTGTAAAAAAAAAATCAAAAAATCCTGATCACTTCCCCAGAGCAGTACAACGTTACTATGGTAACATTATATTGCTCTGGTCACAGTGTGTTAAAAATATTTTATAATCTTTTTTTTTGTACTGTCACCAGTCAGTGTCTCTGATCACTGCCAGACCTGTTATATGATGACGCTGTACTGCACTGGTGACAGTATGTAAAAAAAAACAAATGTGATTTTAAATTTTTTTATTTCTCCATTTTCCAAAAAATTACAGTACATCAGGATTGATCAATTTTCAGATATATAACATAATTTATAGACTAATAACTTTCCTACAGACTAAATAATATACACTGATTTGGGTTATTTTCACCAAAGAAATGTATCAAAATACTTTTTGGGCTAAATTTATTAATAAAAATTATTTATTTGCAAAATTTTATAACAGAAACAAAGAAAAACGTGTTTCATACCATTTCACAATAGCTAAATAGGATTAATCCTACTATTATGGCTTTGCATTTAATTCCTTTAACCGCTTCCGACCTCCCACTGCATATATACGTCAGCAGAATCACGTACCTGTACGTGATCCTTTAAATGCCTGCCCGTGGGTCGGGAGCTCCGTGACCATGGGCGTGGGACCAGCGGACCCGATCACCGCTGGTGTCCCACGATCGGGTCACGGAGCTGAAGAACGGGGAGAGGTATGTGTAAACAAACCTCTCCCCGCGCTTCCTACTCTGCCTGTCATTGATTGGCTGTTCCCGGTCATCGGGAAAGCCGATCAATGACGTCAGATGTCAGCCCCGCCCCTAATGTAAAAAGCACAACACACGTCACAGCCCATAACCCCTCCCCTCCCCCTAGTGGTTTCACTACAACTGTCATTTATACAGGAATCAATGCATTTAAATAGCATTGACACTATTTTTGTTTATAGCGCAAAAAATAAAAACCGCAGGGGCGATCAAATACCACCAAAAGAAAGCTCTATTTGCGGAAAAAAAGGACGCCAATTTTGTTTGGGAGCCACGTCGCACGACCGCACAATTGTCAGTTAAAGCGACGCAGTGCCGAATCGCAAAAAGGGGCCTGGTCCTTTGGCTGCAAATTGGTCCGGGGCTGAAGTGGTTAATGGCTTTGCTTTTAATTCCTCATCACAGGCAATATAGGATCCATCCAAATCTTGGAAGGGTTATATCCTCCCTATTTGTCCTACTGATTATTGTAACTGGAAAGAACATGATTGGAAATTCAAAGTTTTAGAAGGTGCAGTGTTAAAACTTGTTTTCTTTTTGTGTTTCTTTCTTGTAAAGCCACTGTTGGTACCACTATTTTTTAACTGGAATTATTTGGGTCCCTATTAAAAGTTCAGATCTCAGACTACTGCCGCCTCCTATTCTCAATTCTAGATGATTTGCAGTCCAAACATCCAAGGTGCTTTTTATGCAGCCGAGTACATGCCTATAAAAAAGCAAGCCTTTCTACTCTTTTTGTGAAGGTAATTTAATACATTGTCTTAGCTTTTTTGGGTCTGCCACATTTATCATTTGACGCTGTACTATGGGAAAAAGTACAATTCATCTTCTAGGCCTAAGTACCCATCAAACAGACAAACCTCTGAAATCTATTACACTCTCCTAAAAGTGAGTAGCTGGAACATCAGGTGAATTTTTATTGTAATATATCGAAAAGAACGGCCGCTGCTGCCATGACCAGAAAGATACATTTTACAAAAACTCTACAAAAAATGTATTTACAAGACTCTCTCGGGCTGGTCTAAATAAATAAATAAAATGTGTAGGTCATGTTAAAATGTATTAAAATGGATTTTCATGCAGGTTTTCAAGAAGAATTAAACATTGGCAACATAACATTGAAGTCAATACAATTCTTTTCAGAGCGATCTTTCTTCCTGTCCTACATTTCTTCATTTTTCTTTCTCCACTGGCCAAAGGGATTATGTTTAATAACATAATTTACATCAGTGTGTCCCAAATGGCCCAAACACTGAGGCAGGAATAGATTAGCATGGTAATCTCATTCTGATGGATAAAATTAGCAAAGATATTACTCTCAACGTACAGCGGGCATTGGCGAGCTGCCGTGCTTAGAATCAATTACTAAATTACTTTTAGCTCTAAGTCGACATTAACAGAAAAAATTGCCATCGACCCAAACAAAATAAGATAAAAATATGCGATCATTAAATCTCTCGCTACTATTCGCGAATGTGACTTGCAAGAATTGTACAAATAAGATAGAATTTAATTTTTAACGTTAGACCCTGTCATCATTTCATCTAAAGCCTCGAAATGAATTTAAGGCTAGTGCAGACTTTGTGGCATGTCGTTAAAGGCTTCTGCCAGAAAGGAAATCTTCCATTCTCTTAGTTTTGGCATGCAGCGTGAGTACAATCTAGACACATGACCTGGCCCACACACAAGACTCTAACTATTATGCCTAGTCTAAAGAATTGTGAATATATATATATATATATATATATATATATATATATATATATATATATATATATATAAAAAAAAAACAGCAGATCTATATATGAAGCTAGCAGCTATATATGCAAATAAATATAGATAGACAGACAGACATAGACATGAATGGCTGTGTGTGGCTGTACTGGGGTACACACCGATGCCCACATAAACACAAGAATAGCGTACATGCATAGCCAAAATGTTATATCTAGTATCTATAAAATCTATTTCTGTTTTTGCATGTCTGTACATTATACGCAAGTACAGCCACACACAGCCATTCATTTCTATGAGCAGCTGTACGCAGCACCTGGCCTTTGCGGGTGGGGAAAATACGCTGCAATTTACATTGGACGGTCTCGGGCGCCTGTGTGCAACAAGCCTAATAAGCAGAGGAATATGGGATCTGCCATTGTTGACTTGGTTCTGATAGCGAATAAGGTGTGTTATCCTAACCCTTTACTTTTTGGTAAGTCACTGACCTAGAACTAGTATATACATATCATGTGGCAGGACTTTACTTTTGCATATTTTTAATATGCTTGTTTTAGATCACAAACTCACTAGTAGAAGTAGTGAAGCAGCGATTATGATGACAGCCCTGGAGCTTGTGCCATAAAAAACAAGTCAGCAATGGGAGATTCTACCTTCAATGATTCCTTTTAACCGCTTAAGGACCGACTCCTGCACATATACATCAGCATAATGGTACGGCTGGGCACATCAACGTACAGGTACGTTGTCCTTTAAGAGCCCAGCCGTGGGTCGCACGCATGCCAATGGCGACGCGCTCATGACCCGGTTCTGAGCTCCGTGACCGCGGCCGTGGGACCAGCGGACCCGATGGCCGCTGGTGTCCTGCGATCGGGTCAGAGAGCTGAAGAACGGGGAGAGGTATGTGTAAACTAACCTCTCCCCGTGCTTCCTAGTGACACTGTCACTGATCGTCTGTTCCCTGTCATAGGGTAAGATGATCAGTGACGTCACATGCCAAGCCATGCCCCCCTACAATAAGAAAACACACACAGGGCTCACTTAACCCCTCCCCGCACCTAGTGGTTAACTCCTTCACTGCCAGTGTCATTTACACAGGAATCAGTGCATTTAAATAGCACTGATTGCTGTATAAATGACAATGGTCCCAAAAATGTGTCAAAAATGTCCGATGCGTCCGCCATAATGTCACAGTCACAATAAAAATCGCTGATCGCCACCATTACTAGTAAAAAAAAAAAACGATAGATTAAAAGACTCTGGATGGCCGCACTCCAAAATAAATTTCAATGCCTTTTATTTGTGAAACAAAATCACACAAATGTGGGTCACAGCAAAGCAAAAATCGCTAACGCGTTTCACACTACCAGGAGTGCTTATTCATAGCTAGTATAGTATGTGCCGTGCCTGCACCTGGGTCTCTCTATCTTAGGAGAATCTGCAAATCTCAGTTGTGTGCATTATCCTGGAGCGGTGGTTCTCCTA
Organism: Lithobates sylvaticus; assembly: GCA_028564925.1. Taxonomy (NCBI): domain Eukaryota; kingdom Metazoa; phylum Chordata; class Amphibia; order Anura; family Ranidae; genus Lithobates; species Lithobates sylvaticus. Next base: position 664,001,510 of record CM053026.1, on the reverse strand, counting down.
CCTAGTAAAAAAAAAAAAATATTAACAAAAATGCTATAAAACTATCCCCTATTTTTGTAAACACTATAACTTTTGCGCAAACCAATAAATAATCGCTAATTGCAATTTTTTTTACCAAAAATATGTAGAAGAATAAGTTTCGGCCTAAACTGAGGAAAAAAAATGTTTTTTTATGTATTTTTTGGGGATATTTATTATAGCATTTATAGCATTTATTGTCGCTCTATTTTTGTTTATAGCGCAAAAAATAAAAACCGCAGAGGTGATCAAATTCCACCAACAGAAAGCTCGATTTGTGGGAAAAAAGGACGCCAATTTTGTTAGCGAGCCATGTCGCACGACTGCGCAATTGTCAGTTAGAGTGACGCAGTGCCGAATCGCAAAAAAGGGCTGGTCGTTTGGCTGCAAATTGGTCCGGGGCTTAAGTGGTTAAGTAAGCTGACATAAAATAAAGCTCACATTCTGATTGGTTGCTATGCGTTGTTGTACATTGGACAAGCTCATGGTTAAAGTGACACTGACCCCCCCCCCCATGTTAGTTTGAGCATTAATAATGAGCTGTTGCAATTAATAATCCCTATATAAACAGCTGTCACAATGCCTTCAACTTTCAGCCACCACCTCTGACAAGGAATGACATCCTTCATTGCATGCTGTGCCACTGGTGCAAAGGGTATGCTGCAGTAATCCATGTTCTGCCTATGCTGTAACAATCTATGTGTCTCCCAAGCAGCTTTTGCTTACCTTTCTTTTGTAACACCATTGTTCTGTTCAGCCACTGGATGTGAAGAAAAGCCACGAGTAAGCTAAGAGTCACAAAAGTTATAACACACACAGAGTTATGTACTCCTCAAGTCTCAGCATTGATTGGCTGTTTCTAGACATGTTTCTGGTTGTAAAAGTATGGTATTGCCTGTGTCCCTGTGGATGTATTGCTGGCTGCCACAGTTTTCTTCACACCAGTTCCTGAATGCACTTCTATTTGAGCCGTCTCTAACATCATCGTGTGAAATGCAGGATCACCCGCATTGTAGAGGAGAAGTGATGTCAAGTGATCCCCCACATCTGGGGAGCACCAATGGGCGTCAAAGAGCATCCACCATCTAATGTCTAAAACATCTTAACTTTCCCACAACAGATTTAAAATTCTATTGTGTTGCTATGGTTTTGTGGAAACTTTTAAGTTTTTTTTCCCCCATCTACTATATCCTATTTTAAGATGTCTCTTTACTTCCTGTCTTGTAACTACAACAGGAAGTAAGAGCGTATCTTTGAGAGTGAGGTAAATCTGCTCTTAGAAATTTGTTACAAATGCCCCAACTGGAAGATTTTCTCTCTCCTCCAGCTCTGGTGACGACTCAGAATTTTAGACTTTAGTCCCAGTGATAATGCCTACCCCGACAAACAAAGGGACTGCAATAAAAACAGGGTGTCAGGACAGCATCAGAAGACGATTTGCACATGCTCCAATGAACAAAACAAGTAATTTCCAGATGTTGCATACGCACATATATTTGCACAAACATTCTGATTCACCAGAAAAAGCAGGCACGTGGCAAGGATGCAGGCACACAGGGGTGGATGCCTAATCCTAATCTTGGTGCCAGACAGTCTATTAAAGGAATAGCTGAGCCAAGAAGTTATGGGATAGTCTTTAGCTGTCACCCTGTGGCTTGAACCCTGAACCTGTTCCTGAGATATTATTTCTCGTTGCTCACTCTGCCTGCCCTCAAACTTCTTTTCTATGCATTCGTGCTGTTGACCCTTAACTAGGTCTTAACCATCTTATCTCTGATGATTCCCAGTTTCTTCTTGGCTAGATCCTGACCATGTGTCTTTTAGTGTCCTGGCCATCTGCCCTGTAGCCTGTCTCTTCTTGGGGAGTCTTCTGTTGGTCTGCATTAAAATCACACAGCCAAGCATACCTCCAGAAGGGAGCTTCCATGGACTAGACGCCCAGCACCTGTGCTACTCTGTGCCATCTCACTCCCTGTTTCCTGGAAGAAAAGTGTAAGAGAAGACCTCTCATGATCTTGGCTTCCAACAGGGGTTCTCACCCTAATACGGGGGTTCTAACCCTTCACCACACTATCCAAAATGAAAAAATAAAAATACTTTTGCCTTTCCGATAAATTTTAAGTACTTGTTTACACTAGAAGTAATGGTTCTATGCCTGTAGCCATTGTTTCCTATGACTTCTAATGCCTTGTTTCCTATGGTGTCAGTTTATACCGCAGCATTGCTGCGGTGAGCCCTGAAAGAAGAACTGAATGCAGTACTTTTTTTCAGAGCAGCAGGTTGCAACTCAAACCACTGCATTGAATAAAACTGCACTGAAATGTCCCTCATTACATCTCAATAAAGTTCTGGAATAATAAGGATACAGTGTGATACCTTGAGATTGGTACATTGGCACTGTGTCTTTCAGCACACACCAGCAGCCATGCTTTCAGTGTGGCTTGCTAGTGTAAAGAAGCCCTAAATGTATAATGATATACTTAAAGTGACTATCTAGAATATATGGGATGGGCTTTCTGTAAGGAGTGCTCAGATGCTCACTCTTCCAAACTCCACAAACAAATTTAATGAATGGCTCCCTTTACTAACAGTAAGACTCGAGATGGAGGAGGAAAGGAAACATCCACTTGACTCTTTCAGGAAAAGTCAAGACTGGCATATAATTTAGTTCTCTGTATTTCTGGATCTACTGATCATTTGGCCATGCAATTGTCATTGAAGGTATCACGGCTTATACAGTGCATTTTAATCAGTCTGAATTTCGAGGTTTATGACAATTTGACTTTAAGAAAAAAGTATGTAAATGTGTATATTATTTAAATTTATTGCCACATATGCATATCAGTCACCTGTGTGAAAAAAATAATAAATCAGGCGTTGTAAATTACCGTAATAATTATCTTAGATTTTTTAGTCTTTAGATGAAAAGGTGACATATAATCAACTATTAATAACTCATAAAAATGAAAATTACATTTAGTTTTCATTAATAAAGTGTATCAGATCACATTTTCTGAATGAGATTCTAATATTAAAATCCTTAAGCAATATTTAATTTGTATAACATTATTCCTATATAGAAATGTGAAACCCTTTCATTTTGCCTATTACATTATTATAAGGAGAAACTAAGCACGTTTATGAGCAGAACGCTTCAGTCAAGTGTTTAATTCATAAAGCCTGGCTTCCTAATATCACACGTGTAGTTGATAACATTATTAGCAGAGTATACATATTAGCTGTCTGGATATTATGGAGACTGAATATATCCCCTGTTGGAGGAGTCAAGGTCAACATCATTAATGGTGGATCCTGTCTTGCTTTACATATAGAAGCCTGGGGCACCGTGTCTGCCAGATACATCTCTATATATGAAAATAGCTGCATAGGATGTACTGGAGGCTAATCACGCATCATTTACAGACAAACAGCATTTGTTTATTGGAAGGTTTACTGCAATTAGATAATTAGTGTCAACTTGACACAATAACTTTTGTCTACAATGCACCACATCTCTATGATAGTTTATTGATGGGTATTATTACCTAATGGATGAGTTCTGAATTAGGGATATATATGTTGTATTTCAATTACATTTCATCTGTCTACTCAGAGCAAGAACAAGGTATTGCCAATATTCTTAATGAGGGGCTATAGCAATATAGTATGTAATATTACAATATACTACAATGTACTATAAGTTATACATTCAATGCAAAACTTCCATCCATCCATCCATCTCCTTACAACCACAGTCTATACTTCCAGCTTAGTAAACCAATGCAGTAAATATGCTTTATTGCTGTGCAAGTATCCATTAGCAAAATATAATGGGAAATTATGTTGTTTGTTTTAGTAAAGTAAAGGGATCCTTGCAACATAACCAGAACCTGGAACTTTTATTAAATTAATTAAAGTGTAGCTATGGGCAAAATCAAAATGACATATATGTAGTCTGACAGTAGCAGTAACACAGCAGTTTTTGTTTTTCTAAGTCTCCCTGTAACGCAGATTTATTACTTGATGATCCTGCCAGTGGTACTAAATGCTAGGCAATTCTTTATCTCAATGTATTTCCTGCAATAGGGTAAAAAAACACCCCAGTACCCTTTTGTGTCCCCCATCCCCAAACACTTACCCGTGGTCAATGTCCACCGCTGCCAGGTCTTCTGCAATCCGTCCCGCTTCCAGATCTTCTGGGCTGTAGAAAGGTTACTGAGGGCAGCAGAGAGATAGGCTCCTGCTGCTCTCAGTCAAATTGCTAGGGGGAAGGGAGCAGGGGCATGGCTTGCTGGGCACCGTGCATATCTGTTGACCCACATAGCACTGGCAAGGGGCCCACACTCACTGGTGCCTCCTTAGCAGCCAGCTAGATAAAAAGACACCTGCAAACAGGCAGATAGGTGTCAGTGGCTTGGGGACAATTAGAATAAAAACAACCCCCTGCCAGTGTAACAGGGTTTCTCACTCAAACTGCCCCTTTTCCTTGACAGCTTGACCTGTTACAGGAAGTAGAACAATAACAGATCCCCTGGTGGGATCTACAGGTAATACAACTATGTAACGGGGGGCTGATGTGTTAAAGGCTAAAGCTGACCATAGATGGGTAGAATTTTTAAGAAAAATTATTGGGAAAAAACTGTTCAAAGAAAGTTTGTTTGTTTTTCTAATCATTAGTGAGTCAAACTGATATTTGTTTTCGAACGTGATGAAAAATTTTCTTGAGTATAAAAATTTCTGACAGTGTATGTGGTTTTTATTTAGTAAAGTCTATTCATTCTAAAAATCAAATATTAAAAGTCTTTTGAAAATGAAAATAATTTTCATTCTAAATTGTATCTATCTATGGTCGATCTTTCTGACATTTTACAACCATATTTTGGGTGTGACATGTAGACATGTGCATTTGTTTCGGAATTTCGTTTTCGTCCGAAAAATAAATTTATTTAGTTACTCCCGAAATTCGTTTTTATTTATTTCGTTTTTCGTTAAAAATTGCATTCGTCCGAAAATCCAAATGAATTAAGGTCGAATCTGTCATTGAAGGCTTATGGTGTCTGTCGAAAGTTCAAAGAAGATTCGACGGAGCAGCTAAACTGTATGACTCTGTATAGTTTAGCTGCAATTCCACCCAATTCCAGCAGCAATCTTTCCTCTCTATGTAGAATAATCTTGGACTAATAGAGTTAAAGTTAGGCACATTCGACCACAGGTTCAATGGACCCAGATTGTCATTGTTAGCGTTGAATCTCCTATCTATATCGAACTGTAAAATAAAGCATTTGTTTATGTCGGATCTTTCGTTTTTCGGATTCTGCACTTTCATTATCGTTTGTTAAAACGATAACGAAAATACCTGAAATTCAGACGAAAATGGATTCGGACGAAAACGAATGCACATGTCTATTGACATGCAACATGGTCTCATTCCACAGCCCCTCACCCTCAAACCTTACCTTACTACCCGAGTCATGGTTGCGATGCTTTTCAGGTTCCAATTTAAAAAAATTGGCAAATTTTTTCATTTTGCAATATGCATGCATACAGTTAATATATTTTTTTTTTTTTTACAAAAGGTGGAACATGCCTTTAATGAAATTATACAATATGATATCAATGTTATTTTATTGACTTATGACACCTCTGAAAATTATTATTTTGGTTGCCTAAATTGGCATCTTCCAATTCTGTGAATGTGTAATTTGGTACTGAAAATGTCTTTAATGTGTTTTTTCAATTTCAGTTTTATTAAGTTTGCAATAGGGTTCAAAAGGAACATAAGGGGCAGTGTTGAATATACATTGAAGAATAAACAAGTACAACTTTAAAAGTGATGTTTGTAAACAACAAATTCTAAACATATTGGTAATTGTATTTATCAATTATGTAATTAATTATGAACTAACAAATTGGGGTTTTTCATATGTAAAGTGTTAATATTTCTCATTATCAAGGGCAGTCAGTTCTTTGTAAAATGCAACATACACCAGGACACCTGGGTGAATCTGTTAAGCCCCATACACACGGTCGGACAATCCGCGGACCAGGTCCGTCGGACCATGTCCGTCATACTTTGTCCGATGTTGGTTTTGCGTACACACGGTCGGACAAAGTTGTCGGAAAATCCGATCATTCTGAACGTGGTGACGTTTGTTGCCTACGACGGGACTACGTAGAGGCTAGTAGCCAATAGCTTTGGTCTTGTAATGTGATCTGAGCATGCGTAGCACTTTGTCCGGTCGGACAACCGTACACACGATCGGATTTGGTGTGATCGGACCGGGTTGACGGCAAATCTTTCCAGCAGGAGATAAGACTTTGTCCGACGGACAAACCGACGAACACTGTCCGATGGTGCATACACACGGTCTGATTTTTCAACAACCTTGTCCGATCGGACAAATTGATGAAAAAGTCCGACCGTGTGTATGGGGCTTTACATGCACAAATTGACCAACTTTTCTAAGTACCAGCAAAAACTGGCTGAGTACCAGCAAAAACTCAAACGCATAGAACTGTGATAAATGAAAAGCTTTGTAGTATATTAATGGAAACCCATACAATAGCCTTGAAAGTACAAGTGGTTTTGCACACTCTGTACCAGCAAGGCACTTGGCCATGAATCTAATAAGCACGGTTTTAAGAGGTAACTCCACTTTTCAACACCTTTTTTGATTAGGCTGATGTTCTAAGCCAGGACATCAAAATTAGCAACTTTGTAAAAAGTATTAATTACCTATTAATAACTAATAGCTGGCATTGAAAAAAATGCCCCTTTAAACCTTTAACCCACCTAAATCCATGGTTACCTGCTAGTGAGGCTTCTCTCGGGAATGAACTTTAAAGCCATAGTACATCTTTATCAAAAAACTGCCTATGCAGATAAGGGAAGTCTGTAGATAAAAAAAAGCTGTGCAGCTTTGACCAAAATTAAATACTGCCTTTGCTATAGGTGTAGGCCATTTGAGTACATCATGAAACCTGATTTGAAAACTCCCAGGATGTGGCTAGGATGTTGCTAAGCGAGGCCCAGCTATTACCGTTCATGTTCACCATCACAGGAGTGAGCTCTTTCTCTGATTCAACCCACCTCACATGCACTTTCTCTGCCCTGATGTGGTAGCTCTGAGTTCAGAGTCTGAGAGCTCACTCCTGTGATGGTGGAGAACAGTAATAACTGGGCCTCGCTTAGCAACATCCTAGTAACGTCCTGGGAGTTTCCAAGTCAAACTTAAAGTGGTATGTAAATAACCCATGCCTATAGCAAAGGGCATTATTCAACATTAGTCAAAGCTTCACAGTTTTTATCTACAGGTGTACCTCATCGGCATAGGTAGTTTTTTGCTAAAGGTAAACAAACCCTTTAAGTATTTGCTATGACTGATGTGTCTAAAGTCAACAGTTCGCATTGTAATGTTAATTATTGAAAAGAAGGGATTCTTGGTTTTTGATGTCCCATAATATGCCAACAAATGTTTGAAAGCCTGTATTTTTTCTACTGCTTGGACAAAAACAGTGTTACCACAAAACACAAAATCAAATACAACAGCTCAACAAAATTTAAAGAAGAAACTGTCAGGTACTTAGGAAACAAAGAAAAACAAATGTGAAAGTATAAATGTATGACACTAAAAAGTATCTCTAGGCTTTTTATACCTGAAACCTATACTGCACTTACTGTATAAGAGAGCAACCTGCCATCCCACCCCACCTGTTTCAGACTAAAAAAAAATGGCCATGCATGAGCCCTGCAATCCTATTTCAAGAAATGCTACTTTACCATGTGTATACTGGAAGTTCAGCAGCTCTTTGACTAGAGTGGATGTCTTACACAGCACTGGAGTCCCACATACCTCTCCTAACAGAGTCATAACATACATGCAGTTAACATGTTTTTCTTTATATGGATACATTGTGAGAACTATGATTTCCACCCACAATCCAAACACATACAGTTAGGGCTATGCCCCATCCTATGCCAATCTGTATTTGGGGGGATGGGAGCGCCACCTATTTCATAGGGACGATATACAAATGTTTCTAGACCAGATCCCAATCTGGAGAAGATACATCGACGATGTATTCTTCATCTGGACGGGTACAGAAGTAGACCTGCTGACCTTCTTTGAAAAGCTTAAGATTAATACCTATAACCTTAGCTTTACAATGGAAAAAAGCCAGTCACAACTAACTTTCCTTGAAGTTACGATTTTTGTAGATGGGGATGGAAACGTTGGAACCACCCTCTATCGTAAATCATCAGCAGCAAATACCCTTTTGCATGCAACCAGTTCCCACCCTAGCTCTTTGGTGGCCAGTGTGCCATATGGGCAATACCTTCGTGTTAAACGTAACTGCAGTCAGGACTCGCAATTTAAAGTAGAGGCCAAAAAATTGCAACAACGTTTACAACACGAGGCTATACTCAAAAATGTTTAAAAAAGTCATATCTCAAAGCCAAACGGCAAAATCGCTCTAACCTTATTCATGGAACTAAGTCATCCACCACTGACCCAGGCATTAAGATCATCACCCGTTTCTCCGGACATCATGTCCAGGTGCGCAAAATCTTTGATAAGTACTGATACCTGCTGAAGGCTGACCCCTTGGTATCCAAACATGTAGGCGACCATCCTGAAATTACCTTTAGAAGGTCTCAATCTCTCAGAGACACTCTTGTACGTAGTCATTATGTTTCTACTCAAGAAGGTTGTTCAAACTCCACCAAAAAAAAATTCTGGAACAAAACCTTGCCACAAATGCAATTTCTGTCGCTATATATATGCATCTAAACAAATTACCTTACCGAATAAACGGATTTACAAACCAACATTTTTGGTCAACTGTCAATCAGTTGGCATAGTATATATTATGCTATGTGAATGTGATCCTGTTTTCTGTTAAAAAATAGATTGGGAGATGAATGGCTGGAGTAACTTGCCAACAGTAATAACTTGGAATTATCTTTATCTTTACTTTGCATTTTTTATGCCCAATTATACATTATCTTTCAGGTGTTCCCCACAGGATGCCTACTCTGCACATAGGGTCGCTTGTACGAGCGCCCTGGGGTTGCTGGGAAGTTAGCGGTGACACTGACCCTCTGTTGCTGCTCCCCCCAGCCTCCCCTCATTTTCGGCTCTTCTGGACAAAGTTGTCCATGACCAAATGACTGGCCCCCTTATTTGGATGTGATCTGGCAGGGCTTTTTGCCCGCAGACATACTCCACACTAGGGATAGGTGTCCACAATTGTCCCTTCGCTTTGACTCAAGGGCAATAGGATTTTCCAAGATGGCCGCCGTCGCGCCGCTAGATAGCGGCGCGCCATCTGATGTCATGCACCGGCGACGGGCTCGTGCTTTGCGCATGCGCACCACGCATTACCGGACACTGAGCACCAGACGCTGCCGCTATATCGCCCGCGACCCGGCGGTGATGTCAGACACCGCCGGGTCGGAGAGCCCCTATTTAAGGCAACCGCCCCAGCCATTTATTCCCTGTCAGGAGCCTTTCCACATGAGGAAGAGAGGCGGTTTATCCGCCCTTCCCCCTGCGTTGAGCCCGGAACCACCAATTACTATTCAAAGGAGTAAGACATCAGTTTATGATCTCATTGTGTTGATTTTTAGCAATCTCTGCTCACACCTATCTTCAATACCTAGTATTCAGTGACTTGTACACTGATAGACCTTTATACCTTTTTGTCCCCCAGATAATTTAACATCTCAAACTATTTTTGGACCTGGTGCAAGCTGTGTTTGCACCGCATCTGAACCTGTTAATTAACACGTTCAGCAACCCACACGCACACTTAAACCACCTTCAGGTAAACCCTGCTCTATATACATTTTTGCTATATCTGAGTTAGCTATTTCGAGCCCCACAACCTTAATTTATCCATATAATCTAAACCCTATTTATTTCAATTCTTTAGTGTGTCTCTCTGCAAGCGACTCTTGTGTTTCTTTTGGCATCCTGGGAGTGAATCACCTTCTACTCAGAAATCTGTTTTTATACCAGAATACTGACACTATTATGTGCAATATCTGTATTAGATCTATCCAAGTATATGTGGTAAGTTCTTACTCCTACCCATTTTCATATCCCCATCTATTTTCTATGTCCTATATATATATGTCTGTAAAGTATTAGATGTATTACTTGTGTCCTTTGCTGTTTTCTGTCCCTATGGGGAAATAAAATTCCAAAACGTTTTTTATACATCGCTGCTGTTTATATCTACCTTTACTTACTTTAGATACCATATATAAAAAATCCCAGAGACTTGTGGTCTCATCCCTCCCCCCACCTTCTTTATATTTTTTCAAATTATTGGGATTTTGGTATCGCCCCCAGTTCAATGACCTCATCTAGTCCTTTATAAAAAAAAATATTGTTCTATAAGTTATTATATGAAAAACAAGACAACAAGAGTTATAGGTGATACAGTACAACATCAAGCACCATTAAAGTGGTAGTAAACTCTGTTTTACCATTTATACCTACAGGTAAGCCTATAATGCTTACCTGTAGGTACTGTGAATATCTCCTAAACTTGCACTGTTTAGGTAAAATTCAGAATGCATGCAGCCAGTGACATCACGTGTGCATGCGCTCTGAAGGTCCGGCATACTGTGCCAGACCTTCAGAGCCCGTGCTGTAAATGGCAGCTCCCACACACCTGTGTTTGAGTGATGTCATTGCACCTTGGCCACTCATGTAGCCAGAGGGCGCATACCTGGAAAGAAGACCGGGTAAACATAGAAGCCCTCTCAGCGGTGACAGCACAACGCTGGAGGGCTTTATTTTAAGGCAATGCATAATAGCACATTACAACATTGCCTTGCAGGGGATTTTCTTTTTTCCTCAACTGTGGTTTACTACCACTTTAATAAGAAATTCATGTGGTTTACAAAAAGTTAACTAGCAAAATGTGCATAGCTCCCAACTGCCCCCCATTTGGTGGAGGCCGCCAGGTCGCCACCTGAGACCTCACAACAGCAGACATAGCAGCATTTTCTGGGAGGGCAGAGTGCCCTCCGGGTTGGACTAATCCTCTCCAGGAAAAGACCCAGAGCTTAGTGTGCTCACAGAATATATACAATCTCCCAGCATGCCATCAGAGCCCACCTCTCTGGGATAGGCCAGGGCTGTATCAATATTCATGCTGCTATCTGCATAGCTCCTTGCCTATCATCCAGAAATGTCTCAAGCTCTCTGGATGCAGAAGGAGCTATCAGACTGGCAGCAGCTGAACACACTGAGCAGACCTAACTAGCAGAATGCAGCCTCTCTGAGTACAGTGAGCAAACTATGCTTTTACCTAACAAACAATCACAGCCACACTGAATTTACCTAATAAAACACATACTAGCACCTATCTAGGAGGGTGCTACACTACATCAAACCTTACATCTAAAAAATGTGTTTGCAATTATTATAGAACAAACAGAAAGTGCACAAGCATCGTGTGACACCTTCTTATAGTAAAACATGGCATTTGCAAACGTTTATAGACTTAACGCCATATCACATAAAACAGTATCCAGGAAAAGACCTTCTCAACCCTTACTGCACAGAAGAAATCTCTGTAGTGGATCCTATTTGAGAGCATGCAGTCGCTGTCTCTAGCATGCATAACTGCTGACTGGTTTAAAAGGAGGACCCGTGATGAAGAGGATCCACTCTTGAAACCAGTCAAAGGGTCCCTTGCAGCTCAAAATTATCCATGACTCTTTCCCCTGCCTTACATGCTAGCATCCATCATGAAAACTTTCCAGACCAATGGAAGGAAGGATTTCCACAACTCAGGGGCTGGGCTTGTGACTCATCAGATGCAGATGATGGTCCTGAGATTGAACCTTCTTGCCTCATGCAGCCAGAATGTTGAGTTCTGATGGCCTGGAAAAAAAAGGGAAATCACACTGCATTGAAAGAGGGCATCATTAATGCAAAGGGTCGATTGGCTCTTGGACTGCAGCATCCAAACATGGGAGCAGAACATTTGGAGCTTTAACTGTGGAAGGAAAACCCTGGACAGGGAAGTATCTAGGATAAGGAAAGATATGTGATGATTTGGTTCCAGTGCTTATTTTTTGGGGTTCAGGATCAACCTGAACCTTATAGGGTTCAAACAGTCTGGTGGACATAACCTGACAGAGTCTGTGCTGATTGACCCCTCAGTAGAAGGTAATATAGGTATCTTATTGTGGGAATGCCTTGACAGGAGCTAGCACGTTAGTGAAGACCTAAAATGCAGTGGTCAGGCCAAAAGGAAGGGCAACGAGCTGGTAATGTTAAGAGTCCACAGAAAACTCAGAAAGCATTGATGCACTAGAAAGATGGGGACATGCATGTAGGCATCTGTGATGTCCACAGGGTCCAGAAAGTCCCCCAAGGCATGACAAACCTGGCAAATTCTGTGGGGAATTTTTGTACTCAAAAGAAGGTATTGAGAACCGTTTGGTTTAGGGTGGAGTGAATGACCCCTTTCACTTTGTGAACTGTGAACAGGTTTGAGTAGAAACCCTGGAACCTCTCCTTTGAGAAACAGGCACATCCTGTGTAAAAAGTTCACAATTCACATCCCACTCCCCTCCCCTCCAGCTCTCCCAGGAGTGTGTTTTTTGACTGGATGTTTCTCATCATGGGATGCAGTGAACGGCAAAAAGAATATAGACAGACAAGTGATTTAGGGGACATGTATGTAGTCAGAGCTGGGCAGAGTAGAACATCCAGTGATCTGATGATAACCTGTCTCAGGCTAGTGCATGAGATATGTAAATCACCTGTCACTCACAGCAAGGGGGCGTTTTTGACAAAGTTTTCAAGACTTTGTCAAGATTTCTCTAACTGAACAATAAAAGAGGATTGCTCAGGCCTCAAGTAAATCTGTGTGGCAAGACTGGGCTCAAATGAAAGGAAATCTTATTCTCTACATTATGACATAAAAAATGGGTTTACATCCACTTTAAAGTTCCTCCCTGGATAAAATGGATGGGGTTGCCTCTGAAGGGGTTAAAGAGGACAGCTGCAACTCAGACAGGGGACAGTGATCTATCTGTATCAAGTCTTTTAGAAGGAAAACTGCAACCTATCCCATAAAGGTTAATGTCACTGTGACCTTGTAAGGTAGTAGCAGGGAGCCCAATACACATCTGAGGATCATAGGATGCAGAAGAGGAAAAGGCAGGGAAAGGTTTCCAGATACTTGCTGACAGCCCCTTGCACTGCATGCATAGTGCTCCAAATGAAATGGAGACTCAGGCTCAACTGAGACACCTGGGCATTAAGTCTGCATTATGGCACCAAACTTACAGTAAATGGTCAGATTAGAGAGAAAACATTTGTTCCGCTAAGAATCCTAGCAAAAAACTGAGACATGATGGGAGTGGGGGGTGTTACACTAGGCTGTCCCTATGACTTTGTTTGCCAGTGTCTAATCTCCTGAAATTCCACAACCCTGTGCATTTTAATATGTTCTGTGTACCCTAATGTATGATTTAAAAATAATATTTTGAATCTCAATGTGCGTTGTTTCTCTTGTTGGTAAGATTGATTGTTTCCATGGAGACAAGCTGAACCTAAGAAGAACTATGGAGTGTAGAGCCAAATCTCACCTGGAGCAGCAGTGGTATGTTTTGTGGGTGACAGATTCTCTACATCAGGGGTCTCCAAACTTACTAAACAAAGGTCCATCTTACTGTCCTTTAGACTTTAGGGGGGCCAGACTGTGGGCACTGGGAATCAAAATGCCCCAGCACAGTGGGAGTAAACAATGCCTCAGGCCTGGTGGTCAGTGTGAGTAAAAGAATACATAGCATCTGTGATCAATAGGAGGAGAAATAGTGCACCATCATTGGAATTATTGGAAGGAATAATGCCCCATCGTTGGTGTCAGTGGGAGGAATTGTGTCTCATTGACACTGCTCTATGGTACATGATTGCAATTTTTATTTGTAAAATACAGTAAAAAGAAAAGGAAGTAGTGAAAAAAAGTTCAGTGAGTTTAACCCATCTTTTTTTGTATTCATTTTGTGTGATCTACCGGGAGGGCATGGGAGGGGGTGTGCCATTTGTCTGCATAGATTTTACTATGGTATGCCTCTTTCACATCTACAAAATTTGGGAGGTATGAATGTATGCCCATATAACCCCTATGAGGATGGGTAAGTTATATTGCCCTTGGCTTCTTAAACCAGCTAATGGCCACTGTGGCACAGACAATTTACTAGGGAAAGTCCTGTTCCGGAGCTATGTAGGAAACCATGCTGAGTGGCCTGCTTAGGGAACCAGGTCCAACTAGATGGAAAGTGAGCAATTTAGACCTCACACAGCCAGTCTGTGCTTTGTGTGAGCTATATGATAGGCTATGCCCACCCACTCTTTTAAGTTGGGCACTTTAATTTATGTAATTATTGAGAACCACTTTAAGAAGATGTGTGAAGCCATGTTATTTTTGTCTCAGACTAACATCTTACAAATCTTCCTGCTGTTTGAAACGTTTGGGCATATTTAGTTTTTAGTTAAACAACGATTTCCATTCAGTATGCTGCTCTCAGAGTCAGAGACTGCTGGGATCCATCATAAGATGACTCACAGGATGTCACGGAGCACAGAACATCAGAATGAAAAGAACTGTGTCTGGACCAGGGATATTTTAAAGGTCGCACATTGTGTGTCCTGTACAGTGCCTAACAGTGGGCCTCCACAGCCGTTCTTCTGGCAGAGCATCCTACCAATTGGCATAAGGGTCCTATTTGTCTAAAATTCCCAGTATTTTCATGAGTTTTGAGTCTGGATGTCTGTAACTTACAAACACTTTTGTTACAACAATGGAATCTTGGCTGTCATATTTTTTCTTACACCCAGAAAGAATCAGAGCGTGACTTTTACAATGTAACATGAAACAATAAAATATATAGATGTAACAAATATGTAAGCCCCTCAATCTATGGAGAACAATTTTGGATTAATTTACTGTGACATGCTTATGCCTCTAAAGCTGGTCAAGGTTTAATCAACGAAAGTTTCAGCATAGACTGATCTATATATATGTATATATATATATATATATATATATATATATATATATATATATTATACAGTATCTCACAAAAGTGAGTACACCCCTCACATTTTTGTAAATATTTTAATATATCTCTTCATGTGACAACACTGAAAAAATTACACTTTGCTACAATGTAAAGTAGTGAGTGTACAGCTTATATAACAGTGTAAATTTGCTGTCCCCTCAAAATAACTCAACACACAGCCATTAATGTCTAATCTGCTGGCAACAACAGTGAGTACACCTCTAGGTGAAACTGTCCAAATTGAGCCCAAAGTGTCAATATTTTGTGTGGCCACCATTATTTTCCACCATTGTCTTAACCCTCTTGGGCATGGAGTTCACCAAAGCTTCACAGGTTTCCACTGGAGTCCTTTTCCACTCCTCCATGGCAACATCACGGAGCTCGGGATATTAGAGACCTTGCGCTCCTCCACCTTCTGTTTGAGGATGCCTCACAGATGCTCAAAAGGGGTTAGGTCTGAGGACATGCTTGGCCAGTACATCACCTTTGTACGTAGTTGTTAGTATTTTGAATTTAATTCTTTGGCCGAGTGGAAGCCAGTGGAGGGATTGACAGAGAGGAGTGGCAGACACAGAGTGCTTGGTAAGGTGGATGAGTCTGGCAGCAGCATTCATGATGGATTGCAGAGGTGATAGACTATGTAGAGGTAAGCCAATGAGAAGGGAGTTGCAGTAGTCGAGGCGAGAGAAGACGAGCGAGTGAATTAAGAGCTTTGTTGTGTCATTGGTTGGAAAGGGGCGTATTTTGGCGATGTTGCGGATGTGGAGGTGGCAGGATTTGGACAGTGATTGGATGTGTTTTTTTTTTTTTTTTTTTTTTAAATTCTTTATTTGTGAGAAATCCGTTAACATACATATATAAACTTTGAAACAAAGGACATCAAACCATCTGTTAACTTCAACATTTTTATCCCTCGACTTGAGAGTTGTTAGATAGTTATGAACCACTGGAACTTAGGTCGAGTTTTCCCCGATATCCCTCTAAATGAGGGGGGGGGGGAAGTAACCCCTCACCCCCTCCGCTGTGATGTTCTATAGCATTAGTTAGTTCTGTTCACATTTTTTAATCAAAAGTCTACCCATGAGTCGACTTACTTTTCTTTATAAAAAAAAAAAGGAAGGAAAAGAAAGAAGAGGGGGGGGGGAAAGGTGAAGAAGCAGGAGAAAGCCGAACGCTAAGAAGAAAGGAGTCAACAAATAGGGGGTGGACAGGGGGGGGGGGGGGGGAAGGGGGGATAGTCCGACCTCCAGCTCCCCCCAGCTCGGTCGTCTTGCTGAGTCCGGAGTACAACATACCCCATCACTCAAGTCGTCAATCTCGCGTACTCCTCCGAGAAATAAAATTCAAGCCAGTAGTGCCATTTTTTGAGATATTGTTCCCTGAGGCCTTTGTCAGATGCCACCAGGTCCTCCATCCTGTGGATGTCCGCTACTTTTTCCAACCACATTGCTACTCCTGGGGGATCTGTCTGTTTCCACAGTAGGGGAATACAACTTTTTGCTGCCGTGACCAGGGAGGGGATGATAGATTTCCTATAGACCTTACCTGGAATCTCATGGTGATGTATTAGGAAGAAGCCTGCGGTCATGGGCAGGTCCCTTTCCACAAATTTCTGCAAGATTCGGTGGACTTCTGTCCAAAACGGGGTCAGGAGTCTGCAGGACCAGAAGATGTGGAGGAGGCTACCCGCCTCCTCTCCACATCTCCAGCATCGGTCCGAGCTCTGAGGAAACATTTTATGTAATCGCACTGGGTTATAGTACCAGCGCGTGAGGACTTTGTACCCTGACTCCTGCTGGTTAGCACTCACTGACGATTTCATCGTGAAGAGGAGGATCCTCTCTACTTGTTTCTCTGTGAATTCCAACCCCAGGTCTCATTCCCATTTTGCTATAAATGGCAGCTTAAAGTCATGAGGTGGGATATTCAATGCTTGGTATGTCAGTGAGATTGTGTGTCTTATGGGCTCCTGATCTGAGCATAACTGCTCGAATGGGGTTAGCTTTCTCATGAATGGCCTCGGGTGAGGCTGTGTCCTGATGAAATGTGCTAATTGGACCTTTTGCCAGAAGGGAAGGCTGCTCAAAAGAGGGTCTTCTAATATTTCAGTTCTAGTCATCCATCGTCCCTCTCTAATGAAGTGTCTAAGTTGGTGTTTTCCGTTCATCCATAGGTCTTGGAACCTAGTATCTTCCATGCCCGGTTTAAAGTCCGGGTTCCCCACTACTGGGGTCAATGGGGAAGGTAGGGATATCCCCAGCAATTCTCCAGTGGCCTTCTGGGCTACTCTCAAAGTCTCTCCCACCGTGGGATGCTTAGTTATCTGCTCCGCGTAGCCCCTCCGGCACCAAGGCAAGCCCCGCAGATCCACTCCCGTCATGCGCTGCTCTATTTGGACCCATTGCTTGAGTGTCCCATGGCGACACCAATCAATGATCCTGGTCAAGTGACAGGCTATGTGATATCTGGACACATCTGGGAAGGCTATGCCCCCTAGCACTTTTGGTAATCTTAGAATGGACTGGGCCAGTCTCGGTGGTTTGCCTACCCAGACGAATCTGACGAGTGATCGATTGAGTGCCCTCAAGAAAGTGCTCGGTATCTTAATTGGTAGGGCCTGAAGGTAGTATAATATACGAGGCATGACATTCATTTTTATTATGCTACACCTTCCGAACCATGAGAATAAACCAGTGTTCCAATTCTGCAGGTCCCTATTAATATTCTGCAGGAGGGGGGGGAAGTTGATGGAGAATACGTTCTCAATTTTGTTAGGTAAGTTAATCCCCAGGTACTTAATGTGGGTGTTAGCCCATTTGAAAGGGAAGTCTGCTTGTAGTAGGGTGTATGTAGGGTTGGGTACAGAGACGTTTAAGGCCTCTGATTTCTGGAAGTTGACCTTAAAAAAGGACAATCTTCCATATAGCTCCAATTCCGCCATTAGGTTGGGCACTGAGATAAGGGGATTAGTCAAAAAGAAGAGCAGGTCGTCTGCAAATGCAGCTATTTTTGGCGAAAGTGATTCCCCCAGGTCGATGCCGGTTATGTCGGGATTGTTTCTAACCGTGAGTAAAAAGGGCTCTAAAGACAGGATGAAAATTAAAGGGGATAGAGGACACCCCTGTCTTGTTCCATTAGTGATGCCAAAGGCGGGAGATAACTGTCCATTAACCTTAACCCTGGCTGACGGTCTGGAATAGATGGCCTGGATCCAGGTCAACATTCTCTGTCCTAGTCCTATATGGCGGAGGGTTTCCATAATGAATGGCCAGTGGACCCTATCAAACGCCTTCTCGGCGTCGGTTGAGAGCAAAACTAATGGGGTACCCCTTGATTTAGCCGCATGAATGAGATTTAGTGCCTTAGCGGTGTTATCTCTAGCCTCCCTAGATGCCACAAACCCCACCTGGTCCGAGTGGATCATTGCTGGGATCCATTCGGACAGCCGCATTGATAATGCCTTAGTGAAGATCTTCAGGTCTACGTTGAGTAGGGAGATTGGCCTGTAGTTCTGGCAGAGTAGGGGGTCCTTTCCTTCTTTGGGAATGACTGTAATAAAGGCCCTAAGTGTGTCCTCAGGTGGTGTGCCCCCCTCCCCCGCCTCGTTATATGCTGCTAGGAAATGGGGCATCAGAATGGCGCTAAAGGTTTTGTAGTACCCCAGTGAGTAACCGTCAGGCCCGGGGGCTTTACCCGTTTGCATACCAGCTATGGCTAACGTGATCTCATCCCCCGAGAGTGGTTCTTCTAGAATACCTAAGGCCTCTTCTGGGAGCTGTGGGAGCCCTGATTTTTGAATATAGGATTTTATAGCTTCCCTTTCTAAGCATTTCCCTCTTTCTGACTGTTTACGAGGTAAGTTGTATAAAGAGGAATAGTATTTGCAGAACTGGTCCGCAATCTCTTCTGTGGTGTGGGCCTTTGCTCCCCCTTCCTTCCTAAGCTCTGGAATGAAGGCTTGCGATCGTTGGGACCTCAAAGCCCTCGCTAGCAGCTTACCGCATTTATTGCTATGTTCATAGAAGGTGCGTCTGCATTTTGCTATGACCGCCTTAGCTCCGAACATAGCTAGCTCTTTCAGTTGATTCCTCAGACCCGTCAGTTCATGCAAGGCCTGTACTGCTAATGTCTGTTTGTGTCGGGTTTCCACTGACCTGATCCTGTCCAGGAGGTCTACTGTCTGTTTGGCCCTGGCCCTCTTAATTCTAGTACCAATTTTTATAAGGATCCCTCTAATTGTACACTTATGTGCCTCCCACACCATCAGTGGCGTGCTGCCTGTGTCAACATTGGAGTTAAAGAAATTCCTCAACTCCCTTGAGATTTCTTCCACCACCTCTGGGGTCTGGAGTAGGGATTCGTTAAACTTCCATTGCCACTGCCTGTGGCCTGCTTCTAGAATGTCAATGTCCACGAAGACCGGTGCGTGGTCCGAGAACGTAATGGAGCCTATGGAGGCTGAATGGACCTTGGATAGTAGGGATTGGGGTAGCATGATTAGATCGATTCTGGTGTAGGAGTCATGTGGGTGGGAGTAAAAGGAGTAATCCCTTCGGGTGGGATTTAACACTCTCCACACATCCACCAGGTGGAACGAGTAGAGGTTTCTTTTTAGGCGTTTAAGGGCCGGGTAAGAGATCTGTGATGCCTGTCTGGATGAGTCGAGGCAGGGATCTAGCGTTACGTTCAGATCGCCCCCTAAGATCACCTCCCCCTCAGCAAATTCCTGTAGTTTAGACAGTGTCGGCTCCAGGAAACCCAACTGTCCCGTGTTGGGGAGGTAAAGGTTAACCAACGTAACCACCCTGTCACCCAGCGTCCCCTTGACAAACAGAGCTCTACCCTTTCCATCCTCCCACTGATCCCGCAGCTTCCACGGTGTTGTGGCTCGGATCAGAATACTAACCCCCTTTGACTTGGATTCAGAGGAACAACCATGGTAGACAATCGGGAAATAGCGGTCTTGTAATTTTGGCACTTTGTCGGCTCTAAAGTGGGTTTCTTGGAGGAAGCACACATGCGCTTTTGAATGTTTCAGGTTGGAAAGGACCATCGAACGTTTTTCGGGAGTGTTCAGGCCGTTAGTATTTATGGACATTAATCTAAGGGTGTTTGTGGTACCCATGGCCTGCGACGAGCTGGAGGAGGGATATAAGGTCCCAGGGAAAACAGGGAGGGTGGGGGGGGCGAGGGGGGAAGGAAGAGGAGGGTGGGGCCGGCGAGGGAAGGGGGAACACTGAGAGGGGGGGAGGTATGAGGGGGAAAGGAAGAGTCGGAAAAGGAAAAGAGAGGGGATGGAAGTGAGAAAGAAGTAGAAAGGAAATTAGAGGGGACCGCAATAGAGCAGTCCCTTATCCTAAAACGCTATCTGCGTTTGTGAGACCAAGTCTCTCTTCACCCTTAGGGCTCTCACCAGCAGAGCCCCAGCGGGGTGACTATCTATGTGGGAGGGTGACTGGACACTTCGGAGGCCAGAGCACCCCTCCCAGACCCATTCAACAAAGCATGTATCTATAAAACTAAACATGTCATCAGCAAAACAGCCTTGAAACGTACAAGTGTACATCTATACCGCTGTGAATTCTGAGATGTCCGCCTGTCCCCCACCTCCCCCCACTACCCTCCCAGCCAAAAACTCTGGGTGGGTTCAGTAATTATCTGTAAAAAAAATTCTGTTAGGAGGGGGAAAGCCGGACACGGACGGACATCCATCTCAAATCAGTACCAACACAGGTGACAGTGTGGGCATCAGGCACAATCAATACAACAGTAGTGCTACCAAGCAATTCCCGCCAAGCAATACCCGCACACCTCCCTCCTCCCCCTCCAGGATCGGGCTCCTCCAGTACATCTCCTGACATTCCCCTCCGGAGTACTTTTCCAAGGGAGACTGTGATCTAAAGGCCCGTGGGGGGATAGGAGCCTCAAAACTATGTACTCCTCCGGATCCCACGTACCACTCCCAGAGGAGACCGGTCCCGGATGCTCAAAAACAAACAGTTAATACAGTACATTCCCGTCCAATACCCCCCACCCACCTCCCCCACATGCCCCATCATGAATGCAGAGGACCCCTGGTAAAACTGAAGCACCCTTGAGCAGTTCATTGAAGCCAACGGATACAGGTCTATTCTACTGCTACGGGGCTCCTAAGGCTGCCTTGTCCTGCATGTTGTCTCCTGTCTCCTGGGTCTCTCCACCGGGATCCTTCTCCTGCTGCTATCAAGACCCTGGTCTGTCTCTGACCGGTGGGGTATCCCCAAAGCCCGAAACGGGGCAGTCTCTAGTTAGCTTTTCCGGGGTAGACATTGATGGTGCGGGGGCCCGGGTGCTCTGCCTGTTGCCTATGAGGGGTGTGATCCCTGCACAAAGTGGCCCGGGAAGGGAAGGTGAGGGACGGAGCGGGAGAAAACCACCAGCAGGGGGGGGGGGTACAACACCGGAAGAGGGGGACATCAGTCCGGCTGGGCAACATAGACAAGAAACACTCACCAGCAGGGTTCTGTCTTGGCACACACACCATCAGTCTTGATGAAAACAAAAAGAAAAAAAACCAACAAAAAGGCCCGTACCCATCACTTGCGTCTCTTCTCTGTTCGGCTTACTGTTCCGGGTCCCCCCTCCCGATCGGAGTGGGTTCCCTCTGTCGTCTCCTCGAGGATCTGCGCGGGAGGCCTCTGTTGTTCCCCTGGTTTGGCGGGCGCGGATCTCTGTACGATAAGGGGCTCAACCAGTCCCGCAGCGGGAACGGCTCCATTCCCAGGAACCTGAAGAGATCGGGCATCTCTGCGTGCCGCCGGAGAGTGAAAGAGTCAGTTCCTTTCCGGATGGTAAGTTGTAGGGGAAATCCCCATCTGTATGTCAATCCTGCTCTGCTGAGGCGCTCCAGCAAGGGTTTTAGCATTGCTCTCCTGATCAGTGTGGAGCGGGAAACATCCGGGTAGACCGATATTTGGGCCCCATCAAAGTCCACTGGTCCCTTGAGCCTGGCCGCTTGTAAAATCATCTCCTTGTGGCTGTAGCGGTGGAGCTTGCACAGGACATCTCGGGGACGGTCTACCTCCGCGGGGCGAGGGCCTAGTGTCCTATGCACCCTGTCAAACTCCAAGAGTGCCGGGCAGTCTTGTGCCAGTAGCTTGTGGGCAATAGCCCGCACCGTTTCCGCTAGGTTTTCTGCCCCTGTCGCTTCTGGTATACCCCGGAATCTCAGGTTCTGGCGGCGGCTGCGATTCTCGAGGTCCTCCGCATGGAGTTGTACCTCCGCCAACTGTTCCTGGTGCCTCTGTTGTTCTCTCTCCAACTGCGAGACCCGAGCCTCCAGGGATCCAACCGTGGCCTCCTCTCTTGTTAGCCTCACATCTATGTCCTGTACTTCGGACCTAATCTCCTGGAGGTCTCGTCGGTGCTGCTCTTCCACCCGCTGGACTAGCGCTTCCATATCAGCCTTGGTGGGTAAGGCTTCCATGTCGGCCTTCGTAGGGAGGGCCCGCAGAAGCGCCCGTATGTCCGCGTCGTCCCCCACGTGTTGTGAGGGGGTACCTGACCCCCCCTGGCTCAGCGAGGTTGGGTTCAGTATCACCGGGAGACCAGTCAGAGACTGCGAGCCTGATGGTTGCGGGGACGCCATGTTGACTGGGAGGATAGCGGATGGGGCCTCCCCACGTGGTGGTTCAGGCGGCGTTTTAGATTTTCCCTTGAGGAATTTGTCGATCTGGGAAGCCGGGATTGGTTTGGCAGTACCCTTGAACTTTCCCTTCTTGCGATAGCTCATGGCAGGGTGAAGATTAGCTGTTCCGCTGGCATAGCGACTTTGTTTGCCGGGTCCGGGAGCGGGCGCTCAGGCACTATGCGACCTCATTCCGCCATGTCCAGGCCACGCCCCCTAGTTCAAGCATTGAGGGGGACGGGAAAGGCCTCTGTTGTCTGCTGAGGTGTACCAAGATGGCCGCCGTGTCTCTGCTAGGCCTCAAGGGGCTCACCTGTGTAGCGTGGTCGTGATACCGCTGGGCCCCCGGGCAGTTAAAGTGTCTCTGGAGGGCTCCTGAGGTATTCGGTGAGTGGAGAAGAGCCAGGAGGGCCGTGGGTGGAAGCAGGTGTAGGCCCGGGTGGAGCAAGATGGCCGCCGATCCACTGTGTGCAGGCCAGGGGGTATTGTAAGTGCCTGGGGGTCTCAGCGGGCGGCGAGTCTGTCACTTTAAGGCAGCTTGCGTGGCAAAGGAGGCCGCTTTGGTTAGTGTTGTGGACAGGAGCAGGCCCGGACTCTGGGAGTGGTAAGATGGCCGCCGAGTAGGCCGAAGCCGCGGCCTGTCCTAAAACGGCCGCCGGGTGGAGGGGCGGCGTTCCGCCTGGGTCACTGCTCTCTCTCTGGGAACCAGAAGCCGCTGTGGATGTGCTTTGTCCCAACCAGGTATTGTGGGCAAACGAGGCCTGGAGCAGGAGGGAGGAGGGATGAGGACAGGTGGGCCTAAGGGTGTAGCAAGATGGCCGCCGCCGCTCACCTGTAACTATGGAGCTCAAATCCTCCTCCAACGCTCGCCTCTTCGTCCGTGTGCCGTTCCCCCTGGCTGAGGAGGCTGCTGGAGGTGCGCGAGGTGTGCTCAGGGGAGTCCTTCAGAGCGCTGTACTCCACTACGGAGGCTGAGGGGATTGTGTAGGCCGCAAGATGGCCGCGGCAACGGGCCGGATTACTGGATGTAGAGCCGTCCTAAGCACCCGATATTGGTGTCTATCTGCCCCGGGTGAGCCCGGTAGTAAGGATGGGTGTCCAGAAGTTCTCCTAAGAGAGCCCCTGCAACGGATGGCTGTGGATTTTAGAAGGCCCAGCGGAGCTCCACAAAGGTGCGTCTTTCCTCTTCCGCCTCCGGCCAGTGATTGGATGTGTTGCTTGAAGGAGAGTTCAGAGTCCAGGACTACACATAGAACCTTGGCATGTGGGGATGGGCTGATAGTTGTGCCATCGATTTTGACAGAGAGATCAGGGGAAGGGGAAGAGGCATATGGGCAATACTTATCGAATTCAATGCATATAAAGTCAACATATAAGCAGGTCAGTTGAACCATGCATAACCATAGGTCTGCAACACAATAGTGATAACGGGTATGCCTCCAACTCAACGGGACACCTCAATGGGAACAGGCTGTGTCCAGGTGGTAGCATAGCCAATCATCGCTTCTAGGTATGTTTCTTATTTTCTTTTACACACTATGGTATTGAATACAGTGAAACTCACCAAACAGCGAATAGACGCCAGGGTTAATGGAGGAGAGTAGATTAAGTATAACTTATATGTCACAGATAAATAGACCCTTTATATGATATCGCTAATAACTACAAGAATAGGCAAGGTGTAACCAGGTAAGGATACCCTGTTACCATCAAAAGTCTAGAAATACGTTAATCAGGCATTATTGTAAGGACCATCATATAACAAACGTTATCCAATACCTGAATTTGATCTATGTCTGTATATATATGTATATACAGAGGACCCCCTAGAAATGTGACCTTGTAGCATTGATGACTATGTGCAGGAAACTGCTATCCCGACATTAGATGATGATCTTAGGAAATCATTGGATTATTCTTTTTCAATGGAAGAATTACTAGGGGTAATTACAGATATTCCATCAGGTAAGAGCCCTGGTCCTGATGGATTTACTCCAAAATTCTATAAAACATATAAAGACTATTTGTCTCCATATATGCTGCAGGTGTTTAATTCCATCTCTTCCACCAACCCATTTCCGACCCAAACATTGGAAGCACATATTACCTTGATTCCCAAACCAGGTAAAGATTTAACATTATGCTTTAGTTATAGTCCAATATCTTTAATTGGAGTAGACATAAAAATGTATGCTAAATTGATTGCGTTATGGCTCCAATCTTTTATTCCTAGCCTGGTACATAAAGATCAGACAGGATTTGTCCGAGGAAGAGAAACACACGACAACACAATAAAAACATTCTTACTCATGAGCCATGTCCAAACAGCTAAAATACCAGCATGCCTTCTCTCGGTTGATGCAGAGAAGGCTTTTGATCGGGTTGGGTGGCCTTTTCTAGAGTATTCTTTAAGGCAAATAGGGATGGGTCAAAATGTACTTAATAAGATCCTGGCGCTATATACTAAACCAAATGCCAGAATAAGGATTAATGGATCATTGACTACAAGTTTCCCTATACAAAATGGTACCCGCCAGGGATGCCCTTTATCCCCTTTGCTTTATGTTCTAGTGATGGGACACTTAGCGATAGCAATCAGACAGAACCATTCTATCACGGGCATAAGGTTAGATTGACAAGAAATAAAACTTGCCTTGTTTGCTGATGATCTGTTACTTTATGTTACCAATCCTCATATCTCTATGCCCTATATTCTACTGGAATTTAAGCGTTTTGGAGTCTTGAGCAATTTTTAGTAAATGTTTCAAAATTGGAAATTCTTAATGTGTCACTTTCACCACACCAAGTGACGATGCTGAAGAACAATTTTTCATTTAGATTCTGCTCCTCTACATTAAAATACCTAGGAATTAATATACCCACAGATCTGACTCATTTATATTTGGCTAAATATATCCCTGTAATGCAACGTACTTTACAAGACCAAAAAAAATATGACCGAAATTTATATTCCTGGTTTGGGAGGATTAACATACTGAAAATGGACATAATACCACGTTTTCTGTATCTTTTTCAAATTATCCCTGTTTTTATCCCCGGATCTTTTTTCTCTATTTTACAATCTGCCTTTAAGTTTATCTGGGGGAACAAGAGATCTAGATTAAATTGGAAAACGTTAATATTACCCAAAACTAAAGGAGGAGCTGGTGCACCGGATCTTTATTACTATTATGTTGCGGCAGTCCTTGCTAGATTAGTGAACTGGTTCCATCACTCGGACACTAAACAATGGGTATCAATAGAACAGGGGCTGAATCAGTTTGACCTCCAGGCACTCCCTTGGTTGGAGCTATCTTCTCTGGGCATTCATCGAGATACGTCCTCTTCTCTACCCTTTCTTACGTCTTATTTATTGAGCATTTGGCACAAAATGATTTCGCGTCTAGGGCTTTTGTCACAAATAGGACCAATGACAACTTTATTTGGCAACCCACAATTTCCAGCTGCAGTAGACCGGATACATTTTCTTACGTGGAATAAAGAGTCTCACTGAAGAGTGAATCAAATTCTTTGTCAGGGTAAACTTCCACCCATAATGAACTTAATGCCTACACAACAGCCTTCATTTAGGCAATGGATGGAATATCAGCAACTAGTGTCTTTTTTATCCTCTATTCCCTTAAACAAACTTTTTGACAGAGATTTAAATCTCTTTGAGTCCATCTTGGTGCAAAGCACTAGACCAAAACACGTCTTATCAGCAATATATAGGATTCTTATTGAAAAAAATTACTCTGAGCTCCCAGAATTTACAAATAAATGGGCATGTGATCTTAAGGTTCAAATTGGAGCAGAAGAGTGGGAGAAGTCGTTAACCCTCACACTGGTTGTCATTGGCAACTAAAGCCCAAGAGACAAGCTATAAGCTTGTTTCCCATTGGTATCGATACCCAGCATCGGATAAATGTTGACGATGTCATTCTGCCAAGGGCTCGTTGATACACATATGGTGGGAATGCCCTCAAATTTGTAAATTCTGGGACCGTATTATGCAGTTGTATACTATATTTACAGGGAGGTAATCCTCAATACACCTCAAATTACCCTGCTGTCCATTTTACCAGGCTCATATAAAAATATCAAAAAGGGTTTGCTTAGACATTGGGTGATAGCTGCGAGACTGGTTATTCCGCGCCATTGGCGATCAATACAACCCCCATCAGAATGAATGGGTAGTGAAAATGGACCATACTGAGAAGATGGAGACCCTCCTGGCACATGAATTAGACATGCTTGAAAAATGTCAGCCGATAAGGGTCCCCTGGAGGGCCTTCAGGGAATCAACAGGAAACTAGAGGGTTTTAGTAGGAAACTAGAACAGTACCTAAATATGATCTAACAAGGTTTCAATACAGGAAGTCTATATGTCAAAAGATTTTGCAACCCCCCCTTTTTTTTTCTTCCCCCGTGGTTATTTATTGTTTTTGTTTATGTTAGTTTGTATAGTGTATTTGTAAGATGTTTTGATGGTATGCTAATACTATTAATGTATGTATATATGTTACTTGTTTAAATAACTTTTCAATAAAACTAAGATTGAATAGAATGTGACCAGAAAACAATTGACAGACACCGCTTACTGGCATTTGGTGACAAAATGACCCAAAGTAAGAAATAAAGAAGAGAGGCTGAAAAGAGAGAAGAGCAAAAAGACAGAATAAGAGTAAGCCCTCATACACACGGTCGGAAAATTCCGATGACCAAATCCGTCGGATCATTTCCGTCGGATTTTGTCCGAAGCTGGTGTTGCGTACACACGGTCGGACAACGTTGTCGGAATTTCCGGTCGTCAAGAACGCCGTGACGTAAGCCGTGTACGACGGGACTTTCAATTAGAGGGACTATTTTTAACATGGGCCTTCAAAGCTTAATAGAATCAGCCACGGTGGTGGGGGGGCTTCAGTCAAAGGCTATGCCTTTGGCTTCAGCCGGTGGGGAGTAGTCGTCCAGCATTGACTGGATGGACATCAATTCAATTTTTGTTTAAATACATTTTAGCCAAATGGCTTTATATTTATAGTTACATTTTTATTGAATTTGTAATTTGAATTGCCCCCCATGGATAACACCGTGGCCATATTTAAGCCAATAAACTAATTTTATTTATAAGCTTGTGTTGTTTCATTTATTAAGGTTTACCTTTGTGCTAGCCCATGAAAGGTCTTGCAATATGCTGGACCACCATGGGAAAGGGTCATGATGTTGTCCAAAAGGGGGACTAATTTTATTTATAAGCTTGTGTTGTTTCATTTATTAAGGTTTACCTTTGTGCTAGCCCATGTGACCAGAAAACAATTGACAGACACCGCTTACTGGCATTTGGTGACAAAATGACCCAAAGTAAGAAATAAAGAAGAGAGGCTGAAAAGAGAGAAGAGCAAAAAGACAGAATAAGAGTAAGCCCTCATACACACGGTCGGAAAATTCCGATGACCAAATCCGTCGGATCATTTCCGTCGGATTTTGTCCGAAGCTGGTGTTGCGTACACACGGTCGGACAACGGTGTCGGAATTTCCGGTCGTCAAGAACGCCGTGACGTAAACCGTGTACGACGGGACTAGAAAAGGGAAGTTCAGCACCACCTCTGGCACCCTTTGGGCTCCTTCTGCTGATTTCGTGTTTATCGCGTGTTAGTAGAAGTTTGGTTAGAGACGATTCGTGCTTTTCAGACTTGTGCTTCAGATCGTCACTGCTCTTCAGTTTGTGCTTGTCGGTGCGTATCTGTTTATCAGTGCGTGTAGTCAGTTTGCATTTGTTTGTCATTGCGGCCTATATCTTGATATCTTCTTGATATAGGACGCTTTGATTGTCACTGCTTATTGTCTGCTCGTTTCTAGTATTCATTTCGTTCTTTCAGGCCTTGCTGTTTATCGGTGCCTTCTGTTAGTCCGTTCTGACCAGCCGACCGCTTTGAAGCCATGTTTCATGTACGTACTCGTCGTAGAGTTCGTGCTGTGCAGGGGCTTGGTTTTGGGCTTTTAGCTTTGACACAAGCCCAGTCCATGAACAGGGCGAGGAGGAGTTCATGGACCAAGAATTGGTTGCTTCGTGAGGACCACTTCTCGCACATGCCTTTGCTTCGTGAGATCCGGTAGAATAATCTTAATGATTTCAGGAACTTTCTCAGGATGACGGACCCTGTTTTTCACTGTCTGTTGGCTTTGCTGACCCCTTATATCAGCAGGCAGGATACCTGCATGAGGCAAGCCATCACTCTGGAGCAGAGGCTAGTTGCCACGTTGAGGTACTTGGCGACAGGGAGAAGCCTTCAGGACCTCAAGTTCTCCACAGGCATCTCCCCCCAGGCTCTGGGTATCATTATTCCAGAGACCTGTCCTGCCATCATACAGGTCCTGCAGAAGGACTATATTAAGGTAAGATTTCTCCTTTACTATCACATTCTATGTATTTACTGTTTGCTAATGTATTGTATTTCTTTCCTCGTTCCCTAATTACCAGGATTGCAATATGCTGTAATATGATGTGTCCCTTTGTCCTCATGCATGCTGGAAGCTTGGAATGTTTTTTTTTGGTCCTTCATGCATTTTTGCCTTCACTTACCTCCCCAGCATGCTCTTCTGGGTCCATATACACCTATGGCCAAGTCACTTAGCAATGTATTTTGTCTGCTCCATAGTATTGGTTTCCCCTAAACACCCCCTAAAATATCACAAATGTTATGTGTGTGTTTAACTTCATGCAGAGTCCCCAAGGTTTTTTTTTTTTTTTGGTGGGCCAAACTCATTAGGAACCCCCCTCCCCCAACTGCTAGGTCAGCTGATACCAATCCTCTATCTGCTGACTTTGCCAAACACAATACACACTATACATACCTCTTTAGTGGTCAGATTTATGGATGAATTAAGCAAAGCATGTAGTGCAAGGTCCTGCCTCAATACTTTCAAATGCTAAATGTTTTTTTTTTTTACTCCTATTATTATCTTGATAGGTAAGAGCAGAATGTCAAAATGTGCTTCCATTTGTTCATTTTGTGATATTTTTTGGGGATTATGACACTCCTTACCTGTCCGGTGGGCTGCCAATAGTGTAAAGTAAGGAGGGTCTGGCCAAACTATCACACATTATTTATGCATTCAGCTCTCAATGAAGTTGAGAGGGTTACCTTTCCAATACATCCCCCCCCCTAATTTTTGGCAATGGGCCATCAGAAGTGGGGGGGGGGGGTGAGAAATCTGCTAAGGGGACCTTATACTTTGGTTTGTAAATACTGTTTTGCAAAAATGTTATACTGATCTTGTTCCAAAATGTTTGTGTTTAATCTGCTTACAATGTTTATGTGCAAAAAGACAATTTTTTTTTTTCTTATTTGACTCCACAGTTTCCTTCAACGCCACAGGAATGGCAGACTGTGGCCTCCTACTTTGCCAGCCATTGGGACTTTCCCAACCGTGGAGGTGCAATTGATGGGAAACACGTCCGCATTGTCCCACCCCCCAACTCGGGGTCCTACTATTATAATTACAAGGGGTATAATAGTATTGTGATGTTGGCGGGGGTGTCAGCGACCTATGACTTCCTGTATGTGGACGTGGGGAAAAATGTCCGGATGTCGGATGGTGGAGTCATCGCGCAGACGGAGTTCTACTGGTGTCTCCAGAGTTGCAGTCTGGGCTTGCCACCTCCAGAGGAGAATGCAGAAGGACTCCCCTTCATGTTTGTCGCGGATGAGGCGTTTGCGTTGTCAAGACATCTCATGCGGCCTTTCCCCATGAGGACCCTCACCCGGAGGGTCTTTAATTTCTGGCTGTCCAGAGCCTGAAGAGTAGTGGAGAACACTTTTGGGATCATGGCCAGCTGCTTCTGCCTATTTTTGACACCCATACACATGGCGGAATATAAACTCAATCATATTGTGCTTTCCTGCTGCATTCTGCACAATTTTTTCAAAAAAACATTCACCCAACTATGTGGTCTCTGTTGGCCCTGATGCAAACGTACACCAAAATGTCAACCTGACAGCTCCTGAGGCTGTACGTCCTGGCTTGCCCCCCAAAACGCCCGCAAAGTCAGAACCAGATATATGGAGTACTTTGTGGGTAGGGGGGCCATTGATATACCAGACAATGTGTGAGAGGCATTTTTTAATAACATTTTTTTTTAAACTGAAATAAGATTTGTTTTCATTTACTGCTTGGGTTTGTTTTAGGTGCCTCCTTGCTTATTTTATGGGTTTTTTTTGGGCCTTTATCTTCAACAGTGTAAACCCACTTTCTGGGCGAGATGAGGTTACAGTCTCTTCTTCCTAAAAATAATCTTCTCATGTTGTGGGTCTGATACATACAGCTAGTTTTTCTAGTTAAGGTATGTAGTGCATTACTGACAAAAAAATTACTCCTTTTCAGCACCATAACAGAAATGTGTGGAGTCATGAAAATGGCGTGATTGGTGGTTAATTAAAAAGCACTGTGGGTGTTATTTACTAAAGGCAAATCCACTATGCACTACAAGTGCACTACAAAAGTGCACCTGAAACTGCACTTGGAGTACAAAGTGGATTTAGCTTTAGTAAATAACACCCATTGTCACCGAAAACAACAACTTTTCCCACAAATACTGCTTTTGGGGTGTGGAATAAGGAAGCCACACATTGTTGATACTGTAAAATTTTACTTCAAGCACATTCACATGTGCCTTTCAAAATGGCTTTATCAAAAAACAAACATATTTGGTGTTGATAACATTAATTCCTATCATTAATATAACTTGGCGCTTTTGTGTAAATAGCAATGTATCAAAGCAGAACATACAGAACACAGGAACTTACAAAGTTCAACTTGGAAAAGTGAAGACAAGATCAGACAAGAGTATTGTCCAAACTGTGTTGATCTTGCCTTCATCACATGGGGTGTCACCCCTGGAAAAGCCAAATTTAGAAGATGCACACAAATTGGGGATCAAACTGGGCATTTTATTCAAGAACCCATGCCTAGAATGTCAAAATGTGCAATCTCCCATCATGGGGGATCAATGTACGTGTTTTGGGGGGTCACCTCAGCAACTTTAGTAGCAAGGAAGGGGTTGCACCCACAAAACGTGGTCATTGATCCCCCATCATTTGAGATAGAACATGTTGACACACTGTGTGCATCTTCAAAATTTTGTAATTTTCAAACGTAAAAAATTGGTTGTTGAAACCCAGAAAATGTCTGCTAGCTAGTTTGTGGTGTTTCAGATTTTCCCTAAAACATCAATGATGTTCTTCATTTTTTGTTGAACATCATTGATGTTTTTCTTGATATCATCTAGATCCCGATTGCACACCATTATCTCCCTGATGAGGACGTGAGCACTTTCACTGGTAAAATGCAATTCTTCTTCCACAACATCCACATCCCCTAAAAAACAAAACAAAAAAAACACTGTGTATTATAAATATGCAGGCATACATTGATTAGCTTACCTGAAGCTGTGGTCTCAGACACTCACCTGTTGTGGTGACAAGTTCTCCAACTTCTACAATCTCTCCTTCCTCCTCCTCCTCCTCTGCTTCTGGTGTTGGTATTTCCCCTTCTTTGGGAGGTGTCGGGTCCCTGGTGTCCTCAGACGTCCCGAGTCTTCTCTCCCCTTATGAGAATGTACAAAAGGAATACTTAGCACACCAATCTTTGAGGGCAGAAATAGGAATCTGAAACATTGCTTGGAAGTGTCGTACAATTGTGTTTTTTTGGCCGAGTTCAAAGCCTAAAAACATTATTTTTGACACTTTCTAAAGCTGTAATACTTATTACCTGTTTGGTGAAAGTTTGTCAGATGGAGATGCCCCTATAGTATCCACTGGAGCACGTGTGTGGGACACCCTAATAAAAAGGGTGTTCTGGTGTCCCAGCACTAGTGCTCCAGAGTCCAGATGTGTAAACAGCTACTGAGTGTCCTCTCCTTTACACTGAATCAAGTTTGCATTTCATTCTATTACAAACCCCTATAGACAACAAACTTCCTTTGACTAGAAACAGGCCTGAATAAATTTAGTTAACTGCAACTTCACAAAACATCGTATTATAAGTGGGCAAACGATCAAGGTTTCTTACGAACGATTGAACCCACGAACATGAAAGTGGCCATTTTCAACTGTCCAACATTAAAAAACAAAGCACATAGAGCAGTATGCAAGCAATAAAAATAATATGAACACACGAAAATTACTTACTTTTTTTGAAGAACTCACTTGATCTTTCTGTACTGATCGTGCTCCCTCAGTTTCAGGTCTGACCAGCATTTCCTCAGTTGATCCTTGGATCGCCGTACCCCAAAATTCTTCTGCAGACTCCTCACAACTTTAGCCATGATCTTGGCCTTTCTGACATGTGGGTTGGGGTAAGGCCCATACTTCCCATCATAGTCGCTCCTCTTCAATATGTCCACCATCTCCAACATCTCTCCAAAAGACATATTTGAGGCCTTAAATCTTCTCCTCAGGGATTGGGACATTTCTGGCTCCGGGCTTTCCTCGTCCTCGTGTATTGTGTCTTGCAGAAAATACTATGGATCCTTTAAACATACCTTTTTTTAAAGTGCTTATTATTGATGAGCTCAGGGCGCTGCCCTGCCTGTGGCAGATTTTAAACCCCCGATTACACTAACCTAAGTAAGAGGAAGGCAGCGCTGGAGAAACTACTTGGTTACTTTAAGATCATGGTCCCCACGGCAGACATCACCTATGTGATGGTCAAAATTGGTGCCCTGAGGAGCATATTTCTGAGGGAGCGCAAGAAGTTCAAGAATTCCCTGCGATCAGGAGATCCAAATGACATTTATGTCCCCAGGATGTTGTTCTACGAGAGGCTACATTTTCTGGCAGACCCGAGGGAACCCATGCCATCACTCTACCATCTTCCTTCAAGGCTTCCTTCCCCCCCAGCTGAGGCTTCCGATGTCCAACCTGGGTCTTCCAGGCAGCAACATGTGGAGGGGCGCAGCTTAAGACAGGTATAGCATTGTTGAACATATTTCTTGACGTACATTTAATAATGTTAACTAGATGTTATTATTGATCAGTTAAGTTGTGATTTAACAAAGTGGTTGACATATGAATAGACAGTAGTGACCAAAAAGAATTGAGACAAGAATGAAAAATGCTGGGCTCAGAATGTTAGTATGTTCTATTTATTAACATTCAATTTGCAACAGTCATGAGCTGAAAATAGTGTGATTGATGAACAAAGAACTAAAGCTATGTCCCATTTTCATACACAGGAAGACCTCAGCCGGGAGGAGGCTGTGGCAAGTGGCAGCCGGGAGGAGGCTGTGGCAAGTGGCAGCCAGGAGGAGGCTGTGGCAAGTAGCAGCCGGGAGGTCGACCATTGCCCTCCTCCTCCTCCACTTCCTGCCACAACTAGAAGATCAGAGCCACAGCCTGGAAGGAAGCCTGGAGGGAAGTGCCTAAGGAAGACCAGAAAGTGATGGCCTGGGTTCAGTCTGGTCTGACAGAAGATGCAGCCTCTTGTATGACCACATCCTGGGGACATAGATGTCATCTGATCTTCCTGATCACTTGGACTTCTGGACCGGATTGTACTCCCTCAGATATGTACTCCTCATGCCACCAATTTTGCTATTACATATTTGATGTCTGCCCTGGGGGCCAAAAGGCTTTGCCAAATTGACCAGTTTCTCCAGCGTTGTCTTCCTGTTTATTTTGTTTATGACACCTAATAAAGGATTTTTTGTTTCAAGAAATACTTGCCTATGTGTTTTACTTCAAAAAGGACAGTTTATTTGTGAGTAGGCAGGTACATTTCACAAATCAGAAAGTCAAATTAACAAGGGGCACCAACACCAAAAAACCTCCTAGAGATTAAAAAAAAAAAAAGAAATGATAATAATGGTGTTGGGGTAAGTTGAGACACACAAAAAAATAACGAAGATGAGAAAAATTACAAATAAAGGAGATCTTGATTAAAAAAGCAACCACTAAATAAAAAAAAATAAAAAAACATTCTGGAGATCTGACGAATAAAAATATTCCAGTCATGAAATCAGGAAAAAGAATAAAGAAATAAGTTTTGGAGAAGTGTGAATATGAGCAGCTAAAAACGTCATTCTTCTTGCATTGTAAAGAAAAAGAGAATGCGCTGCATTAAACAAATTTTAACATTGCAGCGTGACGAATGTGCTCTATCGATAATGGAAAACTGTTTTTACCTGACCGAGCGCTTCCGTCTCAGAATTTCTTCTGAGCATGCGTGGCACTTTGTCCGTCAGACTAGGCTACACACGATCGGAATTGGCGTGATTGGATTTTGTTGTCGGAAAATTTGAGATCCAGCTCTCAAACTTTGTCCGTCGGAAATTCCGACGGAAAAAGTCCGATGGAGCCCACACACGGCCGGATTTTCCGACAACATGGTCCGATTGAACATTTTCCGTCTGAATTTCCGACCGTGTGTATGGGGCATAAGACTGGGAAGAAGGGTTGGAGGTGGGGTTGCTCTGATATAAGTGTATGTGTACATTAGTGATCACTTTACACCCTATTAGCTTATTGTATACAAGCCAAAACAGGAGAAATGTTAGGTCTTCTCCTAAGATACCTCAAATTATAAAGTGAAACTTAAGTCTGAACTTTATTTCCTAATTTTGGGAAGTGGGAGAAGAATTACGTGGGAAAAAGGAAAAAAGTGGTTGAAGTGTGTTGAAGTTGGAAAAAAGTGGTAAAGAGCTAAAACACTTGGCAGGTTTGTGTTATTGCTGTCTGCATAACTTTTTGGGAGATTCAGTCTCATTTTCTTTGTTCTGATAACCTTCATCACCAGGCAGAATGAGAGAATAAATCTACATTTTGCAAATTTTCCACTCAACACACTTGTACCACTTACAGCTTTCAGAGATAGAATTTTCTCTCACCTACGTAGGTACTGCAGTAGAATGGAACACTAGCATTCCTATCACACAAAGCTTTTCGGTCAAATTTGCATTGGCTGAAGCAACTGAAAAGCCATGAAGAGGGGAAAACTGTATCCTCCCCACCCACTGGGTTATGTGTGTGGAATAAATATACATCTGGAAGTTAAATGTACATTATTTCTTTTTTTTGCTGAAATGTCAGTTCTTATTTTCAATCCGGTCTTTGCTTCTGGTCACTTTTCATTGAGTCAGCTCCATTCTTATTTAGGAACTTGAGTATGTAACATATATAAGTGTATATCATTTTAATCTCTTGATTGTCATCAGAACAATGGCACACTGTTTTACTTATTGTGGGTCTTCCATTATACAGGTATATCAAGAAACATAAACTGTATACCAACTGTATAGTACAGGTATTAGTGTAGGATAGTAATGGTATATCTGAGGATATAAATGCAGTTTCAAAGATTGACACGACAGACAATTTGTCTGGGTAATTGCTAATAATATTTTATATATATGCAGAGCCGATCGGCCCTATAGGCACACTATGCAAGCTGCTTAGGGCCCCGCCGCTGTGGGGGGGCCCCCAAGACCCAGCATCCCCCCCGCACCTCTGGCTGGCCGTTTAGAGTGCAGTGAGGAGAGGTGGGAGGAGGTGGAAGGCGGCGATCGGCAGCTCTATGGTGCCTGAGTGGGCGGCGGGATCTCCCTGGGGTTTGTAGTATTCTCAGTGTATACAGTGGAGAAGAGAAGGGAGGGGCCTCTTACCCAGGCAGGTATCAGTTTCACTTTCACTTTCACTCTGCTTGAACACTGTTGCTGATGCCCGGGTCAGAGGCCCCTCCCCTCTCCGCTGTATACATTCGGAGAGAGAACTACTAGCCCCAGGGAGATCCCCCTGCCTGTGAACACCATATAGCTGCCGATCGCCGCCTCCCACCTCCACCAGCCAGGTACAGGGAAACCTCTGCAAGGGGGGGAGTCAGCTGTTTGGGGGCCCAAATGTAAGAGGAGGGGTTTCTGGGGACACTAATGTAAGGAAGGGGGCCTCTGGGGACACTAATGTAAGAGAGGGGCTCTCTGGGGACACTAATGTAAGGACAGGGCCCTCTGGGGACACTAATGTAAAGACGGGGCCCTCTGGGGACACTGATGTAAGAGGGGGCCCCCTGGGGACACTAATGTCAGAGGGGGGGCTCTCTGGGGACCCTGTGTAAGGAGGGGCTCTCTGGGGACCCTGTGTAAGGAGGGGCTCTCTGGGGACCCTGTGTAAGGAGGGGCTCTCTGTGGACACTAATGTAAGAGGGAAGGCTCTCTTAGGACACTAATGTAAGGGGAGGCTCTCTTGGGACCATGGTGTAAGAGGGGGGGGGCTCTCTGGGGACCCTGGTGTAAGGGGGGGGGGGCTCTCTAGGGACCCTGGTGTAAGGGGGGCTCTCTGGGGACCCTGATGTTAGAAGGGGCTCTCTGAGGACCCTGATGTAAGGAGGGGCTCTCTGGGGGGCCTGGTGTAAGGGGAGGCTCTCTGGGGAGCCTGGTGTAAGTGGAGGCTCTCTGGGGACCCTGATGTAAGGGGAGGCTCTCTGGGGACCCTGATGTAGGGGGATACCCTCTGGGGACCCTAAAGTAAGTAGGGAGGCTCACTGGGGACCCTGATTTAAGGAGGGGCTCTCTGAGGACCCTGATGTAAGGGGGGCTCTCTGGGGACCCTGATGTAAGGAGGGGCTTTCTGGGGACCCTGATGTAAGGGGAGGCTCTCTGGGAAACCTAATGTAGGGGGAGGCTCTCTGGGGACCCTGATGTAGGGGGAGACTCTCTGAGGGCACTGATTTAAGGGGGCTCTCTGGGGACCCTGATGTAAGGGGAGGCTCTCTGGGGACCCTGATGTAAAGGGGGGCTCTCTGGGGACCCTGATGTAAGGGGGGGCTCTCTGGGGACCCTGATGTAAGGGGGGGGGCTCTCTGGGGACCCTGATGTAAGGGGAGGCTTTATGGGGACCCTAATGTAGGGGGAGGCTGTCTGGGGACCCTTGTGCAAGGGGGGCTCTCTGGGGACCTTGGTGTAAGGAGGGGCTCTCTGAGGACCCTGATGTAAGGGGGCTCTCTGAGGACCCTGATGTAAGGGGGCTCTCTGGGGACCTTGGTGTAAGGAGGGGCTCTCTGAGGACCCTGATGTAAGGGGGCTCTCTGAGGACCCTGATGTAAGGGGGGCTCTCTGGGGACCTCATTCTGTTCTATATTGTTGTACTTATTCTTTGACTGTTTTGTTTAAAGGAGGGAGGATTGTTTTGGGAGCACTGAAGTGTCAGGTGTGACTGTGTGGCAATGGCAAATGGTTTACATAGCTCACTGCATCACGGGTCAAGTAGAGGGCCCCTTAGCAGAATTTTGCTTAGGGCCCCAGGGAGGTCAGGATCGGTACTGTATATATGTACATCAAAACAGTGAACCACATTGGAAAAGTTGCAAGAAAAGGAATGTACTGCAAAGCAAACATCAGAAGACCCACCAAACTTTGGGCTTGTAACCCCCATTCCTCATTTGCTCCCCTTCTCCCCTATTCATTACCCTTCTTATTGGAGCACCATTTTGTCCTTATAAAAATTGTATACATCCCTTTTTTCAGGTGTCTTTGGTCCAGTTTCTCTTCATTGTCTTTAGTCACTAGTGGTGGGTGGGTCCTAATTGCTCCAGCATTCTCCTCTAATGCTTCTAGGATGTGTGTGTCATTCAACATGGACAAGGACTGGCGCTGGAATGGTAAACAGGTGAGTCTGTGGGGGATAGGGTTTCATCCCTCTCTATACTGTACATGCAACATCTCATTCACCTCTATTACACACATAACCTCATCTTTCCATATTATGTGCAATGCCTCATCACTTCGTATTATGTTCATACATGCATGCACATGGGTTTAGTCTGGGACTAAAAACTGAGCCAGAGAAATGGAAGAAGAATTTTACAGATTTGAACATTTCAAGATGTTTATGCATCTATTTAGAGTGATAATCTGTCTCATCTACTCTGATAAATCTATCACAGTCCTTTGCAAATATATCATTCAGATCTCACTAATCTCTCCTGCACAGATTTTTTTTTCCATCAGCTAACTTTTTGTGTTGATTTCTGGAAAGGTTTGTTCCCTGAATATTTGTAGTGGTAAGTTTAAGTATTGTAGGCTTTTGTTATATTACGTCTTTGACAGGATATTACAGTATATTCACTGTTATTATCGCTATGACAAAATAGTATAGTGCCATAATAGTGTACATTGATGAGGTTTAAAGGCTTATGGCCAACTTAATCTATATAACACACTGTGCAGCGCTGATATATATGGACACAATACTAATATAAATATATAAATCCAGTAAACACTATATATATAACATAAATGTCTAAAGCATATCAACATATAAACACTATACATAAAGTGCTTGTGCTCCATGATATTGCACTCAGTCCTCAATAACAACAGTCCATATATATGAAAATAAAGTGCTTGTGCTGCATGACTTTCAATAAATCCTTGATAAGTGTTTAAACTAAACAGCAAAAGTCCATATTAACATCAACTATGTGATAATTGTGTCTTCATGCGTTGTGCACACACAACCCCCACCGGGTGTACCCTCACCTTAGGGGCTTAAAAAATAGTGGAATGGTGGAAATTGGGGACTGCATTCAGTTTATCACAGAGAGCTACAAGAAAATGGCGGTGTGGAGTTCTGTTTGCAATTACAATTTTTTAAACGTTATCACGCCATTGCATGCCGCTGTCATTTCCCACATGTGATGTATATGAGGAGAGTCTCTGAACATACCAGGAGAAAATAGTGACCTCTGAGCCAGGTTATTATCGGAAGTAGCAGGTAGCCTGTGTTCCATACAAGTGTCCCATAAACCTGCATAGGATAAAGGAAGCAAATGAGGATCTCTGCAGGCTATTTCTATCAATTGCAGGCTTATTTTTTTAAGCCCCTAAGGTGAGGGTACACCCGGTGGGGGTAAGGTGACCACATTTGCAAACTGCCATTCAGGGACACCCCCCCTCAACTGCGCCCCCCCAAAAAAAAGATGGTTTTTGATACTTTTTTTTCAAATTTTTGAAAAGTTGTTCGATGTGTCTGCCATAATGTCGCATTCCCGATAAAAATTGCAGAGCGGCATTACTAGTAAAAAAAAAAATAATAATAATAAAAATGCCATAAAACTATCTCCTATTTTGTAGACGCTATAGCTTTTGCGCAAACCAATCAATATACGCTTATTGTGATTTTTGTTACCAAAAATATGTAGAAGATTACATATTGGCCTAAACTGAGGAAAACATTTTTTTTTATATATATATTTTTGGGGCATATTTATTATAGCTCTATTTTTGTTTATAGCGCAAAAAATAAAAACTGCAGAGGTGATCAAATACCACCAAAAGAAAGCTCTATTTGTGGGAAAAAAAAGGACATCAATTTTGTCTGGGAAATGAAATAAAAGTGATTTCGCGCATCCAGCAAAAGCACACACCTATACGTGGTAAACAATAAAATAAATCATAAAACGTAGTAACCCACATGATAAACAGCAAAATATATATAAAAAACATGTGATAAATAAAGTGACACAATCAGCAAAATACGTGCTAAAATAAATAAAACTAGAGGGCACTAATTAATGAATTGAGTCCATAAAGGTGAATAAATGAAAATATGCAGCAATCCAGGAAAAAGGCGTATATAAAAGTCTCTGTCTGTATACAAGCTCTTCTATTAATTGCTACTGAGGGGTATGGAGTTTAAAGCCGATGCAATCCATAAATGTGCTCACCAAACTCTCATCTCAGATTTACTTGGAAACCGCATGTATATCCAAACAACTAGGCTGGTTTTTCTCCTCCGTTTATCCTCCAGACTTCTGTATATCTCCTTATATTAGGATATATCTTTAAAGTGTCGAGTGCTTGCCATCTAAAATAGGTGATGTACTCACCAAAAAAAGAGAGGGGTGGAGGAAAAAAAGCCTTCCATAGTGTAGTAGGTAAAAGTATTTGAGTAGTTTATTAAATAAAAGTAAAATTCAACCCTTACAAAAATGTAAACAAGTTAAAGCAAAGAAAATGGCGATCAAACGCCAATCTCACGGCACTTCCGGTATCACAAGGTGAATTTCCACTTCCAGCCACTCCCTACGCGTTACATCACACGTGACTTCTTCAGGGGAACTTTTTTGTCTGGGAGCCACGTCGCACGGCCGTGCAATTGTCAGTTAAAGCGACGTAGTGGCGAATCGCAAAATGTGCTCTGGTCTTTGGCCAGCAAAATGATCCGGGGGTGAAATGGTTAATAATTGAATAGTGACTAAACAAGAATGAAGGGAAGTGTAAAGACTCTGGTCGTATTTGCCAGCAAGTTGCTGTATCACATCATGAATGATATTTGCTGCCACAAAAAACACTAACCTGGTCCTGGAAGTTTGTCTGGTGCAGTGGTGGCTCAAAACTCGGGGCTCTAGTGGGTGGGAGGAGGCTCAGAGAACTGAAGAGGTTGGGCTGCTGGCAATGTGCTGCCCTGCAGCGACTGCGGGAGTAGTCGGTGGCGGCCCAGGGACTGGCACTGACTGAGCAGTGGGCACAGGCTGGATCCTGGCTTACCAGCAGTGACACAGAACTGAGAGCCTAGCAACCAGTTCTGCAAATGAGTATATCAGTGTGGCGGACCCCCAGTGGGGGGTTATGTGTGCACAATGCATGAAGACACAATTATCACATGGTTGATGTTAATATGAGCTTTTGCTGTTTAGTTTAAACACTTATCAAGGATTTATTCAAAGTCACGGAGCACGACTGTTGTTATTGA
Source organism: Lithobates sylvaticus (assembly GCA_028564925.1). Taxonomy (NCBI): domain Eukaryota; kingdom Metazoa; phylum Chordata; class Amphibia; order Anura; family Ranidae; genus Lithobates; species Lithobates sylvaticus. Next base: position 663,959,983 of record CM053026.1, on the reverse strand, counting down.
GGACTGAGTGCAATATCATGGAGCATGAGCACTTTATTTATAGTGTTTATATGTTGATATGTTTTAGACTTTTATGTTATATATAGGGGGTTATTTACGAAAGGCAAATCTACTTTGCACTACAAGTGCACTCTGAAGTGCAGTCGCTCTAAATCTAAGAGGTAGATCTGAAATGAGTGGAAGCTCTGCTGATTTTATCATTCAATCATGTGCAAGCTAAAATACTGTTTTTTATTTTCCTTGCTTGTCCCCCTCAGATCTACAGCGACTTTACTTCCAAGTGCACTTGCAGTGCAAAGTGGATTTTCCTTTAGTAAATAACCCCCATAGTGTTCACTGGATTCATATATTTATATTAGTATTGTGTCAATATATATCAGCGCTGCACAGTGTGTTATATAGATTGCATTATCACCATCTGGGGAAATGTGGACAGCTGATTATAGTTATATCCTCTGTGTTTATTTTAGGTTAATTTAGGCTTAGTGTGGCAGCTCACAAGGCTTTTAACCATTATGTCCAACTTAACCCTATAGCTAAATACATTCCAGTTCTTTTTTTTTAAAGCAGTTACAGCCTGAGTAGAAAGGCATGTTCCCTGCCAGTATTTTGTAAAGTGGGACCCTAGCGCTCTGTGGGGAAGCAGTGGTCTCATTGCAGAGATCCAGCACACCCCCTACGGAATCAGGGTTATAGCTCTGCAAACAACAAAGCGCATCCTTTCTGCTGATTGGAGAGCTCTATGTCAGCGAGGGGCATATTGGACCTCTTCAAAAGAGATCACTGCTTATCCTCAGATCCCGCTCTACAGCTGCTGGAAGGTTACAGCATACTGTGGCTGCTTTCTAAAGAAACAAGACTGTAAGTCTTTGCTCACCTTTCTTTTAATTCATCTGGGATGTATTTAGCTGATTTAAACTGAGGTTGCAATATGCTGTTAGAAAATAAACATATTGAAATCTAAACTGAGGGTGCAATTAGACTCTAAGGTTACTAGCAGGAGTTAAAATCATATTAAACACTTGGTTTGATTTGCTAAAACTGGAGAGTGCAAAATCGGGTGCATCTCTGCATAGAAACCAATCAGCTTCCATGTTTTCTGAAGTTAGAAACTGATTGGCTACCATGCACAGCTCCACCAGATTTTGCACTCTCCAATTTTAGTAAATCAACTGCTCAGAGTTTTTAAATGTATTTCATTGTAAGCAAAAGGTGAAAACATTGTACAGTAAATGTTTTTCATTAAAAATGTGGCCAAACACTTACATCGTTTTCTAATCACTGTCAACGGGTCTAGGTCTCCCCGGACTTCCTGTCGGTATAACACACCCTGTGTAACAAGTCACAATGGACAGCAGCTGTCCATCTATTGGCTTTGAGAAAGGAAGAGACAGTGGTAGACGAGTGACTTGTCATCCTAGGGATTCAGGGCTGTGTGTTTGTATAAATGCAAGGGTGGCTCCATAGGAGCTACAATGAAAGGGAGAGCTTAACTTAGACTGAGTGGTCCATCGGAATTTGGAAGATGGGACCATTGGAATAATGAAAAGGCGGCATATAATGTAAGTCATTGCATCAACAGTAGGAACAGTAGCATCAACAGTAGGAATAACAAAAAGTTAAAGCTTTACTATCACTTTAAGTTGAGGGGTTGAGATTGAAGGAAACGTGTACTGAGAGAAATTTGCATGCTTACATCCTACTGAAAATGCTCATAACTTGGTTGTCTCTTTGTTTTTTTTCGTTTTCGTTTAGTTTTTTTCGTTTCCGTTGATTCGTAACGATTCGTACATTCGTAAGTCATCGGTGTTCGGATTCATAACGATTCGTACATTCGTCGTCGGTGTTCGTATTCGTAACAATTCGTACATTCGTAAGAGTTATTTTTTCGTTGATTCGTTTTTTCGTTAGTTTAATTTTCGGACGCATTCGTATTTATTCGTACATTCGTAACATTCAAGAGATTCGTAATCGGAGCATAATTCATAATTTTATGTAATGTGTCTGCTATAACGGTATTACATTTTAATAATTTAGGAATCGAAAAAAAAAAGTTACGAATCGAAAAAAAAAAAGTTACGAATTGAAAAAAAAGTTACGAATGTACAAATTTTTTTGTTCAATAGAGGCACAGAAAACTACAAATCGAAAAAAAAAAAAAAGTTACGAATCGAAAAAAAAAGTTACGAATCGAAAAAAAAAGATACAAATTTTTTTGTTCAATCCATTCGAAGTACGTTTAGCAGCACCATTGTAAGGGACATGGAAAATTACCAATTCAAAAAAAAAAAAGTTACGAATGTACGAATTTTTTCGTTCGTTTTCGTTTTTCGGATTTTCTTTATTAGTACATTCGTTGTTTCTAATTTGTTTTTTTTTGGATTTTCGTTGTTTTTCGGATTCGTCCGATTCGAATGATTCGTTAATCGGATTCGTACGATTCGAACGATTCGTTCATTCGTACGAAAACGAACGAACGAAAATAACGAAAAAAAAACGAATAACAAAAAAAAACGAAACGAATTGCACATGTCTACTCAGAACAAGCATATCCTGTTTCCTGAATGGTTGGGTATATGGGTAAGGTTGAGGTTAAGCGTTAAGTCTACTGGTAAAAGGTAAGGGTTTGGTATTTGAGTTATGTTAGGGGAAGGTTTAGGTGGTCTGTCTAGTACCAGGTGGATCAAAAAAGTATACAGTGGCCAAAAGATCTGGAACCAGAGATCCAAGTTAAGGCTGAGGGTTAGGTTTATGCATTATATTAAGTTAAGAGTTAGGTTTATGGGTTAGGTTGAAGTTAGGGATTGGGTTTATGGGTTAAGTTAAGGTAAGAGTTAGCTTTTGGGATTTAGGTTGAAGTTAGGAGTTGGGTTTATCGGTTGGGCTAAGGCAAGAGTTAGTTTTATGGGTTAGGTTGAAGTTAAGAGTTCGTTTTATGGGTTAGGTTGAAGTTAAGAGTTCGTTTTATGGGTTAGGTTGAAGTTAAGAGTTAGGTTTATGGGTTAGGTTAATGTTAAGGTTTAGGCTCCTGAATTATAATGGGAAGTACAATGAATATAAAGGTCAGTAAGTTACTATTACTTTTTGGAGGTGTTATACATTATTTGACCGTGTGTGATAAGTCTGTAAAACATATGAATGCATAAAATGTGTGTGCCAAAAATAACCAAGGCACTCTTGCAAAGATGCACTGGTCTGTGTTGCTCACAATAATACAATTTTCTAACATTGAAATAAAAATAAGGAGATTATAAACATATAAATATGTGCTTTAGGTAGCAAAATAATAACTTCAAGTTCACTTCAACACATGTCAAGTCAGATTCACCGACCTTCACAAGTTCTGTTTTTTTTTTTTAAAGCAATATTTAACCTAAAAACAAAAATGTAATATATAGCATACTACCAATCCTTAAAGTGGTAGTAAACTCTGTACTACCACTTGTACCTATAGGTAAACCTATAATAAGGCTTACCTGTAGGTACTGTGAATATCTCCTACACTTGCACAGTTTAGGAGAAATTCAGAGTGAATGCAGCCAATGACATCATCGGCAGATTCACTCTGAAGAACCTGTGCCACCCATGTAGCCGGAAGCCGCAAACTTGGAAGGAAGATGTCAGCTGTCTCAGAGGTGACATTGAGGCGTGGGAGGGCTTTGCTCTAAGGTAAGTTTCTCATAATGTGCTAGTATGCAATGCAGGGGAATGATTTCTTTAGAAATACTTATTATTTAATCACTTTGTTTTATGGAATGAAAAAGTACAACAAAGCCAAACAAATGCATCTTCTTGTCTTTTATTTACCATTTAATTTAATGTTCATAATTACATAATTACATCATTTAAACTGGATATAACTCAAAGAATTTAAAGTACCAGCAAAACAAAAAAAAAATACATATATAATACAGTCTGTCAATAGCATTAACACACAAATTTAAAATTAAAGTCACACACCAAAATATTAAATTAAAATACAAGTTTATTGCAATAATAGATTACTTTCAAATCCAACACATTTCAGCATAACTCTGCTCTCTTCATCAGAGCTTAAGAGAATGAAACATCGCTAGAATGTGTATAGACAATGACAACTGGGTAGTAGAATGTTGTTGAAGTGTTACATATTAGCAATTTCACTTCATATTTTTATCATATTTTATGATTATTTTTATGATTATTCTTTTATACATTGACTTTATTCATTTTTAATTTAGGGGTCATTCTCATAAATTCATGCACATTAGCACTTTAGCGCAACATATATTCTTTTTTCCACATTATCTTAAGCGTTAGTCTTTCGGCAATGTTTGCGGCTTTCTTATAATTCTCAAAACACAGCGCAGTATTACCCCCCCCCCCTTTTTTTACAAATTAGCATAGTATCTGTCAGTAGCTGGTTCATGCAGCAAAACTTTGCATTCTTGTATTTCCTGATGAAGGTAGTAGAGTTACAGCCTCTGAAGTGCATTAGCTTTTCAAACAATCTATCATTGAATAAACGTATATGTGGACTTGAATATTACAATGGAATTCTAATTTGTAGTTCAATTTTAAATGTGTTTATTTCCCTACAGTATGCAGAAGCTGCCAGCTCAATATTCATTTTCTTTACATACTGTAATTGTCTTACGGTTGGGTGAGAACCATAATGTAAAAATAACATATAAAGAAATCCCAGTGTTTCAGTGCCTCCTATACACTTTCTTAAATAGCAGTAAAGCATCAGTTTTCCCCCTATTGTGGTACAGTTTTAATTACCTGTTGATCCTGACTAGGGATGGGCCCAGTGTTCGATTCGAACCCATGTTCGAATCGAACATCGGGCGTTCGCCTGCTCGGCGAGCCCAGAACTATTTGGGCCGCTCGCATCAAATTCGTGTGATGCGAGCGGCCCGCAATGCACTGGGCCAGTTGCAGTGCATTGCTGGCTGATGATTGGCCAAGCATGCACTGTGACCCGCATGCTTGGCCAATCAAAGAGCCAGCGGTGAGGAGAGCAATAATTGGCCACAGGCAGGATGCCTGTGGCCAATTATAGCTCAGGGGGTTTAGTACACGCCCCACAGTATAAAAGGCCGCCGCGCCGGCGGCCTCCCATATTGTGTTGTGTTCCAGCGTCAGTGTCAGTGTTATGTGCTGCTGACTGCTGACATTATGTGCTATGATTCTGGGGATTCATGTGTGCGTGCTGTTAGTACAGCATTGCAGTATCACATCTGGGGGGTGTCTATAGTATGCCTGTGAAGGGGGGCATGTTTCCTGTGCTTAGAACTATCCCTGCAAAAAGTGTCATTTTTGCAGGAAAAAAAGCTATTTAAAATCACTCGCGGCTAATGTATTGACGGCTCCCGTAACACAGAGAACAGTCATTCATTGAAAGCCATTCATAAAAAAAAAGTCATTGATAAAAAAATTTAAAAATGTAAAAAGCGTGGGGGTCCCCCCAAATTCAATAACCAGGCCCTTCAGGTCTGCTATGGATATTAAGGGGGACCCCAGACAAAAAAAAAAAAATGGCGTGGGGTCCCCCTCAAAATCCATCCCAGACCCTTGAGGTCTGGGATGGATTTTAAGGGGAACCCCAGCCGAAAAAAAATGGCGTGGGGTCCCCCTCAAAATCCATACCAGACCCTTATCCAAGCACGCAACCTGGCAGGACGCAGGAAAAGAGGGGGGACGAGAGCGGCCCCCCCTCCCTCCTGAACCGTACCAGGCCACATGCCCTCAACATTGGGAGGATGCTTTGGGGGTCTGAAAAATTGAAAAAATGACAGGAGACGGTCTTTGACAATTCATTTATTAAAATCTTCTTTCTTCTTTCTTCTGGTCTTCCTTTCTTGATCCTTCGGTTTCTTCATCTTCTCCTTCCGGCATCTTCTTCCATCTTCTTCTTCCATCTTCTTCTTCCTCCGATCCGCTTCTTCTTGCGCTGGTCTTCTCATCCTTCTCGTCCGGCATCTTCTTCCATGGCGTCGGCGTCTGTTCTTCTGTCGGGCCGCTCCTCGCAATGGGAGGCTCCCGCTGTGTGAGGCTTCGCTCCGTCTGACAGGTCTTTTATAACGGAGGGCACCTGGTGACCCCGCCCCCTCTGACGCACGGGGACATCATGGGGAATTCCCTATGGCTTCCCCCATGACGGCTGGGGTCCCCCTTAATATCCATAGCAGACTTGAAGGGCCTTGTTATTGAATTTGGGGGGACCCCCACGCTTTTTTTTAAAAAAAATTTTTATTTTTTAGCAATGACTTTTTTTTTTATGAATGGCTTTCAATGAATGACTGTTCTCTGTGTTACGGGAGCCGTCAATACATTAGCCGCGAGTCATTTTAACCGCTTCCCGACCGGCCACTGCATATATACGTCAGCAGAATGGCACGGGCAGGCAAAATCACGTACCTGTACGTGATCGTGCATTTGCCTGCCTGTGGGTCACGCGCGCGCCGGCAGCGGCGCACTCGAGACCCAGTCGGGAGCTCTGTGACCCTGGCCGTGGGACCAGCGGACCCGATCGCTGCTGGTGTCCCACGATCGGGTTACGGAGCTGAAGAACGGGGAGAGGTATGTGTAAACAAACCTCTCCCCGCGCTTCCTACTTTGCCTGTCATTGATCGGCTGTTCCCGGTCATCGGGAAAGCCGATCAATGACGTCAGCCCCGCCCCCTAATGTAAAAAAAAAACACACACGTCACAGCCCCTAACCCCTCCCCTAGTGGTTAACCCCTTCACTACAACTGTCATTTATACAGGAATCAATGCATTTAAATAGCATTGATTGCTGTATAAATGACAATGGTCCCAAAAATGTGTCAAAAATGTCCGATGTGTCCGCCATAATGTCGCAGTCACAATAAAAATCGCTGATCGCCGCCATTACTAGTAAAAAAAAAAAAATATTAATAAAAATGCTTTAAACTATCCCCTATTTTGTAAACGCTATAACTTTTGCGCAAACCAATCAATAATCGCTAATTGCGATTTTTTTTACCAAAAATATGTAGAAGAATACGTATCGGCCTAAACTGAGGAAAAAAAAATGTTTTTTTATATATTTTTTGGGGATATTTATTATAGCAAAAAGCAAAAAATATTGCATTGTTTTCAAAATTGTCGCTCTATTTTTGTTTATAGCGCAAAAAATAAAAACCGCAGGGGCGATCAAATACCACCAAAAGAAAGCTCTATTTGTGGGAAAAAAAGGACGCCAATTTTGTTTTGGAGCCACGTCGCACGACCGCGCAATTGTCAGTTAAAGCGACGCAGTGCCGAATCGCAAAAAGGGGCCTGGTCCTTTGGCTGCCAATTGGTCCGGGGCTGAAGTGGTTAAATAGCTTTTTTTCCTGCAAAAATGACACTTTTTGCAGGGACAGTTCTAAGCACAGGAAACATGTGCCCCTTCACAGGCATACTATAGACACCCCCAGGTACAAAATTTAAAGGAATATTACACTTTTATTGTTTCAATTTAAGCATTATTAAAATCACTGCTCCTGAAAAAATGGACGTTTTTAAAAAAAAAAATTTGCATTGATACATGTCCCCTGGGGCAGGACCCAGGTCCCCAAACACTTTTTATGACAATAACATGCATATTAGCCTTTAAAATTAGCACTTTTGATTTTGAACGTTCGCATCCATTGTAACTAATAGGGTTCTAATGCTCGCACGGACTTTAGGTCCGTTCGCGGGTTCTGGTGCGAGCCGAACGGGGGGGTGTTCGGCTCATCCCTAATCCTGACAGTAAATTTGTTTTTTTACAACAGTCAACTTTTATTCAAATGGTTTGAACCCTTTTCAAGGTGCACTGGTATTAGAGTTAGAATTGTATTCTTCTTTTACTTGCAATCCATTTAAAAATGACATATCCACCTAAGACTTTAGTAGTGGGAGTAAAAAATAATTGCTTTAAAACAAGCCACCACTGATCACTTTAGCTGCTTGCAGTGTGGAGTAATTTTTTTTTTATTTTTTTTTTTAAAAATAAGTAAATAATTCTTAAAGATCACAAGAAAGGCTCTAAAGTTGAGTCACAGGATAGTAATATGAATAGAGCCAAGATTTTAGTGCCTCTGTTGTGAATTTGAAGATGAACGTCTCCACAAAATAGATTCTCCTTTACAGTGGCAGCTGGCGTTCAAAATTTTGGGGGGGACGCAAACAAACTGAAAAATTCTGTAAAAAAAACCCCATCAATTGCAGCCTCACTGTGCCCATCAAACGCAGCCACTATGCCATCAAATGCAGCCACTGTGCCATCAAACGCAGCCACTGTGCCCATCAGTTGCCACCACGGTGCCCATCAAATTCAGCCACTGTGCCCATCAAACGCAGCCACTGTGCCATCAAATGCTCCCACTGTGCCCCATTAAATGCTCTCACTGTGCCATAAAATGCTCCCACTGTCTGTGCCCATCAAATGCAGCCACTGTGCCCATCAAACGCAGCCACTGTGCCCATCAAATGCAGCCACTGTGCCATCAAACGTAGCCACTGTGCCATCAAACTCCGCCACTGTGCCATCAAACACCGCCACTGTGGCCATCAAATACCGCCACTGTCCCCATCAAATACTGCCACTGTGCCCATCAAACGCAACCACTGTGCCCATCAAACGTTGCCACTGTCCCCATCAATCACTGCCACTGTGCCATCAAATGCTCCCACTGTGCCATCAAATGCTCCCAATGTGCCCCATTAAATGCTCTCACTGTGCCATCAAATGCTCCCACTGTGCCCATCGATGCCTGCCTGCCGTCTGCCCGGCACTTACCCTGTCTCGGTGGGGCAGCGGGTGACAGCAACGGGCAGTGTCCTCCATGCTCCTCTGCTCCTCCATGCCCTCAATGTCTTCTTCTCCCGTCCTCTCCTATGATTGGACATCTGATATAGCGCCTGTCGTTTCAGCCAATCAGGTGACAGGTAACAGACCCGAGCACCTGATTGGCAGAGAGGTGGTTCAGTCTTAGGAAAGTGAATATTCATTTGCTTTTCTAACACAGCTGGATGAACTGCAAGCTCGCTGTTTACCCTTTTTGACGCCTATTAGCGCTTATGGATCTAATCAGGTGCTTAAAAAAAAAAAACACAGCTGTAATTCAATGAATAGGGGGTGGCAGTGGCGGTGGTGACCATAGATAGATTCATGCATTGCATGAATCTATCTATTGGTGATAGAGGGGATGACTGGAGAGGGGGACGCTACTGCTCCTTTAGTAGATATAGCCAGCTGAATTTATATACAGATCTGTCCTGAAAAAATAAAGCTTGGCCCTGCCCTTCCTAACTCCCAATCCTCTCTATTGGTAGTTTATTTGATGAACAACCTCACTGGCATGTAAGAGGGACAGGTCAGTTCTTAGAATTTACAGAAAAATTATTTAATTTGCAAACACTTTTCACCGTTTAGATCTCTCATCTCTGGGTCAGCTGATCATTCTGGCAAGTGGTTTTCACTGATGGTAACACATGCTAATTACATTTTCCATACATTTTTCTTACACTCTGAATTTACTTTAATTCTGTGCTTTCTTTGACTCTTTCTTTTAAATAAATTCTGGGAGGGTGCCTTAAACTGTGTTCCTATTGTGTTCCCCAAGTGATAAAGCCACCTTGAAAAAAAAATCAAGAATACATTTACATCTCGATTCTATTCCCCAATTTGATAAGATATGGGAGCCATGGGATCAATCAGAATATGGGTCTCATAGACCAGTAGACACATCGGGAAATTGTCTTAATCCAAAATTAAGTATTGTTTCCCCCTCTCTGCCCTCCTTCCTTTTTCATTTTATTTTCATTTATTTGTATACTAATTGGTACCTATTTGAAGACTGTGTTAATCTACAAGTACCCTCCGCAAGATTGTTCACTGATCCATTAATATATCTACTCTTGGATTGTAAATCTTATTACCTACATGTGAGTTGTTTGTTATATAACTCTTAATAAGATGTGCAGATCACCCCTGTGCTCTGCTCTATGGACACTATTCACCTGTTCTCTTTAACTTCATTCTAACTATCTGTATCCACTATGCTTATACTACTGGTATAATGTACATTGTACTTTGTTTTTGTAATTGTTTTACTTTTATAACCCAATAAAAATTAAAATTAAAAAAAAAAAAGAATACATTTACATCTGTTGGAAAATCCTGCAGTGGTAATATAGGTGTGTGCAAAGTTATTAAATTCATAGCTCCTGCCTCAAGAAAGCTTGGTAACCTTTTCCTAACACTCATACAGTGTATATAAGGAATGGTGGGTGGAGCTTCTGGGTTTTTTGGTGGGCAGAGGAGCAGTAGATGACTCTTCTTCTTGTCTGAGACAGTTAGTAGAAAATATGTCCTTGATGTGCACCCCCTTTGGGGTCAGCATATGAATTATTTATTTATGGAGAAGGGAGGAGACCTGGACTGTGCCCCCTTAGTTGAAAGTGTATGTTAACTGAAATGAAGGAAATTGTATGGACGTGGATCTCTCCATTGAAATTTTGTTATTTGGAACCTTGCAAAGTGTGTGATCACAGGAGTTACTGGTAGTATCTGCACCCTTTGCTGAAAACATAAGGTGTTTATCCCATTAAACATGCTTTCTTTGTCTGGATTGTTGTTATTCCTTTTGAAAAAGAGAATTTCTCGTCAAAGGAACAAGAACCAGTGAAGAGTGTGGTCTCTATTGTGGAGCCTTAATCTAGTTAGGCCAGGCTGATTCCAAAGGGGGTGATGTTATCTCATTGTTTCCAGTCTGGGGAGCACCATGTAAAAAAGATTATAGAGGTGCCATGGTGATGCTCTGAGTTCAGCACTGACAGCCCTAAACTGAAGCCTAAGGGAATTATTTTCTCCACCAAGTGCCCTTCTGTGGGTCTTCATAGTGACGTTTTATAATCACGGTTCTAGAACAATGATTTGGACATATGAGTATATGTCAGACTCTTAAGCTCTGCCCTTAGTGCTGACAAGGAGACTGGGTCAGATTATTGGCAAGAAGACCATCCTGCTCCAAAGGTGAACACTGCTTGGTTTTCATTATTCTTGTGCTTTATGAGAAATCTGATGGCTTGGTGGAGGACTTGCCCATAACAAACAAACAAATGACAGCAGAAAAGTGACTACAGTATTGGAATTACTATATCATTGTAAGTCTGTTTTAGACATTAGCAAACAGCAGCAGTCATGTTGCTAGATTTTCAAAACAAATGTTCTACATGTTATTTCAACCTACCTGGGATCACACATTAATGTAGAGTAATGCATATTACAGGCAGAAGGATCTTTTATTAAGGCCTGGTTCACACCTATACATTTTTTAGTGCATTTTAAGTTTTGCATAAACACACCAGTCCATTTAACCACTTGCCGACCAGCCGCCACCATTATACTACAACAGGTCGGCACGTTCCCGCGAGCCGTCATAGCTATACGTCAGCCCCTTTAAGCGGCATAGCAGGCGCACGGCAGGGGTGCCGATGCACAAGCAATCGTGGGCACGAGAGGCAGAACAGGGACGTGTGCATTAAGGTGAAAAAACACCTGGCAGTGACCGGCAGCCCAGCCACCCCGTTTTACTTACCTGAGCCCTAGAACTTGACCCACAGGGTCTCTCTGCCCAGGGTTCTCGGCTCTTGATTGGTTAGATTAGTAGCAGCGCAGCCATTGGCTCCCAAAGCTGACAATCAAATCCAATGAGGCAGGCGCCGAGGGTGAGTCCTGCATTTGGCCTCTATGGACGCCGAATGCTGGACTTGGGAGCGCACCTGCAAGGTGACACCCCGGGAGAGCCCTTCTCCTAGGGGATTATCTGATGTGGGGAGGAGCTGCGAGAGCCACCGAGGGACCCCAGAAGAGCAGGTTCAGGGCCACTCTGTGAAAAACAAGCTGCACAGTGGAGGTAAGTATGATATGTTTGTTATTTTTTTTTTTTTAAACAAACCCTTACAATTAGTTTGAAGCAGGTCTACTGCACCTGCAAGGATCTGAATGTTCTTATAATCTTGTCAAACTAATGCCAAAAGCACTCTGCATTTGCCCATCGAAGCCCGTTGACAGAGGCCCAAATGTGCCTGCTATTATTAGAACCAAAGGTCTTTTTACAGACGGATTTCTTTAGTAACCAGTGCTGGGAGCAAACCGGTAAGAGCAAAATACAGCTCATAGCTATCAATCATAAGTCAGACCACTACAAGATGGATTCTGATTGGTCACTATGGGAGTTGCAGTTTTGTTCTTTACCCTTTTTTTGAATAAACATGACTGTCTTCCTGGTAGGGTTTTAGAGTGCTGTCCAGACCAGAAAAGCAAGAAGGGTGAGCAACATGCAGGAAAAAACAGGAAAAGTGGGAGTCTGTTTATATGTTCCTAGTACAAATTATACATGATATCAGTAGAGTAAAAACAATGTTTTTGTAGTGTTGATGGGTAGTACACATAGTACCATTATGGGAGGTACTCAGTCAGTGGCAATGGTGTAATATAAAGTAATGGTACTACATGACTATCCAAACATTACATAACAAAATGAAAGAAGCTTTCAGATATTCACCAATGAAAATTTACCAAAAATATATGTGGTATTTATTTCCCCTGCTTATCTAATGAAAAAAAAAAGATTTTTATTGGATTAGATTTGGTTCCTTGGCAATTAAACAAAAACTTGGTAATTAAATAACCGAAGATTAAATATAAATGTATTAATGCCACAGTGAATATTTTAAAGCAAATAGTACGATCGATAACTGTTTCACATTAGAATGATTTTCGCAGTCGTGTTTGGCTAATGAACCTCTAGACAGAATCATCAACATTTCGCACTTTTTTCAAGATAAGTAAATGTTTGTAATCCATTGAAAATGAGTTTTGTTAGACACCGAAGTGTTGTGCTTGTAAACCTAATCCTGAGTTTACCTTATTACATTATTAAACATGTGAATGCTTGTATTGTAAATACAATTAAACACATGATTAAAGCAAATTCTCTTGCAGATTTACAAGCTTGATTACATTTTATATTTCTCTGCTCGTGGCATAGCTGTTTTTTTTTTTTTTTTAAACTCACAAGTTTCATATGCCAGCCTGTTGTCTACGTCTCTACACGCTGACCTTTGTTGTAAGATCTGCTATAGACATCACAAACTCTCACATCAATTTACTACAATTGGATGTGGCATCTTGCATCTAATTCAATTTGGAGAGAAATGCACCTGGCTCTGTTTTTCCCTATAGAATGTAGAGGCAGTGCTAGGCCTTCACAGATGCCATCTATCTAAGTAGCCGATGTGTTTTCAAGGTCTAAGCCGTTTGTCTTCATTTCCCAAAATACAAGCCATTACAAAAGCAAGCTAACCAAATTATGGAATGTACTAAGAGCGAATCTCATCGAGGTGCAAATGAAAAAAAAAAAAAAAAAAAAACAACACTGGAAAAAAGATGGATCAGCCAACATTCATTGTTTCATTTTAACATTCTGACATGTTATTATATGGCATGACATATATACATGAAATGCATCTCTTGTATTCGTGCACAATTTTCTAAAAGGATTCAGATGCAAAAGTATGTATTTCTAGTACTGTTTTTTTTTTTAATGTGACGTGTATGAATGGATAAATCAAATTACCAGGTAACCATTTTCCATTCTTAGAGCAGAGCATAATAGATTTGTGGGTCTGGTACTATTCAAAACTCACCGTGCATCTAACAAAACGCAATTAAATCCTATACATTCTGGAACCACTAAAACACAATTTGCTGTATATGAATGAGTGCTAGTCTTAGTGCTGGAATGGCAGTAAAACGATTTTTCGGGGACAGTTAGAGTATATTATGTTAATGAGCAGCAATGTAATTAAAGCATATAAAAGTTATAACCAAAAAGTTATATTTTGTGCAGCATACCAGTCTTCAAATGTGGTGGCTGCATTCGTTTTCATTTTTTGGGCTACCATTTTTCAGTCTGTACAGAAAACACCTGTTGATCTTGCCAGAAATGTAGGGGGTTATTTACTAAAGGAAATCCACTTTTCACTGCAAGTGCACTTGGAAGTAAAGTTGCTGTAGATCCGAGGGGGACATGCAAGGAAAATAAAAAACAGCATTTTAGCTTGCACATGATTGGATGATAAAATCAGCAGAGCTTCCACTAATTTCAGATGTATTCCTTAGATTTAGAGCGACTGCACTTCCAAGTGCACTTGCAGTGCAAAGTGGATTTGCCTTTTGTAAATAACCCCCAAAGTGTCCTTGTCACTTCCTGTAACCTGAAAAGACAGCAAAAATAATCTTATTTTTGATCAACTACTTATACTTTTAACAATCACGTAATGGTGAACAAAGACAGATAAATTCGAAGTCCAGTGCACATGACAAACATGGCTCCCTCCATTGATAGATTGGAGAAGTGAGTATAACCTCATAGGGACAGAATGTGTAATATTTACCGGTAAATGATTTCCAAGTAAATATAATAAGTAAAAAAGGTTACAAAAAATAGCTAACATTTCTAAGGACAGGCAAGCTGCAACATTTTTATTTTGGGGTTTGGATACACTTAACCACTTGCCTACCAGGCACAAACACCCTGTCGCAATTTAAATGACAATTGCGCGGTCATGCATGGATGTACCCAAATAAAAATTTTATCATTTTTTCCCCACAAATAGAGCTTTATTTTGGTGGTATTTGATCACCTCTGCGATTTTTATTTCTTGCGCTATAAACAAATTAAGAGGGACAAGTTTGAAAAAACGCATTATTTTTTACTTTTTATTATAATAAATATCCAATTTTTTTTATTTTTTTTTAAACAAATTTTTTCCTCAGTTTAGGCCGATACGTATTCTTCTACATATTTTTGATAAAAAAAATCGCAATAAGCGTCTATTGATTGGTTTGCGCAAAAGTTATAGTGTCTACAAAATAGGGGATAGATTTATAGCATTTTTATTATTATTTTTTTTTTTTACTAGTAATGGCGGCGATCTGCGATTTTTATCGTGACTGCGACATTGCGGCGGACATATCGGACACTTTTGACACATTTTTGGGACCATTCACATTTATACAGCGATCCGTGCTATAAAAATGCATTGATTACTGTATAAATGTGACTGGCAGGGAAGGGGTTAACACTAGGGGGCGCTGCAGGGGTTAATGTGTTCCCTATTTAAGTGATTCTAACTGTGGGGGGAGGGGACTGACTGGGGGAGGGGACCGATCGGTGTCCCTATGTACAAGGGACACACCATCGGTCTCCTCTCCTCTGACAGGACGTGGATCTGTGTGTTTACACACACAGATCCACGTCCTGCTCAGTTACCGGGCGATCGCGGGTGCCTGGCGGACATCGCGGCCGCCAGGCACGCACATCGGGTCCCCAGCTACGCGACGGGCGCGCGCGCGCGCCCCCTGGTGGCCAAAAAGCGAGCGCCGTCATATGACGGCGGCCCGCCACAAGAGCTGCACTGTCCCGCCGTCATTTGACAGTGGGCGGTCAGCTAGAGGTTAAAGGGTAGTCAATAGCCCTATGCATAGAGAAAGCAGGTTGAAGAAGTGCTAAACTACCTATAAGAAAAACCTAATAAAAACGGCTGTGATTTCTGTACATCTTCTTGACAATGGACCTAAACTGTGCTGGAGGCTGTTTACCCTCTTTGCCAAGATCAATCCATCCAAAAGTGATATTTAAAGTGGTTGTAAACCTCAGACATGAAATATGAACAGAGCATATCCCTCTATACTTTGTACTTGTCTCTATCCAGATCATGTCATTATGTAATTTCTGTCTGCTATCAGCATGAGTCACTTCTGACAAGTTTTCCTGACACCAAGAGAAAAAGGGTGACAGGGAAGGGAGCTCCAGCTGATTGACAGCCTCAGCTCTGTTCCTGTGTGCTGTGTGAAGGGGGATGTGTTTCTTCCCTCCAATTAGCTCTGAGCTTCAGGAGCGGCCCGTCCATTTGGGGCGCCCGGGTACCACCCCCTTTCTCCTCGCCACCCCCTATATGAAATGGATAGATTCATGCATAGCATGAATCTATCCATGGCCACCACGGCCCCCGCTATTCATGCGTCCGACCTCTTTCAGGGCACATGAATTACAGCGGCCTGTTTTTTTTTTTAAACACCTGATTAGAGCCAGAGGCTCTAATAGGCTTCAAAATAGGGTGGGCTCAGGACGCAGAAGATGCATCCGGAGCCCAATCAGGTGTGTTACAACAGCAAATGAATATTCGCTGATGCAACACTGATCTTCCTCCCGGCCATTCAGGAAGCGGGTCTGATACCTGTCACCCAACTGTCTGAAAGGACAGGTGATCCTATTGGAAGCCTAGGAGGAGGGAAGGAGAGACACAGCAGAAGCGAGGAGGAGAAGAGCTGCTGGCCGACGCCTGGATGCCCAGTCCCGGGCCGATACCTGGATGCCCGATCCTCACCGCTGCTTCTCGGGTCCCCGATCCCCATCACTGCTCCTCGGATGCCCACCGATGCCCGCCACCTAGATGGGGTAAGTGCCATGGACCGACCGGCGGATAGCGGGGGGGTTTGAGTTACCGCCTGGGGAGGATTTGGTTGTCTTTGCCGCCCCTCAAATAAAAAAAACACCAGCTGTCACTGCTCAGCTCTTTTCACTGAGCTCTGCAGTGTGTAATTTCAGCTCTCCACCTCCAGACAAGCTTTATAAAGATAGGAGGATTTGTTTAATCCCTGTGTAACACCTGAGAATAGTCACTTTACTTTGTTTACAATCACTTTAGGCTATAGTTGCAACTTGGCAGACTGAGTTAACCAATGTCAATTTATATACAAGGTTAGTCCAACAGTGCGATCTACCTGCCTTAATTCCTGTCCACCCTTCGTGCCCATCTCTGTTTGTTTCAGCACACCATAATAGGAAAAGTAAAAGAACAGGAAACATGAAAACAATACATGATGGCATTAACAGGTATGCAAATCCAGGAACTCAAGCTCAGATAACTCACCAGTAAAGACCCTAAAATATATTAGCAATTTTCAGAAACTATTTAACTATCCAGAATCTACCACAAACTGCATTATCAGTCCGTTGGGTGACTTAACCAATTAACAGTGCTTTCCTATGACAGAAAAATGCTGCTAAATAGTTAAAGGGGTTCTAAAGTCAAAAGTTTTTTTTTTACCTTAATGCATTCCCTGCATTGGGGTAAAATGTCCTCCACTTGTTATTCCTTCCCCACTCTAAATACACACCTGAGTCCTCTCCCAATCCAATGCTGTGCATTGATGCTGCCTTGCAACCCTATGCCAAGGCATATATGATCATCCCACCGGTGAATGTATGTTTACTGCATTCCTTATTCATACCTCATATTACATGCAGTGCTTCATGCTCCTTTATTACAAATGGTGCATTATACTTCTCTTTTACTCATAGTGCATTAAATTGATCTATTAATTGCATTGCTTCATAGCTGTCTTTTACATACACCATGCACCATACCTCTCTCTTATGTATGTTTATCATACCTTTCTATTACATATATTGCTTCAAACCACTATATTACATGATCCCCATGATTAAGCCCCGAGGGGCGGAGTGAAACACGTTGGGGGCATGGCCTGGTTAGCCCAGGCTGAGGTTGCCACACTTCACAGATTGATGGGACTGTTTAGATGTGTGGCTATTGGTAGACTTTGTGTTACACTATATTACATACTTACCTGTACAAAATGTCAGAACCTCTTTTTTCCACTTGAGAGACATTGCTCGGCTGCGTCCTATGCTATCATACACTGTAGCTGAAAAACAAATTCATACATTTGTGTTCTCCAGACTTGACTACTGCAATGCTCTACTTGCTGGTGTACCTAAATCCACTATAAATCGAATTCAATATAATCAAAATTCTGCAGCCAGAGTCCTGACTAGGTCTGGTACAGGTGATCATATTACCCCTATCCTGGAGTCCTTGCACTGGCTAACCGTCAGGTTTCGCATAGACTTTAACCACTTAAGGAACGAGCCTCTTTTTGAGATTTGTAGTTTACAAGTTAAAAACATTTTTTTTTGCTAGAAAATTACTTAGACCCCCAAACATTATACTTTTTTTTTTATAACACCCTAGAGAATAAAATGTCGGTCGTTGCAATACTTTCTGTCACACCGTATTTGCGCAGCGGTCTTACAAGCGCACTTTTTTTTTGGAAAAAATACACTTTTTTTAATTAAAAAATAAGACAACAGTAAAGTTAGCCCAATTTTTTTTATATATATATATATTGTGAAAGATAATGTTATGCCAAGTAAATTGATACCCAACATTTGAACTACAGAGGAGGTCTAGGTCTAGAATTATTGCTCTCGCTCTACCGATCGCGGCGATACCTCACATGTGTGGTTTGATAACCGCTTTCATATGCGGGCTCTACTCACTTATGCGTTTGCTTCTGCACATGAGCTCGGCGGGACATGGCGCGTTTAAAAAAAAAACATTTTTATTCTTTAGTTTACCTTTTATTTTTTATTTTTACACTGTTCTTTTTAAAAAAAAATTGTGTCACTTTTATTCCTATTACAAGGAATGTAAACATCCCTTGTAATAGAAAAAAAGCATGACAGGACCTCTTAAATAAAGAGATCTGGGGTCAAAAAGACCTCAGAATTCATATTTATGCCCCGTACACACGATCCAAATATCGTACGACCGATCGTACGACCGTTTTCGGTTAATAATCGCAAGTACAAAAAATAAGTCGAAATTGAATAGCTAAATAAAGTCACGAAAATTCTCGTACGATAGAAAAAAACATCGGAAGTGATGCCATGTGTTGTAATGTATTTGTATTGTATTGTATTTTCGAACAACAACTATACTGACTAAACGAAAATCGTACGATCTGGAATCGTACGAGGAAAATTTCCGTGCATGTCCGATCTAAAAATTTCGGATGAACGGTCGTGATCGGCTGTCTTAAATAGTGTACACACGATACGAAAATCGTACGATCCTTACTCGGACAACCGTTTTGGTACAATATTCGGATCGTGTGTATGGGCCATTACACTAAAATACAATAATAAAAAAAAAAAAAATCATTTTGAAAAATAATTAAAATAAAATGACCCTTTAAGAGCTATGGGCGGAAGTGACTTTTTGATGTTGCTTCCACCCTGCAATGGTATGAAGACGGGTGGGGGCAATCTTCATCTCACTCGTCTCCATGCCAAGGAAGGAGCAACATCCGATCGCCTCTGCCGCTGCCGACGGCTCTGATAATCGGTGGAGGGCACCGGATCGCTTTTATCTGAAAGCGGACCGCCGGCCGAAGAAGAGGATATCGGGGTTCTGCCAGCTAGCTGCTGCCATAACAACGATATTCCTCTTCAAAGTTAGGACGTGTATCGGCGCGCGGCGATCCGTAAGAGGTTACGTTCCTCTTGCTCACCTACAAGACTCTTCATGGCTTTGCACCCCATTATCTCTCTGAACTTTTTATAACTTACTCCCACCCTCGTAACCTCCACTCCTCAAATTCTGTCTTCCTGTGTGTCCCCTACTTACCTACACTCAATCGGAGACAGACCCTTCTCCTGCTATGCTCCAAAACTCTGGAATTCACTTCCTAAGAACGTCAGAGAGTCATTGTCACTAAACTCATTCAAATCAAATCTAAAAATGTTTTTTCTTTAGACAAGCTTTCACTTAATTGTGCCTTTTTTCCCTTATGTTATGTTATCCTGTGAATTTCTTGTGTTTTCCTTGTAAAGCACTTTGAGAAGCCACCTTTAACCACTTCAGCCCCGGAAGGATTTGCCCCCATAATGACCAGGCCATTTTTTGCGATATAGCACTGCGTCAATTTAACTGACAATTGCGCGGTTGTGTGACGTTGTACCCAAACAAAATTAATGTCCTTTTTTCCCCACAAATAGAGATTTCTTTTGGTGGTATTTACTCATTGCGCTATAAACAAAAAAAGAACGACAATTTTGAAAAAAAAAAAATATTTTTGCTATAATAAATAGCCCCAAAAAATGTAAAAAAACAAATTTCTTCATCAGTTTAAGCCAATATATATTCTTCTACATAAAAAAAATCGCATTAAGCGTATATTGATTGGTTTGCGCAAAAGTTATAGTGTCTACAAAATAAGAAATAGATTTATGGCATCTTTATTATTTTTTTTTTTTTACTAGTAATGTCGGCGATATGCAATTTTTACCGAGACTGCGACATTGCAGCGGACACTTTTGACACTTTTTTGAGACCATTGACATTTATACAGCGATCAATGCTATAAAAATGCTAAGTGGGTTAAGTGTGCTCTCTAGGTGTGTTTCTAACTGTGAGGGGATGGGACTGACTAGAGGAGAAGCCAGATCGTTGTTCCTACTTAGTAGGAACACACGATCTATCTCTCCTCCCCAGTCAGAACAGTGATTTGTGCGTTTACAGACACAAATCCCCGTTCTGGCTCTTGTGCCTGCAATCGCGTGTGTCCTGCGCCAATCGTGCCTGCTATAGCTCTTAAAGTAGTTGTATGGTCATCATTTTTTAACTTTTACCTACAGGTAAGCCTATAATAAGGATTACCTGTAGGCAAAAAGAATATCTCTTAAACCTGTAGGGTTTAGGATATATTCCCCTTGCAATGAGCCGAGGGAAAATGTCAGCTCCCTTGGCATGGACTGTGTGAGATACCGTCGTCTCGTTCTAAGGTAAGTATTTCATAATGAGCTAGTATACGGTGCATACTAGCTCATTATGCCTTTTCCCTTACAGGTGTAGAAAAAAAGTCTGCGGGTTTACTACCGCTTTAAATGATCCGCTGTACATATACGGCGATTTGCGCAGGGCTGCCAACCTGCCACTGTATATGTATGGGAGCTGGTCGGGAAGTGGTTAAAGGCGCTATATAAAATAAAGTTTATTATTATTACATAGTTGGTAAAGACACTAGTCCATCCAACCTGTGTGTTTGTGGCACTACTATTTTTCTATATTCCCCGCTGACATCACCAACTGTGGAAGGGAATTCCACATCCTTACCACTTTAACAGTAAACAATTCCTTATGCAGTTTAAGACTGAACCGCTTCTTGTCCATTTTAACTGTGTGGGCACATGTCTTCATGCCTCTTACCTCTGTTTAACAGATGGTGCCTTATATCTCTCTTATCCACATGGTGCCTTTTCTTCTATGCCCCAGGCTCTGCAGGCAGACTTACTTAACAATGTTAATATACAGTACTTAGCTTTATCACATGTTAATCTAGCCACATACAATACAAGCAGGACAATACACTAAGGTAGGCCGAATGATAACAAGACTAAATTACATAAAATGTATGAAAATAGCCTAAAAATACGAAAGTTCATTCTCTACAATCTATGTGCTTTCACCTTAAAGTTTAAAGCCCAAATACAGTCTAAATCTATTTTTCCTATTACTTCCTTTCACCCACTTCTAACCTATCTTGCCAGCTGATAATTTTTTGTTACCTGGTGAAGTTAGTTATATTCACCTGAGTCCCCTCCCATCCAGGTCTCTTGCCGGAGACCGCCAGGCCACAGCCGCCCTGGCAACTTCAATCTCTTTGGTCCGATGACAGATCTCTTCTGGATCCTAGAAGGACACCACCGCTGGCCAGTAAATGAAAGTTGTCCACATCATGCATGCAATGATGTGGACACCCTGAAGGAATACCCACCAGAAGTAAACAGCTGGGAGAAGAAATCAGCACTGGATGATTACGTGACCACAACTTCATGCAGGTGAAAATGGAGATTTAGTGAGTTCTTTTCATTAACCCAGCTATCTGACAGGGGCAGTGGTGGTAGAAGGGGACTGGGAGATGGAGGGGATTCAATTTATACTGGAGTTGGGCTTTAACAAGAGCTATATAGAAAAAAATGCCTGTCCATTAAATTTATATCTAGTGAAGAAGGCACTCAAACTAAATAGGTGCTATTTAAATTTAAATAAATTGTAAAATGTTGCTGAATTCCAGTATGTGTGTTAATTGTCCAATCTTGTCCAGTAATGTTCCATACTACCTCCTAGAGAGCTTGCACCTCAAAATATATTCAGGTAATCATGCAAAAAGTTTCACCTACATTTTTAATTTCCTGTTACTATCTATGATTATCATGGTACAACTCTTTACTGCACACATACTCATCCAGATTGTATTACCTGGTTTGATTTTACTGTCTGGTTGTAATGTGTAAACACAGTTCTTTGGGGTTTTCCACAATTTCAAGGTAATCTAACCATTCCAGATTACCAATTCAAAGAGCATACACACATTTGCTTTCATGGTGGTAAAATAGAACACATATAAGCAATACCACTTAATCTGCCTAAACTCTACAGTAACCTGCATACTGCTGTCAAAGCTCAAGAAGAAGCAATACCGTGCTTGTTAGAAACGATATCACAGCTTTTAGTCAGATTTGGCAAGGCCTGTGGTTTGGGAAAATTGATAAATGATCAAGTAGCACTCAATACTAGAAGAGACTTGTCTTGGGTTAACAACAGCCGAGTAACATGTAAGAATAATGACATAAACTATCCTGAACTATCTTAAACTATCACTAGGAAAGAAGAAAATGGGGGGAGGAGGGAAAAAGGGGAAAAGAATGTAAAATCCAAATCATCCAAAAGGGGGGGAGAGGAAGACAAACAAATCCCCTTCCTCCTGCCAACAAATAAAGGGACTTTATATGTGCCAAAACAATGGGAAGACTAGACAGAAAACAACTCAACTCAATAAAAAATACCTTTTATTATTCAATTCTTTAAAACCATAATGGTACTTTTAAAAGCAAATTTAGAGGATATACAGGTTACATCAAACAAGTAGCATTGGTAAAACACAAAATCAAACCCAGAATAACATATGCAAAAAATACTATCCATTTATCCTATACCAGGTACAAAAAATGCATATAGATATAATGCAGAGGGAAAGCAAATATGGAAAAAAAGGAAGGAAGGGTGGTGGTAGGGGATACAGAATGGAACCTCATGGGGGGACATAAACCAAGAGGAAGGGAGTTAATACCGCATAACAGGGGGTCAAGAAAGGAGAAGGGAAAAAAAGCAGCAAAACTTACCTAATCTTCAAAGGCAAACAGGATATAAAGCTAAGTTGTCCTCCCAGATGGTAAAAAGCCACAGGGGTGTGCACAGAATCAAGCCCAAACTAATTTTTTCTGCATTTTATGTCCTAAATTCAATCTGTGAAACTCTTCAGGCTCTTTGCCCTATAGGGTTTTTTTTGGCCTTTTGGGTTTGGGCTTGATTTTGTGCACACCTATGGCTTTTTACCATCTGGGATAACAACTTAGCTTTATATTCGTTTTGCCTTTAAAGCAGTGGCGTATCTAAGGTATGGCAGCCATGTCAAGTGCCATGGGCGCCATGGGAGGGGGGGCGGCAAAAAATCCATGCACGAAAAAAAAACACACATCCTCCCGCGGTCGGCTCCCGCGGCTGCCTCACGCACTAATATAGCAGCGCCGGCACAGCACTTGCTAATGGTTACTTGGCCTGGGGAGGGGAGTGACATGCGCACGCCCCAGTGATGGCCCATGACTGGCCAGACCAGGTCCATGTAGAGGGTAGGGTAACTGGCGGAGGCGGAGCCTAATGCTCTGCCTACCCTCCTCTGTGCGGCCGGCATCATCTTCTCCCCGGAGCGTGGTCTGTGACATCCCGTGACTTGAGGAGGAGAAGAGACAAGTCACAAGAGACTAGAGAGAAAGAATGGATAAAGGGGAACCCCCAGGCAGCAGCAAGGATTAGCACTGCAGCCTAGCAGGTACTGATCTTGATCATCATCATCATGTGCTTTTGTGCCTGGATTCCATGCCACTGCCAACTGTCAAAGAGAAGCAAGCAGCCAATCAAATATAGTGCTCAATATGGATTAAATAAATATGCATAGCCATTGATATCATAAATAAAGTGTAATAAAGTGATTTGTGCAACAGCAGGTACTACTTCTACTTAGTACCTGTTATTGCACAAATAACTTTATTACACTTTATTTATGATATCAATAGCTATGCATATTTATTTAATCCATATTCAGCACTATATTTGATCGGCTGCTTCTGCCTGGCACACAAGCACAATCGCACTTGATGACGACTTAAAGTCATCATCATGTGCGATTGTGCAATTGTGCGTGTGTGCCAGGCAGAAGCAGCCAATCAAATATGGTGCTCAATATGGATTAACTTTTACGGATCCGCTCTATAACCGAATGACGGCTACAGTGCGGACCTGCTTTGCCTGGAGTACGTCTTTTGCGTGCGAGGCGTGCTCTGTGATCAGCGAGATCAGCTGTCGGCCATTGACAGCTGATCATGTGATGTCAACAGAGACGGTAATCGGCTATTTTTTCTCCTCATGCTGACAGCATGAGGAGAAAAAGCCGATCACCGGCGGCTGTGAGAGGGACACCAGTCCCGATCACGGTGAGCTGCCGCTAGCTCCTCAGTGCCCACCTGTGCCCCCTGCCAGTGCCACCTAGCAGTAGGCAACAGTGCTGCCTACAAGTGCCCACCAGCGCCACCCATCAGTGCCTACAGTGTCACCTATCAGTGCCCACAGTGTCACCTATCAGTGCCACAATCAGTGCCTCAACAACAGTGCTGCACATCAGTGCCACCTATCAGTGCCCATCAGTGTCACCTACCAGTGCCCATCAGTGCTGCCCATCAGTGCCCATCAGTGCCACCTATCAGTGCCACCTACCAGTGCCCATCAGTACCATCTATCAGTGGTACCTATGAGTGCCCATCAGTGTCACCCATCAGGGCCCATAAGTACCATCTTATTAGTGGCCATCGGTCCAGCCTTATCTGTGCCCATCAGTACTGCCTTTTCTGTCCCCATCAGTGCCGCCTTATCTGTGCCTATCAGTGCTGCCTTAACTGTGCCTATCAGTGCCCATCAGTGCAGCCTATCAGTGCCTACCAGTGCAGCCTTATCAGTGCTCACCAGTGCCCACCAGTGCCGCCTCATCAGTGCATATCAATGAAGGAGAAAAATTACCTGTTTGCAAAATTTTATAACAACCTATGAAACATGATTTTTTTTTCAAGATTTTCCATATTTTTTTGTTTATTTAGCAAAAAATAAAAATCCCAGCTGTGATTAAATACCACCAAAAGAAACCTCTATTTGTGTGAAAAAAATTATAAAAATCTAAAAAGAAAAGGGTTTAACCTTAAACTACGTAGAGGGTTCTCTACTGTAAGAGCGGCAAGGATGTGGAATTCCCTTCCACAGGCGGTGGTCTCAGCGGGGAGCATTGATAGTTTCAAGAAACTATTAGATAAGCACCTGAACGACCGCAACATTCAGGGATATACAATGTAATACTGACATATAATCACACTCATAGGTTGGACTTGATGGACGTGTGTCTTTTTTTGACCTCACCTGCTATGTAACTATGTAACTATGTTTCTGTCCTATACACTAATTTACTGTTATGTAGATTTAATGAGGACACCCATGAACCATGATACAGGGGATGGGGATTATGAACTTTAGGACCCTTTCTGTGCTACAATGGCACTCTTCATATAAGCTTAAATAGCAGATAAAGGGAAATATATCTACCTATACATGTGAAGCTTTGTAGATTAGCCACCAAATGCAGAGTAGATGAGACACTACAATCTCTCTCCCTCTTTGCTGAAAACTAATAAAAAAACATTTTCAGTGTGTTGGCTGACAATATGAAAGGGTGCAGTAGAACCAATTCATAACAGAAGGCTTTCTCCATGTACTTATGCAGATATAATTCTAGTCTATAAAGAGAAGTATGATTTTAAAATCATAAACATAGACAATATTATTATTTTCATCAACCTGGTCTCAAATCTAAATAACTGAAACGTTTATTCATGCTGTTCAAGCAATAAATCTGCTATCAGATTCAGTTTAAAGTCTTGGCTGCATGACGACATTCTGTAAATTCTCAGGCCCAGGCCACCCTCTGTCTGAGTTCATCATCACCATCTCTCAGGGGGTCCTATTATAATGGCAGAAAATTACTGTATTTTACTGTTCATTTTAGCATAACCTTTGCCCACCTTGCTTGATTTGGCACACTGGACAATTGCATGCTAGATGTCCCTGCCCCCCACATTTTCAACACCCCTGGCCCTCATTTGGAAGGGCACTTCCTTTCTAATGGATGCCTGGCCCGGGAAGCTCCTGCCAGAGTAGGTCAGTAGGTCAGTAGAGCCTTTACATTCTTTTTGGCACACTGGAATATTGCATGCTAGATGTCCCCCCACAGTCCTCTCTTGGAAGAGCACCTATCTTCTTTGGCCAATGAAGCTCCTTCCAGAATACATCACTGGAGTCTTTTACCTTCTACATGTCTTTGTTGGAAAGTTAGGCCAAGGACAAGTGTTCCACCCAAGACATACTTAAAGCATTTGTTATCCCAACACTTCATATTCCTGATATGTTCCTGCTTTACTCGTATGATAAAGTATCCTATTCTCTTTATATTGCTTACTTTGTGTGAAATCCTTGGTGTTCCTGCCAGTCCATCTGCTTTCCTATTAAAAACTGATCACACTTAGCAGGAGAGCACACATGGTCAGTTCTCTAGCTATGCTGGGAACTGTGTACTCTCCTCCAATGATCAGACTTGTCCTGACACGTTCCCCACTTCACAGTCGTTCACTGTGAAGCTCAGTGTGCTGCTGCTTCTCCTCCCCCCATCTCCTATGCAGCTGAGAACAGAGGGACTGTGATCACTTATAAAAAATGGAAAAAAAGGTATTTATAATGTTTTATTATATTGATATATAAATATTTTGCATTTCATTTATTTTTTTTAAACTGAATGGGTTGTTTTACAAGGTGATCATTTACAATCACTTTAATGGTCTACTGAGAAGTGCAACCTCAATGTCTTCCTTTATTTTAGCATAAAAGTCCTACTTGGCAAGTGCAAGAAATTTACAGTGGGTATAGAAAAGAATCATTTCCCTTAAAAATAATCACATTTTGTTTCTTTTTAACCTGAAATGAAGACAGACATGATTTTTGTTTTATCCAGCTGTATTTACTCAATGCAACTTATAACATCCAAGTAAAAGATATAACACCAACATATCAGAAAAAAAAATTCCAAAACAGAATCACTGAGTTGGAAAAGGGATCACCCCCTTGTGTCAGTATTTTGTTGAACCACCTTTTGCTTTAATTCCAGTCTTTTGTCTATTGGGAGATCTCTCTACTAACTTTGTACATCTAGAATTTGCAATATTTGCCTGCTCTTCTTTGTATAACTGCTCAAGTTCCGTTAAATTTGATGGTGACCGCTTGTGGACTCAACACCAAACGATATGTCTGGCGGAAATCCAATACAGCTCACCATCCAAATAACGCCATTCCTACAGTAAAGCATGGAGGTGGTAATATCCTGTTATGGGAGTGTTTCTCTGCAGCAAGGACAGAGCACTTATCAGGATAGAAGAAAAATTTATGGTGCAAAATACTATCACATTTTTAAGGAAAATCTGCTGCCTTCTGCCAGAATGTTGTCAATGGGAAGGTTTACCTTCCAACATGACAATGACCCAAAAAATGACCACACAGTGGTTGCAGAAGAAAAATGTAAATGTCCTTGCATGGCCTAGTCAGGGCCCATACTTAAATCCCATTGAAAATCTGTGGAATGACTTGGAGACTGCAGTCCACAAACGGCCACCATCAAATTTAACTGAACTTAAACAATTCTGCAAAGAAGAGTGGGCAAATATTGCAATGTCTAGATGTGCAGTTAGTAGGGACATATCACAACAGACTAAAGGCTAGAATTAATGCAAAACGTGGTTCAAAAAAGTACTGTCACGAGGGGGTGATCCTTTTTCCAACTCAGTAATTCTGTTTTTGATTTTTTTTATACCCACAGTAGTTCCAACCTTTACATCTGGATCTTCCTAACTTGTAGACTACATAAACTGTACACCTCTAATCACGCATGCCTTAATAACCATTAACTTATTTTTTAGGCAGGAGGAACAGAGCACAATGGTTTATTTAAATACTAGCAGGGCAAGGGATGGTCCTTATTTAAAGCCGTTATATTTTCACAGAAGATGCTCTCTAGGTATATTTTATAAGAAAGCTATGTTATCAGGAAAGTTGCAGTTGTTGATGGCATGAACTGAAAAATGAACCATCTGCCTATGAAATAAGAATTTTAGACATGTACATTTAATCCCATGAAGAGAGGTTTAGACAGGAGACAGTAATGTGTGAGCTGTGTGAGCTCTGCTATGAAGGTTATGCTTACACTGATTATGTATCAGCACATCTGGTCCAGATAAGCATTACCTCAAGGTTTCCTAAATTGTTAATCAGACTTATGTGTACTATATTGATTTTTTTGTCTCATTACCAAAACTCCAGATGGTCTAAAGACTTTCGAAACAGGTAAGTGTGTTGAGCGTCAGCACTCAACTTCTCCAACCTCGGTCCTGTTTGTTATACCAACTGACTTAATAAATTGTAACTATAAAGCATGGTTAAAATCAATCTATGTAGCAAATTGAATAACATACATATAGGACATTATTGAAACCAACTCTACTGATAATATATATAACAATAGAAGTAACCCAACGTTTTGAGATGTGGTTTGTAGTTAACCTCTTCTTCAGGGGTGATTTTTTGTTGGTTTTATCAAAGGTCAAGACTGTAATAGGAAAACCAAACACAAAAAGGAAAGAAAAGGAGACAAGGAACAAATAAAAACAAGACATTGCAATAAGTATGTGTAATATCTAGTAATTTTCACAGGTCAATATGCACAGATTTAAGTGTTAGAAATCATTACATTTTGGCATACTAACCTGATGTATGATCAAAAAATGCTTTGTCCAAATGTTATACAGCATCCAGAGGGACAGAGTCGGTTAGCCACAGCTCAGTGTGTGCCCAATGACACCATACATGAGGGGAAGAGGAAATGGAGGTATCCCACTGTGGGCGTAATATGGGGATCAATGGCAGGCAGGGAAAAAATTCCTGCTTATGCGTCCTGTTTTATCCCCATTTAGCTAAATATCCAGGTTAGGAGCAAAGCTTCACAGAGGGCACCTTCTCGGGACACGGCACTGCTGAGTAGTAAAGTATAACCAGCTGGGGGGACAAAAGGTTGTGCTCCCTCTCCAAATCACTAAAGGAGTGGAAAGAAAGGACTAATATAAAAATGACTAATATGAATAAAGCATATAACATCTCACCTATTGAAAGTCATAGCATATCCATCTAAAGTTAAATCATTCAGTCTATAGCTCATGGGGTGATGCATCAAGGTATTATAATACTATAATGCAACCTACCGTTTGTCCTAATCTGGTTTGAATATGATCACAGGTGCAGGTCTATTCAGGAGCTTTCAGTATGGGCAGTCCTGTCAGCAGTGTAGGGAGGTCTATTAGTATAACCCACTCCTGTACTATAACGCTGAAAGATCTCAGGGAGGAACATATAAAGGACATCCCATTAGCCCCAATATGTCATCGGCGCATGTGCTCTGAAGGTCCGGCGCGTTGAGCCGTGCTGTAAACAGAGGCTCCCGTGCGCAAGCTGGAGGGCTTTGTTCTAAGGTAAGTTTTTTATGAGTTAGTATGCCAAGCTTTTTTTTGTTTTGTTTTTTTCCCCAGGGTTTACAACCTCTTTAATTGACCTGAAATCAATTTTTCATGAGAGTGTTCCTTACTCTGTTTTTCTGCCACCTTGTAGTGTCCTACATGACCTCCTGAGCTTCTCCTTTTCCCCCTCACTTTGGAACAAGCAGTGCATGTTAGCTGCATACATCAGGAATGCACATTAAAAGTCCCATAGTCCATAATGCATCTCAGAAGCAAACAAGAGAGCATGGCTACATTCCTACATACAGTGAGACCGTGGAGTGAACTGGCCCTCAAGGTGGGTGCCACAGTGGTGTAGTGGTTAGCACATTTTCCTAGCAACAAAAGGATGGCTGTTTTGAATCCCAACCATGCCACTATCTGCCTGGAGTTTGCATGTTCTGCCTGTGTGTGTTTCCTCCGGGTACTCTGGTTTCCTCCTACACTCCAAAGACATGCTGGTAGGTTATATGGATCATGTCTAAATTAGCCATAGTATGTGTATGTATGAATGTGAGTTAGAGACCTTAGATTGTAAGCTTCTTGAGGGAAGGGACTGATGTGAATGTACATGTAAATTGACAGCGCTATATAAGTACATAAAATAAAAAAATAATTGACAGCGCTATATAAGTACATAAAATAAAAAAAAATAAGGTGAACTTCATGTAAATACATAGAAGAAAAATATAAACAGGAGCACTTTTACATGCCAAAGCATGAAGGATAAGATGTCCTAAGATTTACACAGCTCTGCCACACCATACAGCACTGTCTGGCAGGGTAAAGGCTCGTACACACTAGGGGTGCAACGGATCAAAAAACTCACGGATTGGATCGTTCCTCGGATCAGAGTCACGGATCGGATCATTTTTCGGATCAGCAAATAATAATTGAATTTGCAAAAACCTGTGAAAATTCCACCACCATATAGTCCCCACTGTAATATCCACGTCATCTCCCCCACTGTAATATCCACGTCATCTCCCCCACTGTAATGGACATCTCCCCCACTGTAATGGACATCTCCCCCACTGTAATATTGGCTGAGTATGGCTGGGTACGGCTGGGTATCGCCGAGTATGGCTGGGTATTACCGAGTATTGCAGAGTATGGCTGGGTATTGCAGAGTATGAATGGGTATCACCGAGTATTGCAGAGTATGGCTGGGTATGGCAGAGTATTGGCAGGGTATGGCAGAGTATTGGCAGAGTATTGCAGAGTATTGACAGGGTATGGCAGGGTATTGCAGAGTATTGGCAGGGTATGGCAGAGTATTGGCAGGGTATTGGCAGAGTATGGAGGGATGGCTGAGCATGGATGGATGTGACTGCAATTGTCACAGAGCAGCGCTGTGGGCACTACAGATCCAGCCCACAGCGCTGCTGCCATACGATCTCTCCCCTTCTCTGTACAGATCAGTACACAGAGGGGGGAGAGGTTTGTTTACAAGTGATCGCTCCGTCATTTGACGGAGCGATCACATTGTAAACGGCCACCGGGTGTACCAAGGTGGCCGCTGCTCTGGAGCTAGGTCGAAGCCGCAGGATTTCCTAAGGCCGAGGCAGCGGAGCGCTCCGCGGATCATGGGGTGTGCCGATTCGAACAGGGTGTCCCGCTCGGATCACGGATCGGTGACGATCACGCGATACGAAAATCGGATGGAAAAATCGTACGACGAACCTTCTGCGGATTTTTGGATCAATAGTAGGGATGGGCCAAACGGACCCCTGTTCGGTTTGCACCAGAACACGAATAATGATCCCCAATGGGACCTGAACGCTAAAAATCAAAAGTGCCTATTTTGAAGGCTTATATGCAAGTAATTGGGCATACAATGGTTATAGGGGTCCGGGTCCTTCCCTGGGGGACATGTATCAATAGAAAAAAAGTTTGTAAAAAAACTTCATTTTTAAATGAGCATGATTTTTAAAGTGAAAGCCTAAGTCCTCATGCACACGAGATGCTGCTAAACGCGCGTTCAGAGGCAGTTGGACACTTTTTTCAACTGCACCTGAACGCATGCAATGTTATCCTATGTGTCCATGTACACAGTCTAGTTTTTTCCCGTTTTTATGCAGTTGCGTTTTAACCTCGTTTTTCCAGAAGCAAAAAAATGCGTTCAGACACTTTGCTTTTCCACGTTTCAGACGCAAAACGCAGCTAAACGCGGCTAAACGCAGGCACCTGCGTTTAGCCGCGTTTGCGTTTATAAGCCTTTTTAAAGGAACCCAATTTTTTTGACCAGAAAACTCAGAAATATGATGGTAAACAATAAAAAATACTAGAAAAATTGGTTTAAAATGTCGTAATTAGTTTAGATAGTTCATAGAGCATATATACTCACTGATGCATACATGTTTGTGAAATATCCAACGGACATTCGCTGTGCCATCAACGACAAGCTCTGATTCTGGACCTCTCATGCAAATTTACAACGACATTGCTGCCTCATCAAGAGCAACATAAGGAGCATTTCCTGACATATATTCAATATGGAATCCATTTCCAAAAAAAAAACACAGAAAGAGAGGCAAATGCAAGTGTACAACTGCTCTCTCTGCTGCTGCTGCTCACTCTGATCAAAATGTCAGAAATAGTTAATAATACATGCTTTCTGAGCTTTACAAATGCTTATAGACGCAAACGCGGCTAGACGCGGCTAAACGTGGCTAAATGCAGCATGAAAACACAGCAAAACGCGCGTTTTTAAACGTAGGTTTCTGCTTTTTAAAACATGCGTTCAGCAGAGTTTGCATCTGCGCCTCGTGTGCATGGGGCCTAAAAATGTATGAGTTCCTCCAATATAGTGCCTGTGGGTCCCATTAGTCTACCTGTAAAGTGGCAGGTCTGTACCATGTCTAGAATCTGCTGCAGCAATAATTGCATTTATAAAACCAAAAAAAAGACATTTTCCCTGCAAACTGCCTTTATTTTGCTCAGCAACAGCTGGAGAGCCAGTGCATATGATGAGGCCACAATGTAGTGCACTGGGTACAAGATTAGAGATTTTTTGGATACATTCTGGTGTCACTTTGACTTTGTATAGAAGTAACAGGTGCGTAAAAAATTGGTCTTTGGGTGTCGGTGGCATTTCCCACCGTTACCCTAGAGATACTCCTGATGAAAGCAAGAATTGGCCTTGCTGTAAAAAACAGGTGCTGAAATATTGGTCTTTGGGTGTTAATTGTGCCCATGAAACCTATACCAAAAACATTCTTCCAGATGAAATGATTGAACACCCTCAAAGCTAGGCAGCCTCAAAGCCCTGCAAAGATTCCACATCCCAAAAAGACTTAATCAGTGACATCGGCATCAGGGGCTTCATAGCTGGTAATCCAGGACTGATTAATTTTTCTAAAAGTCAAACAGTCTGTGGACAGACGCGTTCTTTGATCAGTAACGAAACCTCCTGCCTGTTCTAAAAAGCATGCTGGATGCAGGGCAGCCCAACAACATAATAGCATACTGGGCAAGTTCTGACCAGTGACCTATTCTTATGACCCAGTAAGTCAGTGGATTGTCAGCTGGAAAGCTCTCCATCTCTGTTTTGGCCCCGAGGGAATCGCCCACCATGTGATGCAGATACTGCCAATGGGATGTGGAAGCTGACAGCCCTGGGCGACGAGGACTAAAAAAATTCCGAAATGCCTCATTTAGGCAGACGCCTTCTCCAACGCTCCTCTTTTCACCAACAGAAGACTCCACGACACTATAATCTACTGGAGTCAGGAAAAATGTTCAATAAAATCCTCTTTAACATGTCCTCAAGAGATTTTATCTTCTGCACTCTCTGTGGGGATGGGATGAGTTCTGAGACCTTCCCCTTATTATAACAGTGGTCAAGGAGGGTTGTCAAACAGTAATCATCCTTCTCCTTTATGCCACGTATTCTTGGGTCCTTTCGCAGGCTTTGAAGCATGAGGTTGCCCATGCACCTCAAATTTGCCGAGGCTTGAGAAGCAGACTCCTCGGGTTCACTCAGGATGACAACATCTAGAACTTCCTCCTCCCAGCCACGTACTACTACCAAGGGTCCTGGGGTTGGAAAGCCATCGCTTACAGATGGACGCATGTCTTCCTCTTCTACGCAGCCTATGAAAGTGCCAGAATCCTCCTTCTTATCCTCCTCCCCTCTCTCCTACTGTGTGTTCTGTGACATGGGAATGATGGTGTCTGCATAAAGTGGGCCTCGAGAGGAAAGAAAGTCCTCCTCTTCCTCCTGCTGCTCTGCCTCCAGTGCCCTGTCCATAATGCCACGCAGAGTCTGCTCCAGCAGGAATACAACAGGGATTGTGTCACTGATGCATGCACTGTCACAGCTCACCATCCTTGTGGCCTCCTCAAATGGTGACAATAAAGTGCATGCATCCTTAATGATTAGCCATTGGCATGGGGAAAAAAGCTGAGGCGGCCTGAGCCTGTCGTTGTGCCGTATTCGCACAGGTACTCATTGATGGCCCTCTGCTGCATGTATAGCCGCTGCAGCATTGACAAAGTCGAGTTTCACCTGGTGGGCATGTCACAAATCAGATAGTTTACGGGCAGGTGGATTTCCCTCTGAATTTCAGCCAACTGAGCACTGGCTGTATATGACCGCCTGAAATGGCTACAGACTCTTTGGGCCAGCTTTAGCACATTTTGCAAACCTGGGTACGTATTTAGGAAATGCTGCACCACCAAATTGAGGACATGTGCCAGGCATGGCACATGTGTCAACTTTCCCTGTCTAAGGGCAGACAGGAGGTTTGAGCCATTATCGCACACCACCATTCCTGTCCCCTAAATACACCAGCTGAAGCACTGCATGGCACCTTTTAGCCTGACTCTGGGAATA
Source organism: Lithobates sylvaticus (assembly GCA_028564925.1). Taxonomy (NCBI): domain Eukaryota; kingdom Metazoa; phylum Chordata; class Amphibia; order Anura; family Ranidae; genus Lithobates; species Lithobates sylvaticus. The sequence goes on along the minus strand of CM053026.1, from coordinate 663,925,486 downwards.
GCCCTTTGAACACTTAGGGGGTACCTGATGTTCATAGGACAATTCTGCAGAGGAGGGCATGGAGGTGACGGAGGAGGGGGTAGAGCTCACAGGTCTGGCATCATCACCGCCAGCTGTATGGAGACGTGGGGGCACAACAAGCTGCAGCACCAAGCCCTGTCCTGCATTCTTTCGAGTTGCAAGCAGCGTTACCCAGTGTGCTGTGAACGAAATATATCGTCCCTGTCCATGCTTGCTGGACCACGTGTCAGCAGTAAGGTTGATTTTACGGCTGACTACCTTGCCCAACGATGCCAGAACATCCCCTTCCACGTGATGGTAGAGAGATGGAACGGCCTTACGTGAAAAGTAGTAGTGACTGGGAACCTGCCATTGTGGTACAGGACATTGTGCAAATTCACAGAAGGGGGCAGAATCCACCAGGTGGAAAGGCAGCAGTTGGAGAACTAACAGCTTTGACAAGCTTACATTTAGACGCTGGGCATGTGGGTGGCAGGGACTGTATTTTTTTTCCTGCTGCAGCAGATGGGGCAGAGAAATTTGCCAGCTACAGTCCACAGCTGGTGGTGTGCTGCTGGCCGATGTGCTGCTAGGACCTGGGACACCCTGTGCTATACCATCATCCCTGTCAGTGGAGGCTGCTTAGAGGTAATGACTTGGCATAGCAGGGGCAGACTGAAGTGGGTAAGGAGGAGGGACAGATTTGTGCCCTTTTGTGTGGCTTTTAGATGCTCTTGCCAACGGGCTTAGTGGTTGGATGTTAAATGCCTTGTTAAGCATGTGGTACCCAAATGGTTGGTGTTTTTGCCATGTTTGATGTGCCTGAGACACATTTTGCAGATAGCAACAGTGAGATCTGCTGCAGATGTGCTGAAAAAGGCCCAGACAGCTAAGCTTTGAGAGTGGGCCGGGAGATAACAGCTGCAGAATGTGATCGAATGGGGTGACATCTTTCTTGATGTCATCATCATCATCTCCATCTCCTCCATCTCCATCATTACCACTGGAGACAACTTGGCAATATGCTGTGGCTTGGGGAACATGAATGCCAATTTGTCTACCAGTGTTCCTCTCTCTCTCAAGGCTCATGTTCCTGTCATCCTCAACCTCAGAACCAAACATCTGAATCCAGTAATGGCTGGGCATCATCAAGGTGCAAGTGGCTGACGGTGTGGTCAAATAACTCAGCTGACTCCTCAATGGCTAATGTTGGGGCTATGGCAGGAATAGATGTGGACAAAGAAGGCAGGTTTATCCACTCTGGCAACTGCAGGGGATTGTCTCTGCTTGTGTGACAGAGGATGAGGAGGATGAGGAAGGTTTAGTAAGCCAGTCCACCACCTCCTCTACATGCTGTGTCTGGATATCACAGGCAAACTCACTAAACAGAGGAAATTATGCCCTGCCTGAGGACCGACCACCACGTCCACCTTTGCCTCTGGACACATTTGTTGCTGGCCCCCTTACAGTGCCAAGGGAACGTCTGCCTCTCCTTGTTGTCCTCCCAGACATTATTGGGAGGGAGGGGGAGGTGCTTATAAGCAAATGTAAAGAAGAATTTGAAATCTGTACGTAGATGCACTTTAATCAAAGAGGTGTTTGGTGCACTTTAGTTTTAGTACTCACACTACACAGACACACTCCACGGATACACTATAATATACTGCAATATAATGCGCCAATATTCTACACTGACAAATGAAGCAAAATAGCACAGTATAGCACACAAACTAATAGCACTGAACAGAGCCCTGTTCTATCTCTATCCACGCCGATATCACACTGAAAATGGCTGCCATTGAAAGAATACTTTTATACTGTGGGGTGGGAATGAGCCATGATTGGATAAAGTCATGATGACGGTGTCCAATCATGACTCTGACAGTGCTCTGTGCCCTGATTGGCTGAAGCTTTCACTGCTTCAGCCAATGAGGGCTTGCAATGCACTGTTCAGCGCCGCAATACATTGTGGTCAGTTTTGGGGGCCGAACAAAAGGTCGAAGACCTGTTTGTTTGGCAGTTCGTCCAACGTTCGAACAGCGAAAGTTCAGCCCGAAGTTATGCTCGGCCCGAACCGTTCGCCTATCCCTAATCATTAGTACGGTGCTTTCGACAGCCAATTTCACTTTTTCGTCAGACAAAAGCTGGATGTGCAGACTATAAAATTTTTGTCGGATGTGAACTCAACGTCTGATTTTCGTTTCATTAGTACGGTTTTCGTATGAAAAAAATCGTAAAAGCAAGACTATGCATGCTCAAAAACGAAAGAATGCATACAAAACTATTCAACTATTCTATCATCCGAAAATTTTCGTGATGTTAGTGACCTCTTCACTTTCCACATGAGACTAGCATGCCACAAAAATCGGATGTTCTGTCGTCTTAAAATCAAAGCGTGTTTACAAGGCTTAAGAAACCTTATTTTTCTGCTGCAGTTAAGTAACCCTAAAGCTGGCTACACACTATACAATTTCCTTTAGATTTTTTCCTTTAAATTTACCAAAACCATATAATATGAGGTCGAACCTTAAGGCTACTTTCACACTGGGGTGTTGGGGGCATCGTTTTTGAAGCACTTTTCGGCCGATAGTGGGGCGATTTTAACCCCCGCTAAAGGCCGAAAAAGGGTTAAATGAGGCGTTTTGCTGGCTCTTCGGCGGTATACACCACTCCTACAACGCCTCAAAGATGCGGCTTGCAGGACTTTTTTTGGTATCCTTCCAGCGCACCACTTCAGTGTGAAAGCACTCAGGCTTTCACATTGGAGTGAGAGGAGAGGCTCGTTACAGGTGCTATGCAGGCGCTATTTTTACCGTTGTAGTGCCTGCAAAGCGCCTCAGTGTGAAAGCAGCCTAAGCTTTTTCCGTCGGAATTTCCGATGGAAAAAATTTGAGATCCTGCTCTAAAATTTTCCGACAACAAAATACGATCAGACTTTTTCCAATCGTGTATAGAGAAGTGCCACGCATGCTCAGATCAAATTATGAGACCAAAGCTATTGGCTACTAGCCTCTACGTAGTTCTGTCGTAAGCAACGAACGTCACCACATTCAGAATGATCGGATTTTCCGACAACTTTGTCCGACCGTGTGTATGCAACACCAGTGTTGGACAAAATCCGTCGGAAAAAATCAGACGGATTTTGTGGTCGGAATTTCCAACCGTGTGTACGGGGGCTTAGAGTTTCAACTTGTATGCAATCAGGCAGGTCCTTGCACTACATAGTTTTGGTAAATCTAAAGGAAATCAGACAACAAAAGTTGTATAGTGTGTATGGGGTCTTATAGGCTGTGTGTCTTCCCTGGCCTGTAACTGGACTGGACAGTGAAATGAGAAGTAGCAGACTGATTAGTTTATCCCTCTGTCACTCTGTTCTCTGCTCCAATCAGCAAGTGTCTTGTTAACACAATAACATAAAGACAATTTGTGGAAATAAAGTTTCCCTAATACTGATGGCTTCTTTAGGACAACAAATGTTATTTGCACAAGTAGGCTATAATAGTCAGAAAACCAGTGAAAAGCCATTTCTAAATATTATTTACTAATTAAAAAAATTGCATTAGTCAGCCTAATTTAATGCACACACTATACTTGTTTTTTCTGTAGAAGATGTTTTGGAACCTCTATGTGTCATAAGTAGGAAGACTTTATACTGTCTAATTATTACTTTAATCCCTCAGCCTGCCATTAAGTAAATTACTTATACACTTTACTGAAGATTCTGACATTGTAAAGGGCAAGTGATTCCAACTGGATACAGGTATGAACTGATGGATTATCATAACCAGACAAAAAACATCTACCAGCATCGATTAATAGCTTGTGCGCTGGAAACAATACTTCCTTGTGCTTCTGTGTTCAGAGCCCCCCAGAATAGGGATTCATCTCAAACCTCTACTGTCCTCAATGGCTCGAAATAAAGCCACCTTACTGACCGTTCCCAAAGTGAATTAAGTTGGTTTTTTGCTTTTCTTCAATATGTTTTGTTGAGAGTAAAAATGGCAGTGTGTTGGCTTCATCAATTCTCATCTGGTTTTAAAGCTCAACTCTAGACAGAAATAAGGGACACATCTTAATGCATCTCTGTATTCAATAATAACTACCGTATTTATCGGCGTATAACACGCAATTTTTCCCCCTTAAAATCGGGGGAAAGTCGTGGGTGCGTGTTATACACCTATTGGCAAAAAAAATGTGACAAAAAAAGCGCCGTCAAAAAAATACGAGCGCCGCCGAAAAAGACCGAGCGCCAATGAAAAAGACCGATCTGACTGCTCGGCTCCGCTCGCAGTCCCGCCTCCCTTCCGAAAAACAGCAGGGAGGCGGGACTGTGAGCGGAGCCGAACAGTCGGCTCGGTCTTTTCCGTTGGCGCTCTTTTTTTTTCAGTGTCGCTCGGTCGGTCTTTTTCGGCGGCGCTCGTGCAGTCTGTCTAGGCGGCGGGAAATTTAAACGTGGGCAAGCTGCAAATGACGCTGGCAAGCTGCAAATGACACTGGGCAAGCTGCAAATGACGCTGGGCAAGCTGCAAATGACGATGGGCAAGGCTGCAAATGGCGCTGGGCAAGCTGCAATTGACGCTGGGCAAGCTGCAAATGACGCTTAAATGTAAGTTTTTTTTTTCTCTAAACTTCCCTCCTAAAACTTTTTTTCCTTAAAATGCCCTCCTAAACTTGGGGTGCGTGTTATACGCCGATAAATACGGTAATTAATATGGGATTAAATCCACCAAAAAAAAATGATATAGTGCAGCTTAACTATTCATAGATTGTTGGCTGCATTTGTTTTCTTTTTTTAGGCTTTTTTCCGTTATTATCATCAGGTGATCTGGCCAGTAAGTCACATTGCAGATTTACTGCTACAGAGCGACCATGCTGTGAAGGATCACGCATATATAAAATAAAAAAAATATATATATATCCTATCGTTTTCAGATGCTATAACTTTTGCACAAATCAATCAATATACTCTTATTGGGATTTTTTTAACCAAAAATATGTAGCAGAATACATATTGGTCTAAATTGATGAAGACATTTTATTGTTTTTATTTTTTTATTGGATGTGTTTTAGAGCAGAAAGTAAAAAATATTGGGGTTGATTTACTAAAGGCAAATCCACTTTGCACTACAAAGGCACTTGGGAGTGCAGTCGCTGTAAATCTGAGGGGAAGATCTGAAATGAGGGGAAGCTCTGCTGATTTTATCATCCAATCATGCAAGCTAAAATGCTGTTTTTTATTTTCCTTGCATGTCCCCCTCGGATCTACAGCGACTGCACTTCCAAGTGCACTTGTAGTGCAAAGTGGATTTGCCTAGTACATAACCCCCATTGTCTTTTTTCAAAATTGTCAGTCGTTCTTTGTTTATAGTGTAAATAATAAAAACCACAGAAGTGATCAAATACCACCAAAAGAAAGTTCTATTTGTGGGGAAAAAAGGACATAAATTTTATTTGGGTACAACGTAGCATGACAGTGCAATTGTCAGTTAAAGTAACACAGTGCCGTATTGCATAAAATGGCCTGGTCAGGAAGGGGGATAAATCTTCCGGAGGTCAAGTGGTTAACAGACCAAGCTGTCCAAAGGGGCAGTTAGGCCACTGAGGCACTGACAATGGTCAGCTTTTTTCCTTGTTTACATACTTTAAAGTGGGTGTAAGGCAGGAGGTTTTTTGTCCTAATGAATTCTATGCATTAGGATAAAAAGCATTCTGGGTGCAGCAGCCCCCCTCATACTTACCTGAGGTCCCTCTCTGTCTAGCGATGTCCACGAGTGTCTCAACTATCTGAGATTCTCCTTCCTGATTGTCTGGGACACAGTAGCTGTGCCCTTGGCTCCCATTGCTGTCAATCAAAGTAAGCTAGCCAATCAGGGGAGAGAGGGTGTGGGGCCAGGTTGGGGCTCCGTGTCTGAATGGACACAGGGAGCTGTGACTCAGCTTGAGTGTCCCCATAGAAATCTGCTTGCTGTGGGGGCACTGAACAGGAGGGAGGTGCCAGGAGCACAGAAGAGGGACCCGAGAAGAGGAGGCTCTGGGCTGCTCTGTGCAAATCCACTGCAACAGAGCAAGTAAGTATAACATGTTTTTTATTTTTATAGGGAAAAAAACAAGACTTTACAATCACTTTAAGTTGACTTGTTATCAGACTATTGCATTTCCTGCATAGCAGAGCTCTGACTGGGAGAGGGAGAAGTAGTACTAGAAGTTAATGAGCTGTGCTGCAGTTCCCACACCATTGCATGAACTCTCCCCTGTCATAATATGGAAGCATTGAGAAGCTGATTTGTTAGTTATACAGACACTGAAACAAGTAATATATAATGCAAGTTCCTGCATTACACAGCTGAAAAAAGAGAGAACAAATAATTGCTATTATGTAAACCTGCAAGCATTTTTTTATTTTCACTGTGGTTCTTCTTTAACGGCTTCAGCCCCAGAAGATTTTACCCCCTTCCTGACCAGAGCACTTTTGGTGATTCGGCACTGCGTCGCTTTAACTGACAATTGACAACTGACAACGGTCATGCAACGTTTCACCCAAACAAAATTGACGTCCTTTTTTTCCCACAAATAGAGCTTTCTTTTGGTGGTATTTGATCACCTCTGCGTCTTTTTTTTTTTTTTTTTTTTTAAATAAACAAAAAAAGAGCAACAATTTTGAAAAAAAACACAATATTTTTTACTTTTTGCTATAATAAATATCCCCCAAAGTTATATATTAAAAAAATTTGTTTTTCCTCAGTTTAGGCCGATATGTATTCTTCTACATATTTTTGGTTAAAAAAAAAATTGCAATAAGTGTATACAGGCATACCCCACTTTTAGGTACACAATTGGGTTTAACCACTTCCCGACCGGCCACTGCATATATACGTCAGCAGAATGGCACGGGCAGGCAGAATCACGTACCGGTACGTGATCGTGCATGTGCCTGCCCGTGGTCGCGCGCGCGCCGCTAGCGGCGCGCTCGCGACCCGGTCGGGAGCTCTGTGACCCCGGCCGCGGGACCAGCGGACCCGATCGCCGCTGGTATCCCGCGATCGGGTTACGGAGCTGAAGAACGGGGAGAGGTCTATGTAAACAAACCTCTCCCCGCGCTTCCTACACTGACTGTCAGTGATCGGCGGTTCCCTGTCATCGGGAACGCCGATCAATGACGTCAGACGTACAGCCACGCCCCCCTACTGTAAAAAAAAAACACAACACGTCACACTGACTCCTCCCCGCCCCCTAGTGGTTAACCCCCTAACTACAACTGTCATTTACATAGGAATCAGTGCTATTTAAATAGCACTGATTGCTGTATAAATGACAAATGTCCCAAAAATGTGTCAAAAATGTCCGATGTGTCCGCCAAAATGTCGCAGTCACAATAAAAATCGCTGATCGCCGCCATTACTAATAAAAAAAAAAATATTAATAAAAATGCTATAAAACTATCCCCTATTTTGTAAACGCTATAACTTTTGCGCAAACTAATCAATAATCGCTAATTGCGATTTTTTTTACCAAAAATATGTAGAAGAATACGTATCGGCCTAAACTGAGGAAAAAAAATGTTTTTTTATATATTTTTTGGGGATATTTATTATAGCAAAAAGTAAAAAATATTGCATTTTTTTCAAAATTGTCGCTCTATTTTTGTTTATAGCGCAAAAAATAAAAACCGCAGGGGCGATCAAATACCACCAAAAGAAAGCTCTATTTGTGGGAAAAAAAGGACGCCAATTTTGTTTTGGAGCCACGTCGCACGACTGCGCAATTGTTAGTTAAAGCGACGCAGTGCCGAATTGCAAAAAGGGGCCTGGTCCTTTAGCTGCAAATTGGTCCGGGGCTGAAGTGGTTAATTACTAAAGCTGGAAAGTGCAAAATCAGGCTCACTTCTGCATAGAAACCAATGAGCTACTAATCCCAGCTTGTTCAATGAAGCTTTGGTAATAAAACCTGGAAGCTCATTGGTTTCTATGCAGAAGTGAACCCGATTTTTCACTTTCCAGCTTTAGTAAATAAACCCCATTGTGTACTTAAAAGTGGGGTATGCCTGTACTGATTGGTTTGCTCAAAAGTTATAGCATCTACAAAATAGGGGATAGTTTTATGGCATTTTTATTACTAGTAATGGCGGTGATCTCTGATTTATATCGGGACTGCAACATTATGGTGGACACGTCGGACAATTATGACACATTTTTGGGACCATTGGCATTAATACAGCGATCAGTGCTATGAAAATGCAAATTAAAAAGGGCACTGGCAGTGAAGGGGTTAACACTAGGGGGCGATCAAGGGGTTAATGTGTTCCCTAGTGTGTGTTCTAACTGAAGGGGGCTGTGCAGGGGAGATGACAGATCGTTGTTCATACTCTGTATGAACAGACGATCTGTCTGTTCTCCTCTCAGAGAACCGGAAACTTTCTGTTTACACACACAGATCCCGGCAAAAGTATTTGCCTGCACCAGATCTTATGCTACCGCAGTGCCATGCAAATTGGTGTGGTGCATTTTTGAAAAGTAGTGCATGCATTTCTTTTTGTGCCATCCAGTGCAATTTCAGCCCATTCAAATGAATGGGTTGATAATAACACTGCACTGAGTCGCACAGGAAGTGCACAGGAATGCAGCCTGCTTTTCTGTGCGATTCAGGGGTGAACCGGCTCTAACACAGTCGATCACAGAATCCCAGAAAGGTGTATTTTAGTTGTATATTTAAAAGGGAATCTCAGGCCATTAAACTGGACACTTTCCTCAAGTTTGCCATATATCTCGTATGGAATAATCCAGTTTGCTTTGAATTATCTTTGTGTTCCAGCATGAAAAAAGACAAACAATCCCTAATATGCTTTAGGATAACTTTCACCACTGTCTCCCCTGTGAAAATGTCCCGTCCAAAAAATATATTGGCTTCTTCTTTGATCTGGATATATTGATAGTTTTCAACAAAAGATATGATCTGAGTATATTGGTGGAGCTGAATTCAATAGACAACTGTAAATTGGATTTTTTTTTATCACAATAGAAAACAATAATAAGTAATGTAGCGTTGGGTAAAAACACATTTTATAGACTACAGAGTTACAGGAAAAAAACTTAATGGAATGGAAGTGACAGCTAGATTATTTAATGGTGAGATTTAATGGTAGATCATAGACTTTGCTTTATTTGTTTTGTAATCCCTTGTTACTTTCAGATCTGACCTTAGAGAAGTTAAACATTACAATTATTTGAAGTTAAACTTAAATACCAACAATGTTAATTTTTCTTATGTCTAAAATGCTCATTTTTGGCATAGGGGCAAAGCCAAGATCCTTGCGGGAAGGGATCCTTCTGAAATCTCTGAAGCCTGCAAGTGTCTGAACCTAAATTGGAAGTACCTAAAGTTTTAATAATTTAGGTAAAAAGTTACGAGAAAAGGGAGCACACAGCTCATCAATTTATAACAGAATGCTGGATTTAACCACTTCAGCTATGGAAGATTTACCCCCCTTCATGGCATTTTTTGCTATACGGCACTGCGTTACTTTAACTAAGGCCCCATGCATGCGAGACGCTGTTAAACGCGCGTTCAGAGGCAGTTGGACACTTTTTTCAACTGCCCCTGAACGCATGCAATGTTATCCTATGTGTCCATGTACACAGTCTAGTTTTTTCCCGTTTTTATGCAGTTGCGTTTAACCTTGTTTTTCCGGAAGCAAAAAAATGGGTTCAGACATTTTGCTTTTCCATGTTTCAGACACAAAACGTGTCTGTGCGTTTGCGTTTATAAGCGTTTTTAAAGGAACCCAATTTTTTGGACCAGAAAACTCAGAAATATGATGGTAAACCATAAAAAATACAAAAAAAATTGGTTTAAAATGTCATAATTACTTTAGACAGTTCATAGAGCATATATACTCACTGATGCAATGCCATAAAAAAACTCAATTTTTTAGGTGGCTTAGACAATGAGGAATGCCTCCACTTCTTTGCCCCAACCCTTCATCCAATTTCTAATCTAATCAGTGACTCCAACTAGTCTGACCAAAGCATAGCAATGTCTTTTTTTCACAAAGAAAAACCTGCATACCAATGTCTAGTCAGCCCCAACCCCCGACCATGTTTGTGAAATATCCAACGGACATTCGCTGTGCCATCAACGGATGGGTCCAATATTGACAAACTCTGACTCTGGACCTCTCACGCAATTTGTGACGACATTGTTGCCTCATCAAGAGCAACATCAGGAGCATTTCCTGACATATATACAATATGGGATCCATTTCCAAAAAAAAAGCACAGAAAGAGAGGCAAATGCAAGTGTACAACTTCTCTCTGCTGCTGCTCACTCTGATCAAAATGGCAGAAATAGTTAATAATACATGCTTTCTGAGCTTGGGGAGGGTCTATATGATGTTATCTTTACAAACGCTTATAGACGCAAACGCGGTAAAACGCGTCTAAACGCAGCATGAAAACACGGCAAAACGTGCGTTTTTTAAACGCAGGTTACTGCTTTTTAAAACATGTGTTCAGCAGAGTTTGCATCTGCATCTCGTGTGCATGGGGGCTAGAAATTTTGCGGTCGTGAGACACTGTACCCAAATAAAATGTATGTCCTATAAACAAATAATAAAAAAACATTTTGAAAGGAAAACAATATTTTGTACTTTCTGCTATAAAATATATCCAGTAAAAAATCGAATTTCTTCATCAATTTAGGCCAATATGTATTCTGCTATTTTTTTGGTATTTAAAAACTCAGAATAAGCGTATATTGATTGGTTTGTGCAAAAGTTATAGTGTCTATAAACTATATATTTATGGGATTTTTATGTATTTATTTATTTTTTTACTAGTAACGGCATCGATCAGCGGGACTGCGATATTGCAGCGGACAAATCGGACAATGATATTTCTGACACTTTTTTGGGGGAACCAGTGACACTAATACAGTGATCAATGCTAAAAATATGCTCTGTCACTGTACTAATGGCACTGGCTGGGAAGGAGTTAACATCAGGGGCGATCAAAGGGTTAACTGTGTTGCCAGTGTTTGTGTACTGTGGAGGAGGTGCTTGTGCTAAGGGAAGTAAATAGATTAAGAGTGATTTGTGGATTTAAAAATGTGTTATAAATATCTTTTAACTACTTCAATACAGGGCACTTACACCCCCTTCCTGCCCACGCCATTTTTCAGCTTTCAGCGCTGTGACACTTTGAATGACAATTGCGCAGTCATGCTACACTGTAACCATGTGAAATGTTTATCATTTTCTTCACACAAATAGAGCTTTCTTTTGGTGGTATTTAATCACTTCTGGGTTTAAAATTTGTTCCTAAAAAAAAAAAAGACAGAAAATTTTGAAAAAAATTAAAGTTTTCTATGTTTCTGTCAGTAAATTTTGTAAATAAGTAATTTTTCTCCTTCACTGATGGGCGTTAATGAGGCGGCACTGATGGGCACTGCTAGGCTGCACTGATGGGCACTAATGAGATGGCACTTATGGGGACTGATTAGGTGGCACTGATGAGGAGGCACGAATATGCCACACTTATGGACACTGATAGGTGACACTAATATGTGGCACTGATGAGCACTGATAGGTGGCACTGGTGGGCACTGATGGGTGGCACTGGTGGGTGGCACTGATGGGCACAGATAGGCGACACAGCACTGATGGGCATTGATGGGCAGCAGTGATAGGTAGTGATGGGCAGCAGTGGTGGGCAGCAGTGATAGCCAGCACTGACTGACATCACTAATGGGTACTGATTGCTGGCACTTGTGGGCACTGTTTGCTGGCACTGGTGGGCACTCACTGCTGGAACTTTTGGGCACACTGCTGGCACTGTGGACGCTTTAGTGTAATCAGGGCACTACGACATTACTAGTTTAAAAAAAAAAAAAATCCATAAAAATATTCCATAGTTTGTAGACTATAACTTTTTGCGCAAACCAATCACTATACGCTTATTGGGATTTTTTTTACCAAAAATATGTAGCAGAATACATATTAATCTAAATTGATGAAGAAATTTTATTTTTGACATTATTTTATTGTATATGTTTTAAAGCAGAAAGTAAAAAATGTTGTGTTTTTTCAAAATTGTCGGTCTTTTTTTGTTTACAGCGCAAAAAATAAAAACCGTAGAGGTGATCAAATACCACCAAAAGAAAGCTTTATTTGTGGGAAAAAAAGGACATCAACTTTATTTGGGTACAGTGTCGCACGACCACGCAGTTTCCAGTTAAAATAGCGCAGTGCCGTATCGCAAAATGTGGCCTGCTCAGGAAGGGGGTAAAACCTTCTGGGGCTGAAGTGGTTAAGGGGGCGTGGCTGGGTGTGTCTTATGTAGAGCTACTTTTGCCAAAAGGTGTCCCTCGTTTCCATCTAAAAAAGTTGGTATGCAAACGTATCCAGTAGGTTTACTTGACCTTAATCAAAGGTTTATGTAATACCCTGTGGGGTAAACACACACGGCTCCATAGGGGGTTAGTAGGTGGACTTGCTTGTGCTATGTAAGTTAATTCCCTTTATGTTTTCTGTATCACCAGTTACTGTATATTCACACTTCCAAGGCATGTTTGACTTTGTTGAGCTGTAATTTTTTTCACATCAGGCATTTTTTGGAAGACAGCAAGGTGGCTATCCTGGTATCACTAGTGAGTGTATTCCAGGATCACTAGATTACAGGTGATAGGAAGGTGGGTGGAATGGTATCACTAGTGCACTCCTGTACTAGTACTCACTAATCCATATCTTTATGGACCTTGCTTTGTTCACTGGTGTGCAGTCATGATGGAACAGGAAGGGGCCATCCCCAAACTGTTCCCACAAAGTTGGGAGCATGAAATTGGCCAAAATGTCTTGGTATGATGACACCTTAAGAGTTCCCTTCACTGGAACTAATGGGCCAAGCCCAACCCCTGAACAACAACCCAACACCATAATCCCCCCTCACCAAATGATTTTGACCATTGCACAAAGCAAGGTCCATAAAGACATGGATGAGCGAGTTTGGGGTGAAGGAACTTGACTGGGACACCTTTTGGATGAATTAGAGCGGAGACAGTGAGCCAGGCCTTCTTGTCCTCATCAGTGCCTGACCTCACAAATGCGCTTCTGGAAGAATGGTCAAACATTCCCATAGACACACTCCTAAATCTTGTGTACAGTCTTCCCAAAAGAGGTGAAGCTATTATAGCTGCAAAGGGTGGGCAAACTCAATATTAAACCTTATGGTTGAAGACTGGGATGCCATTCAAGTTCATGTGTGTGTAAAGGCAGGTGTCCCAATACTTTTGGTAATTTAGTGTAAGTGTATTCCAGGATCACCAGAGGCGAGGTGGGTAGACTGGTGCAGAATAGTAATGTCTGGAAGAATAATAGGAATATTAAAGTGGGGTGCCCCCTAAAAAAAAGAAATGTAAAAGTCAGCAGCTACAAATACTGCAGCTGCTGACTTTTAATAATCAGACACTTACCTGTCCCAGGGTCCAGCGCTGCGGGTGATTGAAGCCCCCCACCCTGTCACGTGTCCCAGATGACTGACTGCGCCGAGGGGAAGTGAGGTTAGTGCCCGGGCACTGAAGAAGACAGACTACGAGGGACCCCCTAGCAACAGGCATTTAGAGGTGAGTAAAAAAAAAAAAAAAAATTCCAATTATTTTTTTCTTTTTTTTTTTTATGAATTTTAAGCTATTTTTTTTTTTTGGGTGGAAACACCACTTTAACTGAATTTATCAGCAGGTAAACTTTAATCCCTGTGTGCATTTGAAAGTTTCTTTTTCCATTTTGATTGGAACTTTTCTTCATAGTATTTAACCAAAAATATGCAATCTAACGAATCAAGTGTATCTATACAGGCCAACCTCAGTGCACCTTTATGCCGCGTACACACGGTCGGATTTTCCGACGGTAAATGTTGTATGTGAGCTTGTTGGCTGAAAGTCCGACCATGTGTATGCTCCATCAAACATTTGTTGTTGGACTTTCTGCCAACAAATGTTGGCTAGCAGGTTCTCAAATTCTCCACCAACAAAACTTTGTTGTCGGACTTTCTGATCGTGTGTACACAAGTCCGTCGCACAAAAGTTCACGCATGCTCGGAATCAAGCAGAAGGAGCCCAAAGGGTGGCGCACTGGCTATTGAACTTCCTATTTATCGGTTCGTCGTACGTTTTGAACGTCACTACGTTCCCACGTTCGTAATTGTTGGCCAACATTTGTATGACTGTGTGTATGCAAGACAAGTTGGAGCCAACATCCTTCGAACAAAAATCCACGGTTTTGTTGTCGGAAAGTCTGATCGTGTGTACGAGGCAAAATGCCGCGTACACACGACCGGTTTTCCAGTCGGAATAAACTCCGAAGGTTTTTCCGATGGAGTTCCGCTGAAACTGTCTTGCCTACACACGATCACACCAAAGTCCGACCTTCTAGAATGTGGTGACGTACAACACGTATGACGGGACTAGAAAAATGAAGTTGAATAGCCAGTAGCCAATAGCTGCCGTCTCGTACTTGCTTCAGAGCATGCGTCGTTTTTAGTCCATCGGAACAGCATACAGATGAGCGGTTTTCCCGATAGGAATTGGTTCCATCGGAAATATTTAAAACATGTTCTATTTCTAGGTCCATCAGAATTGTCGAAAAAAAAAGTCTGATGAGGCATATACACGATCGGAATATCCGATGAAAAGATTCCGTCAGACTTTTTCTGCTGGAAAGTCCGATCGTGTCGAGGCATTATGCCCCGTACACACAGTCGGAAAATCCGACTACAAAATCCATCGGATTTTTTCCGACAGATTTAGTCCGACACTGGTGTTGCATACACACGGTCGGACAAAGTTGTCGGAAAATCCGATCATTCTGAACATGGTGAAGTTTGTTGCCTACGACGGGACTACATAGAGGCTAGTAGCCAATAGCTTTGGTCTTGTAATGTGATCTGAGCATGCGTGGCACTTTGTCCGTCGGAATTCGCTACACACAATCGGAAAAAGTCCGATAGGACTTTGTTATCGGAAAATTTAAGAGCAGGAGATAAAACTTTGTCTGTCGGAAAATCCGATGGAAAATGTCCGATGGAGCCTACACACGGTCGGAATTTCCGACAACATTGTCCGATAGGACATTTTCCGTCGGAAAATCCGACCGTGTGTATGGGGCTTAAGAGTTCACCGATACCAAAATCAACTCTGTGACCTTGTCCCCGTGTACTGTATCATTACCAGAGATAATATTGGTCTTCGCAAATGCCAGTCACTGGCAAGCTGGTGAACAATGCAGATAGTTAAACTTACATTTCATTATGTGTGGACAGAAGTATTCATTATGTGCTTAGCTCTATTGTACACTCACATGTTTAAATGTTTTCATTCAGCTATCTTAAATTATTTTTTTTTTTCCATAATAAATTATTTTTGCTTTTGGCATATTGCATCATCGGGAGTCGGGACCATTGTCATACATTTATATTCCTCACCTAAACTATGGGGCACAATCCACTGAAAATGGTAAATAATATGACACACAAAAGAGAAAAAAAAAAAAAAAGAAAGAAAAGAAAAAGGTAATCGGATTTCTGGGAAGATGGAGCTTAGTGAAAGATGTGAGCTTTTATAAGGATGGACAATGGAAAAAGAAAATAATAACTCCCAACTTTGATTGTTCGAATATATTCTGCAAGGCACAGAGATGCATGCAAGCTGGAGCAGGCACAGGGCAGCAAGGTTAAGTACAAGAGAAAGCACAATACTTCAGATTGGCAGTAGACTGCAGCAGGAATAATCAAATCACAAGTAAATTGAATTAGCCAGTCCTAGGGCAGGCTCCTGGGACTGCTACACTGAATGCTAGCAAAGCTCCTCCTAGACTTTTTCCCCTCCCTAGTAAAACTCAAATGATGAATGCAGATGAAATTTGAAATATGAAAATCTGAAATAATTTATGGAAGTTGTCAGAAATCTGGCTGGCTTGTGCTGTAATTTCCTCAGAGACCAGGCAGGAAGGCTCATGTGCTTGCAGTGTGTCTGGATGTGCGGCTGGGCTTTGTGCAGCGCTGGATCGGCCCCTTTTTAAATGCTCTTGTAGACAAATTACAACTCATTACACACAGCCTTGCACCATGCCATCATGTCAGAGGAAATCTTTTTTCATTTGCACAAATTTGCTTGGAATTCTCATATTTATTTGAGCATCCATTATCCAACATGAACATTGAATTATCCGCAATTATTTCCAGAGGAGGGAGGATGTTTGTGCAGAGCCAGCACATGACCTCAGTGTGGGTGCGTGTTTGTGTGTTACACGGTGCCATTTTTATAAATGTTATTTACAACCTTTTACCAGCACCTATTACGATGGCAACCTATGACAGTCAGTAAGATCATAGTACTGGTTTCTATTGTTTAAAGCCCCAGTGTTTTATAAATGACATAATAGTGGCATTGTTCTACTGCCATATGCCCAGTGTAATAATGCCTATAGGATGTCACATTACTAATGATGACGTGAGGCTCTTGGGGCTTTCTGCAGCATTTGGAATTAAATAAACGGGAATGAGTAATAAATCGGATAATATAAATCACTCAAAACTCAGATGATAGTAATTTAAAAGACAGATATATATATAATGTTCTTAAAGAGCCACTATCACTTGGTTCATTAAGAGCAAAGTGATAGTCTCACCTATTAGCCCACCCCTCTAATAAAGTATACTAAATGATCCTTTGCTGTCTTCCCACTACAGGTGGTGATAGAGCTTATCTGAGTTCATGACGTTACTCCAGTGGTGGCCCGTCTATTAGAGGTGCAGGGGCGCCCCCCCATACTTCATGCGTCTGGCCCCTAATCTACTTGCAGGGCGCCGGACGCATAGATTTCAATGGGGTTTTTATTTTTTAAAGCACATGATTTAGAGCCTGAGGCTCTAATTGGTTTAAAAAAAGGATGTGCCCAGGGCGCAGAGCACTGCGCCCTGAGCCCATCCAGTTGTGTGACAATAGCAAGTTAATATTCCCTATTGTCTTTCTGATTCTCCTCCCAGGCAATCAGGAAGCCAGTCTTAAGACCTGATTGCCCGAGAGGCAAAGCAATCGCATTGGCCGCAGAGGGAAGGAGGAGGGAAGCCGCCGCAGAGGAAGACGCTGTGAAGCCGCCAAACAGGAAAGAGCCAAAGCTGCCTAGATGGGGTAAGTGCGGGGGGGCTGGTGGGGGGCAAGCCAGTAACCGTGGAAGTATCGGCGGGTGTCTTGTTTGCCCCCCCAAAATATATAGCACCAGCCACCACTGCATTACTCCTGCCATTTGTTTTCTCCACTGTAGGTGGCGCTGGACCGCAGCAGCATTGCAGTTGGAAGGGAAGTCAAGAGGAACTTGGCTCCTCTATGGTTTCCTGGGTCACTGGGGAAGCTATTCGATTGGATGCTGCCACCCCATGTGACTCTGGCTGCCATCTAGTGTCAGGGAGAGCCTATTTAATGCCCTGGCTCAGAGGCCTGGCATGCATTTTGCATGTGGGTATTGTAGGGACAGGTCAGCGGCCTGAGAGGGACAGTGATTAGCAGCAAGGAGAGGTTCCAGGCGAATAGGGAAAAGATAGGAACCTCCCAATTTAGATACAGACCGGCCAGATTGCATTCCGCCCCGCAAGACAGAAGCCGACGGCACATCTGAGATCTGCTCTGCTACATACACAGACACATTCTGTGAGTGTTCCCAGTCGGATGCCTTCCCACCTGGCTTGTTGAGAGTTATTGAACTTTGACATTAATACAAGTTCTGTTCTCTGCAACCAGATCTGAGTGTTAACTGCTGCACCTCCATACATGACATCAGTTGGTTGATTAGGCCTGGGCACTGTCACATAGGGGAGGTCCAATTCTCCCACAAACTCAAAAGCCAGACTCGGTACGAGCAATGAAGCAGGGAGTAGATGAGGAGCAAAGATCCATAAGGTGGGCTATCAGGCAGGAGATCCTGCCACTTTGTACTAAATGGGCAAATGACAGTGCCCTTTAAAGGAACCTGTGCTAATAGAAATAAGGGGGTTGCTATTGTTGTACTCCTTAAAACAACATGAATTACCTGGCGGTCACTGCCTTTACTTTAGAGTCACTGACCTAGAACAAGTATGCAGATTAGAAAGTCAGAGTAAAGTCAGAACATCTGATCTGCACATTTGTCCCGGCCAGGTCAAATACCACCAAAGCCAGCCAAGTACCTTATTCAAAGTAAGAGGTCTGCAATGTTGGACTCCATATTCTCTTAGTACAGGATACTATTAAAAAGAATCATACTTAAACTGGCCATACATGGACTGAGTGAAAAATAACTAATTTGATTCTCTCATCCACACAGTTCAGGTGGATGAAGGAGTTCTCCCCATTGTATCATTGTATTCTGACAACAGACGCGTCAGCTGGACTCCTCGGCTGTCAGAATACACCGATCAGCTCTGTGGCCTATTGTTCGTGAGCATCTGATCATAATATTGACTGCTTTCAAACAGGACTGACCATAGATGGATTGAAAATTCAGCTGGTCCCTGCTGAACTGACCAAATTTTGATCTATCTATAGCCAGCTTTAAAGCAGAATGTTGGTATTTTTAAAAAATGATACCCTTCCAATGGGCCATTCTCTACTTAAAGTAATATCAAAGTCTATTTTTTTTTGTTTAAAAATAACAAACATGTTATACTTACCTGCTCTGTGCAGTAGTTTTGTACAGAGCGGCCCAGATCCTCCTCTTCTCGGGTCCCCTGCCAGTGCTTCTGGCCCCTACCTCCTGCAGAGTGCCCCCACAGCAAGCAGCTTGCTATGGGGGCACCCAAGCCGCTGCTTTGTGTCCATTCAGACACAGCGCCGTGTCTCAGCCCTGCCCCCTCTCTATCTCCTCATTGGCTCACTGACTTTGATTGACAGCAGCAGGAGCCAATGGCCATTGAGGAGGGAGAGTACAGGACAGCCAAGGCTCTCATGCAACATCGCTGGATCGAGATGGGGCTCAAGTAAGTATTAGGGGGGCTGCTGCACACTGAAGGTTTTTTTATTTTAATGCATTCTATGCATTAAAATAAAAAAAAAACTTCTACCTCTAGAACCACTTTAAAGTCCAACTCCAGAAAATGTCAAAATGATCCCTTGCAGTTGGGATGCACCTGCACTACAAGGGTTAATTACTTGTTTAGACTAGCACTTTAATTTACTCAATCCCACACTACCCCGGCAGATGGGACACCCCACATTCTGGTGGTGGACTGTGCCTCAGCATTATCATGCCCAATGCAGGGCCATGGACCATGTGTTGGTCTTGATGATATCAAGACCTTAGACCGCTGGAGCATGGGAGAGAAGGCACTAGCAGTGCAGAGGAATGGAGGATCAACTATGTAAACCTTCTTTTCTATGTCCCCTAGACCTAAATGAGCTCCTGGAATTGGACTTTTACCAAAAGTTAACCCTTGCTACGTGGGGGCAGGGCCCACCGCAAGGGTATTTTTTTACAAAACTCCCCAGAGTTCAGATTAGAAAGTAATGATAGTGGCACATTGTTCATGCTTTAATAGGATTGAGCAGTAGTAGCTGCTCCTTTTCTGCAGTCAGTGGCCCTCTCTGGTCCCTAGGACAGAGGTGGAGAATAATCCCATCAGAGACATCTTCCCTGCTAGGATGGCCAGCAGCCTCCCTCTTCTCCTGCTGCAAGGATCTATGTCAGAGCATTTAGAGGAAGAAAGGATCTGGCCAGGAGATTATTGCTTCATTGTGCTTTTGTATATGTGTATTATAGTGTTGCTCCCCTGTCTGACACAAGGGGCTCAGTGTGGGACATGACAAAAGCTGTATATGACAGTGGGGAGGTATTGAAAGATGACCCCATATCTAGAGGCACAGAGTTCTGGATCCATTGATGACTTTTCCTGGCAGATTGAAGCGTGCCTGCTGGCTGCTGGCTATGGGCCTGGCTTCCTGGCAGTGCGGCACTTCAAAGCAACTGCGTGTAAATTCTCCCGCAGATCAGCAACACTCAATCTTCTGTCTGTCATAATAATAGCAGACCACAGGAGCCATGAATCTAGATTGGCAAGGAGATGAATTATTATTAACCCCCTACTTTGCGTGTAGGCATTTACCTTTACAACACACACACTGCAAGTGCTTTCATTTAACCGCTACGTATGATGTCAGCAGAACTTGGAATAAGCCGTATTAATAAAATTTAGAAGAGTTTTAAATAATACAGGCTGATTTGGGTTAAATAAATCAATGGAACATATAGGTTAGATATTAAATTAATTAATGCAAACCTACAGTTTGATTCTATTTCTGGATGTGATAGATAGATAGATAGATAGATAGATAGATAGATAGATAGATAGATAGATAGATAGATAGATAGATAGATAGATAGATGGATAGATAGATAGATAGATAGATAGATAGATGTTTGCAGGATATCACACATACGCACGCTGACAGTCTCCGCCCGGTCATGTGATGTATCTCCGTTAAAGTTGGCGGCATTAAAGAAGAGGAGCGAGGAGATAACTTTTGCTTCAAGCGCAAGTTTTTTTTTTTTTTTTTTTTTTAAGACAGTAAAAGTGTTGGATTAGGAATTCTTTTTTTTTTATTCTTTATTTAAAGAAGTTCCATACAGACAAGCCATAAGATATAGGGATACAAAGTACCAGGTATATGGCAAGCCACAATGGCTGCCTAACAGAACAAGTACATTATCATAAAAACAGCATGTAGTATATATCCCACCATGACGGATGGCTCAAACAACAGCAACCGGACAGCCCCATAGTTCCCCATTAGAGCAATTTTCTCATTAAGTAAAAACACAACATGAAGTGAAACCCCATATCTGGGACCACAAAAAAAAAGCAAATACTGGACTAATGGCAGGAAGAGAAAAAGGGAGAATAGTAACAGGAGGGAGGAGAGATAAAGAAGAAAATTATATATAATTGGGGGGGGGGGGGGGTTATATGTTAGGAGGGAGGGTAGAGCATGGATCCCAACTGTCTCTGATTTCAAGGGACTATGCCTAATTCTCGTCACATGCCTGATGAAGGGGTCCTGTGTGGCTCCAAATTGTTGCTTCTATTTATTTTTTTGATACTATGTGATTAAAATTTTGGACCCAATTTTGGAGATCCTGGTGTGCTGGTGACACTTCCTTCTCATGATTTGGAACAAAGTCCCTCTGTCCCTCTTTCCCCCTTATTTGTCCCTCATTTTGGTCTGATCTATATAGTTGTACATAAAATATTTTTTTTTTGTTTATCTTTCAAAAAATGTTTCCTAGTGCTAAACCTTTCATCCATTTTAGAATTTGCTGCAATTGTAAATTTCAAAAGCCAATACAAAGGAATAGCAGTGGTAAAATAAAGCACTTATGGGTTTAAATAATCTTTTTTTAAATATCATTTTTAATATAATTCTCCTTTAAGGGATACGTGGTAAGGGGTGTGTCCTATGCCTACATACTTTTTCTAATAGGTGTCCCTCATTCCCATTTTAATAAGTTGGGAGGTATGGTAGAAGGAGGGAAACTGTTATGTGGAAGTAAATCCCTATCCCTCTGCTGCAAGGACTGAGCCATAGTCCTCAGAACAGGTATATAAGGACCAGTAGAACCACTTCCATCTAAATTTTTCTTCTTTGCCCTTTAGGGTTGCAGTAATACTTTCCATGGAATGGATTCCTGCCACCTTGCCCATCCACATGGAGAGTGCAGGAAGGGACTCTTGCTTCCACAATACTGGTATACAGGCCTTGGCAGCATTCAAGAAATAGATCAACATGGAGTGTTTATATCTCTTTATAGGGAGATCAGAGAGGTGCAAAAGGTACCTGGCTGGATTTAAGCCCAAATCAAAATCAATTAGCCGCCGAATATATTCTTTCACCTGGATCCAGAACTTCAGTTTCTTATGCCGGGTACCCACGTTCGGACTTTCCGGCAGACTTGGTCCAGCAGACCGGAATCCGTCGGACAATTCGATCGTGTGTGGGCTCCAGCGGACTTTTCTTTCCCAAAAGTCCGCCGGACCTAGAAATAAAACATGTTTCAAATCTTTCCGACGGACTTCAGTCCGGTCGAAAAATCCGGTCGTCTGTGTGCTAGTCCGACAGACAAAATACAACGCTAGGGCAGCTATTGGCTACTGGCTATGAAATTCCTTAAGTCCGGTCGTACATCATCACGTTAGAATCCGTCAGACTTTTGGAATGATCGTGTGTGGGCAAGTCCGCTCGTTTGAAAGTCCGGCGGACCTCCGCTGCAAAGTCCGTCGGAAAGACTGTCAGACCTAGTCCGTCTAAAAGTCTGATCGTGTGTACGCGGCATTACAAGTCCACAAAATGTGAAACATAGATCCTTCCTCCTGTCTTCAATGCTAACAAGTATTCACAGTGTCTGGATGTATTTTCCTCAACAATGTAGGAACCTAGTACCAGCGAGTAAGGATCTTATATCCCAACTCCCGAAACCTGCTCGCAATAGACGAGGAGTTCTTTTTAAACAATGTAAGCTTTTGGGATAACTTAGATCCCTTCTTCAGGCTTTATATATTTGGTAGAACACTCTATGACAGAGAGATATATATATACGGAGATAAATAGATAAATTGATAGATAGATAGATAGATAGATAGATAGATAGATAGATAGATAGATAGATAGATAGATAGATAGATAGATAGATAATCTTTCACTTTTTCAAATTCACTTACATTTTAGATAGCACCAAAAAGGGAAGAATTAAATGTAGAGTAACCACATTTGGATCTATATACTCTAATACTGTATGTAAAATACATACTAGTTGTATTACATGATTTTAGGAAAGCTGTCAGACATGAGATGGGATCAACAAGTTGCAGAGCAGACTAATCTACAACAGAAATTGCTTTTATGTATTAAAATTGATGCCGTCATTGTGTAACCATCAGTGCAAAATCTGCAGTTTTAATGTCTTTTATTTAACTATTTTGTGGCTTTGCAGAGGGCAGCCCATAAGATGCAAAAAGGTTGACTGAAGTTGGATTGTTCAGCGCCTTTGTGTGACTGTACAAGAAGACTTCAACATGTCCGCATAGGGAATGACATTATTATCGCCGGGTAGCATTAATCTAGTCACTGGCATACTGATTAGAAACTTTATTTGATCTACATTTACAGCATAAACTATTACACTGATATAAATACAATGCAAACTCCATATAATGTGTTAATTAAAGAGAAATATTTTTTTCTAGATCAAAAATGCTTACAAGAACACAGTTTTTTTTCCATTTGGTTAACATCTTGGTCTTTATTCTATGCTGCCATGACGTCAATCAAAAAGCAGGCTTGAACTAGAAGTTTCTTAATTAATGATTTTTTGTTTGCAGGTCACCTAGAATAAATTAGCTCTATGCCTTTGCCGTGCCTTCGCCTCCATTCATTGGGCAGGTTGCTGTCTATCACAGTCTCTGGGATGTATCATACAAATAGCTGGGACACAGACAGCTCCTTTCAGGCCACACAGCCGCGTTATTGTCCGGGATAATATTGTGTAAATAAATAATACCATCTCCTTCAAACTCCTTTCCCATTTTCTGGAGTCTTTTCTCTGCCACCAACTCGCAAGGAACCCTGGAGCTCGTACCCAGGTCCCATGCTGGGTTCTCAGGCATCTGGTGGGCTGAGTTGGTTGGCAGTGAATGGATGGGGAAGGCGGGGTGAAGGCATTGCCTGGGTTTATGTCTGTGTCACAGACTTCCCCTTTCACCCTCCTCACTTCCTATCCAGCACTGTCTTGCCTTTTGCTGCTGGTGGCTCAGTGCATAAACTGATTAGATAACAACACAGCACCTTCCCTTTCTGTTTAGCCTTAATGGACCCGAGACTAGTCTTTTCAGGAAGCCCAGCCCTTCCACTAGCCAGCCTTTATTGGGGAATCTATGGGGTTTTATCCAGCAAAGGCTCAATCTTGCCCCTGGGTTCATCAATCATTGCGCTTGGCTTAAATCCCCTTCATGCTGTTCCGCCTCGTTAAACCCATAAAGAGCAGTGAATGCAGTTTGTATAGGCGTAGAATGCCTGCACAGCCCTCTCACTAGCTTATGGCCTGAGGATAAAAGGCCCCCAGACAAACAGGTCATCCTCTGCAATTTTCAGATCACTAGCAATATTATATGCTCCGGGGTTTTCTATGGCGAGCCATAGCCTGCTGAATCATCTTTAATGTATTGGCTTAAAATGATATTATTAAGTGATAAACAAAGACCCACATCAGTCCACAATCTTAAACTGATATTGGCTTTTTATCCTTACATGGTTACATCAACACATCTAAAAAAACTTGAAATAATATTTATCAGAACATTTATTTGACCAGACGTCTGATTTACTTAGTGTGGTATTACACATACTTAACGTTTTCTAAAGAAATGGTGTTATGGAGCTGCCATATCGAAATGTCCAAGGAGAGAACTTGCTTCCTCTATTATAGGTGAAGCAAGAAAGACACTGACATCCCCTATCACATCACAGTACACTGGTACTGGACTTCAGCGGAACTTAACAGTTTAGCATTTACTGAGTACAAAATGGAGAGGATATTGAAAATTTATACTATTTAGCTTAAATATAGTTTTTTTCACTTTAACTTAAAGTGAAAATCAATGTAATATTTTTTACATGTAGCAATTCTTGCCCCTAATCAATGCATTGTATCCTTTGACATTATTGTACCAGAATTTGTAATAAATTAGGCACTAACTCCTATAGACTGTAATGGTTATACTGAACCTCTGGATATGATGTTGAGCACGTGCACGCAACTTCTTTGGTCGACCATGGCAAGGCCTGTTCTGAGTGGGGCCTGTTCTGAGTGGAACCTGTCCGGTAAACCACTGTATGGTCTTGGCCACCATGCTGCAACTCAATTTCAGGGTCTTGGCAATCTTCTTATAGCCTAGGCCAGTGATGGCGAACCTTGGCACCCCAGATGTTTAGGAACTACATTTCCCATGATGCTCCACTACACTGCGGAGTGCATGAGCATCATGGGAAATATAGTTCCAAAACATCTGGGGTGCCAAGGTTTGCCATCACTGGCCTAGGCCATCTTTATGTAGAGCAACAATAATTTTTCTCAGATCCTCAGAGAGTTCTTTGCCATGCGGTGCCATGTTGAACTTCCAGTGACCAGTATGAGAGAGTGAGAGCGATAACACCAAATTTAACACACCCGCTACCCATTCACACCTAAGACCTTGTCACACTAATGAGTCACATGACACCGGGGAGGGAAAATGACTAATTGGGCCTAATTTGGACATTTTCACTTAGGGGTGTACTCACTTTTGTTGCCAGTGGTTTAGACATTAATGGCTGTGTGTTGAGTTATTTTGAGGGGACAGCAAATTTACACTGTTATACCAGCTGTACACTCACTGCTTTACATTGTAGCAAAGTGTAATTTCTTCAGTGTTGTCACATGAAAAGATATAATTTAATATTTACAAAACTGTGAGGGGTGTACTCACGTTTGTGAGATACTGTATATGAGCAGTAGCATTCACCTTTTTTTTGTTTACTTTGTGATCCAGTCAGTTAGTCTGTTATTTTTCAACTTCCTTTAACAGGCCATGCTGTCCAGCAAATGGGGCAGTTAGAGGTTGGGACAAACCATTTAATAAAGACAGGGGTGTGCATAAAATGGTCAACTTAAAATGGAAACAAATGTTGCTGTGAACTGCTTATAAAGTGTTAGTTAGAGTTCGGCTTTAAATTGTTAGTCCCTTATGTATTGTCCATGTAAATCTACTAATTTATCCATAGCCCGGTACGCACATACTGAAAGTTGGCCGGTTCAGCAGGAACTGACCGACTTTCGGTTCATGTGTACCGTTATCTGTTCAACAGAAACCGGTCTAATGCCGCATGCACACGACCAGACTTTCCGGCAGACTAGGTCCGACAGTTTTTCCAACGGACTTTCGGCGGACTTCCAACGGACTTTCCGAATGAACGGACTTGGACACACACAATCACACCAAAGTCCGACACACGTGATGATGTACGACTAGACTAGAATAAGGAAGGTCATAGCCAGTAGCCAATAGCTGCCCTAGTGTCGGTTTTCGTCCATCGGACTAGCATACAGATTTCTCAATAGAAACTGGTTCTGGCGGAAAAATTTGAAACATATTCTATTTCTAAAGTCCGTCTGATTTTTCGACAGCAAAGGTCCGATGAAGTCCACTCACATTGAATTGTCCGTTGGATTCGATTCCGTTGGACCTTTGCTGTCAAAAAGTCTGGTCGTGTGTACGCGGCATAACAGTGCTTGCAGCCAATGGGCTGCAAGCTCTGATAAGTGTTTTCTGGTGGGAGAGTCCCCCTGTCAGAATATAGTACAGGTAGTCCCCGTGTTACAAACAAGATAGGTTTTTTGCATAGCATAGGGAAGGGTTAACACCTCTGTAACGTTTGTTTTGCTCTCTGTGCCCCTGTTCAGAAGGTTTCTAGTACTTTTGCTATGACTAAGCACCAGTTGGTGTGAAACACGTTAGCTGTACCTGTTCGTTCGCCACTATTTGTTGTATGATGTCCTGCTTTTACTACATGGAATAAAGGTGATTGCATTGGAGTGTGGCCGTCCAGCCCTTCTTTCCTTTCCTCAGAAGATTCCACCTCAATAGATTTTGAAATTTTGGGTTGTTGTGGAAACAAGGAATGGTGATAAAGCTTCAGTGGAGACACCTTTTTCCCATGATAACTCTTACATGAGTGAGTTTCCCTTCCTGGGGTTGATTTCCTCTCACTTCCTGTTGTCTCCCTCTGTTTGTAAGTAGGAGTCATATGTAAGTCAGATATTTGTAACTCTGGGACTGCCTATAGCACAGCATGAGGGAACCCCGTATCACACATCATTGTGTTGATGTGAGGATCTGTCATCCCCAAAAAGTTCACCTTTTCTTTTCTAAATTCCAAGTCCCCTATGTACTAGTATTCCATTAAAGTGTTTATTACCAAAACACTTCATATTCCTGATACGTGCCTGCTGTACCATGTACTTGTATGAGAAAGTATCCTGTTCTCTTTGTATTGCTTCCTTAGTGATAAAACCCTGGTGTTCCTGCCAGTCCCTCTGCTTTTCTATCAAAAACTGACCACACTAAGAAGGAGAACACATCGTGGTCAGTTCTCTAGCTGTGCTGCGAATTCAGCCAGCTCTCCTCCAATGATCAGACTTGTCCTGACACACCTCACCCCTGCATAGCCATTCACCATAACCATGGCAAGCTCAGTGTGCTGCTGTTTCTCTTCCCACCAGCTCTTATGCAGCTGAGAACAAGAGGAATGTGATCATTCATAAAAAAAGGGAACAAAGGTATTTTATAATTTATTTTTTTATCTATACAAAAATGTTTTGCATTTCATTTTTATTTTAAACTGAATGGGTTGTTTTACAAGATGATCGTTTACAATCACTTTAACCACTTTCAGACCGGACCAATTTGCAGCCAAAGGACCAGGCCCCTTTTTGCGATTCGGCACTGCGGCGCTTTAACTGACAATTGCGCGGTCGTGCGACGTGGCTCCCAAACAAAATTGACGTCCTTTTTTTCCCACAAATAGAGCTTTCTTTTGGTGGTATTTGATCGCCCCTGCGGTTTTTATTTTTTGCGCTATAAACAAAAATAGAGCGACAATTTTGAAAAAAATGCATTATTTTTTATTTTTTGCTATAATAAATATCCCCAAAAATATATAAAAAAAACATTTTTTTTCCTCAGTTTAGGGCGATACGTATTCTTCTACATATTTTTGGTAAAAAAAATCGCAATAAGCGATTATTGATCAGTTTGCGCAGAAGTTATAGCGTTTACAAGATAGGGGATAGTTTTATAGCATTTTTATTAATAATTTTTTTTTTATTATTAATGGCGGAGATCTGCGATTTTTTTTGTGACTGCGACATTATGGCGGACACATCGGACATTTTTGACACATTTTTGGGACCATTGTCATTTTTACAGCAATTAATGCATTTAAATGCATTGATTTCTGTATAAATGACACTGGCAGTTTAGGAGTTAACCACAAGGTGGCAGTGTAGGGGTTAAGTAGGCCTAGGGGTGTTTTTTTTACTGTGGGGGGGCGTGGCTGTCAGCTAGTGAATGCTGATCTCTGCTCCAATCACAGGGAGCAGAGATCGGCGTCACTAGTTGCTAGGCAGAACGGGGAGATGCTGTTTATCTCGGCATCTCCCCGTTCAGCCGCTCCGTGAGACGATAGCGGGAGTCCCCGCGGCGATCGAGTCCGCGGGGACCGCGGCCGGACTCACGGGGGTCCCGACCGGCGCGGGAGCGCGCCGCTCCCGGCGCGCTCCCGATGGCACGGACAGGCTAAAGGAGGGACGTATATATACGCCCTCCTGCCTGTACGTGCAGTTCTGTCGACGTATATCGTCGTGCGCCGGTCGGCAAGTGGTTAATGTACCTCTATTGCATAAAATAAAAAGTTTCATAATTTTTTTAGGACAGGCCTTACCTCAGCCCCCAGGGTTGCCTCTTGAAAACCCCTCCATTACTGCCTGCTCCCTGTCCTGGTATTTGGTATTTGGGATGGAAAAACTGTTAGTGAACTAAGCAGCTTAGCAGCTGACCTCATTAACATAACCCTGCACCTGCCCCTCCCCACCAGGAGATTGTTCTCGCCTACCTCTGCAGTTTCATGCTTTTCCAATGCAGGCAATGTCAGTTTGCAATGTTCTCACTAAATACACAGCAATCAATAGTTTTGTACCTTCCTCTTGCATAGATTGTTCATTTGGCAGAGTGTGCAGGAGCTGAATGATCACATAACAGCCTATGTGGAGCAGAGCTGTAGTAATAAAAACAGGAGAAGTGTGTCCCTGGAAGTCTGTAAAGCTCACCATACACTATACAATCTGCTTATACAATCACCTTTAAATCTACCATAAACTATGTAGTACAAGGGCCTGCCTGATTGGATACAGAGTGATTGAATAGATAGGTGTGTCCTCTTATGATATAGCTTTACTATTAGGTATATATTACTATTATATAGTACAGAGATCAAACAATCGGATTGTATAGTGTATGGCCACATACCGATTAAAGTCTACCAATCAACTTCGAAGCATCAATGCAGAAGGGGAAGGAAGTTGTGAGGAACTTGTTTATTCTATGACTTCCTGCAGTCACAAGGAGACAGCTGTCTAATTGGACACTGGCACCGCAAGTGGCTGGTGCAGGAACAGGTCCCCTATCTGACAGGGACAGTGATACAGAGGAAGGGAGAGGTTCTCGAGTGTTAGGGACAGCTTAGGGACTACGTCTACCTTACTTCAATCCCTTTTGGGTTGGGATTAAGGATGAGCCCGGTGTTCGATTCGAACCCATGTTCGAATCGAGCACCGGGTGTTCGCTCGCTCGGCGAGCCCAGAACTATTGGGACCGCTCGCATCAAATTCGTGTGATGCGAGCGGCCCCGCAATGCATTGCGGCCCGCGCAGTGCAATGCTGGCTGATGATTGGCCAAGCATGCACTGTGACCCCGCATGCTTGGCCAATCACAGCGCCGGCAGCGAGGAGAGCCATAATTGGCTACAGGCAGGATGCCTGTAGCCAATTATAGCTCAGGGGCTTTAATACACGCCCCACGGTATAAGAGGCCGCCGCCGCGGCGGCGGCCTCGCATATTATGTTTCACTCACAGTGTCAGCGTGTCAGTGTGCTGCTGACTGCTGACAACAATATGTTCTTTATTTCTGGGGATATGTGTGTGCATGCTGTTAGAACAGCATTGCAGTATCACATCTGGGGGGTGTCTATAGGTAGCCTGTGAAGGAGGGCAGGTTTCCTGTGCTTAGAACTTTCCCTGCAAAAAAGTGTCATTTTTGCAGGAAGAAAGCTATTTAAATCACTCGCGGCTAATGAATTGATGGCTCCTGTAACACAGAGAGCTGTCATTCATTAATAAAAAAAAAAAAAAAAAAAAAAGCGTAGGGGTCCCCCCAAATTCAATAACCAGGCCCTTCAGGTCTGGGATGGATATTAAGGGGGATCCCAGCCAAAAAAAAAAAAAAAAAATGGCGTAGGGTCCCCCTCAAAATCCATACCAGACCCTTGAGGTCTGGTATGGATTTTAAGGGGAACCCTAGCCAAAAAAAAATGGCGTGGGGGCCCCCTCAAAATCCATACCAGACCCTTATCCGAGCACGCAACCTGGCAGGCCGCAGGAAAAGAGGGGGGGACGAGAGCGGCCCCCCCTCTCGCCTGAACCGTACCAGGCCACATGCCCTCAACATTGGGAGGATGCTTTGGGGGTCTAAGACCCCTAAAGCACCTTGTCCCCATGTTGATTAGGACAAGGGCCTCTTCCCCACAACCCTGGCCGGTGGTTGTGGGGGTCTGCGGGCGGGGGGCTTATCGGAATCTGGAAGCCCCCTTTAACAAGGGGACCCCCAGATCCCGGCCCCCCCCCTGTGTGAAATGGTAAGGGGGTACAAAAGTACCCCTACCATTTCACCAAAAAAGTGGCAAAAATGGTAAAAAGGACAGGAGACAGTCTTTGACAATTCCTTTATTAAAATCTTCTTTCTTCTTTCTTCATCCTTCGGTTTCTTCATCTTCTCCTTCCTTCATCTTCTTCCATCTTCTTCTTCCATTTTCTTCTTCCTCCGATCCGCTTCTTCTTGCGCTGGTCTTCTCGTCCTTCTCGTCCGGCATCTTCTTCCGTCGGCGTCGGCGTCGGTGTCTCTGTCTCTTCTTGGGCCGCTCCGCGCAATGGGAGGCTCCCGCTGTGTGAGGCTCCGCTCCGTCTGACAGGTCTTTTATAATGGAGGGCACCTGGTGACCCCGCCCCCTCTGACGCACAGGGACGTCATGGGGAATTCCATGATGGCTTTCCCCATGATGTCAGAGGGGGGCGGGGTCACCAGGTGCCCTCCGTTTTAAAAGACCTGTCAGATGGAGCGGAGCCTCACACAGCGGGAGCCTCCCATTGCGCGGAGCGGCCCAAGAAGACACCGACACCGACGCCGACGCCGACGGAAGAAGATGCCGGACGAGAAGGACGAGAAGACCAGCGCAAGAAGAAGCGGATCGGAGGAAGAAGAAAATGGAAGAAGAAGATGGAAGAAGATGAAGGAAGGAGAAGATGAAGAATCCGAAGGATGAAGAAAGAAGAAAGAAGATTTTAATAAAGGAATTGTCAAAGACTGTCTCCTGTCCTTTTTACCATTTTTGCCACTTTTTTGGTGAAATGGTAGGGGTACTTTTGTACCCCCTTACCATTTCACACAGGGGGGGGGCCGGGATCTGGGGGTCCCCTTGTTAAAGGGGGCTTCCAGATTCCGATAAGCCCCCCGCCCGCAGACCCCCACAACCACCGGCCAGGGTTGTGGGGAAGAGGCCCTTGTCCTAATCAACATGGGGACAAGGTGCTTTAGGGGTCTTAGACCCCCAAAGCATCCTCCCAATGTTGAGGGCATGTGGCCTGGTACGGTTCAGGCGAGAGGGGGGGCCGCTCTCGTCCCCCCCTCTTTTCCTGCGGCCTGCCAGGTTGCGTGCTCGGATAAGGGTCTGGTATGGATTTTGAGGGGGACCCCACGCCATTTTTTTTGGCTAGGGTTCCCCTTAAAATCCATACCAGACCTCAAGGGTCTGGTATGGATTTTGAGGGGGACCCTACGCCATTTTTTTTTTTTTTTTTTTTGGGTGGGAACCCCCTTAATATCCATCCCAGACCTTAAGGGCCTGGTTATTGAATTTGGGGGGACCCCAACGCTTTTTTTTTTTCATTTTTTTTTTTTTTTTATCAATGACTTTTTTTTATGAATGAGTTTCAATGAATCACTGTTCTCTGTGTTACGGGAGCCGTGAATTAACATTAGCCGCGAGTGATTTTAAATAGCTTTTTTACTTTCAAAAATGACACTTTGCGCAGAGACAGTTCTAAACACGGGAAACATGCGCCCCTTTACAGGCATACTATAGACCCCCCAGGTACGAAATTTAAAGGAATATTACACTTTTATTGTTTCAATTTAAGCATTATTAAAATCACTGCTCCTGAAAAAACGGCCGTTTTTAAAAAAAAAATTTTGCATTGATACATGTCCCCTGGGGCAGGACCCAGGTCCCCAAACACTTTTTATGACATTAACATGCATATTAGCCTTTAAAATGAGCACTTTTAATTTCGAACGTTCGCATCCATTATAACTAATAGGGTTCTAAAGCTCGCACGGACTTTAGGTCCGTTCGCGGGTTCTGGTGCGAGCCGAACGGGGGGGTGTTCGGCTCATCCCTAGTTGGGATCTGCCAGGCTGCATTCCACTCCTCAGTGCAGACACTGTCAGCATCTTTGTCAAGTGTTCAGACCACTGTTACAGTTTGTAAGTGGCTCCGGACGGTCGTGCCTGCCTGGCAGGTATAACTGTATTGTGTTACTACCATCTAACTTGGACTCTGTGGGGTTGATTTACTAAAACTGGAGAGTGCAAAATCTGGTGCAGTTCTGCATAGAAACCAATCTGCTTCCAGATTTTTTTGCTTAAAACTTAATTGAACAAACTGAAGTTTGAAGCTGATTGGATACCATGCACAGCTGCACTGGATTTTGCACCAGTTTTAGTAAACTGTGTTTACTGAGAGCCACACCACACTGCACTTTGCTCACAGGCATGTCATTTCTGGACAGCTGAGTATCAATAGGTACGGTGGGGGCCAGCTTTAAATAGACAACTTCTGAATGGTAAAAGTGGCAGTGTCTCTTTAAATTGAAATATTAAAGGTAGGTATTTGCACACAACTATGTGTACTCAAACATGTAGTGCATTAACAATGAACATGACCAAAGTACACTTACGAGGGCAATATGTCCATTAATCAATAGGCCATGCATGCTTTTCTAGAAGATGACAAAACTGCTTCCAGGTGTGTATATTTTGTGTACAGAGATGAAAAGATCTTTATTAGGTAAAATGTCAACAGAATTTACAAAAACAAATTTAAAATGTAAACTATATCAGCCATATGAATACTTGTATACAATGTTATAT
This sequence comes from Lithobates sylvaticus, assembly GCA_028564925.1. Lineage (NCBI taxonomy): Eukaryota > Metazoa > Chordata > Amphibia > Anura > Ranidae > Lithobates > Lithobates sylvaticus. The sequence continues at coordinate 663,892,404 of CM053026.1, read as the reverse complement.
ATCAGTGTACAGAATGTTTTATTGCAATAGCTGTTACATAGTTAGTCAGGTTGGAAAAAGACACAAGTCCATCTAGTTCAACCAAAAAAAAAATACAATCCCATATATACAATCCTTCACCCACTTCAGTTCACTTCACTTCAGTTGATCCAGAGGAAGGCGAAAAACCCCAGCAAAGCATGCTCCAATTTTCTACAGCAGGGGAAAAAATCCTTCCTGATCCCCCGAGAGGCAATCAGATTTTCCCCGGATCAACTTTACCTATAAATGTCAGTACACCGTTATATTACGTGCATTTAGGAAAAAATCCAACCAGCAATCTACTGAGTTAGCCAGATTCCACATTTTCAAAGCTCTTGCTAAAGAAACCTTTCCGTATTTGGAGATGAAATCTTTTTTCCTCTAGACGTAAAGAGTGCTCCCGTGTCCTCTGTGATGACCTTAAAGTGAATAACTCCACACCAAGTTCACTATATGAACCATTTATGTATTTGTACATGTTGATCATATCCCCCCCCTTAATCTCCTCTTCTCAGTAGGGAATTAATTCAGTTCCTCTAATCTTTCCTCATAGCTGAGCTCCTCCATGCCTCATATCAGTTTGGTTGCCCTTCTCTGCACTTTCTCCAGTTCCCCAAATCCTTTTTGAGAACTGGTGCCCAAAACTGAAATTCATATTGCAGATGAGGTCTTACTTAATAATGTTTACAGGGGAAAAATGATATCTCTCTCTCTGGAGTCCATACCTCTCCTAATATAAGAAAGGACTTTGCTTGTTTTGGAAACAGCATTTGGGCATTGCATGTTATTATTAAGCTTATGATCTACCAAAACCCCCAGATCTTTCTCCACCATTGATTCCCCCAGTTGTACTCCCCCCTACTATGTATAATGTATGCATATTCTTAGCCCCCAAGTGCATAACTTTGTATTTATTAACATTAAAACTCATTTGCTACATAGTTGCCCAATTAGACATAGTATATTGAGGTCGGCTTGTAAATTGGAGACATCCTGTAAGGACGTTATTCCACTGCATAGCTTGGTGTCATCTGCAAAGACAGAAATTTTACTTTTGATCCCAGACCCAATATCATTTATAAAGATATTAAAAAGTAAGGGTCCCAGCACTGAACCTTGGGGTACACCACTGATAACCTTAGACCATACAGAGTAAGAATCATTAACCACGACTCTCTGAATTCTGTCTTTTAGCCAGTTTTCTATCCATTTACAAATTGATCTTTCTAAGCCTGTAGACTATACCTTACACATTAGCTGTGTGTGGGGAACTGTGTCAAATGCTTTTGCAAAATCTAGGTAGACCACATCCACAGACACTTCTCTGTCCAAAGTTTTACTTACCACCTCATAAACAGAAATCAGGTTTGTTTGACAACTTCTGTCTTTCATGAGTCCATGCTGTCTGTTGCTTAAAATATTTTTTGGACCATATAACTTTTGAGCCATTGTGGTTCATTTGGGGCTGTGTCACTACCACCCCCATTATAGACATGAGCTCCCCCATGCTCCTTTGTATAAACAGAGCTGAAGTAAATATTTAATACATTTTTCTTCTCTTTGTCCCCAGTCACCCACTCTAGATTATTTTGTAAAGGGCCTACATGCTCAGATCTGACCTTTTTACTATTAATATATTTGAATATTTTTTGGGGATTTGTCCTACTATCTTTTGCAATTTGTCCTTCACTTTGAATTTTTGTGTCCTTGATTTCCTTTTTACATATTCTGTTATAGTCTCTGTTCACTATCAGTATTTACTCAGTCATAAAAGAAGGAGTATTTCAAACATGAGTTTATTTATTAATGTCAATTATTTCCACATTTTCAAAACATAAACACAGAATACATATAACACATGCAAAAATAGCAAAAGTGTCACGAAATATGAGGGTGCCATATAAACAAAAAAATATTTGTTATTAATGCACAAATAAATGTGCTAAGAGGTTACTTAATTTATACAGTATATAACCTAATAATACACAGTATATAAATCCTGTTCTAGTGTTCTGCTCCAGTTCACAGATATCTATATTCCAGACTTTCTTCTTATCAGGTAATAATAGAGAGGAGCACTGTGCATATAATATCAGAGAATACTGGTGAATAATTTTATGTACATATTATCAGGTTATATTGGCAAATAATCTGTACATATTATCAGGTTATACCACTTAATAATACTATGTACATATTATTGGGTTAATATTTATTTATTTTATTGCAGGTATTTATATAGAGCCGCCAATATGCACTTTACACATATATATTGTACATTCACATCCGTTCCTACCCACAAGGAGCTTACAATCTAAGGTCCCTAACTCACATTCATACATACAAGGGCCAATTTAGACTGGAGACAATTAACCTACCAGCATGTCATTGGAGTGTAGATGGGAACCAGACTATCCAGAGGCAACCCGCACAGGCATGCAAACTCCATGTAGGTAGTGTTGTGGTTGGGATTAAATTAATAATACAGTACTATGTACATATTACCAGATTAAATTGGTAAATAATAATAGTATATTGTGTACATGTTTTTAGATTATATTGGTGAGCATACTGTGTATATATTATTAGGTTTTATGTATGAGTATAGCGTCAACATATTATCAGGTTATTATATTGGTGAGTATATTGTGTACATATTACCAGATTATATTGGTGAGAAAGTATACTGTGTACATATTATCCGATTACAGTATATTAGTGAGTATATATAGTGTTTACATATTATCAGATTATATTGGTGAGTAAATACACTGTGTATATATTATCCGATCACAGTATATTAGTGAGTATATTGTGTACATATTATCAGATTACAGTATATTAGTGAGTATATTGTGTACATATTATCAGATTACAGTATATTAGTGAGTATATTGTGTACATATTATGAGATTATATTGGTGAGTATATTGTATACATATTATCAGATTATATTGGTACATATTATGAGATTATATTGGTGAGTATATTGTGTACATATTATCAAATTACAGTATATTAGTGAGTATATTGTGTACATATTATCAGACTATAGTGGTGAGTATATTGTGTACATATTATCAGACTATAGTGGTGAGTATATTGTGTACATATTACCAGATTATATTTGTGAGTAAATTGTGTACATTTTAGTAGATTATATTGGTGAGTATACTGTTTCCATATTATGAGATTACATTGGTGAGTATATTGTGTACATATTAGACTTTATTGGTGATTGGTAAATATGTAAATACAGCTATTCTGTGAAGCCCTCAGAGGTTTGTTAGAGAACCTTAGTGAACAAACAGCATCATGAAGGTCACGGAACACACCAGACAGGTCAGGGATAAAGTTGTGGAGAAGTTTAAAGCAGGGTGAGGTTATAACAAAAAATCTCAAGCTTTGAACATCCCACGGAGCACTGTTCAATCCATCATCCGAAAATGGAAATGAGAGTATGGCACAACTGCAAACCTACCAAGACATGGGCGTCCACCTAAACAGAGAAGCCATGGTAACTCTGGAGGAGCTGCTCAGGTGGGAGAATCTGTCCACAGGACAACTATTAAAGAGGAAGTAAACCCCTTATGGGTTTTACTTCCTCTTTTGCTACCTGCAAACCCTGCAAATTAAAAGGAAAATGGGCTAGTATACATTGCATACTAACCCATTATGTGACACTTACCTGCAAATGAAGCCCACGCTATCCCCTGTGCAGGCCGCGTCCATCTTCACCCCTCTTCCTTCCGGGGCCGCGGACTCCAGCTCTGTGACTGGCTGGAGCCGCGTGACGTCACTCCCGCGCATGTGTGAAGAAATGGCACGGAGGTCAGATTCTTCACAGCGCATGCACCGATGACATCATCGGCGCACTACAGGGGAAATATCTCCTGAACGGCGGACATTTAGGAGATATTTTCACTATTTATAGGTAAGCCTTATTCTAGGCTTACCTATAGGTAAAAGTCACACAAAAGGGTTTACAACCACTTTAAGTGTGCACTCCACAAATCTGACCTTTATGGAAGAGTGACAAGAAGAAAGTCATTGTTGAAAGAAAGCCATAAGAAGTCCCATGTGCAGTTTGCGAAAAACCATGTGGGGGACCCAGCAAACATGTGGAAGAAGGTGCTCTAGTCAGATAAGGCCAAAATTAAACTTTTCGCCCTAAAAACAAACCGCTATGTGTGGGGCAAAACTAACACTGCACATAAACCTGAACACACCATCCCCACTGTGAAACATGGTGGTGGCAGCATCATGTCATGGGAATGCTTTTCTTCAGCAGGGACAGGGAAGCTGGTCAGAGTTGATGGGAAGATGGAGCCAAATACTGGGCAATCTTAGAAGAAAACCTGAGACTGGGGCGGAGGTTCACCTTCCAGCAGGACAACGACTCGAAACATACAGCCAGAGCTACAATGGAATAGTTTAGGTCAAAGTATATTCATGTGTTAGAATGGTCCAGACCTAAATCCAATTGTGTGAATCTGTGGCAAGACTTGAGATGCTCTCTATCCAATCTGACAGAGCTTAAGCTATTTTGCAAAGAAAAATGGGCAAAAATGTCACTCTCTAGATGTGCAAAGCTGGTAGAGAAAGACATACCCAAATAGACTTGCAGCTGTAATTGCAGTGAAAGGTGGCTCTTCAAAGTATTGACTCATGGGGGCTGAATACAAATACATGCCACACTTTTCACATATTTATTTGTAAAGAATGTTGAAAACCATTTAACATTTTCCTTCCACTTCACAATTATGTGCCAATTTGTGTTGGTCTGTCACATAAAATCCCAATAACATGCATTTACGTTTTTGGTTGTAACATGAGAAAATGTGCAAAATTTCAAGGGGTATGAATACTTTTTCAAGGCACTGTATATTGGTGGGTATATTGTGTACATATTAGAAGAATATATTGGTGGGTATATTGTGTACATATTAGCAGATTATATTGGTGAGTATATTGTGTACATATTAGCAGATTATATTGGTGAGTATATTGTGTACATATTATCAGTATAGATTGGTGAGTATATTGTGTACATATTAGCAGATTATATTAATGAGTATATTGCGTACATGTTATCAGAGTATATTGTGTACATATTAGCAGATAATATTGGTAAATAATACTCTGTATATATTATCAGATTATATTAGTGAGTATATTGTGTACATATTATCAGATTATATTATTGAGTATATTGTGTACATATTATCGGATTATATTATTGAGTATACTGTGTACATATTATCAGATTATATTATTGAGTATATTGTGTACATATTATCAGATTATATTATTGAGTATATTGTGTACATATTATCAGATTATATTAGTGAGTATATTGTGTACATATTATCAGATTATATTATTGAGTATATTGTGTACATATTATCGGATTATATTATTGAGTATACTGTGTACATATTATCAGATTATATTATTGAGTATATTGTGTACATATTATCAGATTATATTATTGAGTATATTGTGTACATATTATCAGATTATATTAGTGAGTATATTGTGTACATATTATCAGATTATATTATTGAGTATATTGTGTACATATTATCGGATTATATTATTGAGTATACTGTGTACATATTATCAGATTATATTATTGAGTATATTGTGTACATATTATCGGATTATATTAGTGAGTATATTGTGTACATGTTATCTGTTTATATTAGTGAGTATATTGTGTACATATTATAAGATTTTATTGGTAAATAATACTCTGTACATATTATCAGATTATATTGATGAGTAAATTGTGTACATATTATCAGATTCCAGTATATTAGTTAGTATATTGTATACATATTCTCTGATTATATTGGTGGGTATATTGTGTACATATTGTCAGATTATACTGGTGAGTATGTTGTGAACATATAAACAGATTATATTGGTAAATAATACTCTGTACATATTATCAGATTATATTGATGAGTATATTGTGTACATATTATCACATTATACTGGTGAGTATGTTATGTACATATTATAAGATTATACTGGTGAGTATATTGTGAACATATAAGCAGATTACATTGGTAAATAATACTCTGTACATATTATCAGGTTATATTGGTGTGTATACTGTCTATACATTATGAGGTTTTATTGGTGAGTATACCATCTACACATTATGAGGTTATTATTGAAAGCACATATTATTACCAGGTGAATAGTATGATCTGCTCTGCTGGCTGAGCCCTGTTTAGCTCCAGGCAGACCAGCCATCCCATTTGTATTCAGAGACAATGGGTGATACTATTTTATATTAATAATAATGCAACTTAAATGATTACAAAAAGGAGAAAGTGTTAGATGTCAAGACCCCGGTAGGATTTTAAAAGGCAGCGCACTGAATCCACGCCTCCCCTGTAACTTTTTTAATAACGATTTTCCTGTGCTGTAGGCTTGTGCTGAATCCTGGAGGAATTGCTAAATCAGATTAAGGTTATATTTTGCAACAGACTGGATGGAGCAATAAAGGAGAGAGCGAGGAAATGGGACTTCACCCATCAATTAGACCTCTATTAGCAGCCAATGCAGGCTTCACCACAGGAAATGTGACATCCCAGCAGAAGCAGACCTTGCTCCAACCAAACAATTCTCCATGCCTGCGAGTTTAACCCAAACAAACCCTTTTGTTTTTTTCTGAAGCTGCTGTTTCTTTTTCCTTCTTGTATATCCAAAGCACCTGCTTAGCAACTAAATAAGAGTGACACAAGAGACCCTCAAACACCTGCAAGGAACAGTAGGGCCAGGGAGAATAATGGGCCCTCATATTTATTAATATGAATTATTATTGTTATTCCTCCTTGCAATTATGGATAATTAACACCACAATGGCCTATGTGAATATTATAGTGGATCATCTACATATGGATCACCTGCCAGAGACCACCCTCAGGGTCAGACACTCTTCATGGTCAAGTGCTGGCCACTGTGTCTGGTGACGTCCAGTAGCTAATCTATAGAAAGGGATAATACACAACCAATTCATCTTAATTATAAAGTGCCATCTTGTTGTGTGTAGCTGTACTCCAATGATTAATGTATACCAAACATAAAGACCATAGAAAAGGTGGTGAGAGACCTTTCTGGCATGGGGGTGTATACATTAAATATAGCAATAAGTTTAGTTCTCTGCTATGTAACATTTGTAAAACATACAATTAAAAAAATATAATAAATATACTAGTTCATAAAATATACATTTAGACACCTTGCATTACATTCAATTAGTCTGTATTTAAGTTGGAATGTGTAAAGATTAAAGAAAGCTACTTTAGTACCAGATGTCTCCTTAGTGCAGCTGAAGATATGTCTCAGCCATGGAAAATCATATCTGTGTGATGTCATTGTGGGAGGAGGTGCTGATCTATGGATAAGCAGGCAGGATGAACATCCATACAACTCAAGGGATTGTGCACTTCACGGATATATTTTTAAAAACATTTTCAGTGTGCACTTTGTACTGTGTGCGAGTTGCACAAACTATTTTTCAAAAAAGCTGTCCAGAACCCACCATAAACCTACCCACCTTTGGATGGGTTAAAAAAAAAATCAAAAAATGTAAGTAAATTCTTAATCGTAAAAGTGGTTTAGTTGACTTTCCAAATGTGTGTACTGCATACATAGACACTGGATATAATTTACATACATACAGTAAATATATAAATGTACTGTACATGTATTAAATCTTTACAAAAAGGATTACTTAGAAAACCTGTTTACTGTGTTAACCACATCATTAAAAAAAAAAAAAAAAAAAAAAAGAAAAGTATGTTTTTTTTGTTTTGCAGAATTATACTTACCTAGGTGGATGCATCTGTCTGATGTGGCATCTGTCCCCTGCCGGCTTTAACACTGAGAACTAAGCGATCAAACACTGCCAATTGCTTGGTTCTCAGAGCTCCCTGAGCAGAGCGCTAGTGACTGTCAGTTACCACTGTGGCTGTGGAGGGGGCGGGCAGCTCGGGCTCTCAGCGACTCTGTGAAAGGCTGAGCCAGGTGTCGGTTCAAGCATGTGGGTGGATCCCGAATTCATTGTCACGATCTTGCCTGAGCCTGGATCGGCTTCAGCCCGCTGTCTGCTGAAAGCGGTTCACAGGAGTGCAGCACAAACTGCACTCTTGTGATTCACAGTTGAAGTACAGCCAAACAAGCTTTGGCTGTACTTCTCCTTTAAATGTTCTGGTAGACTGTAAAATCTTTCTTTAAAGAAGATTCAGTGCTTTCTTTAAAGAAAGATTTTACAGTCTACCAGAACATTTAAAGGAAAAGTACAGCCAAAGCTTGTTTGGCTGTACTTCAACTGTGAATCACAAGAGTGCAGTTTGTGCTGCACTCCTGTGAGCCGTTTTCAGCAGACAGCGGGCTGAAGCCGATGCAGTGGAGCACTACCCTAAAACTTGGAGGTTGATTTACTAAACACAAATAGGCTGTTCACTTTGCAAGGGACTTTGCTCCAGAGCTTAGTGATTGTGGTAAAGCTTTGCTGACTTCCATCATTCAATCATGTACAAGCAAAAATGCTGTTTTTTATATTTTCTTAGCATGTGATTTGGGTATTCTTTGCAAAGTGAAACCACCACATTCACAAAACAGTAGGGGAAAATTCCTTTGCAAAGTGCAACTTTCCTTGAAAAGTGAACTGCCTTTTTGTCGTTAGTAAATCAACTCCTTGGTGTTCCATTTGAATAATTTAGGGGGAGAACAATAACACCTCTGGTGTGGGTAGCAGGTAAGAATCAGGATTTTAGCAACGTACATTAATGCAGGCCATACACAGAGAAAATGTCTTTCCTGCAACAACCTCAATTCCCCCATCAGAACAGACAGTGTGTTGATAGGTGAATCCGTCCCACTGACTTATTGTAATCTCCCAACGAGGGGAGCCATCACGCCGTGAGAACTCTATACCAGCCATTAGCGATAATAGCATGTAAAATCCGCAAGGCTGGTTGTACCCAAGTTGATTGTTCAATCAACTTGGGTTCATTCAGCCTGCCTATACATGGTTCAAATCTCGCTGCTTCCTGCTGAACCGGCAGAGATTCGAACTGTCTTCAGCCGGCCTAAGACTACCACTTCCCCAAAATTGTGTACTGGTGGAATTTGTTTAACAGTTCTCAGCCAGTTTCAGGGCATTCAGCTTTCTTTTACACTAGTAATTGTCAGTGCAGCCTCTGCTTGGGAACTCTTTGCAGCCCCTGTCATGTCATGGACACTACCCAACATTTCAAAGGCTTTTCCACTTTTTTTAAGTCTTAAGTCTTTAAGTCTTTTTTTAATAATTATTTACATACCCCCAGGCATGGTTTACTGTAAGCATAACTCTTGATAAAGATTCTAAATTGAAAGAATGTGATGTTATCATGTCAAAAACAGTGTTTTTTTTAATTTTTAAAAAGTCAAGAACTGTGTTTTCTCATTTTAAAAAAGTAAAATAAAAAAAAAGGGCTTTGTTCACAACAGAAACATGTGTCCATTACTGACAAATTATTCATTTATAGCAAACAGTTGATAATACATTATTCATGGTCACAATTGAAATGTATATGTAAAGGCTGATCCAGCTGAACTATGTTCATTGAGTGCACACTATCTCTATGGGCCTTCTCTGGGGCTGATATTATAATTTTCCTAAAGCTCTATTATGTGGTGTCAGACACCCCCAGTGTCCTGCCCGCAGAGCAGCTGAAAGGCAATGGGAGAGCGGGACAAACTGACACTCATATGACTGGCACTGAGTGCCCCCAGCAGGGCGTTTTACCCCCGCAGCTCATGAATGTAACAGACTCCTAATCAGGCCTATGCAGTTTTCCTTATTTCTCATCTCACATCTCTTGTTCTTCACTTTGCCCAAAGAAAAACTGAAACAAGAAAACAAAAAGAAATGCCGTACCCTCACTGAAGGGTTAAATGCAGATTGTTGTTGTTGTGGCTATGCTGGTTGACAGAGAAGATGATCTGTATTCCATTCAGTGCTTGTGACATCTCACCTAGACAATTGATATATGTCTTGCCTTAATTTGGTGAGTATACATGGTTAATCGTATCTTCATGTTTTCTTGGGCTTCCTGTTATGACAGATGCCATTGTAAATTAGTAATGGATGAAACCGCTGCAATAGTCTCCCTCTACATTTATAGTTATAGTCTCCCTCTACATTGTATTACTGAGACTTCACAAACTTAAAGGGGAAGTATTCCACTAAAAAGGAGTCAGCAGGGGTCCAGCATACATGACAGGACATCTCTATACTATTATGGTTCATACACAGAACTGTTATTTATTCAAATGATGATGTGACATTATCAGGGGCGTATAATGCAGCAAAATCAGATCTCTGCAACAGTCTAGTAGAATATTTAGAAAATGTAACACTCAATTGCAATGCCTAATGATGTTCTCTGTTCTGGACAAATAATAAATACATGGATTATTTTGAGAGGAGCATGGCCAATACTGAATGTTAAACAAATTCCCAGCTCAGCGTACCATCCAGCCTGCAACCAACCAAGTTATCCTCTCTAACAGTATGCATTAACCACTTGCCGACCGCCCCATGTAGATATACGTCGGCAGAATGGCACGTACAGGCAGAACCACGTACCTGTACGTGCCATTCTTTAGGCGGTTGGGGGGTCCGATCGGACCCCCCTCCGCCGGCGGGGACGGTCGGCATCGCTTCAGGAGCGATCCGGGACGAGGGGACGGCCAGTGGTTTCTGGCCACCCCCTCGCGATCGCTCCTGGCGAATGAAAAGCTTCCCCTTCCTGTCTATTGTATAGACAGGAAGGCGGAAGTGATGTCACGCTCGGTGCGCCGGTCTATGTGACCGGAGACGCCGAGCGGCGAACATGTTAAGGTTAGTGCACAACACTACACTGACACCAGTACAGTTAGGCACACAAAACACCCCCCTGTCACCCCCTGATCACCCCCCAGATCACCCCCTCCCCCCCCAGTCACAGTGTCACTAATTGCAGTGATCATTTATTTACTGATCACTGCATTTAGTGTCAGTGTGACTGTAATAACTGTCAGGGCAGTTAGTTTTAGGTCCTAGGTAGCCCCCTACCCCCCCCTAATAAAGGTTTAACCCCCTGATTGCCCCTAGTTAACCCCTTCACCCCCTTTTGCCAGTGTCACTAAGCGATCGTTTTTCTGATCGCTGCATTGTGTCGCTAGGTAACCATTTTTTTTTTATTTTAACCGCCATGTTTTATATAGGTTCATAAATAGTTTTATAGGTCAGGTACCCCCATATTACAACCTAAATAAAGGTTTTAACCCCCTGATTGCCCCTAGAGTTAACCCTTTCACCAGTAATCACCGTATAACTGTCACTGGTGACGCTGGTTAGCCAGTTAGTTATTTCGTTATTTAGGTTCCCCGTCAGGTTTTTATATAGCGTCAGGTACCCCCATATATTACCTAATAAAGGTTTAACCCCCTGATTGCCCCTAGTTAACCCTTTCACCCCCTTTTGCCAGTGTCACTAAGCGATCGTTTTTCTGATCGCTGCATTAGTGTCGCTAGGTAACCAGTTTTTTTTTAGGTTAACCGCCATGTTTATATAGGTTCATAAATAGGTTTATAGGTCAGGTACCCCCATATTACAACCTAAATAAAGGTTTTAACCCCCTGATTGCCCCTAGAGTTAACCCTTTCACCAGTGATCACCGTATAAAATGTCACTGGTGACGCTGGTTAGCCAGTTAGTTATTTCGTTATTTAGGTTCCCCGTCAGGTTTTTATATAGCGTCAGGTACCCCCATATATTACCTAATAAAGGTTTAACCCCCTGATTGCCCCTAGTTAACCCTTTCACCCCCTTTTGCCAGTGTCACTAAGCGATCGTTTTTCTGATCCCTGCATTAGTGTCGCTAGGTAACCAGTTTTTTTTTGTATTACTGTTACGGGTGACGCTGGTTAGTTAGCTTGTTTTTTATACTGTCAAGGCACCCGCCATTTATTACCCAATAACGGTTTAACCCCCTGATCGCCCGGCGGGTGATATCAATTAGGTTTTAGGGTCAAATAAGGTCTGCGTCGCCCCAGGTTAGTGCCAGTACCGCAAACACCCACGCGCAAAGCATACACCTCCCTTAGTGGTATAGTATCTGAACAGATCAATATCTGATCTGATCAGATCTATACTAGCGTCCCAGCAGTTTAGGGTTCCAAAAAAACGCATTGTTAGCGGGATCAGCCCAGATACCTGCTAGCACCTGCGTTTTCCCCCTCCGCCCAGCCCAGCCCACCCAAGTGCAGTATCGATCGATCACTGTCACTTACAAAACACTAAGCACACATAACTGCAGTGTTCGCAGAGTCAGGCCTGATCCCTGCGATCGCTAACATTTTTTTTGTGGTAGCGTTTTGATTCAGTCGCTAACAGTCAGGAGCTTTTTTACCTGTGAATCTCAAAAAAATAAAAAAAACAAAAATAGTTGTCGTTTTATTGTTCTCTCTCTCTCTCTATTGTTGCTCTTTTTTTACTCCATTCTATTCTGCAATGTTTTATTATGTTTTATCATGTTTTATCATGCTTGCTTTTCAGGTATGTAATTTTGTTTACTGTGTTTTAGTGTTAAGCATTTTTTTGTTTTCAGGTGCGCCATTCAGTTGCAGCGCGGATTTATTTATCTTGACAGCAACAGCGTTTGCTCCCACGATACATAAAGCCGCGACTCCAACGCTGTAGGAGGTGATTTCACCACCACAGTTAAAAAAAAGAGCATATATGCCGAAGCATGGGGGCAGCAGGGGGCGGGGAGGAGCGATTGGCTCCTAATGCCACGTACATACGGTCGAAATTCCGACCGTGTGTACACGGCATAACTTTTGCGGGAGGATGCCCCCATGCATCGGCATATATAAATGGTGCATGTATGCCCATCATTAGAAGTGGGTGGATGAAGGGAGGTATTCTAATGGTGGGCATACCCACCAATCAATCTCTTTTTTTCGTTCAGCCAAGAGGCTGCATGAAAAAAAAAAGATTACAATATATGTCCAGTATGTTGCTGGACTTTGAATGGTTATACCAGAATGATGCCTGCAGGTTTAGGTATCATCTTGGTATCATTCTTTTCAGCCAGTGATCGGCTTTCATGTAAAAGCAATTCTAGCGGGTAATTAGCCTCTAGACTGCTTTTACAAGCAGTAGGAGGGAATGTCCCCCCTCCCGGATATAAACCGCGCCATTGGGAAATTGGGAAAGCATTTTATCACACCAATCTTGGTGTGGTCAGATGCTTTGAGGGCAGAGGAAAGATCTAGGGTCTAATAGACCCCAATTTTTTCAAAAAAAGAGTACCTGTCACTGCCTATTGCTATCATAGGGGATATTTACATTCCCTGAGATAACAATAAAAATCATAACAAAGAAAAAAAATGGAAGGAACAGTTTAAAAATAGAATAAAAAAGCTAAATAAATAAAAAAAAAAAAAAAAAAAAAAAAAAAAAAGCACCCCTGCCCCCCCTTCTCTTGCGCAAAGGCGTACACAAGCGTTGGTCTGGCGTCATATGTAAACAGCAATTGCAGCATGCATGTGAGGTATCACCGCGAAGGTCAGATCGAGGGCAGTAATTTTAGCAGTAGACCTCCTCCGTGAATCTAATGTGGTATCATGTAAAGGCTTTTAAAGGCTTTTAAAAATGTATGTAGTTTGTCGCCACTGCGTGTTTGTGCGCAATTTTAAAGCATGTCGTGTTTGGTATCCATGTACTCGGCCTAAGATCATATTTTTTATTTCATCAAAAATTTGAGCAATATAGTGTGTTTTAGTGCATTAAAATAAAAAAAAGTGTATTTTTTCCACAAAAAATGCGTTTGAAAAATCGCTGCGCAAATACTGTGTGGAAAAAAAAAATGCAACACCCACCATTTTAATCTGTAGGGCCTTTGCTTTAACAATATATATAGTGTTTGGGGGTTCAACGTAATTTTCTTGCAAAAAAAAAATATGTTTTCATGTAAACAAAAAGTGTCAGAAAGGGCTTTGTCTTCAAGTGGTTAGAAGAGTGGGTGACGTGTGACATAGGCTTCTAAATGTTGTGCATAAAATGCCAGGACAGTTCAAACCCCCCCCAAATGACCCCATTTTGGAAAGTAGACACCCCAAGCTATTTGCTGAGAGCAATGTTGAGCCCATTAAATATTTTTTTTTTTTGTCCCAAGAGATTGAATAATGAAAAAAAAAAAAAATAAATATATTTTTTTTTACAAAAAGTTGTCACTAAATGATATATTGCTCAAACATGTCATGGGCATATGTGGAAATACACCCCAAAATACATTCTGTTGCTTCTCCTGAGTACGGGGATACCACATGTGTGGGACTTTTTGGGAGCCTAGCTGCGTACGGAACCCCAAAAACCAAGCACCGCCTTCAGGCTTTCTAAGGGAGTAATTTTTTTATTTCACTTCTCACTGCCAATCACAGTTTCGGAGGCCATGGAATGCCCAGATGGCATAAAACCCCCCAAAATGACCCCATTTTGGAAAGTAGACACCCCAAGCTATTTGCTGAGAGGTATTGTGAGTATTTTGCAGATGTCGCTTTTTGTCACAAAGTTTTGAAAATTGAAAAAAGAAAAAAAAAAATTTTTTTTCTTTACTTTCTTCATTTTCAAAAACAAATGAGAGCTGTAAAATACTCACCATGCCTCTCAACAAATAGCTTGGGGTGTCTACTTTCCAAAATGGGGTCATTTGGGGGGGTTTTGTGCTATTTTGGCATTTTATGGCCTTCGAAACTGTGATAGGTAGTGAGGAGTGAAATCAAAAATTTGCACCCTTAGAAATCCTGAAGGCGGTGCTTGGGTTTCGGGGCCCCGTACGCGGCTAGGCTCCCAAAAAGTCCCACACATGTGGTATCCCCATACTCAGGAGAAGCAGCAAAATGTATTTTGGGGTGCAATTCCACATATAACTATGGCATGTGTGAGCAATATATCATTTAGTGACAACTTTTTGAAGAAAAAAAAAATTATTTTTTATTTTTGTCTTTATTCAATCACTTGGGACTAAAAAAAAAAATATTCAATGGGCTCAACATGCCTCTCAGCAAATAGCTTGGGGTGTCTACTTTCCAAAATGGGGTCATTTGGGGGGGTTTTGTACTTCTCTGCCATTTTAGCACCTCAAGAAATGAAATAGGCAGTCATAAATTAAAAGCGGTGTAAATTCCAGAAAATGTACTCTAGTTTGTAGACGCTATAACTTTTGCGCAAACCAATAAATATACGCTTATTGGCATTTTTTTTACTAAAGACATGTGGCTGAATACATTTTGGCCCAAATGTTTGACTAAAATTGAGTTTATTAGATTTTTTTTATAACAAAAAGTAGAAAATCTCTTTTTTTTTCAAAATTTTCGCTCTTTTTCCGTTTATATCGCAAAAAATAAAAATCACAGAGGCAATCAAATACCATCAAAAGAAAGCTCTATTTGTGGGAAGAAAAGGACGCAAATTTCGTTTCGTTACAAAATTGCATGACCGCACAATTACCAGTTAAAGTAGTGCAGTGCGAAATTGAAAAAAGACCTCTGGTCCTTAAGCTGACAATTGGTCCGGGGCTGAAGTGGTTAAAACAGGGGTTTAGTTTGCACACATTGGCAAATGCATGCATAAGCTACAGAGCCCATCAAGGCACCCCAGTATTTTCTATAGTCCTAACTCAAAATTTTGAGAGCCTCCTCAGTGGAAGCACATTATAATGGATAGGCAGAGGGCAGGTGAGCCTGGAGGTAGCCCACCCCTCTGGGCACAGGGCACCCAGCATATAGCACCATGGCAACAAAGGTTTCCCCTCACCAATATTTTTAATGCATACTGTTAGACAGGACAATTCGGTTGGTTGCAGGCTGGTCGGTAAGTTAAGCTGGTAATTTCTTTGGTTTTGTATTGCATGCATTGCCCTTCCAGTTGCTCCTTGCGGTAAAGGCCAGTTATAAGGGGGGGGGGGGGGCAGTGGCCATTTTTTCAATACCTCTTTTTTTTCTTATAAATATATTTTTCTTTACAGTATTCACCCAAAATGACATGGGAAAAATAATTAAAGACAAACGCTTGATAAGAACACCGAGTAGATGTGATCCTTTATTAAGATAACAAATATGCAGTATCCTCTAGATCAGTGGTAGTCAACTTTGTTCATATGGGGGGCGTCAAGTGTGGCCCTCAACATCACCAATGGGCCACACATAAAATTCAATGAATGTTCATTATCAAAGACAGCAGACACAACAGCATATAGTCAAAGACTATGGGTTAGAGATGGTCAGAGACTTCAAGTATGATAGAGAGAGAGTAAGAAACTGTGAAAATTATTCAAGAGGTGATCAAAGACTAGGCATGATGCAAGAGATGGTTAGAGACTGTGGACATCATAGAAAAGGTGGTTTGAGATTGCAAACATGATACAAGGGATGGTCAGGGACTCAGGACATAGCACAAGAGATGGTCAGAGACTGTGGACATAATACAAAAGATGACTAGAGATTGTTGACATGATACAAGAGATGCACAGAGATTGCAGGCATCATGTAAAAGATGGTTTGAGACTGTGAACATGATACAAGGGATGGTCAAGGACTCTGGACATAGCACAAGAGATGGTCAGAGATTGCAGGCAATATACAGTTCAAGAAATGGTCATAGACTGCTGACATGCTGCACGAGACTGTGAACATGCTTCAAGAGAATTATAGACTGGACACTGCTGTAACAGGGCAAAAGGGAAACACAGATTAATGTTTTTAGGGCAAAAAAAAGTTCCAAAGGGCTGCAGGTTAGGCACCAGGGCCCTAGAGTTACATGTTAAAGCTGGTTGAACCTTCGGTTTAACCGCCTCCCGCCCAAGCAATGCACATATGCGCCCAAGCAGGAGCAGCTTCATTCTGACTGGACACACTGGTGCGTCCTTTTACATCCAGTGCTTGTGCATGGCCTCAGGACCACGCAGCAGCACAATCTGTTGCCCGCTGTGTCCACACCAGATCACAGATCGGTGTACCGCGCCACTGTAAGCAACCCTGGTACCATGTGATTGCTGTGACCAATCACAGCGATCACATGTAAAGTAGTACAATGGTATTCATTTCTAATGCCATTGCTTACTACTGTGATCTCTGTGATTCATCACAGTGATCACATAGTACAGAGCCAATCACAGCGGCCCTGTACCATGAAATCTCTGTCACCAATCACATAAAGAACAATGGTAAACAATGGCATTGTCAATGGAAGCCATTACACAGTGTAAATGATTGCTTATAAAGGTGATCATCACTGTAATAAGCAATCATAGTGTAAAAAAATAAAAATCCTGATTAGCCCCCCTCCACGGTAGTACAGTGTCACGGTGGTGACACCGCACTATCCTGGTGACCGTATGTATAACTAAAGTTATAAAAATAAATAATAATATTAATTTTACATGTATATATATATATATATATATATATATATATATATATATATGTATGTATATATATATATATATATATATATATATATATATATATATATATATATATATATATATATATATATATATATATATATATGTATATATATATGTATATATATATGTATATATATATATATATATATATATATATATATACAGTTGTGCTCATAAGTTTACATACCCTGGCAGAATTAATGAGTTCTTGGCCATTTTTTAGAAAATATGAATGATAACACAAAAACTTTTCTTTCACTCATGGTTAGTGTTTGGCTGAAGCCATTTATTATCAATCAACTGTGTTTACTCTTTTTAAATCATAATAGCAACAGACACTACCCAAATGACCCTGATCAAAAGTTTACATACCCCATTTCTTAATACCGTACATTGCCCCCTTCAACATCAGTTACAGCTTAAAGTCTTATGTGGTATTTGTGGATGAGGCTCTTTATCGTCTCAGATGATAAAGCTGCCCATTCCTATTGGCAAAAAGCCAAGTTTTTTCCTGTAAATTCTTGGGCTGTCTTGCATGAACTGCACGTTTGAGATCTCCCCAGAGTGTCTCAATGATATTGAAGTCAAGAGACTGAGATGGCCACTCCAGAACCTTCACTTTATTCTGCTGTAGCCAATAACAGGTCGACTTGGCCTTGTGTTTTGTATCATTGTCATGTTGGAATGTCCAAGTACGTCCCATGCGCAGCTTCCTGGCTGATGAATGCAAATGTTCCTCCAGTATTTTTTGATAACATTCTGCATTCATCTTGCCAACAATTTTGACCAAATTTCCTGTGCCTTTGTAGCTCACACATCCCCAAAATATCAACGATCCACCTCCATACCTTTCATCATAGGCCTTAACTCCTCTCCAAATGTAGCGTTTATGGTTGTGGCCAAAAATCTAAATTTTGGTCTCATCACTCCAAATGACTTTGTGCCAGAAGGTTTGAGGCTTGTCTCTGTGCTGTTTGGTGTATTGTAAACATGATACTTTGTGGCATTTGCGTAGTAATGGCTTTCTTCTGGTGACTCAACCATGCAGCCCATCTTTCTTTAAGTGCCTCCTTATTGTGCATCTTGAAACAGCCACACCACATGATTTCAGAGAGTCCTGTATTTCACTTGAAGTTATTTATGGGTTTTTCTTTGCAACCCAAACTATTTTCCTGGCAGTTGTGGCTGAAATTTTAGTTGGTCTACCTGATCAGGGTTTGGTTTGAACAGAACCCCTTATTTTCCACTTCTTAATTAGAGTTTGAACACTGCTTATTGGCATTCTCAATTCATTGGATGTTTTTATATATTTTTCCTGTTTTATACAGTTCAACTACCTTTTCCCGCAGATCCTTTGACATTTCTTTTGCTTTCCCTATGACTCAGAATCCAGAAACGTCAGTGCAGCACTGGATGAAAGATGCAAGGGTCTGTCAGGAGTCCAGAAATGCATTGACTTTTTATACACACACACTAATTACAAGCAAACAGATCACAGGTGAGGATGGTTACCTTTAATAGCCATTCAAACCCTTTGGATCAACTTGTGCATGTTATCATGCCAAAATCACCAAGGTATGTAAACTTTTGATCAGGGTTATTTGGGTCGTTTCTGTTGCCATTATGATTTAAAAAGAGTAAACACAGTTAATTGATAATAAATGGCTTCAGCCAAACACTAAACCATAAGTGAAAGAAATGTTTTTGTGTTTTCATTCATATTCTCTGAAAAATGGCCAAGAAATCATAAATTCTGCCAGGGTATGTAAACTTATGAGCACAACTGTGTATATATATATATATATATATATATACATACAGAGAAAGTGCAGTGTCACTAAGGTGACATTGTACTGCCGTGGTGGTGATCACTTACAATGGCTGACTGCTTTGATATCATTGAATGTCAGTGTCGGCAATGATAGTCTCTGGTTACCGCCATAGCAGTACAGTGTCACCTTAGTGACACTGCACTTTCTCTGTATGTGTGTATATATATACACACACACACACACAGTTGTGCTCATAAGTTTACATAACCTGGCAGAATTTATGATTTCTTGGCCAGTACTGTCAGTCAGTATCCCTAATCACTGCCTCAGCATTTGTCTCTAATCACCTCCACAACATTCATATTGTCCCTCATCACCGCCACACTAGTTACAGTGTCCCTAATCACTGCCATGCCAATTACAGTGTCCGTTATCATTGCCACACCAGTTATATTGTCCCAGATCCTTGCCACACCAGTAAAGCCCCATACACACGGTCGGACTTTTTCATGGATTCTGTCCGATCGGACAAGGTTGTTGAAAAATCAGACCGTGTGTATGCACCATCGGACAGTGTTCGTCGGTTTGTCCGACGGACAAAGTCTTATCTCCTGCTGGAAAGATTTGCCGTCAACCCGGTCCGATCACACCAAACCCGATCGTGTGTACGGTTGTCCGACCGGACAAAGTGCTACGCATGCTCAGATCACATTACAAGACCAAAGCTATTGGCTACTAGCCTCTACGTAGTCCCGTCGTAGGCAACAAACGTCACCACGTTCAAAATGATCGGATTTTCCGACAACTTTGTCCGACCGTGTGTACGCAAAACCAACATCAGACAAAGTATGACGGACATGGTCCGACGGACCTGGTCCGCGGATTGTCCGACCGTGTGTATGGGGCTTTACAGTGTCCCTGATCACCGCCACATCTGTCCCAGTGTCACCAGATCGGCGTATACCAGCAAAAGTGTCTCTAATTATTGCCACACCAGACCCACTGTCATCAGACCAATGTAAGTCAACAGTGGGGTTCCTGATTGCTGCCACACTAGTCCCCAGTGTCACCACACCAGTGTAAGCCAGCAACTGTGTCTCTGGTTATTGCCATACCAGCCCCACTGTCACCAGACCAGTGTAAGTCAGCAGCAGTGTTCCTGATTGCTGCCACACTAGTCCCCAGTGTCACATGATCAGTAACACCAGCAATAGTGTTCTTGATCACAGCCACACCAGTGCATTTTTCTGCCTACAGCCTGAACTGACCCATCTGCACATTCCATTGATTATGTTCCTGCGAGACACTAGTCCCAGCCACCCCCTGTGGACAACTGCACTCCTGGAACTACAGGAGCTCTTTTGTACTTCCTTTGTTCAGACCCCTATACTTCCTTGCCAGTGAACATGGCAATCCTGGGACAGCCATGTACCAGTAGGCTAGGCTTTCTTGGTATACAGTACATTTGTTTTGATATAATTGGTTAATTTGTGTGAAACACAATATACAATGTCTGGTTATATACGAGCACAGATGCTGAAAAAGTCTCACACACGTGTTATCGCCACACTTAAGAGGAGCAGCAGAATGTGTTAGGGTTGTAATTCTAAGTATGCTCATGCTGCGCGTGAGAAATATCTGATTAAATTGACAATTTTGTTTAGAAAAATTATTTCTAATTTTCTTTCCGCATTTTCCAAAAACTTGTGGCAAAAATTAAAATGAAAAGACTCACTATAAAAGACCTTGGTGTGTTTACTCTTCAAAATGTGGTTCAACCATTCTGAAGCTTCAGGGCCTTCAAAAATGTGTCGGGTAGTCAGGAAAGTAGATGTGTAATTTATGCCCCCAGAATGCCTGAAGGAGCTCCTTGAATTTTGGCCCCCTCTAGCCTGTAAAAAAGTCTCACAGATATCATATCCTCATGCTTGGAAAGAGAAGCAGAGTTTGTTTTGGGGTGTAAGTGTAAGTATGCCTATGCTGTGTGTTAGAAATATCTTATTATTTGACAACTTTGGGGGTAAAAAAACATTTTTATTTTATTTTCTGCATTTTCCAAAAAAAAAATATTTTCTAAAAATCATTATGCTTTTCAGAAAATGCCTTGGATTGTTGGTTTTCCAAAAGTAATGCCTATGCTGTGTGCTTTACAAAAGTAATGCATATGCTAAGTATGCCTATGCTGTGTGTTAGAAATATCTTACTAAATGACAACTTTGTGGAAAAAAATAAAAATAAATAAAAAACATTATTTTTTTCTGCATTTTCCCCAAAAAATAAAATTTTCAGAAAAATCATGATGTCTTTAAGAAAATGCCTTGGATTGTTGGCTTTCCAAAATTGAGTCATTTTGTGGGTGTTTTCACTGGCCTGGTGCTCCAGGGCCTTCAAAATGTGGTAGGTAGTCAGGAAATTAGATGTGTATTTTATGCTCCTTGAAAGCCAAAATGTGCTCCTTGGATTTTGGGCCCCTCCATGCATCTAGGCTGTGAAAATGTCCATCTTTATTGTGCATTTGATGGTTTCTGTAAATATGTACAAAGAAAAAGGTGGCCTTAACCTGAACATGATAGCATAGTGGATAGATTTTGGGTTAGTCTGCCTGAAAAAAACACACAATAGGAAGAGTTTTGTTGTTGTTTCCAAGAGTGATATTGGAGGTAAAGACCTTGGGGTAGATTTACTAAAGGCTGTGCACATTGCAAGTGCATTTACTCCAAAGCTTAGAAAATGAGCGAATCATCCAACGTCCATCATCCAATCATGTGCAAGCAAAAATGCTCCATGCATGTGATTGGGTATTCTTGACAATGTGAACCTTTACCTCATTTACTAAGCTCTGGAGCAACTGCACTTTCAAAGTACACAGTCTAATTGCCTTTAGTAAATCAACCCCCTTGTGTTTCTGAATAGGGTGGGGCGTCATTATTCCTTGTATGGTATTAAATGCACAGTCTTTTTACACTTCAGTTTAACAAGGCATATCTGTCAAGAGCACATCTGACTTGTTGGTTGTCACCAGAACTTTACTGTACATTATGTTAACCTTTAATGCCTATTAAAATACCTCCCCAATAACTGATGGGTTAGCTTAAGCAATGACAAGTATCCTGCAGCTAATAAACCAAAGGAGCTATCAGAATAAATGTCAGACATTAGAGACACAGTATGTCGCAATACACCATAATACATGGAGAGAAGGGGATGATATATTAACATAAGAGTAATTTATGTAAGGGAAAACCTTGCAGGACATTAGAATGGTGAATGGTGGATGCTTTAAGCCAAAAACAGTGAGATTCATGTAGCTACCGACCAAGTACAAGGAGAAAAAAAAAAGGAATAATCACATATTACTCAAATCAACAACAGCATCAAGACACACATGGATCACTGGTCTGGGGTGTAAATTAATTTATTTATGTAATAAACAAAATAAGCAGCTACTAAATATCCCTATAGATGTGCTTGGGCAGATTATTTTCTTGGTAAGAGGACAATGCACGCAACTAAATTATGAAAATAAACTCAGAGAGCTAAAGTCAGAAGATAAATCAAGTTGGAGAAAATATTGTCTTATTTACCATCTTTGCACATTGTGACTGTTGTTCTTGTTGGAAAAGAACAACACAGCATGTAATGTAAAGTTGTTAATAAACTGACAATACTGTATACATTATACCTATCTATGCAGCAGGTTTAGACATGATTAAAAAACAATATTGTTGACATACATATTAAAAACATAACATGATTAAATCTACACCGCAAGCTCACCACCTACATAACCAAACATTACCATAGTACTAGGATCAAGAATGATTCAACTTAGGTGATAGTATTGGAAAAGAAGATGGTTGGTGGCAGAGGTGTAATGGAGAAAACTCTACATGTTGCGCGCATTTTAAGCGCTTCTTCAGGAGCTTGCAATCTAATATGCATAAAAATAAGAATAAAAACAAACAATGAATTTAGCATCAACATCAAATATAACTATTTAATTTTATATATATATATATATATATAAACCTACTTAACTAAAGAATGATACTTAAAGAATGATACATCAGAGAAACTTCAAGAGTTCGTTACCATATCTATCAACAAATTCCAACGCAAACCATGAATAATATGCATCGACAATGGGGGAGAATACATAAGCAAAGAAGTGGCCTCATACCTGAAGAGACAAGGAATAGTACACCAGACAACCACACCATACACTCCTGAACAAAACGGTGTAGCAGAAAGGAAAAATCACACTTTTATAGAAATGGCCAGATGTATGTTGTCAGATGCCAACCAACCTTACAAGTATTGGGGAGAAGCAGTCATGACTGCAACCTACCTACAGAACAGACTACCCTCCATTCAAAATGTGGCATAGATCAAAGCCTAGCACATAGGGCACATCAGAGTGTTTGGATGTAAATCCTATGCCTATATTCCAAAGGAAAAGCTATCCAAATTGGAGAGAAGAGCCATAGAGGGCATTCTGATAGGCTACATTGAGGGTTACAGAATCCTACATCCAAAGACTGACAAAGTGACAATAAGCCATAGTGTTTATTTTGATGAAAGCATATGCCTATATTTCAAAGTGAAAAGCGATCCAAGCTGGAGAACAGAGCCATAGAGGGCATTCTAGTAGGCTACAGTGAGCAAACAAAGGGTTATAGAATCCTACACCCAAAGACTGACAAAGTGACAATAAGCCATAGTGTTTATTTTGATGAGAGCCCATCATCAGAAACACCAATCCCTGAAAGCTGTCAAGTGGAGTCAGAACAAGAGGTGGAATTCTCAATGCCTAAATCAAGTTCCCCACCAGATTTTGCTGAGTTGCCTGAAGTCAGAATATCCACTCGGACTACAAAGGGGATACCACCCCGCAAGCTGTCATACACTGTCAAAACACACAGCATACTTGAACCAACATCCTGAGAAGACAGAAAAACTGCCAAAACGTGAAGCCGATAAATGGAGAAAGGCAGCAGAAGAAGAATTAAGGTCACTTCAAGAAAATAAAACTTGGACACTCACAGAGCTCCCTCCTAACCGCAAAACTATAGGAAGTACAGTATCTCACAAAAGTGAGTACACCCCTCACATTTTTGTAAATATTTTATTATATCTTTTCATGTGACACACTGAAGAAATTAAACTTTGCTACAATGTAAAGTAGTGAGTGTACAGCTTGTATAACAGTGTAAATTTACAGTCCCCTCAAAATAACTCAACACACAGCCATTAATGTCTAAACCGGGTGTACTCACTTTTGTGAGATACTGTAAGTGGACTTTCAAAGTAAAGTCAGACGCAGAAGGAAATATCCACAAATACAAAGCCAGACTAGTTGCCAAGGGTTACTCCCAGAAATTTGGTCAAGATTACGATGAAACATTCGCTCCCGTCATAAAACACTCCATCATCAGAGCACTTCTTAATGTTGTAGCCAGGAAGGGCATGCAAGTGAAACACCTAGACGTTAAAACTGCTTTCCTTGGTATGGTATTATTATCTCCTCAGGTGACCTAAGGAAGGACTTGTCCAAGAAACTTACCAATATTTGTTTGTTTTACTTTATTCCATTTTAAGTTCTGACATCTTTTGATGTTAAATGTCTGCTATACCTGATACATCCTTTTTATGTCAATGCATAATTTGTTCAAAGCCAATAAAAATCTATTGAACGGAAAAAGAAAAAAAAAATGCTTTCCTATATGGAGAAATTAAAGAAGACCTCTACATGGAGCAACCACCAGGGTTTGAGCAAGGAATCCTTGTGTGTAAACTTCAGAAGAGCATCTACGATCTTAAGCAACCTGCAAGGATGTGGAATAAGATAGTGAACGAAGTACTTACAAAAGACGGATCCTCAATAAGTAAAGCAGACCCATGTCTCTACTCCAAGAATCATGAAGACAGGTGGATATACATCTTTATCTATGTCGATGACACTATAACTTGTTTTGAACAAGGGGATTACAATCAGATAGTTCACAATCTGAAAGAAAAATTTGAAATCAAAGAACTTGGGAACATTAGCTACTATCTGGGAATCCAAATAGAGAGAGAAGAAGATGAAAGTTATCTTCTAAATCAATCTCAGAAAATCTCTGAAATCTTGGAACAATTCCATATGCAAGATGCAAAGGAAGTGAAAACTCCTATGGAACCAGGCTATCAAAAGAGCAATGAAGCAGAAAACTTGCTACCCAACAATGACATGTATCGCAGAGCAATTGGTAAGCTGCTACATGTTGCCACTGTAACAAGACCAGACATAGCTGCAGCAGTGGGCATACTATGCAGGAAAGTCTCAGCTTCCTGTCAGCGTGACTGGAACGCAGTAAAAAGAGTGATGCAATACCTCAAAGGAACATCCAAAACTGGTCGAATATGTGGATGCTGATTGGGCCAGGGACTGCACAGACCGCAAATCCACAATTGATTCATCTTCCAGTATGGGGAAGGAACCATAAGATGGTCTAGTCAAAAGCAAGTAACTGTAGCTCTATCTTCAACTGAAGCAGAGTACATTGCAGCAGCAAACACATGTCAAGAAGCGATATGGATTCGTCAACTTTTAGTGGACATTGGGATAGACATGTCAAAACCAATTCCCATTTTTTAAGACATTTTTTAAGACAACCAGGGATGTAAAAATCTTACGCAATCAGAAAGGGTCAATCCTAGAACCAAACACATCGATGTCAAGTATCACCTACTGAGGGACAATCAAGAGCAAGGTGTTATTGACGTTCAATACTGTCCGTCAGAGGAGATGATTGCTGATGCACTCACCAAGACTTTATTGAAGGAACATCATAGTTATTTCTAGAAGAAGCTGAATATAATTTGACAAAGCTCATGCTGTTGAGCAGGGTTGTTGGAAAAGAACAACAGCATGTAATGTAAATTTGTTAATAAATTGACAATACTGTATGCATTATACCTATTTATGCAGCAGGTGGTGCTGTAGTATTATAGTGTATAGTTCATGTTTTCTATGATATAACAGGATGTATTGTCTATCTCAGTGCATGTACAGTACTTGTATATTCCTGCTTTCTGTTCATGTTTCTCTATGCTGTAAGACATGTAATATATTTCTCAATGAAAGTAAAGCTTTATTACTGCATTCAAGAAGCTTCCAGTGCTTATTGCAATACTCTGCACAATAGTTCTATCACTGAGGATGCTGCATTCATAGTCTACATATTTCTGGTACCATAGGCTTGTGTTGGGCCTAGAAAACGTATAGTATGGCAAACCCAAAGAATTGCAAAAATATTTACAGGCAACCTACAGTTTAGTACATATTCTTCTTAAACCCTCTACATACAGAAGTGGTTGGTGTGGATGACTCTCACGCAGGTGATGACAAAGGCTACCCTTAAAAGATAAGGCACAAACAAGGTATAGTCAAAAGCAAATAAAAATTCCCAGCTCACTTACCAGCTAGTCTGCAACAAAACTGAATTGACCCTGTCTAACAGTTCACATTAAAAATAAAGGGTTTAGCTGCACACATTTGCAAACATATGTGTAAGCCACAGTGGCCATGTCAAGGCAGCCCAGTTTACTGCAGTCCTAACTCTATAATTTTGAGTTTACCAAATTGGAGCACATATATAGCAGTTGGATAGATTAAGGGCAAGTCTGCCTGGAGGGATCCCACCCCTAAAAGTTATAGGAATGCACGGGACACCCAGCAAGGGCACAATGGCAGCTAAAGGTATCACGTGGCCACATCAATTTAAATTTGTCCTGCTGCTGGTATAGACTATAGAAAATAGTTTTAACAGCTGCATCTCTGTGCCAGAGATTGGAAAGGAAGAAAGTGAGGGAGAGCCAGAACATATGTGAGGGAGGATTTCATCCAGGGGCAGTTTGCAGAGGACTTGAGGGAGCAACCATCCTATTCCACCGGATGGCACTGTCACACATGCACAGACCACTGCTATTCACATGGCCATGCTAAGTAGGGCCAAGCATAGGCTTGAACCATGCCGTAAACCTCCTAACTCCACCCCACTATCTCCTGCAGAAGCTACTGCCCAGATAGCAAGGATAACGTGCCAAAAATGTGTGGCAGTGTCAAATTTTAAGTCTTTTTAACTTGCTGCACATTTTCACTGGCAAGTTGTACACTTGCAGAGCACTTGAAGCACAAGTTCTAGTTGACACTTGTCAAATTTGTAGCAAATTTGTGTGGCAAATCTCTAGCAAGAGCAAAGTTGCAGTGGTGAGTCTAAAGCAAGAGCTCTGCAAATCACAGTGGCCCCTGGTGGGATGACTATTGCACAACAAAACTGAACTGGAACCTGCAGCAGACTTGCAGAATGTTTGCAAAGAAAGTTGATATGGAGTCATGCAATGTGAACTTGCTGCAATTGTGCAACAAACAAGCCTGGCAAGTCTAGCAATAGCTAAACAAGTAATTTCCAAACTTTCAGCTCAATTGCTTGTTATCTGGGCGTATGACCAGGCAGGTGTCTCTTATGTAGTTTCTGCAGCAGATGAAAAAATGTCCCCTAAACATGCCCAGCTTCTCAATGCCAACTTACTACACAGAAACTCCCATTCCAGATGGAAGATTGTCCCTTTTGATGAATTTATAAACTGTGCTAAACCACTGTGGCAGGTACTCAGTTAACAATTATTTGCTCAGAAGGCCACCCCTGCCCTCCACTAGACACATTTAAGTTGTTTTTGCATCCATAGCAGACTGGTCAAGCTTCTGGCAGCAGTCCCAGGCAGAGCCTAAGCAGAACCTAAGCCATATGACTGTAGACTGGATGTCCAGACTGGTCCACTGTCGGCAGCTTGCTTAGTACACACTGGAGCTTCTGGCTTGCCCAAAAGCTAGTGTGCTGTCTGAGAGGGCCTTCAGTACAGCAGGCAGTTTTGTTACTGAGAGATGAATCTACCTGTACCTTGACACTGTGGACCATTTCACTGTCATAAAATGTAACAGTCCTGGGTGAACAATGGTTATAAAACTCCTGCAGCTGGTTTCTTGAAATCTGGCCATAAAAAAAGTTACTTTCCACCATTATCACCTCCTGCCGGCTCTGCTGGTCTGCCACTATTACCTGCTCCTGATACCTCACCTGGCCTACCACTAGCATCAGCTTCTGTCACTGCCTCCATTACCAGCTCATGCCAACTCTCCTGGCCTTCAAATAGCCTCTCTCAACTATGCTGGCCTGTCACTTCCATCATTACCAGCTCATGCTGATTCTCCTGGCCTGACATTTTTTTTGGGCTGCTACGACTTACCAGTTTCTGCCACCTCCCCTGGCCTGCTGCCAACATTACCCGCTCCTGTCACCTATCCTGGCCTGCCACAATTATCAGATCCTGTCACCTCTACTGGACTGCCTCCATAACCAGCGCCTGTCTTCTTTCTTAGCCTACGACCCATTACCAGCTCTTGCCACTTCTCCTGATTTATCATCATGACTACTACAGTTGCCTACAAAATCTAGTGCAGTGTTAGATTTCATTTCACTAAAAAGTAAGTTGGAATCTGACTGGTTGTTATGAATATTATCAAATTTACCTTGCTTCAGCTGGTATAAAAAGCCCTGCTAAATAATTATATACAAAATCATGCAAACCTTTATTCATAAGTATTGTGAATTAGATAGGAATAACAGTACTAACTTTAGACTTCAAAATACTAAGGTTCTGTGATGACTACATTTTTGGTAAAGGCTAGTGAAGGCTAGTGAAAAAACAGAACTTGACTGCAGGTGCTCCAATGACAACATCAGGAGCACTCTGTCTCTTCATCTGTCCTTTTATGTAATTTCCCACCTAATTTCCTAGGCCTGTATAACCAGCGTGGGAGTTCTTTGCCAAATGTTTGCCATATCAGAGAGTATTTAAAGCAGGGGTCTCAAACTGGCGGCCCTCCAGCTGTTGCAAAACTACAAGTCCCATAAGGCATTGCATGGCTGACAGTTACAAGCATGACTGCCACAGGCAGAGGTATGATGGGACTTGTAGTTTCTGAACAGCTGGAGGGCCACCACTTTGAGACCCCTGATTTAAAGGGTACTGTGGCTTGCTCATCTTCAAATTACATTGCAGCTAAAACCACAATGGTGTCAATAAATAATAATTACAGAAGAAGTACCTGACCTGCAGTGGTCATAATACCAATGCAATGTTGGACTTGAATTCCCATCATTATGCATACCATCATATGCAGTATGAGCATACAAAATACTATAAATACATTTATGCAGAATAGACATATGACCAAGAGTGCAAAGATGAAGGTCCTGTAATATAGAAATATCCCTTCCTCCCAGTGTGTATAAGGGGTCTGTTTTTAAAGAGTGTCAACCATGTAAGGGGGCTTGTGATTAGCTTATGATTGGCACCAAGAGGTACAAGTCTCTGCTCCACTCCTTCTATGATAGGACAACAACCCACCTGCTGGTAGCCCCTTACATCCCCCATATTGTGCCCATCTCCTTGCCAGAGGCCTTAATTCAACATACCTGGCCATTAGCCTTTATATTTATGAGATAGGAATGTGCACACAAATAGTAGAGTTTCTGCACTAGGCAGTATACATCACAAACACATACTGTCCGGAAGCGCTTGCCATTACTTTGCCAATCACACATATTGTGGATGTACTGTAGCTGTCATTATGTGAAACCAGAACATTACTCATCCATCTTATGCCATCTTCCTTTTTACACAGTCTCTCTTTCTCCACCGCAGTGTTGGGACCCATTTCCCTGTATACTATACCTGTAGAATTCTGCTCTATTCAACCCAAGATTTACAATGTGAAGCATCCTGCTCTGTCAGTTGAGATTAACAAGCTGCCTTCTATAGTATACCATTCTCTCCTTTTTAGTCCCACCCCATAACTCTAACAAGGCCAGGTCCACTCCCTGAAGTTTCTCTCTAGTTCGGAGAGTCATTAGTGCACACTCAGCAGGCTCTGACTTGCCCATTAGGCTTTATGCATCCAGCTCACAACTCTCCTCTAGTCATTCCAGAGACAGGACTGCTGCAGCTGCTCCTACTGAACTCTGTACACTTCTCCTGAGACTACTGCCTTGAGCAGGACCTTGGCTGGACTGCATACATCTGCATATGTGTGGGGTAATTGGCTCTCATGCTGACTGCACAAGGTTCCTCCCAACCAGGCATATGGTATATATGGGCACTATGACATGGGTCCACCCGTGACATTACTACAGGATGGCGTTAGCTAAAAGGGACCTAACACCTGATTACATGACTCCCTTTTCCCACACACCATTTTGGGACAGAGCCCCTTAGTGGCAGACTAGCTAATCTGTTAGCACTCCTTAACACCTCCTGCTCTTCTCCACAACAAGAAGAAGTGTTTTGTTGCCCACCATAATAGCAGGGAGCATTACTAAGTAAAAACAGTCCTGAAGCAGAAAGTACAGGGAGTTATCGGGCTAACAAGATTTCTGTCTGCATTAACAATATTTTTTTTGTAGAACAGATACAGTATAACATTTAGCTTTCAATTAGTATATTTAACAGACCCAAAGGGAGCAAATATGAGAAATTGTTAATGCAGGAAGTGATGTGGAGCTTGCATACTTTCTGCATTTATGTTTGGAGGAAAGACCACTCACATAACAGGTCATTCTCCCCCTGCCCAATTTGTTTTCTATTCATTCAATTTAATGGAGCTTTGCTGTGCTTTTTAAGTTGTTTTGTTAAAGCCCGTAAAGCAAGTTCTGTTACTTCAAGTAATAAATGAATATGCATCACTACTGTGATGGTGAATCTCATTTCTGCAGAATGGAAAGTATTCATCAACCTACCTAATGTTACCCGAGCTTCTACGCCCAAAGAATGGATTTTTAAGATTCGTTAATGGCTGCTGCTAGGCATAATGAGCAATCACTTTAGTCACTTAAGCACACTATAATACATCTTTAATTACTTGGCTGTATTGATAAAACTCTGTGACTTATGATGCCCTTTACTGTCCTGTGTATACATCTATCGAATTAGTAATTTTTATATGGAGTAATCATTGGATTTCTTTTATTTTGGTGATGTTTATAAATGCTCTGATTTTACAGAACACACATTTTGAGAAAATCCATTAAAGGGGTACTAGAGGCAGAGTTAAATTATACATATACTATATTACCAAAAGTATTGGGATGCCTGCCTTTACACGCACATGAACTTTAATGGCATCCCAGTCTTAGTCCGTAGGGTTCAATATTGATTTGGCCCACCCTTTGCAGCTACAGTATAACAGCTTCAACTCTTCTGGGAAGACTGTCCACAAGGTTTAGGAGTGTGTCTATGGGGATGTCTGACCATTCTTACAGAAGCGCATTTGTGAGGTCAGGCACTGATGTAGACAAGAAGGCCTGGCTCGCAGTCTCTGCGCTAATTAATTTCAAATGTGTTCTATCGGGTTGCAGGCCAGTCAAGTTCCTCCACCCCAAACTCGCTAGTCCATGTCTATATGAACCAGGCTGCGCAGGATCACGTTAGATTTCTTTTTTAAAATGTTTTCCCTTTATTTTCACCTATTGATCTGGTCGGTAACATACCGGCCACTTCTGTAATCTCCACCATTAATCTCCACTGCTGGCTATTGTATTCAGCAACTGTGACACCCATGGCTGCCGGAATACCATGGCACTACTGAACAGTGACAGCATCTGATAGGATGCAGTCCATGTTTAGCCAAAATGTTCCACCTGGCTTAGGCAGGCCATACACAGTGAACATTTATTTCCTGCAACTTTTCTTTCAGGAAAGAAATGCTCACAATTCCCCCATCAACACAGGCAGCGCTAACAGGGAAATCAGCCATAGTCTTTTCCCAGCGGGGGCAGATGTGGGCGGGGTGGCAGGGTGGCCATCCCCACCACGAGAAGCCAGTGATTATCGGTAGTGCCTATAGCAGCCGCTAGCGATGATCGCAAGCGAATCCGGCAGGCTGGTTGTGTCCCAGTTTGATCGATCGATTAACTTAGTACATTCAGCCTGCCCATTAACAGTTTGTATATGGTCGGTCTTTTTTTGTTTTTTTTTTAATCTCTTGCTTGCAGGGCCCCACACGGCTCTGATTTCAGCCAATTTAGGAGTATAAGTCATCTATAGCCAGCCTTAAATTGCTCCCTAGGATTTTAAGAAGGGTCCCAAATACATGGAAAAACTGAGGCAGCCTCATTTGCATCTAACTGTGTTGCTAATTTGCTTGATAAATGTCCCCCACTGTGTCTAGTCACAAAGGCAAAAGCAAAATGAAGCTACAGGCATGAAATGACAGTTAACCATCAGTCTTTGGATGAGTTATTGCTCATTTGTAATCTTCACTTTGCATAGTCTAGTAGTGGACAAAGCCATTTATACCTTGGGAACATAGGGAGCAGGAAGTTCACTATCAGACCTCTATATAAAGAGAGTATTCTTCATTTCATAGGTGGTCTAGAACAACTCAGAATTCACTTTCTAAAGTCATACATTTGCATTTAATTCTGGTCATACATGTTAAAATCACATTTATTTTGGTAAATAATGCAAAAAAAATCGAATTGAGCAAGAGTTACATGAGATCAACAGCACAAGCAATTGTTTTTGAGGCACCTGAGACCATCACCTTTTGATAAGATAGTATGGAAATCTTAGGGGGCTATGACCGCAGGGGCATGATCAAAAAAGGTTTGCCGATCGGCATCCAATCAGTGCTCTCAGCCAATGGCTGAGATCACTGACCAGCTCAACAGAGGATATAGCTGTACTAACATCACTTAGTTAGTACAGTAAGTTCCGCCTTAGCCCTTCAGGTTTTTTTTCCGTTCTGGGTTGAACGTAAAAAATGACTAGTGTGTACCAGGCTTAACAATCAATTTTGTACCTATACTTATTATAATAACTTGAATTTTAGCCAAAATTACTAACCCATGCTGGAAATATGTACAAATATTGTATGACCTCAGGCCACTGAGGGAGGAGTGTCTATATTGACCACTCATTCCCCATGTAATCCCTCCCTCCCTGCCCTCTGCACTGTCACACTAACAGCAGCATGGCCAAGTAGGCAAGTAGTTTTAAACTAGAGGTGGTTGGAGCCTGATAGGGAACTGAGAATAGTTAGCCATCAGGTCTGCTTTGCTTTTGATTGACAGCAGATGGCAGTGGGCGGATCCATAGGTGCGCTTCAGTCCAATAGCGGTTTTGGAATCCCCCATTGCTATGCACTGTCAATCACAGGCAAGGCAGGCCTGATGGGGAACTAACCCGGCCAATAAAAAAGCCCCAAGACCGGAACTCAGAAGAAGATGCAAACACTGATGAGAGATTGTTGGACAGTTAGGTATTCCCCCTTTAGTTCAGCTTTAAAGTGGTTCTAAAGTCAGAAGGTTTTTATCTTAATGCTTTCTATGCATTAAGATAAAAAACCTTCTGTGTGCAGCAGCCCCCCTCAGCCCCCTAATACTTACCTGAGCCCCATCTCGATCCAGCGATGTTGCACGAGAGCCGTGAAGTCTGGGGATTCTCCCTCTTTATGGGTGAGACAGCAGCGGGCACCATTGGCAGTGGGTGCAGTGGATATGGGGCACGCGTGTGCGCCGCCATAGTGTTTGGACACAGCGAGAGCCAATGTCCGCCAGGACCCGCTGATTGTTCTCTAAGGAGGCAGAATGACAGTCTGCCTATATAAACAAGGCAGATCGACGTTCTGTGAGAGGGGAAGATGGAGATCTTGTGTTTCTGCTAAGCAGGAACACAGATCTCTGTTTTCCTCCAGTCACAGCATTCCCCCCACAGTTAGAAAGTGCATTTTTTTTTTAGCATTGATCAGTGTCACTGGTCCACAAAAAGTGTCAAAATTGTCAGTTAGGTGTCCGATTTGTCCGCCGATGTGGCAGTCCCGCTGAAAATTGCTGATCATCACCATTACTAGTAAAAAAAATTTAAAAAAATTTAAATTCCATAAATCTATCCCATAGATAATTTGGGATTTAAAAAAAAAAGTTATGTAGCAGAATACAAATTGGCCTAAACTGATGAAGAAATTTGATTTTTTACATTTTGTTTATTGGATGTGTTTTATAGCAGAAAGGAAAAAAAAAGTTTTCGCTCTTTTTTTGTTTATAGTGCAAAAAAATAAAAACCACAGAGGTGATCAAATACCACCAAAAGAAAACTCTATTTGTGGGAAAAAAGAACATCAATTTTGTTTGGGTAGTGTGTCGCACGACCACGCAATTGTCAGTTATAATAAAGCAGTGCCGTTCATGAAGGAGGTAAACATTCCGGGGCTGAAGTGGTTAAGCAATTAACTAGTAAGTGACTGGGGATATATATTTTTTTAAATATTGTTATATATTGGCTAGATGGACATAAATGTTTTACTGTTCACTGTCCCTGTCTCTTGGAGCTGTTGTTTAATTCGCTTTTTAAATAACATTGGAAGTTTTTTTTTTGTTTTGTTTTTTGTTTTTTTTGTTACAACAATTTTGTTTTTTGTTTTTATGTAGTAGGCTAGATTATTTCTCAAGTTAAAGTGGAACTTTGGGCAAAGTCAAAAGTTATATACATGAAACAGTCTGTCAGTAGTGTTATCAAAGCAACTTTTGTTTTTCAGAGTCCCCCCTGTAATGTAGTTTTATTACCTGTTGATCTGGTCATTAAAGGGGTTGTAAACCCTAGTGTTTTTTCACCTTAATGCATCCTATGCATTAAGGTGAAAAAACTTCTGACACTGTCTAGCTGTCTACTGTCTATTGTTTTACTCACCTGAGCCCATTTGTTCGCTCGGCGGAGACGCGCTCTTCCTCTCTGCCCGTTGTCTCGGCTCTTGATTGGATAGATCAATAGCAGTGCAGCCATTGGCTCCCGCTACTGTCAAACAAATCCAATGACGCGGGTGTCGGGGGGCAGGGTCGAGTCCGGCTTTCTGTGTGAATACACACAGAAGCAGGACTCAGGAGCACATCCATATGGGTGTCCACCAAGGAGAGCGCTTCTTCAACATGGACATTTGTTGCGGGAGGAGCTACCAGCGCCGCCGGGGGGACCCCAGAAGAGGATGATCAGGGCCACTGTACAAAATGAACTGCTCAGTGGAGCTACGTAAATGAGGGTTTACAAACCCTTTAAAGCCCCATACACACGGTCGGATTTTTGCATGGCTTCTGTCCGATCGGACAATGTTGTTGAAAAATCAGACCGTGTGTATGCACCATCGGACAGTGTACGTCGGATTGTCCGACGGACAAAGTCCTATCTCCTGCTGGATAGATTTTTGGACAACACGGTCCGATCACACCAAATCCGATCGTGTGTAGCGTTGTCCGACCGGACAAAGTGCTACGCATGCTCAGATCACATTACAAGACCAAAGCTATTGGCTACTAGCCTCTACGTAGTCCCGTCGTAGGCAACAAACGTCACCACGTTCAGAATGATCGGATTTTCCGACAACTTTGTCCGACCGTGTGTACGCAAAACCAACATCAGACAAAGTATGACGGACACGGTCTGACGGACCTGGTCCTCGGATAATCCGCGCGTGTGTATGGGGCTTAAGTCTGTAGTTTTTTAACTTCAGTTAACAGACCATACTTCCCAGCAAAATTGGCAGATAACAATATATTTCCCTTATTTACTCCCTTTTGGTCTGTTAAATATACCATTGAAAGTGTTTTAATATACAGTATCTTTTCGATAAGTGCAAAAAAAAAAAAAATGTTGTTCATACAGCCAGAAATCTATGATCTGATAACTTCCTGTGCTCTCTGCCTCTGGACTGTTATCAATTATCACTGTTCCCTGCTATCTCCATGGACTACACAGCATCTCTGTCTGTTGTGAAGAAGAGAGGTAGGTGCTATGTAGTCCTAACACCCACCTTTCTTACAACACTGTTCAGTACAGTTGTCACTCTAGGGCAGGAAGTGTGTTATTGGCAGGATTACCAGGCTAAAAAAAGAAAAAGTAATCCAGTCATCACATCTAAAGCCCCATACACACGGTCGGACTTTTTCATGGATTCTGTCCGATCGGACAAGGTTGTTGAAAAATCAGACCGTGTGTATGCACCATCGGACAGTGTTCGTCGGTTTGTCCGACGGACAAAGTCTTATCTCCTGCTGGAAAGATTTGCCGTCAACCCGGTCCGATCACACCAAACCCGATCGTGTGTACGGTTGTCCGACCGGACAAAGTGCTACGCATGCTCAGATCACATTACAAGACCAAAGCTATTGGCTACTAGCCTCTACGTTGTCCCGTCGTAGGCAACAAACGTCACCACGTTCAGAATGATCGGATTTTCCGACAACTTTGTCCGACCGTGTGTACGCAAAACCAACATCGGACAAAGTACGACGGACATGATCCGACGGACCTGGTCCGCGGATTGTCCGACCGTGTGTATGGGGCTTTAGAAGGGGAGAGCTGCAATAGTATTAAAGTGTTACTAAACCCAGGACCCTGCATTCATTATATCTGGTCTCCCACGGTACACAGAACATGGAAATGCAAAAGTTTTAGTAAATATAAACTGCTAAATATTTTTTCTCATCAGCAGTATATAGCCGTTTTATGACTTCTATGAGTGCCTGGGTAAAGCTTGTAGGAGGAGTTTTCATTCTACTCTGACTGTCCTATGAGACTGCATGACCCCTGACCCTCTGTCTGGACAGTGCTGATTGGCCCTGTGTTGATCACATGCATCCTCCCAAGAAAAATAAAACTCTCTAGCAATACACATCAAACTGAGCATGTGCAGGGTGACTCCAAAGGCTCTGTCTTATCAGGGGATATATTGGGGACAGTGGAAGAAGGGGAGGATCAGAGAAGACAGGGTGAAACAGCCCTTTTACACAATGCAGAGGATTAACCCCTTAGGTGCCAAAGTGAGTATAACAAGAATGCATTACTGCACATACAGGCTGATTTTACTGTTGTGGGTTTAGTAACACTTTATTTTTTTTGTTGTTGAATCCTATTCACTAAGCTTGGTGAAGTCTTCATTCTTTTAGTAAATCAATACCATTGTGCTGTTGTGCACATTGCATTGACCCAGTGTGCTAGCTGTGTACATGGTTTTCCCATTGCACGTTGATGCACCTATAGTGACACTATATGCAAAAGTAAGAAAAATGATATTATACAGTATTTATTATATAAGAAAAAGACACTGACAACATTTACAACAATGCTTTCTTTACAGGGAGACCATATGGCCCAAACCTATGTGGTTTACCTTTAAGATTTAGTAAATATGGAGTAAAATGCTGACCAGTCTCTGGTGCAATTATCAAAGTAAAAAACACGATGAATCAGGGAAAAAGTCGCAACCACTTCAAAAGCATCTATCAATTGAAATGGATGAAGGCTCTGGCGGTGTATGGCGGAGGAGGTTATTGATCTGTATGGACCCAAAACTGATATTTAGCTGATGATTTGACATTAGAGGTTTGCATTAACAGCAGGCTTTTTACTACACTATAAGCCGTATTCAATGTTATGTTACAGAATGATAAAGCAGAAGTACCAGACTGCTAACACTTTGTAAACTGTTGATATACAGGCACATGGTGGGTGTCCCTGCTGTGAATCTTCCTATATAATTGTGACACTTCATAACCAGCTTAGCCAGAGATAAGCTTCAGATTCAGCAACAAAGCTTTGCACAGCTGATGTGTTCTGCAACAAAAAAAGTCAATAACTCACAGAGTCATTTGCAATTACATTTAATGTAAAGCTGAACACCAGACTGACATACAAAGTAATGGAGCTCTGTGTTCATGCATATGTACTTATATATTTTTTTTTTATTTTTTTATTACAAGCACCTGAAAGTACCCGAATATGACTTGGTGTCAGCCTCTTTAAAGGGGTGTTTCAGCTAAAAAAAAAAATGTTTTAAAAGTCAGCAGTAAAAAAAAAAGGAGCTGCTGACTTTTAACCACTTGCTTACCAGGCACTTAAACCCCCCTCCTATCCAGACCAATTTTCAGCTTTCGGTGCTCTCACGCTTTGACTGACAATTACTCAGTCATGCAACACTGTACCCAAATGATTTTTTTGTCCTTTTTTTCCCACAAATAGAGCTTTCTTTTGGTGGTATTTGATCACCTCTGGGTTTTTTATTTTTTGCGCTATAAATGTTTCTGTGATACAATTTAGGAAATTATTAATTTTTCTTCATAAATTTTGGCCACAATTTATACTGCCACATATCTTTGATAAAAATAACCCAAATTAGTGGATATTATTTGGTCTTTGTGAAAGTTACAGACTCTACAAGCTGTGGTGCGAATCATACAAAATTGATCACATCTGATGCTCTGGTGACCGATCTCATTTCTTGTGACCCGAACAAGCCAGGAAAGTACAAATACCCCCCAAATGACCCCTTTTTTGAAAGTAGACATTCCAAGGTATTTAGTAAGAGGCATGGTGAGCTTTTTGATGTTGTCATTTTTTCCCACAATTCTTTGCAAAATGAATTATTTTTTTATTTTAATTTTTTTCCACAAAATTGTCATTGTAATAGGTTATTTCTCTCACATGGCATGTGTATACCACAAATGACACCCCAAAATAAATTCTGCTACTCCTTCTGAGTATTACGATACCACATGTGTGGGACTTTTTCACAGCCTGGCACTTAGAGAGGCCCAAAATGCAGGGAGCACCATCACGTGTTCTAGGAGCATAAATTACACATCTAACTTGTTGACTAGTACCTATTACACTTTTGAAGGCCCTGGAGCACCAGGACAATGACACGTGACACTGACGTGGCACTGATGACAGATGGCACTGATACGTGGCACTGATGACACGTGACACTGATGTGGCACTGATGACAGATGGCACTAATACGAGGCACTGATGATACGTGACACTGATGACAGATGGCACTAATATATGACACTGATGACAGATGGCACTTATATGTGGCACTGATATCACGTGGCACTAATATGTGGCGCTGATGAGAGATGGCACTAATACGTGGCACTGATGACAGACGGCACTAATACGTGGAACTGATGACACGTGACACTGATGACAGATGGCACTGATACGTGGCATTGATGACAGGTGACACTGATAACAGATGGCACGTGACACTGACAGGTGGCACTGATGACAGATGGCATTATTTTGTGACACTGATGACAGATGGCACTAATATGTGGCACTGATGACACGTGACACTGATATGGCACTGATGACAGATGGCACTATGTGGCACTGATGACATGTGGCACTATGTGGCACTGATGACATGTGGCACTGATGTGGCACTGATGACAGATGGCCCTGGGGACAGGTGGCACTGGGGACAAATGGCACTGACAGATGGCACTGGGGACAGATGGCACTGGCAGATGGCACTGGGGACAGATGGCACTGGCAGATGGCATTGGGGACAGATGGCAGTGGTGGCAGTGGTGAGATGGCAGTGGTGACAGGTGGCAGTGGGGACAGATGGCGCATTTATTTCGTTTTTTTTTTTTTTTACACTTACGGCCGCTGCAGCCGTTCATCTCTCCCTCCTCACACGCTGTCTCTGTGTGAGGAGAGAGAGCGGCGCTGAGAGATGATCTCATATGTTTACATATGAGATCATCTCCCATTGGACACGCCGATCGCGCTGTAAACGGCCGCTGTGATTGGCCGTTTACATCGATCTGTGATTGGCTGTGTCCGAGGGACGCGGCCAACACAGAATTTCCCTGCTGCGCGCTCGTGAGCGCGCACAGGGAGGGAGGGAAGGGGAGGACATCATATGATGCCCTCCCGGGAATTGACATCCGCTCTGAGGCCGTAATTCGGCTATGGCCGGATGTCAAGTGGTTAAAGGGGTGTTTCAGCTAAAAAAAAATTTTTTTTAAAAGTCAGCAGCTAAAATAGAAGTAGCTGCTGACTTTTAATAAGTCCACCTACCCTCCCAGGGCGCCCGCAATGTCAGTCGTGGAGGCCGAGATGTCCCTCGGCGCTCCGGTCCCAGCGCCGCCATCCTCAGTAAGGGAAACAGGCAGCGAAGACTACGGCTTCACTGACCGTTTCCTACTGCACATGCGCGAGTCGTTGCTTTGTGAATGGGGAACGCGATGTGTTGTGGGACACACAGTTCCCATAACACACCGCGCCCCATTCACTAGAAGACGGCGCTAGGAGCAGAAGACAGAACAGCTCCGCGGAACAAGAAGAGGCAGATTAGGACGATCTGCCTAGCAACAGCCATTTCTAAGTAAAGTAAGTAAATTTTTATTAACATTTTTATGAAGTTTTTTTTTTTTTTTCAGGGTGGCCCTCCACTTTAAGTCCCTATACAGCAAAACTTAGACTGGGAGAAAGGGAAGCAGCACAAACAGCCAGTCAGGTGTGTTGCAGTGCGAGAAGCATGCTGATAGGAGGAGAGTGCAGAGTGACAAAGTAATAACATACCTCCCAACTTTCTGAGATGGGAATGAGGGACACCCATCAGCAAAAGTATGCAGGCATAGGACACACCCCTTGCCACACCTCCTTAAAGGAGAATTGTACAAACCACTACTATTCCTTTATTTTGGCTTTTGGAATTTACAAATGCAGCAATGTAGAAATCAGATGAAAGGTTTAACACTGGGAAACACTTTTTATAGATAAAAAGTGCATTTTATATACAACTTTATAGATCAGACCAAAATGAGGGACAAATGAGGAGGAAAGAGGGACAGAGGGACTTTGCTCCAAATCAGGGACAGTCCCGTGAAATCAGAGACAATTGGGAGGTATGTAATAAGACCATCAACCTTCTTCTCTGGTCATTGTCCAGTAATAGGTTTTGGGAGGGGAGGAGACTTGTAAGTATTAGGCCCCTTTCACACAGGCGGACCGTTCAGGTTCACCTGTGAGTTTTTTAGGCGGACCTGAACAGACGCTCCATACAGGTCTATGGTGCGACGGATGTCGGCGATGACATGTCTGCTGACATCTGACCCGCTCCGATCCGAAAAAGTGTGACGGATGGAAACCCTATTTTTCCATCCGTCTGGTGGATCAGATGAAAACTGACTCTACTGTCCGTCTTCATCCGATCCCCCATAGAGGAGAGCAGCGCTCTGACAGGACGGTCCCTGCACAGTGTGCAGAGACAGACCCGTCATCTGTCTGCTCAGCGGGGATTGACGGAGCGATCCCCCGCTGAGCAAAGTGGAACCCGTACACGGACATGTCCATGTGAAAGGGCCCTTACTGAACTGCGGCAGATAAAATCAGGCCACTACTCAGGGCTGTGTTGGGTGGCAGAGCTGAATAAATCTTAGAAATGGATGGGCAGAACTATGAACCTTTTGGTAACTTTAGGTAAAACAGATTATATAACAGCTATATATCTTTTATCTGTATATTTAGCTGTTAACTTGGAATTCAGCTAAATACAGAGATTAAATACATATATGAGAGCTGTTTTTTTTTTTTTATTATTGTATTTATGTCCATCCAGTCCTTACATTTACACAGCTCTGCCACACAACACAGGCCTATCTATAAGGGAAGGGAACCTGATATTTCTTTGCTGCAGTTCAATGTACAGGTCTTCTCCCCACATTTGATTCGTTCCTTGTGCTGCTTCTCCCTCCCCCAGTCTGATAGCTACTGTACAGGAACTGCAATGGCTGATATCAGGGATGAGCTTCGAGTTCGAGTCGAACATTGCACATTCGAGTCCCATAGACTTAATAGGGTTCTAAAGTTCACACGAGCTTTAGGTCTGTTCGCAGGTTCTGGTGCAAACCGAACAGGGGGGTGTTCGGCTCATCCCTATTGCTGACAGGCAGGGTATTTATGACAGAAAAGACCCTATCGGTCTCTTCTGTCATAAATGCTTCCTCCTGCCTGTCAGCCGTCATGTGCACTGAGCCGCGCATGCGCAGAAAAGAAAACATGACAGTGGACTTACCTACCGCTTTAACAATTTATTGATGAATGCAGAGCTGCATTCATTTGTGTATTTTATATCTGCCTGAAGTTCAGCTTTAATTTGGCAATCTATCTCTTTGGGAGTCCGACCTCAACTCTCTGGCAGAGCTCATGTCCTTATCACACCAATCACAAATTTCACTTAGGCCCCTTTCACACTGGGGCATTTTTCAGGCGGTACAGCGCTAAAAATAGCGCCTGTACACCACCTGAAAAAACCGGCCCCATTCACTCCAGTGTGAAAGCCGGCGGGCTTTCACACTAGAGCGGTGCGTTAGCAGGACGGCAAAAAAATTCCTGCTAGCAGCATCTTTGGAGCGGTATAGGAGCGGTGTATTCACTGCTCCTATACCGCTCCTACCCATTGATTTCAATGGCGGCGCTTTGCGGGGGATTTTAATCCTTTTTCGGCCGCTCGCGGGGGTAAAACCGCCCCGCGAGCGGCCGAATACCGCGGCTAAAACGACGGTAAAGCAGAGCTAAATATAGCGCTGCTTTACCGTCGGCGCGGCTCCCGCCCCAGTGTGAAAGGGGCCTTACTCTGTTGTAGCAAAGCCAGTCTCACTCCCACTGCTGTATTTTACTGTTAATAATGAATGCAGTAGATAGAAAGAGCTGTAGGTGCAGGAGTTGTTCTGTGCATTCTAAATTCTGCCCAGCAAAAAATGGATTCAGCCTATCCTTGTGTTTACAGGTTAAAGTGGAACTTCAATCTCCCAATCAACATTGATTATTTTTAACCCATATACTGCTAGCCTTAGTAAATAGGTAGAAAAGCATATCATATTTACTTGTTTTAAAGGGGTTGTAAACCTTCAGGGTTTTTCACCTTAATGCATTCTATGAAATAAGGTGAAAAACCTCATGTGATGCAGCTGCCCCCTAGAGCCCCCCTTTTTACTTACTTGAACCTGGTTTTTCCAGTGATAAGGACGCGCAAACCAGCTCCAGCCGGTGTCTCGGGTCCTGATTGAATAGATTGATAGCAGCACAGCTATTGGCTCCCGCTGCTGTCAATCAAATCCAGTGATGCAGGAGCCAGGGGGCGGGGCCGAGCCCTGCTGTCTGTGTCAATAGACACAGCAGCAGGACACGCTCGTGCACTCGCATGAGTG
Organism: Lithobates sylvaticus; assembly: GCA_028564925.1. Classification (NCBI taxonomy): domain Eukaryota; kingdom Metazoa; phylum Chordata; class Amphibia; order Anura; family Ranidae; genus Lithobates; species Lithobates sylvaticus. The sequence goes on along the minus strand of CM053026.1, from coordinate 663,848,997 downwards.
CCCCAAGGGAGAGCGGCTCTTCAACGGGGCACTCGAGAAGAGAAGGAGCCAGGAATGCCTCGGAGGGACCCTAGAATAGGAGGATCGGGGCCACTCTGTGCAAAATCATCTGCACAGAGGAGGTAAGTATGACATCTATGACATCTTTGTTTTAAAAAAAAAATTAATAATTTACCTTTAGATATCCTTTAACCTTTTTTTTTTTTACATTTCTTCAGTTACTTCCTGGTTTCTTGCCTAGGAAAATGATGTCATACATCCCAGGAGTCTTCATGAAGGAGAGGAGGAGCTCAGCTAACCACACCCTCCTGTGTGGCTGTAGGAGACAAAAAGTGAGGAGGGGAAGAGAAGCGCAACAACCAGAGTGTAGCATGTAAAGTGTAATTTTATGGCCCCTTTCACACTGAGGCGCTTCTAAATTGCCAGTAAAACACTGAGCACTTTTGAAGAGGTTTTCAGATGCTTTTGAAGAGCCTTTCAAGCGCTTTTCAAGAGTTTTCCATTCATTTCAATGGACAGGGGCATTTTTTTCACCGCCCTTCCAGCGCAATGCCCCAGTGTGAAAGCATTCATTAATTTTAATGGAAATAGGTTTTTGTGAGCTTTTCAGGCGCTTTTTTTTATCAAGAAAGCACCTGAAAAGCGCCGCAGTGTGAAAGGGGTCTAATAAAAAATATAAAAAAGCACTCACAAAAATAAATTAGAGCTCAGCATGTCAGTCAGGTAGCCTCCGAGACAGGGATCAGACACAGAAACAGGATGCCTTGCCTTGGCCCCAGGCAAGAGAGCTGAGATGGAATGGAAGCCGGGAATTGCTGTCACTAGAGAGCCAAAGCCACTAATAGAGAACAGGGCCCAGGATATGAACACACCTTGTGTAGTAGGAAAATGTTGGAGCTAGACCAGGAAAGCATTACGAAGCAACCTTGCTTCTTCTTGAGCTTTATTTTATCTTTGTGAGTGCTTTTTTATATTTTCTATTAAAATTACACTTTACATGCTACACTCAGGTTGTTGCGCTTCTCTCCCCCTCCCCACTTTTTGTCTCCTACAGCCACACAGCACACCCATGCTGGAACGAAGCAGCACTTTCAGAGTTAGATTAGTAGTGTGCTGTATAGCACTCTGGGCTACCCACAGCATCTAGTTTAGATAATCTTCAACTGTCATTTTGTTTCATATTGTATCATACAATTCTATATTGTTTCAAATTGTTTTACATAGTTTCTTACCGTGAACTTACATCTAGCTCATCAGGGCACCAAATTCTGACCGGCTCATCTGTGTATGGGGGTGGTTTCAGTTCAAGGGGTTGGTGCGCTGTGATTATTCTGGGTGTTCCCACCTTTAACCTCCTAGGCGGTAATCCCGAGTCTGGCTCGGGTTCAGTTTTTTCTGCTAGGAGCGGTAACCCAGAGCCAGACTCGGGCTGCATTGCAGGATGCAGGGGGGAAGTTACTTACCTTTTCCCCTGGATCCTGCGATGTCTCCCCGCTGTGTGTGCGAGCTGTCTGCTCGCTCGATTCACACAGTGCCCGAGTGCCGCTGATCTCCGTTCCCTGCGACGTTCCGACGCACAGGAGCGGAGATCGGCGCCAAATTCAAAAAAGTTTAAAAACACAACACACATACAGTACTGTAATCTTACAGATTACAGTACTGTATACAAAAAATACACATCCCCTTTGTCCCTAGTGGTCTGCCCAGTGCCCTGCATGTCATTTTATATAATAAAAAGATTTTTTTTCTGCCTGGAAACTGGAGATTGTCCATAGGAACCAAAAAGTGTCCCTTTATGTCAAAAGTGGTTTTAGACAGCTAGAAAACACAGATAAAAAATTAGAATCACAATTTATCATCAAACAATAAATTTAATGACAGCGACTATTCTGCAACTGAGCAAATTTCAGTGTTTTTGATTTGATTACATTATTGAATAATTTTTATATATATTTTTATTATATTATAATTTATGATTTTGTGTTTCAAACTTTATCATACCCGGGATGTCTACTAGACTCTGGTTCGGACAGATTTAAGTGAGTTATTCATAAGAATTGCATACCTACAATATAAAAACGCCAAATTTCCATGCAAAATAATTGTACCGCTTTCAGCACAAAATTCCAGCCAGAATCATACCGCCAGGGAGGTTAATACTGTTTAGCACACCCTCCTGCCTGCATGTCTAAGCTAAGGGCAGATGGATTCCAGGAAGTAAATGCTACATGAATCTGCTCTTAGTTAAGATGGCCATGGCCAGAAATGATAGGGAAAAGTGATTTCTCAACAAAATATAGCATAGAGACATTGATGGATAGGAAAGTTTGCTTTGAATATTAAAAATTAAAAAGTGTTTTTGGTTTGTGATACTCAGATGCAGTAAAGTTTAACAATTATCCTCCATAAAGTCGGTTAGAACCTCGGCAGGAGCCCTACGCAGTAAGGCAAGGGAGAACGGTCCAGCTAACACACTCTGCAATATAAAGACATCTCTTCTGTGAGCATGGCAAGACATACAGAAATGGCATTGACTCACTGGCATTCACAAACTATAGACGTGCATTACAAATCTGAAGCTTCTGGCATTGTTGTACTGAAAAGCTGCCTATTTATCATCTCACAAGACAAGTAGAATGATCTTTATCTGGATTGCCCACTTTCTGACCCAAATTCAGGGGTTTTTATGGAAAATTGCAGTCAGTTTGATTGATGAAATCCAAAGATGTCTAAAATGGAAGCAAAGATCTCCAACTGTGCAGGCTCCCAACTGTGGCCTTCAATGTTCGCATTGTTCCTGCAGAAAAAGTTGAGAAAACAAGCAAAAGTTAGAGAAGTTTTGTTTAAAATCAAGAAGAAAAAGAAAACCATGCAACTTTGAATAAAGATACCAATTCTATTATGCCTCTTTTACATGTGCAAACTGTGAGAAAATTACATGTTTCCCACATAATGAACAAAAAGATGTTTTCTATCCCTCTAAAAAACATTAAGAGAAAGAAATAACCGTTCACAAGAGTCTGAATAGCTTTTCAGATGTTGCTGCACTGTATACACAAAGACACCGATATGGAATTGTGGGCTGTATGTTGATTTTGTTTCTATAAAGACCTACAAATAAAGTCTAGAGTATGGAAAGTATCTAGCAGGAGAACAGTTACACCAAGATCTTTAATACTGAAGTACAGAGTGCAACCAATCAGAATCAACTTTCAGCAATTTAGTGTAATAAAGTTTTTAAAAAAACATGGTTTACAATTTTTGTTGCTATGAGTTACTGTTCACCTCAGCCTTGTCTTTGTATTAATAAATGTATTAATATTATTATTTTATTATTATTATACAGGATTTATATAGCGCCAACAGTTTGCGCAGCGCTTTACACCATGAGGGTAGACAGTACACTTACAATACAAATCAATACAGGAGGGATCAGATCTAGAAGGGAGATACTATGAATATAGATGGCATTTATTCTAATGCTAGATATAATTCTAAAGCTGGCCAAACATTATACAATTTTCTTGTTCAATTTCCTTTAGATTTACCTTCAACTATGTAGTTGAAGGACCTGCCTGATTGTATACAAATAGAAAGTGTTTAGGTTTGACCTCATATTATATGGTTTTGATAAATCTAAAGGAAAATTGTACAAGAAAGTTGTATAATATATGGCCATACTTAGGAAAGTTGGACATTCAAAATATTGAGGACGGGATTTAAAATGTATGACGGCAGATAACAAAGAAATGAATATCCAGCCTCAGTTAACAAAGGTGGTGGACTGCCCGTGATTGTAATGTATGTTACTTAGTACACACAAGCTATACACTGTAAATTCCAATGCCATGATCGCTATTTTGTATTGTTGAAAACTTGAATAAAAATTATTGAAAACGAAATATTGAAGACATTGAATACACAGGTCTTGCATGAGTGGTTGGCAAAGTGGAAAGTGCAACAACCTAAAATACCAAACTGAATGATATTTTACTGTATTGACTTTAGAGTTTCTGCAATATGATTGGTTGCCCTGGATTACTATTCAATGAACTGCAAAGTATGCTGTAGCCTAGATACTTGTATGCCTTGTCTATACTCCTTAGAAAATACAGCAATACCTATTCTTTTTTTAATTATGGATTTTTTTTTTTAATGAAGATAACATCCATTTCATACAATTATTATTATTATTATTCTTTTTATACAGGATTTATATAGCGCCAGCAGTTTGCGCAGCGCTTTACAACATCAGGGGAGACAGTACAATTACAATACAATTCAATACAGGAGGGATCAGGGGGCCCTGCTCGTTAAAGTTTACAATCTAGAAGGGAAGGCCATATTAATAGTATTTAATAAAAAAAGAAAAAAATTAAAACCTGTGTTTTTGATTGCTGGAAATGTTTATTTGCAGGTAAAAATGTTGTCGTGCTCTGTTTATTTTTATACAAGAACCCCAACTGGGCGTATTTAGAAAAACATTATTTCCATATTTATATAGTAACAACATATCACTTAGTATTTTACATAAAACCATTCAGGAGTTTAATATATCTAATGCAGTCCCATAAGCACACAAGCCGATTTACATACCAGTATGTTTTTGGTCCATGGGAGGAAGACAGAGTACCTGGAGGAAACGTAAAAATTTCACAAAAACTGGCAGCCTATAGACACGGTTACTTGTGCGAAGTAACCCCAGGACACTAGGCGGTTAATTTACTTAAATTGGAAAGTGCAAAATCTGGTGCAGCTCTACATGGCAACCAATCAGCTTCCATGTTTGTTGTCAAATCTTAATTGAACAATCTGAAGTCAGAAGATGATTGGCTGCCATGCACAGCTGCCCCAGATATTGCACGCTCTAGTTTTAGTAAATCAACCCCTAGAAGTAAAGGGAGATGTAGGTGATGACCACAACAAACTGTCATATTCTAGCTTGCTGTTTTCAGTAAAAAATATAGCTGCGTGGAAACTGGTTACCAATTTTTCATCTCCAGTTTCAACTGTATCTCAGGTAAATGTCGTAATGTACACTAGTAGATGAGCACACCTTATGATCTCCAGGAATGAGCATGGTACAAGATAGAAGGGTAATTGGTTTTTTTTTTCTCTACTACAATATTGGTTCTTCATTCACTCCCCCAAATGGCTTGTTTGCAGTGATATATTGCCTCTAAATATTGTCACCTGCCTAATCCCCCTAAATGGTCGCACCATTATTAATTATACGTGAAGCATGGCTGCTGGACATATTACAAAGGTTGCGAGGCTGATGAATGGGACCCCTTCCAGGGAAGATCGTGGTGGCTGCTTTATGTCCCTTTCACCCTGGAGAATGCACAATAAATCTTCCTTGATTTTAACCACATTTACACTCTCTTTGCTCCAGGCTAGAGACATCGTGTTAAGATTGCACTGGTGTACACCAGCACTGGGAGCAGCTGCTCCTAAATACAGACAAGTCCTTGTCAATTAAGGCTGGCTGATCAGCTCCATGCATCCCTCGAGCATGCTAGCTGCCAGTAGTGTGCAGCCTCTACAATTAGCATCTAGTTGAAGAAGGACCTTCAGGGCATAGCGCACAAGGCACCATGGGAAACAATCGCCATCATCATCATAAAGATAGTGTACTCATAGCAGAGAAAAATGACTACGTCAGTGGATGACACTAAGCAGACAAGTCTCCAGATCCCAGTCTCTGGAAAGCTGAACTTCCCTTTTCTTTGTGTCCTAGCCAAGCAGAGCTGTGCCAGTCACGCACAGAAATGGGAAATACAGAAATACATTGATTCATCTATGAGTGTGTGTGAGCAGAGGCTTTCTGTTGTCTGGTTATGTCACCTCCAGCAGCTGCTGCCAGCCTGTACAGCCAGGAGTCTGCCCTTTGGCCCACAAAGAGCTGGACAAGGCAGCATGCTGCAAGGAGAAAGTAGGAAAGAAATTCCAGGTCAGAGAGGCCAAGCTGCCTTACTACAACAGCCAGAGCATTGGGAGGCCAGCAAAACAAAAACCCTAAGCATTGGGAGGGCTGCCCCATGATTAGCGGAGTTATTTGTCTAAGTGATTAGGAGCTTGGTATCTAGGAGAGAAAATACTTGTTGTACAAGGATACAAGGAAGAACAGAAAGGTTGAGCAACCCAATGAAATATCTGAGGATCGGAACTATGGAGAGCTGCAGAAGTTCAAGAACAGAGTAAACTACAAGTGCAACTGGGGGCAGCATCCCAATGTAAGGGTGACAATAAAGACTGTCCATTAAGGAGTGATGAGCTATTAAATATGGAAACATCCAGGAAAAAGGCCACGGGGTTCAATAAAAGTCAACAAGAGAGCAGGTTAAAGGGAGAACGAATTTAATATCAAAAATACATAAATCTCCAAGTGAGGGCAAAAGCACAAAAGGAAGAAAACAGACAAATGTCAGAGCAAACAACCCCTACATAATGGCATCAATATAAGGATGCTCCATCTTGTTAACTTGTAACACAAAAGATAACAAGGAAATAAAGGGATAGTGGCCAGGCCTTCAATGGGGATCCCAACAGAAGAATTCCACACGTCACATGTAAAAGATTGTCTTTGGACCACTTTCATCCCAATAAAACACATTCTCTGAATGGAAGTGAAGATGAATTTTGTTATTTCCTATTATTTTTTCTATATAATACCAGTGGTAATTGGTGTAATCTCAATGTATAATTTGAATATACATTGTAGGCACATAAACTATTCATTTCATTTTAGCTTTAGTGCTAAAGAAGACTTTTAGATGCAAAATGTTTAAGACAATATTTCATATAGTTTTGTGAAAATGAGTTCAGTTTAAGGTTTGCTGCAGTTACAACTGCAAATTAAGAGTTAAAATGTATACAGCTAGCACAGCTACCTAGGGCTTTAGTTTTTATCCAGACATTGATAAAGTTAATCAATCCTCCCTAGACTCTTTGCCATTAATCTGGCAATTTGGTAACCCTTTTCGTTCATCTTTATGTAATATAGGAGAGATATACCTTAAAGAATACTTTTTTTCTGTTGGATATAACAAGAAACATTTTTAAATCTCTGTCAGGTTGTTTTTTTTGCCATTTGTGCATCATTAGGGAATTTTACTTTTACTTCCTATGTCAGAAAGGCAACTGAAGTTAGAGGAAATCTTACAAAATGTGAAGAATTTTCCTCTTAGACAGTTATCCCTGGAACCGTTGTCCCTATTTGAAGATGTCACCTTTGCTTTTGATCTTGGAACAATTCTAATATTTTGGATTTCCCTCCCATTTTCCTACTGGAGGTAATGGTCACCAGTACAATTAAAGGGGTGAATCCTCCCAATGGAGACACTGACAAAATCAAAATCTTGACATAGGGTCTAACCTTTCCCCATTCTATCCAAAACTAAAAAGAAGGTTTTCGCCTAGAGATACGTGTTACCACTGCGTCACATACAGAAAGCATAAAGTATCAATGTATTTTGTGTGATTTTGTCACAGTTGCCAATCAGATTTAAACCAGCCTCAAGCCAGACTTTAGCTCTGTTGTAGAATGTCCTGGGGTAGCATTGGATGCTTTCTAACTGATTTCACTTTCGCTTAGAATTGCTCTTACACTTTCAGATTGAGAATTCCGTTTTTATTTATTATATAAACAAAAAACTGTTATGGTGCCATTGCTGTTATTCATCCTTGTGTTTTATATATTATATATGGCTAGCTCCTTGACTCTTAGACCCGGTTTAGCTGCCTGACAAGTTGCGCTCCATTCTGTACAATGGAACTGTTCTAATAGGAGCGACTCAAGTTCCTGTACTACTTTGGGGCAACTTCAGAGCAGCTTGTATTGACTTCAATACAGAAGTCGTTTTGCAAGCCACGCTGAAGTCGCGTTGTACAGGGCGACTTCAGATTTGAAAGACTTAGAAGCCACCCCTGTGTGAACCGCCTCTTATACTCATCCCATGGATTTAAAGTGTATGTTACCCCCTACATTTCACATTACTGATATGTGTCTGTGTTACCATGTGTTCAAAAAATATCCTGTTCGCTTTGCATTGCTCCCTTTTATGTGAAATATCTGGTGATCCTGCTTTTCTATTTTAAACAGACCATGTTAGGGTCAGTTTTCTTCTTTGCATTCTACTAAAAAGCACAGCCTGCCTGTACTACAATGCCTGTACTACAACGTGTGCTGATACGTCCCCTGCACAGCTAATCACTGGGAAGATCAGTGTACTGCTGTCTCTTTGCCTGCTGCTGACAATTCCCTGCAGTCTCCACCCCCACCTCTCAAAGCTCCTTACATAGCTGAGAACTGAAGTTATCTAATAAAAACTAATAAAAACTAACCATCACTAATAAAAAAAAAATGGTATTCAGACTAATTCAGGTCATTTTTTTTAAACATATGCACAAATATTTTGGCTTGCTACCTTGTTTGCCATTTAATTTTGTAACTGTATGGGTCCTTTTTTCATAAGGTGAAGGTTCACACATATTTAAATATTCAGTGACTGGAGAAAGCATGCAGCCAGAGAAATCAGGGGCCCCAATCTGCATAACTGTTCCAGGTCAGTGACTTACCAAGTAGTAAAGCCATAAAATGAGTATGATAGTAACTAAGCTAACAACTTCGAAGAAGAAAGTCAGCAAGGGCACCATCTAGAACTCATATTGCATTTACTTTTACATTTTCAGATATAGCTGAATACATTTCAGAAACTTTGCAGGACTAATTCTATTTGAGACAAAATTGATATTAATCTCTTGACTGAACACAGCAATAAGCCTTATTCTACAGCCCTGCACTAAACATTGCCATACATAGAGGATGATTATTACCTAATCCAGCTGATTACAGCACATTGTGGGGATGATTTACTAAACCTGGAGAGAGCAAAACCCTGTGTAGCTCTGCATAAAAACCGACCAGCTTCCAAGTTTTAGCCCTCGTTCACATTGGAGGTGGGTTTGAAATCGCGCAAGTTCAGCTAAACTCACACTATTTCATACGCCCATTTCATTGTGAGTTCGGGGGCGATTCGAAAGACGTCTGTGCGGGTTCATGCACAGATGTCTATTGAAATCTCCCCCGAAGTAGCCAAAAATAATTCAGGAACTCGGTGCGGCTCCGCAAAGTCGAAGCCGCACCGTTTCGAACGGTGCTGTTGCCAGCAATAGGCTCAGATTTGGCATGCGTTTTGACATGTCAAATCGCATGTGAACGTGGGCCCACTGTCAAAGCTTAATTGAACAAGCTGAAGTTAAAAGCTGAATGGCTACCATGCACAGCTGCACCAGATTTTGCACTCTCCAGTTTTGGTAAATCAACCCCAGTATGTCTGTGAGACCTCTGCAGGCCTAGTCAACTAATATCAGCAGGATATCCTTGCAGTCATATCTTTCAAATGCAATCTCATGTCTATGGCCATGTTAAAGCCGGGTTTATGCTACAGTTTTATTTTTTGTGCAATCCAGACAGCTTTTGTAGGACAGACCATCATACACACGGGCAGAATGTTGGCTGATTTTTTTTTTTTGAACCAGCAAATGTCTTCTAACATTATACCCGTGTATGGAGCTTAGGAGTCAAACTGAAAAACACAGTTTCATTTTTTGGGTTCCTAGAGAATTGATTGTCCTAGGGCGGGATATACTGTAAAATAACCAGTTATGTGTAGGTAAGAGCCAAGTGCACTTTAATTTCCCTACTTTTCATAAAGTTAACCATAGACATGGTGGCACAATTCCACCTCTAAAAAGTCATTTTTCAGATACCACCCATGCATACATGCTCATGCAGTAGACTGAGGGGTTCCTAGCTCCCCTGATTCTGACCTTATTTTAGGAACTCCTGATCTGCATACATGTTCCAGATCAATGTTCCAGAGAAATCAACCAAAATCCAAAACAACGAAACCACTGTTCTTCAAATGATGTTCAGCCAGATCATTTTGCATCCTATGACAACACAGCGTGTGTTGGCTAGATTCGATTCCATGTAAGAAAATACCTATTAACATCACTAACTTTTTATTAAAGTATATGTAAAATCTAAATTTTTATTTTAGTTTTGGATAGAGTAAGGAAGGGTTAAATCCATTATCAGGTTAATATTTGCTGTCTGTGGCTGGCCAGACTTTCCTTTACTTACTGACCTGGAGATGCAACAGTAAATCAAAAGTGAGAAAATTCCTCAAAGTGAATAGAATTCCCATTTTCCCACATTGGAATATTTCCCTTCACCTCTTTTTCTGGTTACAACTAAAAAATGTTGGATTTCTTTTTACTTTTTTATTTCTGTGACAAGTAGAGGGGTAAATCTCCCCAGCGGGGACATAGAAAACAATATGAACTTGCCAAAGAATTGGCAACTCTTCCTGACTCTATCAAAATTGTTTATATGCACTTTAAGTTAAAGTGGTTCTAAATCCAAATGTTTTTTACCTTAATGCATTACCAGAATTAAGGTAAAAAAAATCTTCTGCTACTTGTTCCCCCCACCCCACTCCTGAAATTACCTAAATCCTGTATTGATCCAGTGCTGTGCCCATTTGCAGTAGCACTGGTTCTCTCTCTCTCCCCTCTCACAGGCTTAAAAGAAGCAGCAGGGGCCACTGGCTCCTGATGCTATCAATCAAATCATGTGAGCCGAGGCCAGGGTGGGGGGGTCAAGGGCAAGCCATGCTGTGTGTGTCTATGCACCCACAGGCGCACCTCCATAGGAAGCAGCTTCCTATGGTGTTACACAGAGAAGAGGAGGAGACAAGGTCGCTGGTGGGGGATCCCACAAGTAGAGGTTTGGGGCTGCTTTGTGCAATACCACTACACAGAGCAGGTAAGTATAAAATGTTTGTTATTTTAAAAAAAAAATTGAAATGAGGGTTTTTAACCCCTTTCATTTGCAAGTTATTATTATTGTATTGCAAGGTGCAATGCACTGCTGTAAGCTATAGCAACTAGCTGGAAATCAGCTTTTGCCTGTGTACAACAGAGTACAGAAATTGATTGCTGATTGGTTGGTGTAGAATATTACACAGTGATATTCTTTGCACTGCATTACTAACTTTGACTTCACTACACTGCTTTGGTCAATATAAGATGTCCATGCTCTGCGCTAACATTGACAGCATCACATGGTCCTCCTGATAACCAGTTAAAGCTCATTAGTAGGCCAAATCTATACACATTAGGACATATGAAATAAACCATATGGAATATGCTGGCACACAAAAGGGTACGGGGGAATTTCTATTGTGTAATAGTTTTATTATGGGCTTCGGATCTATGGCTCAGTGATTTTTCAGCCAGTTCACAAAGGTCAGGAACAGATAGACACAGCATGAGATGGTCTACTGCAACATTCAGCAGTATTGTCAACAAGGGGTAAGTAATTGTGACATAGGGCTGGTGCCTGGTCTGGCGTCTAATGGCAGAGAGCGAGAGGAGGTCACTGCTGGTCAGACTATGGGACATAGCCTTGGGCCTAGACGCACAGCCAACATCATCCATCTTAAGCTTTCTGCTCAAAAATTACTATTGTTACATCAGGCTTGTAGCCTCGCACTAAAGAATGGACAGGATTGTGTCTATACTTGGCAACCACTTAATTACTTAATGTAGCTTTCCTTATTTAAAAGGTCAAATGGAGGTATGACAAGAGAGCGTGAGAAAAATATTCCATGCACCCAAAAAGTATTCATACTTGCAACATTTTCCTTTGCTGTCTGCCTCGCTCAATAAGCGCACTGATACTGCACAATGGGAGCTTCACTGAGCAGGCCCAGACAGTAATGAATAGCTCTGGGGTGGGAACAGTGTAGGATGCCATTAATATTTGACACTGTGTATATATTTTGGGTATGCATTCATTTGCTTTCACTAAGTTATGATACGGGTTATTTTCCTGCGGGCTAGTTTTTCTTTCAGTTTCCTCCCCTGCCAACATGGATAATACAGTTCCTACTGTACGTCTCTACTGGAGCCAAGGCTAGTCATTAAAAAGACGACATAGCGCTGGGACAAAAAGTCTCCAATTTTGACAATGTAATAGCTCATCTGATGTAAGGGAAATGTCAGTTGCATACAAGGAGAAGAAATAGCTACAGTCATATATTTGTCTAATAGTTAAAGGGCCAGTTTATAAAAAGTTAAACTACCATTTTCATGATACTAATAGATAAAAATGTAAAGGTTATAAAAGATATTCAGAAATGACTATATTTGAGGTGAAGGTGTTGGTGAGAGTGAGTATTATTTTAAAATACGCAGACTTGTCAAGTAGAGTGCCACAAACACATTCGAAGACAATCACCTGGCTGTTTGTGGTAGGATCGTGCAGTGATCTTGTGTCCAAGAATCCTACAACCCAATCAATGGGGCAGGTTAACAAATGGGGGAATCAATTAATTTCTTTCCCGTTCAACCCACTGGTTGATTGAAACAAAAAATCATGTATGGCCTGCCTAACCACAGGGTGCAGGAAAGAAAATCGATTGCTTCCCCAATCAACACAGTCAGTGTTGATAGGGGAATTCTTCCCATGGGGTTATTGTGTTCTTCTGGAGGGGGGGATTGAGGGGGCACGAGAAGCCATCCCTGCCTGAGAGAACACAGTAGTTATTGGTAGCGGCTATAGCCGCTGGCAATAATCATATGTAAAATCCAACATGCTGGTTGTACCGTCAAAGTTACTGAAACCCCTTAAATTTTTGGCATTCTCATACATACCCAGATCAATCGGTAGATCAACTTGGGTATAATCAGTCTGCCCATAGATGATTCAAATATTGGCTGGTCCCTGCTGAATCAGCCAAGATTCAAACCATCTATGGCCGCTACGCAATGCAAGTGTTTTCCACATCTATATCTTCATTTTATTTGCCCTGATAAAATCTGAGACAGACGTCTGTGCCTAAGGACACTGCATGATGAGATTGTTCAAGAGCAGCCACATTGTGAATGCACATCTGATTGGTCCCTGTAATCTGTGGGAAGTACCTCAAGAAAAATGATGATCTCTGATAGACTGAGGAGGCTGCCATTGCTGGTTTGTACTTCTGAAAATGCTTGTTGCCTGGCTGCCATACTTTTCTAGAGGTTTCTTACACAATTATCTACAATACTGTTTTACTTTTTCCATCAACTCATCCCCCACAGCTATTACCTCTTGTATCAATTGACCCTTTCTTTTTAGATTGTAAGCTCTAGCAAGCAGGGCCCTCTGATTCCTCTTGTACCAAATTGTTATGTAATTGTAATGTCTGCCTTTATTTTGTTAAGCGCTGCGCAAACTGTTGGCGCTATATAAATCCTGTATAATAATAATAATAATAATACATATACAGATCAGGAGTTCTGATTTACTTTGACTTTCTGAGCTGCGTTGTTTGTTGCTTGAAAGAGACAAGTACCATCCTTATGCCCCGTACACACAGTCGGAAATTCCGATAGAAAATGTCTGATCGGACCATGTTGTTGGAAAATCCGCCCGTGTGTGGGCTCCATCTGACTTTTTCCGTCGTAATTTCCGACGGAAAAAATTTGAGAACAGGATCTCAAATTTTCCGACAACAAAATCCGATCGTGTGTCGAGAATTCCGACGGACAAAGTGCCACGCATGCTCAGATCAAATTACGAGACCAAAGCTATCGGCTACTAGCCTCTACGTAGTTCCATCTTACGCAACGAACGTCACCAGGTTCAGAATGATCGAATTTTCCGACAACATTGTCCGACTGCGTGTATGCAACACCAGTGTCGGACAAAATCTGTCGGAAAAAATCTGACGGATTTTGTGGTCGGAATTTCCGACCGTGTGTACAGGGGCTTAGAAGGATTTCAGTGATAGCACACCCTATACAAATCTCGGTCCCCTTTAAAGTAGAACTCCAATAATTATTTTTTTATTTTTAAACCCCCTGTCCTGTATAAGTAAATATTGCCAATCTCTACTTACCCTCTTCATACTCCAGTGCTGTTCCCAAGTTCCTCCACAATCCAGCTCCGGTGGTCCTCTTCGGGCAGAACGATGCTTGCACCATACTGCCCATTTCCTGTAAGCCCTGTCTTTCATTTACACACCCATCAAGGGGTACATCATTATTCAGGCTGGGCTAACAGTACTCCAGGACAGAATGGAGCTCACATGTCAGTATGTGAGTGCCTTGCCCTTCAAGAATACCCACACCTCTTCACCTTCTAAAGGTAGAATAGTATGCTGCTATGACATTCACAGACTTGCTAGAAGACTGCTGGAAAAGGGCATGTAAATAGTCTTCTTAAAGAAAAAAATACCTATGGGAGCTTTGGTGGGTGGTGACGGATGATGGGGTTCTACCTAAAAAACACTTGACAGGTTAGAAAAGCATGTCGATCTATACTGTTTTGCCCAAGTTAAACCCTCACAAGAGGTACCTCCATGTACCTACTGGAGCTCCTACTGTATGCCCCATTTTCATAGGCCTGAGCTGAGTATTTGTGTTTCTGCACCCAGGGACTGACCGCTAAGCCTGAGGCTGGTTGTATCATATATGAATGTCTAACCACCATCTGAAGTTCATAGGCAACTCTATGGAAATGGCCACAGTCATCTGTAAGCTGATTACTTGGAATAGCAGGCTGGGCAGAAATGTTTATTTATTCATCGACTGTAATCATTTACACAGTGACCACATATTCTGCAGTACACAGAACAATGAGACATTCATATTAGTGTCTGCCTTGAGAGAGCTTACAGTCTAATATATCTAACACAGTCATTCAGAGGATCACATTGGCCAAGATGGAAGATGTTTCGTCCCACAAGTATGTTTTTACAATTGGGGAAGAAAATCCGTACAAACTCAGGGAGAACACACAAATCTCAGGAAGACTCCAGTGTGAATTGATTCCAAAGCCCCAGTACAACAAGGCTTTACTTTTATAAGTTACTCTCATTCTACAATTATATGTGCGAATTTTATCAACCTGTCTACTTAAAAAAATGTTCTTTTGATTTACAGTACCTGTTGGGGGCTACATTGTGTTTTCAGAGAGTGGTACTTAAGACCTGGCTGAATATACCCCTGACAAATTAGACAATGATTGGTTGTCAGAAGATGTTTACACCCAACATATACATATTGGGGGTTATTTACGAAAGGCAAATTCACTTTGCGCTACAAGTGCAAACTACAAGTGCATTGTGCACTTTAAATTGCACTGAAAGTGCACTTGGAAGTGCAGTCACTGTAAATCTGAGGGGTAGATCTGAAACGAGGGGAAGCTCTGCTGATTTTATTATGCAATCATGTGCAAAATAAAATGCAATTTTTCTATCTTCCTTGCATGTCCCCCTCAGATCTACAGCGACTGCACTTCCAAGTGCACTTTCAGTGCAATTTCAAGTGCAATTTGCCTTTCGTAAATAACCCCCATGGTCTTTGGTGTCTATCCTTTGATGAGCACATGACCCAATGCCTGGGTTCTATTCCTGCAGATGGAGAACTGTTCCGCTGTACAGTCTGCCTTTGCAGTAAATGGCCTCCTTATGTGTCCACTAGATGTACCAAGCATGGATCTTATTTATGTAAACTCATGTTTTGCTACACATTTTAATTCGTTTGTTTATCTCTACTCACAAGGGAGAGAGAACCCAACCTAATCCTATTCATTGGGTTAATCAATAAGAGTGATTGGAAATCTAACTGTATATTAGCCACATATCTATTATGCTTTCCATACACTAAGCAAGTGGAAATAAATGGTTTACAGCAATATTCCACCTTTAAGTGGTATTAAACTCAAAAGCAAACATTTATAATGCAGCAGCTTACAAATTCCTAGATGTGGTGGCTGCATTTTTTTTCTTTTTTGTCTTTCTTTCCTTTATTTTCACCTACTAATCCTACCAGTATGTTTGTTGTTTTTCAACAGAACAAGCTGTCCTGAAGATGTAGCAGTTACAGGGATGAGACAAAACATTTACCACTGACAGGGGTGGTTACAATTATCAGCTTTTATCTATTTATGTAAAACCTCCAAAGGAACAAAAACTGTTGTTGTAATGTCTTGTAAAGTAAGAGCAGGGGTTTAGCTTCGATTTGATAAAGTATGTAAATCTGCTAATACATCTAACACCACCCCCAAACTGACAATGCTGCTGTCCAATGTCGCCCCCTGTGCGCCTTTATCCAGAGTGGGAGCACTCTAAAACAGCAGGTATATTACTGGCCAAATAACCAGGGAACAAAAGCCTAAAAATAAAAATCGAATGCAGTGACCGCATCTAAGGATTAGTAAAATGCAATATATTACATTTTTGGTTTTGGGTTTATTACTGCTTTAAGCTAACCATATGTAGGAAATATAGAAGATTCATCCATCCAGGTTAAACATTGTGGATGGAAGAATCTTCCCTGTTGGCTTTTCCATTCTAATGCCGTGTACACACGATCGGAAATTCGGCCAGCAAACGACAGATGAGAGCTTTTGGTCGGAAAATGTGACCGTGTGTATGCTCCATCAGACTTTTGCTGGCCGAATTCCAGCCAGCAAAAGATTGAGAGCATATTCTCAATTTTTCGGAAATTCCAATCGTCTGTAGCAATTCCGACACGCAAAATTCCTACGCATGCTCGGAAACAATTTGACGCATGCTCGGAAGCATTGAACTTAATTTTCTCGGCTCGTCGTAGTGTTGTACGTCACCGCGTTCTTGACGGTCAAAAGTTCAGCAAACTTTTGTGTGACCGTGTGTATGCAAGCCAAACTTAAGCGGAATTCCATCGGAAAAACCATCCAAGATTTTTCTGACGGAAAATCAGCTTGTGTGTATTACAGCTGCTGCCCACAGTTATCTGGCTCCTTTGATCTTCAGATCAAAGTTTGTCCAGCTGGGTGGTGCCAGCAGGGCATCCACTGTTTCGAATTTTGGATCCAGCCAGAAATGGACAAAATTAGTTTGGTGTGTGGTCAGCTTTAGGAGATTGTTTACCGGTTTTGAACAATCAAGCCATTGGAATTTAAAACTGAAGTAGAAAATATTGATAAATACCCTTTAACTGATATTGAAGTGGTGGTAATCAATTGCTTCCACAATTGCTTGTTTGCTCAAAATTAGGAGCTGGTGGAAAGTTTACAAAGTTACTACAAAATTGGCAAGTGTAGACCCATTACTGTATTCAGCATCAAATATTTTACTGTATCTAAAGCAATTTAGAAATTCAGCTCAGGTTCTAAAAGCCAAGCTCCAATCTTTAAAGTGACTCTGTTTTGAAACAAGTATGGGTGCTGCCATTGCTGACCTCTAAAACATGTAAGTTTGTATTGCTAGCGCTTTTAACTTTTGACCTAAAACAAGCTTATAGATGAGGAATTCTGACACTTTTCTGAAACTTGTTCCAGGTCTGTGAATGTAAAAGTTTTGAAGCCAGATACAGCCAGGCAACTAGCATTTTTAGCAGAGGGCTGGCAATGGCATCCCCTATACCTTTCTCACGATACAAGGTTTTCATTTTAACCACTTAAGGACCAAGCCTCGTTTTGAGATTTGGTGTTTACAAGTTAAAATAATTTTTTTTGCTAGAACCCCCAAACATTATATACATAGATTTTCAAACACCCTAGAGAATAAAATGGCGGTCGTTGCAATACTATATGTCACACGGTATTTGCGCAACGGTCTCACAAGCGCAACTTTTTGGGAAAAAATACACTTTTTTGAATTAAAAAATAAGCCAGCAGTAAAGTTAGCCCAATTTTTTTTAGATTGTGAAAGACAATGTTACGCCGAGTAAATTGATACCCAACATGTCACGCTTCAAAATTGCGCCCGCTTGTGGAATGGCGACAAACTTTGACCCTTAAAAACCTCCATAGGCGACGTTTAAAAATGTCTACAGGTTACAAGTTTTGAGTTACAGAGGAGGTCTAGTGCTTGAAATATTGCTCTCGCTCTACGGATCGCGGTGATACCTTACATGTGTGGTTTGAACACCGTTTTCATATGCGAGCGTGACTTACATATGCACTTCTGCTCGGCGGGAAGGGGCGCTTTAAATTATTTTTTTTTCTTATTTATTTTACTTTTTATTTTTTTATTTTTACACTGTCTTTTTAAAAAAAAATAGGTCACTTTTATTCCTATTACAAGGAATGTAAACATCCCTTGTAATAGAAAAAAAACATGACAGGACCTCTTTAATGTAAGATCTGGGGTCAAAGAGACCTCAGATCTCACATATACACCAAAATGCAATTAAAAATTCCCCTTTAAGAGCATTGGGCGGAAGTGACGTTTGACGTCGCTCCCGTCATCCAATGCTATGGAGCCAAGCGGGGGCCATCTTTCCCTCACTCAGCATCCAGCCTGTGAGGGAAGAGGACCAGATCGTTACCACCGCTACCGCTACCGACGGCTCCGGTAAGTGGTCTTGAGGCGATTCAGTTCGCATTTGCAGCGCTATACAAATCATTCATTCATTCGTTTATTCAGATGACCGGAGCGTGGCAGGAGTGGTGGTGGCCCTCTCCTGCCCCTGATAAAAGCGAATCCTCCACTGAGACCACTTTTATCTGAAAGCTGACTGCCCACTGAAGAAGAGGATACCGGGGTTATGGCAGCTATCTGCTGCCATAACAATTATTATTATTATTATTATAATACAGGATTTATATAGCGCCAACAGTTTACGCAGCACTTTACAATATAAAAAGGAGACAATACAGTTATAATACAATAAAATACAAGAGGATTAAGAGGGCCCTGCTCAGAAGAGCTTACAATCTAATAACAATGGTATTCCTCTTCAAACAGCCGCCGTATAATGACGGCAGGCAGTCGGCAAGTGGTTAATAGGATACCAGTTATTGTTGAAACCCCCTTAAATTTATGACCACCTTAATAACTTTCAATAAATAACTTTACAATAAAAATATGTGCTTAGTGAACATCAAGGAACAAAAGAAAAATACATTTGTTCTAAAAGGTTCAAATTATTCATGCTGCCCCTTGAAAAATATTGCCCTGAGCACATGCCTAGCTTGCCTGTGTAGTAAATGCAACAATGTTTGTGGTGTCAGCAGGCTTCCGAGTGATTTTTGTACAAGAATCCTCTTTATTTGTACAAGCAGTGAGATTGAGGATGATGAAATTCTCCCTCCAGACCATCAAACAATTCCAACTGCCATTAAATAACATCTCAATTTAGCGATGGTTTCAAGCGATGTTTGAAATATATTCTTGTGGGAATACACACAAATATCGTCTCTCCCCCTCCCAGCTCAGGGCACATCACCTCTGGGAGCGCTCCTGCAGCTCTTCCCCCACTAGCACTCTATTAAAGGATAATTTTTAATATATATGCAATAAATGTTCACTTTGTTAGACTGAATGACAGAAAATAATATCTGCAAATCTTAATTTCCATCCATTACCACCAAATGATTCGCACATCGGACATATTTGCTTTTGATTAATTTATTTGCAGCCTGGGTTTGATGAAGCAATAACAGTTTGGGTTCATTTTGGCACTTGGTCCACAGGGGTTTGGTAGACCCTCTTTGCTTCTCTCCTATTTGGTGTCTTCTATAGCTGGGGGATATTGAATCATTTCAAAAATATTAATTATTAATTGCTTAAAATTAATTTACCACTTGCAGTTATGTGATCAATAGGGTCATCTGTCTCTCTGTTTATCTGTCAACTTGCCTGTTTTTAAGCCAAGAGCTGCATTACTAAATATGAGTTTGATACATATACAAAATTGGCATGATATGGAAAATGTTTACTATCTCGAATCCTTATCTTCTAGGCTTCTATGTGTGCCTGCAACATTCCACAACAAACTCTCCGTCCAACACGATGCAGTACTTCTGTACTGTATGCATAATTATTATGTGTTGGCCTAAATAGTTGATGCCTTCCAGAGTTTTGAAAAGTACCAGTCATGGTCAAACTTAAGCAAGAGTCTAATGCCCCGTACACACGGTTGGAAATTTCGACCACAAAATCCATCAGATTTTTTCCGACGGATTTTGTCCGACGCTGGTGTTGCATACACACGGTCGGACAAAGTTGTCGGAAAATCCGATCATTCTGAACGTGGTGACGTTCGTTGCGTACGACGGAACTACGTAGAGGCTAGTAGCCAATAGGTTTGGTCTCGTAATTTGATCTGAGGAAATTCAGACGGAAAAAGTCAGATGGAGCCCACACACGGTCGGTTTTCCGACAACATGGTCCGATCAGACATTTTCTGTCGGAATTTCAGACCGTGTGTACGGAGCATAAGGGGTTGATTTACTAAAGGCCAATAGACTGTGCACTTTAGAAAATGCAGTTGGACTCTACAACAGCAGTTGCTCCATAGCTTAGTAAATGAGGTAAAGCTTCACTTTGCAAAGAATACCCAATCACATGAAAGGTAAACTTACAAAAAAAATGCATTTTTGCTTGCACATGATTGGATGATGAAAGTCAGCAGAGCTTCTGCTCATTTACTAAGCTCTGGAACAACTGCTCTAGCAGAGTGCAACTGCACTAGTGCACAGTCTATTTGCCTTTAGTAAATCAACACCTAAGTATTCAGTCAATTATACTGTAATTGTGCTAGCTTATTATTTGCCCACATATAAATTGATGTACCTTCTGAAACTGACACTTCAGCTTGAGTGTTGAGGGCCAGAGCAAAAATACAAGACTAACCGGAGGACAGTAAGAAGCACATTTTCACTTACAGACCATTTCACTACTGTGGTGTGGTAATGTGCAGTAAAACGCACCCCAAAGCATGTTCGGTATGCGGGTACACTGAAAAAAGAATGTAGCATGACCTTTATTTCATGGTGTGAAGTTTCATAGTTAGTCAGATTGAAAAAAGACATGTCTATTTAGTTCAACCAATAGAAAAGAAATAGAAACCTCCATATACACAATCCTATACCCACAGAAGGCAAAAAAATAAAACAATAAACCATGATCCTCCAGGGAATTCCTTCCTGACATCCTGAAATCCTAGGAGTGAATTGGACATTCCCTGGATCAACTACCCCTGGTGTTATTACAGGGAGTTCCAGAGTTTACGAACATCCGACTTGTGAACGACTTCTACTTACGAACGGCAGGCGGCACCGGCGGGCACATCGGAAAACATCGGAAAATAACGTCGGAAAACAGCAGAAAACATCGGAAAATGACATCGGAAAACAGAGGAAACGCCATTCTACTCATGCGCGTCTGGATTACGAACAAATCCGACTTCAGAACAAACAGGCAGTCCCTAACCTGTTTGTAACTCGGGGACTGCCTGTAAATATTAGTATCCAGGTATATTTTGTGAATTTAGGTATTCATCCAGCTCTTTTTTTAATCATTCTTCTGGCCAGAACTTGTTCTGGAGTCTATTCCATATTTTCACAGCTCTTACTGTGGAGAAGCCTTTCCGTATTTGGAGGTTAAATCGCTTTTCCTCCAGATGTAAATGTGCCCTCTTATCCTTTATAATGAGCCAAACGTGAATAACTCTACACCATGTTCACTATATGGATCACCTATGTAATTATACATGTTGATCATATCCTTCCTTAGTCTCTTCTTCAGTTCAGCCGATCCTTCCTTATTTCTGTGCTCATTCATGCCTCTTATCAGTTTGGTTGCCATGCTTTGCATTCTCTCCAGTTCCCTGATATCTTTTTGGTGAACTGGTGCCCAAAATTGAACTGCATATTCTAGATTCTTACTAATGATCTGTACAGGGCAGAATTATGTCACTCTCTCTCTCTCTCTCTCTCTCTGTCTCTCTCTCTCTCTGTCTCTCTCTGTCTCTCTCTGTCTCTCTCTGTCTCTCTCTCTTGAGTTTATATCTATTTTAATACTACATGAAAGTACAGTATTTTGATAGCTTTAGAAACTGCAGCACAGCATTGTGCTGTATGCTATTATTAAGTCTATGATCTACCAGAACACCCAGGTCCTTCTCTAATACTGACTCCCCCAGTTATTCTCCTCCTAGAATGTATGATGCTTACAGACCATTTATTTTTAGGCTGAGCTCCAGGCTAAACAAATATGATTTAAATAAGAGAGCCATGTGAATTCATACTTAAATATGTTGTATTTATTTCTGACCTTTGCAGTTATCTGGCATGAAAACATTTCAGCACTTTGCCTCTGTTCAGGAGTTTCATAAAGTGAAGACCAGTTACTGCTGCTCTCCCTCCTTCAGCAGAGTGACCGGTCCTGTATCCGCCCTCTTCAAGATTCCTGCAGGCAGCCTGTAGTGGGAGGGCCTACTGGGTCCCACCCACAGCTCTGCCCTCTGTACAGGCTATGTGCAGCCAGTGGTGATATCACTGCCACCTGTAAAGGGGTTTGCTGGGTTTGCAAAGGCAATTGGTGAATTATTAAATTTTGGCTATTGACATTTTTTCTGTCCAGTGTTCATCTCTGGCTGCCTATAAGACAGTGCAACACAATGTGCTTCAAAGCAAAAAAAAAGAGCACTGCATTCTGGCCAATTGAACCTGTGTTCAGTTGTACCACCAAATGACATCCTTTGTAGAGGACTACATGATTACTGTAAATTGAATAAAGCTTCAGTAAAAACTATACTCTATTAGTAACCCAACCCAACGTTTGACGCTGGGAATCCACAGAGCAGTCAGACTTCAGGTGACCTCTGACACAGTGACAAGGCGCCCTGTGAATTATCATTTTAACATGAGTGCATGATGTAAGTTTTTAAAGACCTACTGCTTGCAGCACTTTGCCTTGGTGTACCCCAGTTCAGATATGCTTCACCTTAGTTAGCTTATAGCCAGTATATCATCAATAATAGGCAAGTAACTATATCGGCTAATCAAATATTACAGTTCCCTGTTTTACTGTAGAAGCAATTTAGCAATTGGTTGCTAAACCTTTTATGTTATTTATTTTATTTATTTTTTACTAAATTAATGAAAGTTTTTTTTCTTATTAAGGCAATATATAAAGTGCAAAAATAGTGTGAAACAAACATGAACATCAATCATAATGAAACAGATATGACTACAGTGAGGAAGAATTTGATCGGTAGCTAGGGCAGTTGTACTTTGCACATCATCAGTGTATGCGTTATTTAAATAACATTGGGGGTTATTTACGAAAGGCAAATCCACTTTGCACTACAAGTGCACTTGGAAGTGCAGTCGCTGTAAATCTGAGGGGTAGATCTGAAATGAGGAGAAGCTCTGCTGATTTTATCATCCAATCATGTGCGAGCTAAAATGCTGTTTTTTATTTTCCTTGCATGTCCCCCTCAGATCAGATCTACAGAGACTGCACTTCCAAGTGCACTTTCAAGTGCACTTGCAGTGCACTTGTAGCGCAAAGTGGATTTGCCTTTAGTAAATCAACCCCATTGTCTCATATAATAGCAATGCGGCAGAAAATTCACTGACACCTTACAGAGAGAAAAAAAAAACTCTATGAAAAGGTAAATATATTGCACTCAGAATATCTTTCTAACCAAGTCTGAACTAGGAATAAAAAGCCTAGAATTAAAAAAAAAATACAAAAAAGCCCAGTCTACATACAATATTTAAGACTAAGCTCAGAAGCATATACACATTTATACAGGTATTCTGTAAAATATAATTTCTCAGGTTCAATCATGCACCCTCAGAATCTGGAAAGGTACCATGATAAAGCCCTTGTAGAGCATATAGCAACTTCAAACATTATTCTTTACATGTAAGTAAATCTTTATGTTTAGTAACTATAATTGAAACAATACTGCTCCAATACAGTAGCCCACTCTTAGATATTGGCTGCATTGCTTGGGTGTGGGCACAGTTCACCAAACAATATGGAGCAATTGCTGCACACCAGGTTCAGTTTAAAAATTCTTTCACTCCATTGGAAAAAGTCCAATATTCACCCCACCTGGGATCCTCACAAGTCCAACCTATGTGTGTGATTATATGTCAGTATTACATTGTATATTACCTTATGTTGCGGTCTTTCAGGTGCTTATCTTGAAACTATCAATGCCCCCCACTGAGACCACCTCCTGTTGAAGGGAATTCCACATCCTTGTCACTCTTACAGTAAAGAACCCTCTACGTAGTTTAAGGTTAAACCTCTTTTCTTCTAATTTTAATGAGTGGCCATGAGTCTTGTTAAACTCCCTTTAGCAAAAAAGTTTTATCCCTATTGTGGGGTATTTGTATATTGAAATCATATCCCCTCTCAAGCGTCTCTTCTCCAGAGAGAATAAGTTCAGTGCTTGCAACCTTTCCTCATAACTAATATCCTCCAGACCCTTTATTACCCTTTTGCCCTTCTTTGTACTCACTCCATTTCCAGTACATCCTTCCTGAGGACTGGTGCCCAGAACTGGACAGCATACTCCAGGTGCGGCCAGACCAGAGTCTTGTAGAGCGTGAGAATTATCGTTTTATCTCTGGAGTTGATCCCCTTTTTAATGCATGCCAATATTCTGTTTGCTTTGTTAGCAGAAGCTTGGCATTGCATGCTATTGCTGAGCCTATCATCTACTAGGACCCCCAGGTCCTTTTCCATCCTAGATTCCCCCAGAGGTTTCACCCAACAGGGGCTTAATTGTAGAGGTCAAGGGACAACGATTAAGCCCCTGTTGCTGCTCTACTGGCCACAAGAACAAGCATCAGTGGGAAGCGGAAGTGTCACTACTTGGAAAAAGATACTAGGAAAAAGGACATTATCACATGGCCTAAATGTTACAATAAAAAGATTTTACTTTTAAGGTTTTTTTTAGTCCTCCTGCTTTGCAGTTTGCATATTTTAGAAAATGTATAGATTCAAGGCCCAATCTGCTGTTCTGCAGCAAAATTTATTTAATGTATAGAGTTGGCCAGAACATCCCCCAGGTTTGGTTCACGTCAGAACTCTTGAAAATCACAAAAGTTTGGACCTGAACTGCGAACCCTATTAAAGACTATGGGACCCGTACTTGAAAAATTAAGTCCCCATTTTGAAGGCTTATATTCAAGATATTGGACATAAAAAGGGTATACCCATGCAAAACATTTTTTTAAAGAAAAGATAGTTTTTAAAGGAGCAGTGATTTTAACGATGCTTGAAGTTAAGCGATAAAAATAAAACATTCCTTTAAATACAGTGCCTTGGGGTCCCCTTAGTCTGCCTGTAAAGTGGCGCATCTATATCGTGTATAGAACCTGCTGCAGAAAAACTGACATTTATAAAGAAAATAAATGACATTTAAATAGATTTTCCCTGCAAGCTTTCTTTATTTTGTAAACAACGGCTTGGGGAGCCAGTCTGTGTGATGAGGCCACAATTTAGTGCACTAGGAACAAGATTAGAGATTTTTTGTATAAATTCTGGTGTCTCTTTGGCAGACTTTGAATGGAAATAACAACATTTTGCACCACAGTGAGCAAGCCTTATGTGAAGAAGCCAAATTATAGTATACTCAGGCCAAGATTAACTTTTTTTTTATATAGTCTGGTGTCTTTTGCAGACTTTGGATAGAAGTAACAGGTGTGAATAAATTGGGCTTTAGGTGTTGGTGGTGCCTTCACAACCTAACTCTATAGAGGTACTCTTAAAGAAAGCAGAAATTGGCCTTGCTGCAAAAAAAAATGTATTTGGTGCCCCTGTCAAACAGTTGCACTAAAGATTGGTCTTTGAGTGTTGGTGGTGCATTCACACTGTAACCCTATAGAAGTTCTCTTGATGAAAGCAAGAATTGGCCTTGCTGTAAAAAATTGAATATGATGACCCTGTCAAACAGTTGTGGAAAAATTGGTCGTTGGGTGTTGTTAGTTCCTTCACATCGTAACCCTATAGAAGTACTCTTGATGAAAGCAAGAATTGGCCTTGCTGTAAAAAGTTTAAATTGTCAGCCCCGGTCAAACAGTTTTTGATCTTGATCTTTGATTGAACAAAAATTGATCTTTGGGTGTTGGTGGTGCCTTTGCACCATAACCCTATAGAGGTACTCTTGATGAAAGCAAGAATTGGCCTTGCTGTAAACATTTCTAATTATATGCACCTGTCAAACAGGTGTGGACAAAATGGTCCTTGGGTGTTAATTCTGCCCATGAAACCTATACCAAAAAATTACTTAGATAAAATCAACACAAATCTAGGCAGCCTAGACAGTCTTGCAGAAATTACAGATCCCAAAAACATTTAATCAGCGACATTGGCATCAGGGGCTTGATAGCTGCTGCTAATCCAGGACTGATTCATTTTGACAAATGTCAGCCGGTCAACAGAGTCTGTGGACAGACCCGCTCTTTTATCTATCACAAAACTCCTGGCAGCACTGAATGCCCATTTGGAAAGCAGCTCAATTGCATACTGCGCAAGTTCTGGCCAGTGGTCTATTCTCATGACCCAGTATCCCAGTGTATCATCTACTGGAAAGCTCTTCATGTCTATTTTCATCCCTAAATAATTCTCTGGTCCTTTCACAGGCTTTGAAGAACAAGGCAGCCCAAATATGACAGGAGTTATAACCTGCCAATACAATGGCCAGTGGGGGATTAAATAGGATCATAATAGGTGAATCTGCTGGTAGACAATGGGGGGACAGAGCAGATTTCTCCTGACTTGTTTCCTATTTACCTATTACCATGGCATATATTATCAATACAGGTACAGGAAGTGCCATCAATGTACACAGTGCTTTACATATATATTGCACATTCACATCAGTCCCTACCCTCAAGGGGCTTACAATCTAAGGTCCCTAACTCACATACATACACATACTAGGGACAATTTTGACAGATTTATCCAATTAAACTATCAGCATGTCTTTGGAGTGTGGGGGGAAGCTTGAGTACCCAGGGGAAACCCACACAGGCAGAACATGCAAACTCCAGGCAGGAGGTGTTATTGTTGGAATTTGAACCGGCGACCCTAGTGCTGCTAGGCAGAAGCGCTAACCACTTAGCCACTGTGCTGCCCCTATCTATTAAAAATTCCACTGATGCAAGTTAGAAGTGGCATACCCAGATGTACATGAGTGTCTCAGAACTTTACCGTAAGTGATACCACACACTTCCAAAGACAATATTTAAAAACTAGAGCTTAACTATGTGAGATGCATCAGGTTTCACTACATTTCAGCCCAAGGTGCAAAAACAAACTGGTTATTCTTGGCATCTGAGAACTAACGATGCCTTTTGACCTCATGTGAAATAAATACTGTCTTGGGGATGAGTACTGTATTATCATGTAAATTATATCACTGTGATATTAGTAGTAGAAATATCAGATCAAAAACGTCTTGTGATAAAAGTTTTCATGTCACAAAAGCTTTCCTGATCATTTTAAAAATATCCACTTTGATGCTAAAAAGGACACCCAAAGGACTAAGCAGCCTAGTAATAATTTTTCACAATGGCCCTGTGGCATTTTTTTTACACATCTACTTTATACAACTGATAAGGTATAGCATAACTGTTCAGTAAGGAAAACAGATATGTATGCACATAGGTGAAATTCATTTGTCTGCCAAAGGTTTTGTAATTTGTTTCAGTTAGTCTTGTGATCCTGGTACTGCTGCCAGACAGCACAACCAGAGAGGTATCCTGTTTAAAAGATACTTGCACTGCCATTGTTATCCTCTCCTGAAAATGTTAGCTGCATTGGCCTGGTTTTTATTTTGGTCCTGAGATTTGGAAAGTATTGAACGCATTGGGTCAGTAAGATAGCCAGACAACCAAAACTTTTGGAAGGATGGGACAGCGTCAATCTACGTTTATCTCACTCTCAGGTTTCTGTTCAGTTTTGCAGATTTTTTTGTAATCTGTCTGCCCAGGGTAATCAGTTGATGAAACACAATGATGCCTAGGGTTTTGCTTCAATACTGATGGCAGGTTTGATTAAAATTATATTTCAGGAAAAGGAAAAAACTGAGATCTAGATCACACATGGACTGACTATATTAGGATCAGAAAATGTCACCACACTGCCGTATGTTGCTCTTCAGTATTTTATAGGAATACATAAACACAGCTTTAATGCTTCATGTACACTTAAACTACTATGACTGCAAAACGTGGCAAAATCGGGCCACAATTTTACAGTGATTGTGCCGCATTTTGTGGCCGGCTGTCAAAATGTTCCTATTCTGAACGTGATTCTTCCACTTTCAGGAAAGGGCGGTTGAGGGAGGTTAAACCTTGCCAAACTGCAGCAGCTCCTAAACAATCCTAAAAGCCTATGTGTACATTGACACATACTGTAGGCTTTTATGGAGTTGAGTTTAGGAGCTTTGGCAAAAAAACGCCAAAAGCTTCTAAACTCAAGTTTAGGTGCTGTAGTGTACATGAGGCCTAAGAAGCCACGTGACCTATGATACATTGGGGTTGATTTACCAAAGGTAAAACAGGCGGTTTACTTTGCAAGCTAATTTTTGCTTTGCCTAGCAAATGAGGTGAAACGCTGCTGACTTCTGTCATCTAATGATGTTCAAGAAAAATAGTGGGGGAGATTAACTAAAAGTGGTGCACTCAGAATATAGTACAGCTGTGCATGGTGGTAGCCAATAAGCTTCTAGCTTCAGTTTATTCAATTAAGCATTTACAAAAACTTGTAAACTGATTGGCTTATATGCAGAGCTGCACCAGATTTTGCATCATGCGGTTTTAGTAAATAACCCCCACATTTTTTTTTCTTTGCACATGTATGGTTATTGTACGCAAAGTGAATTTTCTGCATATTCACAAAGCTAAGGGAAAATTTCACTACAAAGTGTGAATTCCCTTGCAAAAGTGAACTATTTGCCTTTAGTAAATCAACCCAATTTTGTGGAAAATGGTCAAGTGTTATGGCACCAAACATGTCAGTTATGTGGCCCATTGAAGCTGTATTTATGTCTTCACAAATAAATTACTGAAGAGTGTCTGCCTGAAGTGCAGCACACAATTCCTACCTAAATCCCTCTATTTAAACTGGAGACAGAACTTAGCGTTCCTCTTTCAAAGTAATTTATAACCATCATAAAATTAATTTAAATAAAAAAGGAAAAGTAAAAGGAGCTTTCTCCCTTAGACACTGCATAGTGTGTTTAGAGTATTTGCTCAATAAATTGTGTGGAGGTTCACTTATCCAATCATGTAAAAGGCAAATTCCTCTTTACTTACAGTATATCACCTGCACATCACTGTGTATTCAAAGTCTACAGGAATTTGCTATTTAAGTGATTGGATAATTGAAGTGAATATTCACAGAATTTATCAAGTAAAGATTCTTAACTTCAATAAATCAGCCTTACCATCGATTGATATGCAAGCTGTCTTGAAACACTTTGCGTGAGCTATACTTTTTTTCACGTTTAGGCTTCAGTAGCGTTAAAGTACAAAGTGCAGTCATTTAGAACTCAATTTAATATTCCTAAAAAGTGCATCTTTAATGATTTTGTTAACCTTGTCCTTTATAGTTGGCTAGGGAATGTGCAATGCTCACAGGTGGGCCATACCCACCAGGTTAAGAACTCATATATTGATGTTTTTAATTCCTGGTTAATGAAGCACTTTTTTTTTATTTACCGTGAATGATTCCATTTGTCTGGCCAATGGCACTAATCATTTTAAATATTTTAAGGAGCAGACCCAAACCATAGAATGGGCATTTCTTTACCTGGATGCTAAAATCGTCAAGCTTTGCAGCAATGAAAGCAGCCAATTAGTTTACAGGTCAGTGTCTTATCATAATCCTCCATTCATATGTCACAGTGACAGTCCAACCCTGATCCATATCAGCTGGATATAATATTATTACATGGTTTTACAATAAACATACAAGGCTGACAGAAGGTATGAAACCTGCTCGTTAAGCTGATCTTCAGGCAATCAGCTAAAAACAGGAGCTGCTTTACCTGCCCAAAGATTTGTATTTCTGTCCAGTAAGTTCTAATGCCGCGTACACACGGTCGGAATTCTCGTCGGAAAAAGCTCAAACTGTCTTGCCTACACACGGTCACACCAAATTCCGACGGTCAATAACAGCACGCCTTTAAAAACGTTCGACTGCACTATAAAAGGGAAGTTTAATGCTTAATGACTTACATCATCCGCCAGACAGATGACACCACTTTTTTGTTACAATTGTAAACTATAGATGCGACAGACATCTTCCCACCCCAGCCTAATGATTGGACAGAGAAAGAGCAGAAGTAGACTGGTGAGCTTATCATTCTGCTCAACCTCTTTTCATAATGTTACTAGCTAGTGCATATGCAAGCATTAAACCTGACTGGTTCCCAGCCCTGCCCCTTCCTTTCCCAGTGGGAATTCTGCTGCATAGGTGGTTGGAAGTTAAAATCAGGATGCTGCTGATACTAGTTACATTTAAAAAATACATTTATTGGAGTATTAATAAATACAGATCAGCGATAATTGATGCATTTTATATCTGCCTGAAGTTCATCCTCTGCATTAGGTAAAAAACCTTCTGTGTCCAGGATCCCCCAGCCACCCCTATATTTACCTGAGCCCAATCTCAATCCAGTGCTGTGCACAAGAGCGTTTCTCTTCGCAGGGCAGATTGCTAGCATGGGAGCCATTGTTCCCCTGGAACATTAAACCTTTTAGCTCAGGGAATAATTAATGTCAATTGGTGGTCCACACTGCAACTGTGAACTATGTTTGGTGTCTAACATTAAGTTGAGCTCAATGCTCTTAGGAACAATGGTCACCTGTAGTGCTCTGCTCCATTAACAATGACATCAATTTGTGGAATTAAGCCTTTTGTGGTCAGATTCCTCCTGTGAAGATTTTAGTATGTGGCAATGGTTAGCTACAGGATAAAAATTGTGCAAAAATTTACCATAAAGGGGTCCACACAGCAACAACCCAGCCTGACCCAAGTGTAAACATGTATGATTAGTTAAATTTTACGTATGCAGGAGAAAATAGAAGTGGTTGTACTATGAATGCATAGACTACCAAATGTAGTCATTTTAGGAACTGTTTTTGCCCCTGGCCATCCGATACCCAATCAAATATCAGCAATGGTAATTTTTGGGCTTGACATGAGGAAGCTATAGACTTGTATATCTAAAATGTGTATATAAACTTTGATTACTGGCCAAATATATTAGAGTCAATTTAGCGCTACTCATAGATAGGCAGTTGTCTCTCTGAAGATGTCAAGCGGTGAGGCATTTTCCCTTTGTCTGTAGTGTGGAAACTGCTGCTGGTCTTTGTATGACTTGCCCAAGGAGCTAAAGCAGTGTATAGTGGTTGGAGGCTCACACAGTAATTTTTTAACCAATCAGGAAAAAGAAGAATTGTTAGTACCTCCAGAGATGCCCTAAATTACTTAATTATTGACCAAGCATTTCTATGGGATGCCTGATGTGGGTGGGAGTAGACAATCTATGGCCAGTCATACCTGGATGGGACTAGTTTCAGACTTGTCACCCTACCAGAGGGTACTTTGCATGTCCCTGACCCTATGTAAAGTGAGTATATTAACTCTTTAGGACTCTGTGATCTGAGCACCCCTGTCAGGGGATAATCTAGGGTTCTGGAACCAAAATTTGGTCTGAAGAGCATGCCTAAGCTGCACGTAACTGTAGGATATATGAGGTGAAGTGAGTATATGAGTGACAAAATGGGTGAGTATATACATGACAATATGAGTGGCCCTATATATACTGAAAATAGGCCTTATGGCCCTAATACCTGATAGTAAGAAAATAATAATGGAAAGAACTCTGGACAGCCGCACTCCGGGAAAAACTTAAAAACCTGTGCTTTTATTCACACAAAAATATCACATCAAAGCAAAAACAATCCACGGCAATGAGGGAGGGCACAAAAATAACTGACGCGTTTCGCACCGAAATCAGTGCTTATTCATAGCTATGAATAAGCACTGATTTCGGTGCGAAACGCGTCAACTATTTTTGTGCCCTCCTTCATTGCCGTGGATTGTTTTTGCTTTGATGTGATCTTTTTGTGTGAATAAAAGCACAGGTTTTTAAGTTTTTCCCGGAGTGCGGCTGTCCAGAGTTCTTTCCGTTTTTGTCTACTACTGTGATTGTGCTAGCCAGCACCTGGGGCTCCTTGATTGGGAAAATCACCATACTCTGTGGAGAGCCTTCTTGGAGCGGTGGTTCCTGTTTCCTAGTAAGAAAATAATAAAGTAATCTTAAATAACCTGAAAATGCATGCTTCAGTAACCTTTTTCCATCAAATTGTTTTTCTTACTACTGTGTCCCTTTATAACTGTATTTATCATTGCATTTTATTTACTTTACTTTGAAATTAGTAAGAGCATCTGGGGTTGCTTTTCCAAAGGAGTAGAGACTGTTCACTTAGCAAAGTGAATATCCACCTAGTTTAGTAAATAGGCTGAAGTTGTGTTCATTTTGAATCATATACAAGCACAGTTTTACCTTATTTATTAATCTAGGTGAGCAATCACTACTTCATTAACAAATTAAGCCCACCACATGGCTTAACTCCAATCTAAAAATGCATAGGAGAAGGCCTTCAAAAAATACAAGGATGAGGGATCATCATCAGCATTCATACTTTATAAGGAATGCAACAGGAAAGGTAAGGGTGCAATTAGGGTGGCTAAGATGGAACACAAGATACACATAGTGGAGGAGAGCAAAAACATCCCAAGAAATTATTTAAGTATGTTAACAGTAAAAAAGGGAGGATAGACCATATTGGCACCATAAAGAATGAGAAAGGACATCTGGTTACAAAGGATGGGGAGATGGTGAAGGTATTGAATGTATTCTCCTCAGTCTTCACGAGGGAATCTGGGGGCTTCAGTAACCAAAACTGCAGTGTTTATCCTCATGACACATCACAGGAAGCATCTCCATGGTTAACAGAGGACAGAATAAAAATTAGACTTGGGAAACTTAACATTAATAAATCACCGGGACCAGATGGCTTGCACCCGAGGGTACTTAGGGAACTCAGTCAAGTAATTGTCAGACCATTGTTCTTAATTTTTATTGACAGTCTACTGAATGGAATGGTACCAGCTGATTGGAGAAAAGCCAATGTAGCACCAATATTTAAAAAGGGCCCAAAATACATCCCTGGGAATTACAGACCAGTTAGCCTAACATCAATAGTATGCAAGCTCTTGGAGGGCATGATAAGGGACTGTATACATGATTTTAGTAATGAGAACGATATCATTAGTTGTAATCAGCATGGATTCATGAAGAATCGTTCTTGCCAAACCAATCTATTAACCTTCTATGAGGAGGTGACCTGCCATCTAGATAAAGGAAGGCCAGTAGACGTGGTGTATCTGTATTTTGCAAAAGCATTTGACACAGTTCCCCATAAAAGTTTACTGTACAAAATAAGGTCCATTGGCACAGACCATAGGGTGAGTACATGGATTGAAAACTGGCTACAAAGGGTGAGTTCAGAGGGTGGTGATAAACTTGGAATGGAGTACTTGGTTCTGTGCTGGGACCAATCCTGTTTAATTTGTTCATAAACAACCTGGAGGATGGGGCAAACAGTTCAATCGCTGTCTTTGCGGATGGCACTAAGCTAAGCAGGGCAATAACTTCTCTGCAAGATGTGGAAACCTTGCAAAAAGATATGAACAAATTAATGGGGTGGGCAACTACATGGCAAATGAGGTTTGATGTAGAAAAATGTAAAATAATGCATTTGGGTGGTAAAATATGAATGCAATTTATACACTGGGGGAGAACCTCTGGGGGAATCTAGGATGGAAAAGGACCTGGGGGTCCTAGTAGATGATAGGCTCAGCAATGGCATGCAATGCCAAGCTGCTGCAAACAAAGCAAACAGAATATTGTCATGCATTAAAAAGGGGATTAACTCCAGAGATAAACCGATAATTCTCCAACTCTACAAGACTCTGGTCCGGCCGCACCTAGAGTATGCTGTTCAGTTCTGGGCACCAATCCTCAGGAAGGATGTACTGGAAATGGAGTGAGTACAAATAAGGGCAACAAAGCTAATAAAGGGTCTGGAGGATATTATTTATGATGAAAGGTTGCGAGCACTGAATTTAATATCTCTGGAGAAGAGACGCTTGAGAGGGGATATGATTTCAATTTACAGATACCATACTGGTGACCCCACAATAGGGATAAAACATTTTTGTGGAAGGGAGTTTAACAAGACACGTGGTCACTCATTAAAATTAGAAGAAAAGGTTTAACGTTAAACTACGTAGAGGGTTCTTTACTGTAAGAGCAGCAAGGATTTGGAATTCCCTTCCACAGGCAGTGGTCTCAGCGGGGAGCACAGATAGTTTCAAAAAACCATTAGATAAGCACCCGAACGACCACGACATACAGGGATACACAATGTAATACTGACATATAATCACACACATAGGTTGGACTTGATGGACTTGTCTTTTTTCAACCTCACCTATTATGTAACTATGTAACATACAGTAAATATGTTCAGCATTTCCACATCTGTCAGTGAGTCCAGTCTTAAAACTTAGCCTGGTCACAGAAGAGACATTGACATAGGTTCTACAAATAGTCTTTCAAATTACTTATAAATATATAACTTGTTTAAACTTATAAAGAATATTCATTAAAAATTAACAACATTGCAGAATTTTAGGCACAAATACAGTTTCAGAAAGTAGATAAAATTATAAATATCATTCAAAAAAAATTTTCTACTTGCTGGTAATTATTTTCTGCAGGAGAGAAATTGTCTGGGATATACAAGGCAACTACAATTTACAAATATCTTTCTTCTCCCCTTTGGTTTCTTTCCGACTTCCTGCTGTACTTCTTGTCATTTGACAATAGTGGTCCCAGCCCAAAAATATGTAGCAATACCATTGTTGCCATCACACTTTTTACTGTCTTTGATGAGACATGATTCTAAGACCAACATATTTTATTCTGAATAATTTCTATGGTCTTAATCAGTCATAACTTTAATTTCATATATGTATTATCATGGCTGAAAATAAAAGCCCAATATATTTTAACTGTAAAATAAAAAAAAATGAAATAACTTAAAAGTAAATGAGCTGCATGATGTTCCAAAAGTGCATTGCATATTGGAATGGATATACAAGATACAAAGTATCAGTTCTTCAATATATTGAAGAATGTCGACAGAAGCAGATATGCAACTGCAAACAAAACCCGAGGCATTCAGTAGAATACCTGGGATGCTCAGTAGAAGACCCAGGGCACTTGCCCTGGGTGCCAGAGTCCAGCAACACCCTTGGTTGAAAGCAAAATTTATCAGAAAGAATGTCCAACAATCCGAAAACCATACAAGCCACATAAAAAGATGGCAGATGTGTGCTTTATTTATAATTAATATTTGCTAAATCTCATACATGCATCGATTTTCCACTTTATTGATCATTTGGAGAAACCATTTAATTAATTGGATGTCAAGAAAGATTGCTTGATTCAACACCATCAGAAAATGGGCCTCCATCAATCCAATCAATTTTAATGACAAATAGGAAGCTGGTAAACATAGCTATAAAAAAATGTGTTTTGTTCTTTAATCAACCCGTTGTTTTGGACTAAAAATAGTGCAAATAAGTCTCACTCTCAGCTAAGGTTTATTAGCAAGGCACCAAGACTTGATCATTGAAATGGCTGCAATGACTGCAATTCTCCAACCTCTGTCTTATGATTCAATATTATGAAATCGATCAAAAAAATAAATAGATCTTTTTTTTTTTTACTGCACCACTGTACATACCTCATTGGATATTTTGCAGGATGGATTGCATTGGGCCTGATTTTTAGGATCCCATTCTGCTATATGTGCAGTGTATTATAGTGTGAATTCATTGTGAATGGCATCCCAGTGCACTGTGCAGTGGCTTCCAATGCCAAGTGCATGGCAGCACTGGAGTGCATTAGCAAAAAAAGGGCGCATGTCTGGCAATTTGTCTGACGAAGGGCAAAATAAATAGGCTGCCTATTTATGCACCTTAAAGTGTATTGCATGGACTATAGAAGATGGGCCCTAAAGGAGAAGAGCAAGAGTAGGTACAAGCTGCTATGGTTGGCTTGCATTGAAGGCTCACATAGTAAATGAAACTTCCAAAACTGTCTAGCAAATACACTGGTGTTTATTGCATATGGTGTGGACCTAGTTTGTGCATCTTGAAGGTCTTAATAACGTTGCTTTTGAGTAGGGATGAGCCGAACACCCCCCCGTTCGGCTCGCACCAGAACCCGCGAACGGACCTAAAGTCCGTGCGAGCTTTAGAACCCTATTAGTTATAATGGATGCGAACGTTCGAAATTAAAAGTGCTCATTTTAAAGGCTAATATGCATGTTAATGTCATAAAAAGTGTTTGGGGACCTGGGTCCTGCCCCAGGGGACATGTATCAATGCAAAAAATTTTTTTAAAAACGGCCGTTTTTTCAGGAGCAGTGATTTTAATAATGCTTAAATTGAAACAATAAAAGTGTAATATTCCTTTAAATTTCGTACCTGGGGGGTGTCTATAGTATGCATGTAAAGGGGCGCATGTTTCCCGTGTTTAGAACTGTCTCTGCGCAAAGTGTCATTTTTGAAAGTAAAAAAGCTATTTAAAATCACTCGCGGCTAATGTTAATTCACGGCTCCCGTAACACAGAGAACAGTGATTCATTGAAACTCATTCATAAAAAAAAGTCATTGATAAAAAAAAAAAAAAATGAAAAAAAAAAAGCGTAGGGGTCCCCCCAAATTCAATAACCAGGCCCTTCAGGTCTGGGATGGATATTAAGGGGGATCCCAGCCAAAAAAAAAAAAAAAAAAAATGGCGTAGGGTCCCCCTCAAAATCCATACCAGACCCTTGAGGTCTGGTATGGATTTTAAGGGGAACCCTAGCCAAAAAAAATGGCGTGGGGTCCCCCTCAAAATCCATACCAGACCCTTATCCGAGCACGCAACCTGGCAGGCCGCAGGAAAAGAGGGGGGGACGAGAGCGGCCCCCCCTCTCGCCTGAACCGTACCAGGCCACATGCCCTCAACATTGGGAGGATGCTTTGGGGGTCTAAGACCCCTAAAGCACCTTGTCCCCATGTTGATTAGGACAAGGGCCTCTTCCCCACAACCCTGGCCGGTGGTTGTGGGGGTCTGCGGGCGGGGGGCTTATCGGAATCTGGAAGCCCCCTTTAACAAGGGGACCCCCAGATCCCGGCCCCCCCCCTGTGTGAAATGGTAAGGGGGTACAAAAGTACCCCTACCATTTCACCAAAAAAGTGGCAAAAATGGTAAAAATGACAGGAGACAGTCTTTGACAATTCCTTTATTAAAATCTTCTTTCTTCTTTCTTCATCCTTCGGATTCTTCATCTTCTCCTTCCTTCATCTTCTTCCATCTTCTTCTTCCATTTTCTTCTTCCTCCGATCCGCTTCTTCTTGCGCTGGTCTTCTCGTCCTTCTCGTCCGGCATCTTCTTCCGTCGGCATCGGCGTCGGTGTCGGTGTCTTCTTGGGCCGCTCCGCGCAATGGGAGGCTCCCGCTGTGTGAGGCTCCGCTCCATCTGACAGGTCTTTTAAAACGGAGGGCACCTGGTGACCCCGCCCCCCTCTGACGTCATGGGGAAAGCCATCATGGAATTCCCCATGACGTCCCTGTGCGTCAGAGGGGGCGGGGTCACCAGGTGCCCTCCATTATAAAAGACCTGTCAGACGGAGCGGAGCCTCACACAGCGGGAGCCTCCCATTGCGCGGAGCGGCCCAAGAAGAGACAGAGACACCGACGCCGACGCCGACGGAAGAAGATGCCGGACGAGAAGGACGAGAAGACCAGCGCAAGAAGAAGCGGATCGGAGGAAGAAGAAAATAGAAGAAGAAGATGGAAGAAGATGAAGGAAGGAGAAGATGAAGAATCCGAAGGATGAAGAAAGAAGAAAGAAGATTTTAATAAAGGAATTGTCAAAGACTGTCTCCTGTCATTTTTACCATTTTTGCCACTTTTTTGGTGAAATGGTAGGGGTACTTTTGTACCCCCTTACCATTTCACACAGGGGGGGGGGGCGGGATCTGGGGGTCCCCTTGTTAAAGGGGGCTTCCAGATTCCGATAAGCCCCCCGCCCGCAGACCCCCACAACCACCGGCCAGGGTTGTGGGGAAGAGGCCCTTGTCCTAATCAACATGGGGACAAGGTGCTTTAGGGGTCTTAGACCCCCAAAGCATCCTCCCAATGTTGAGGGCATGTGGCCTGGTACGGTTCAGGCGAGAGGGGGGGCCGCTCTCGTCCCCCCCTCTTTTCCTGCGGCCTGCCAGGTTGCGTGCTCGGATAAGGGTCTGGTATGGATTTTGAGGGGGACCCCACGCCATTTTTTTGGCTAGGGTTCCCCTTAAAATCCATACCAGACCTCAAGGGTCTGGTATGGATTTTGAGGGGGACCCTACGCCATTTTTTTTTTTTTTTTGGCTGGGATCCCCCTTAATATCCATCCCAGACCTGAAGGGCCTGGTTATTGAATTTGGGGGGACCCCTACGCTTTTTTTTTTTGTTTTTTATTAATGAATGACAGCTCTCTGTGTTACAGGAGCCATCAATTCATTAGCCGCGAGTGATTTAAATAGCTTTCTTCCTGCAAAAATGACACTTTTTTGCAGGGAAAGTTCTAAGCACAGGAAACCTGCCTCCTTCACAGGCTACCTATAGACACCCCCCAGATGTGATACTGCAATGCTGTTCTAACAGCATGCACACACATATCCCCAGAAATAAAGCACATATTGTTGTCAGCAGTCAGCAGCACACTGACACGCTGACACTGTGAGTGAAACATAATATGCGAGGCCGCCGCCGCGGCGGCCTCTTATACCGTGGGGCGTGTATTAAAGCCCCTGAGCTATAATTGGCTACAGGCATCCTGCCTGTAGCCAATTATGGCTCTCCTCGCTGCCGGCGCTGTGATTGGCCAAGCATGCGGGGTCACAGTGCATGCTTGGCCAATCATCAGCCAGCATTGCACTGCGCGGGCCGCAATGCATTGCGGGGCCGCTCGCATCACACGAATTTGATGCGAGCGGCCCCAATAGTTCTGGGCTCGCCGAGCGAGCGAACACCCGGTGCTCGATTCGAACATGGGTTCGAATCGAACACCGGGCTCATCCTTACTTTTGAGCCTTCTGTTCTGATAAGGAATGCACATGTCAACAAAATGCAAAGAAAAGCACATTAGCAATTTAGCAATGTGTATGTTGTGCTGTTTGAGAAAATAGGCAGCATATATACCAGTAAATACAGGTAGTTATCACCGTGCTCATAGGCAGCACTTGCTATAGGGGCACTCGTGCATGCTCGCTCCTAAGACACCTAGATCGTGCCTCAGTCCCGCCCCCTGCTCCCACCTTACTGGCTGTGATTGAGCAGCAGGAGCCAATGGCTAATTGCACCCTTACATTTCCTTTTGCATTCTTTATAAAGTATGAAGGCTTCGGGGGGGGGGGGGGGGCTTTGATTAGGCTCTGGTGGATCTTTGATGGGGCTTCTGTAAGGCTTCGGTGGGGCTTTAGTGGGGCTTTAAGCGAGCTTTGCCATAGACTTCTATGGAGGCTTTGAAGATGCTTTGAACCACCACTGAAGCTACATGGGGTATCATTTTTGAAGCAAAACAGAAGCAAAGCAAAAGCAGGTGCAAACAGGATTGTAAGCTAACTATTTTATTTAGTGACAGGAGCTTTGACTGGCATTCAGAGAGCTTTAACAAAGCCTGTCCGAAGCCTTGTTTTGAAGCAAGTGTAAACTAGCCGTTAATGTGTGTTGAAGCAGAAGCAAGTGTAAATGAGCCCTAAAG